>JBBGZY010000355.1:25000-1225000 GCA_037952925.1 Lithobates clamitans | reverse complement strand
TCACGGAATCTTTTTGGAATTGTCTCACCACACCTGCACTTCAAATCCTCCATGGGACTGCTTTAATTGTGAATACACCATCAGTGATCGGGACTGCCTATGATGATTTAGTTTATGCATCACTTCTACTGACCAATCCCACAATCATCTGATGAGATCACAAAGCATCCAGACAGAATTGACGAGTGAATCGGATTGAATGGTGTATGTGGATGTGAGGATGAGAGATCGATGAGGTTTATTTGTCAATTGGTGGCCACCAATAAATCCTTCAGACATTAGGTCTTTTTAAATGTGTTTAGGGAATAAGGGTTGTTGTTTGATATTTGATTTAATTTTATACAATGGATAGTTTATTGAATAAAGAATTATACCTTTAGTACCGGTTTGTCCTCACAGAAGAGTTTCTTTGTGCTTGCCACGTGATATATGTATGATTGATTATAACTCAGAGGACAACTAAATCCCTGCTTCTCTGATCTATAACCACTAGCCGAGAAGCAGGATTTAGACGGTATAACCGGTTCTTAATCCCCGTAAGAGGTTAGGACCAATGTAAGGCCGCCCAGCTCTTCAGAGGGAGGTCCGGTTCGGTATATAGGAGTATTTGAGTCATTTTTTTCTCCCCCCCCCCTTAAAGATTATTCTAAATTTAGTGGGATTATACTTCCCTTCTAAAGTGACTCTCCTCCCTATCCACCCACCCATTTATTCCTCTGACATTTTTTTTAAACACACTGAGGGACATTCAAAGTGTACTTTAAATATATACACACATCACAGGCGGGTACTAATTAGGGAAATAGTGGGAAATTATAGACCCGTTTCACCACCAGTTGGAGGATGGCATATCTATTGGATGAAGAAATTGACCTTGAAATACAATCTGCATTTTCAGGTGAAGCGACTGCGACACATAGTGGTGGAGATGAAACCCTAAAAGGACTTTTGAAAAACCACAAAAAACTTACGATTAAATTTCTCAACAGAAAGTGGGACATCTCCTCACTAAAATCGCATATCGCCCACAAGATAATTCCTAGAGGTTTGAGAGAAAGAGTGACTCCAGCAGGGCATTTACATACCCCAAGATTTCTCCAGCTTTGGAAACAAAGCTGTTTGGAACGTGGTCTAGCTATCCTTAACATGATAGTTGAGGAAGAACAGCTACAGCTAGAAGAGATTAAAAGGGACATAGACACAAGTGTCCAATTACTTGAACCATACAAAGAGGATCCTCTATTCACTAAATCTAATGAACTCCTAAAGAAAGAGGTAGAAAAAACACAAAGAACCCTGAAGTCTACAAAACAAGAAAAATTTAAACAAAACCTACAGGACTGGGAAAGTGGTGAGGTGTTCGACCCCAGTATACCCAGAGGTAGAAGTAGATCCCGCAGACGAAACCATAGAAAAAGGTCTAAAGTAACTCAATCAAGATACTCATCCACAGATAGCGAAACAGGAAATCTTGAAAGGACAGTTGCTTTTTTAGACACAGAGGGGGGGGCACCCAACAGCCCAAATTCCAGAAGGGGCCAGGGCAAGATAGGGAAAACTCCTCCCCAAGGCAAAAACGGAAGTCAAGGAAGAGAAAGAGACATAAAAGGAAGCCAGAGGGAACTAAGATCGTCCTCGCGGAGGACCTAATTAAGGAGGAAAGTTTCAAGGAAACACACAACATACATGTTCCAGGTACACAAGATAAAAAAGTGGTTAATTTATCAAATTTTCCTTTAAATCAGCACCATATATCACTTTTACAAAAAGGACTCTCTTTTTCACCTACAAGTTCAATGAGTGAATTTGAGGTGTTTAAGGATATAAACCTATTCCTACGTAAGGTCATCTTTAGATTCTGGCACTCTGATAAAGGGGAAATGGATCTTAATGATAAGAAGACCAGGGAAGAGAGGGAGGCTTTAGAGATACTTGTATCTCTGTTGGAGGAAAATGACAACACTAGTCTCAATGAGGAAATCAATAGCCCTCCATCCATAATTCTGCGTCCCTCTAATCTAACCATCAGATCTCTCAAAATGCCTTCTCTCTCGAAACATAAACAGATCCAGTCATTTTTGGAGCAGGTCCAAAGGGATCTGTCCACACTTAACTGGGACTATTCTGGAATAGACAACTTAAGTCCGGAGGAGAGAAAAGCCCTTAGAGAACTTAAAGACTCTAAGGATATTATCATTAAAAGCAGTGACAAAGGTGGAAACACAGTATTGCTATCACCAGATATGTATGAGAAGGAAACTATGCGCCTCTTAAATGATCAAACTACATACAAGAAACTACCTTACAATCCTTTTCTTGAAATCACTGATACTCTAAATTTCAAATTAAGGATGGCGTGTGATAGCAACCTCCTTTCAGATAAGGAAACGAAATATCTTTGTGTCAGCGAATTCAATACGCCAACCTTTTATATAATACCCAAATTGCATAAGTCAATAACAAACCCTCCAGGAAGGCCCATAGTGTCAGCGATAAAAGGACCACTGGAGAGGGTTGGCAAATTCGTTGACGCAATGATAAAGGAACTTGTGACTGATCTCCCTTCCTATGTACAGGACACCCGTGATGTTTTGGGGAAAATTGACGGACTCAGGGTACCAACAGACACCATATTGGTGGGGATTGACGTGGAATCCTTATATACGTCGATCCCACATGAGTGTGGACTTAGAGCGGTACAGTATTTCCTTGACTCTAAGTTCCCACAACTAGCCGCTCAGAATGAATTTATTGTAGACTTGCTACAGTTTATGCTGGATAACAACTGCTTTCAATTCCTGAACCAGTACTATAGACAGATAAGGGGTACCTCCATGGGGGCACCATGGGCACCAGCATACGCTTGTCTGCACTTAGGCCTATGGGAACGGGAGCACGTTTATCCCTCGTCTATGTACCTCGGCCACTGTCACATGTGGCTGAGGTACATAGATGACGTGATTATGCTATGGGGGGGGACCCCCCGGGAATTGCAGTCCTTTATTGACGAACTGAATCTGAATGATTCAAATATCAAACTGACATTCTCTTTTGATTCCTGTACCTTGCCCTTTCTTGACCTTCAGATTCAGATCAACAATGGACAAATCTCCACAAAAACGTTCAGGAAGGATACAGCAGCCAATACTCTGCTTCTGGCTACAAGCCATCATCCGAGGTCCCTCATTCACGGAATCCCAGTGGGGCAGTTCTTGCGTATCAGACGTAATTGCTCAGAGGACAATGCATTCCTCCTGGAATCCCGCGAACTATACGGGCGATTCCGTGAACGAGGATACTCACATGGATGTATCAGAAAAGCGAAAAAACGTGCTTACCTTACTGAACGATCATCCCTACTTTCTAAAAACAAATCTGCTCAACAACCAGACAAAACCACCCCTCCCCCAATAAGGATCATCACTAAATATGGGACACAATGGGGGCAAGTTCGTAAAATACTCAATCGCCATTGGCATATTCTGGCCGAATGCCCTATAGTGGGGAGAATAGTAGGTAATAGACCCTTAATGACGGCAAGAAGGGCCACAAACTTGAGAGACAACTTGGTCCATTCGGAATATACGAGACCTACCAGACGCAATTGGCTTACCAGCCTCCCTCCCCTTAGGGGTATGTTCCGATGTGGCAGATGCCACATCTGTAAATATGTAGACAAGACGGATACGTTTACCAACTCGGACGACACAAAACAATTTAAAATTCATCATTTTATTAACTGTCGGTCAATGAGGGTCATTTATATGCTCACATGCCCGTGTGGTCTTATTTATGTGGGCAAGACCAAAAGACAGCTTAAAGTCCGCGTTGGTGAACATATCCAAAGCATATTAAATAAGGATGATGAGGCACCTCTATCATTGCATTTTCTGGAGAAACACAATGGCGACCCAAGTGGCCTTAAATGTAAAGGCATTTATAAACTGAATTTGCCCACAAGGAGAGGTGATTTTGATAAAGTGTTATATCAAAAAGAAAAAATGTGGATATTTATGCTAAAAAGTATGCAGCCACGAGGCCTAAACAATGAATGCAACTTATCTGTTTTCTTAGAACCATAAAGGGTTACTACCATCGCCAAGCCCCCCCCTAATAAGGGGCTTGTGGATATAAACGGGGATTCCCCATTTGACGGAACTGAGTTGGGAGCCCCCACAATTGCTGTTTGTTTATATATGACCCCTCTATTCTGACTAATAGGCACTACTGTGGACTTGTCATCAAAGACCCTTACTTTACATTTTACAGGATTGCTACATATATTCTTTACCACTAAATAGTGGAGTGTAGCAATTTTTTCAAAATGGCTATATTTGGTAACCTTTATGGTTGAATTACTTCCCCAGAGTGCTTATCGGTCTGGATATAGGACGGCATTGAACAAATGATTCACTAAACCATTGTCTATATATGATCTGCTTATGATTAAAAATGATAATCGATGATTCGTTATCAAGAAACCTTGTTCAATGCCCTTTATCTCTTATAAACATCGCATGTGAAGTTTCCCTATTCGTATATTAGAGCGGCATGTTCTGATCTAATTTTCCAAAAACTATTTATCTAAATTAACGACTAGCTTTTAGGTGTATACATGCATAGGAAACTTTTCTGGGCTATTTTTATTCATTCATCCCGGTATCCACTAGGCAATGTAGAAGTTCTTAATAGTTGATTTATTTATATGAAAATTCCCCTAAATGATTTGGGATGATGCATATTTGTTCCTTTTAAAAACTGATGGTGTCTACTTCTAGTTATTCTGGTCAATCTAAACAGGAAGGACAGATCCTATACAAAAACCTAATACCCAAAAATGTTTTTAGATACACAGGGGGTTAAACACTGAATGTTCCGCTGCACTATGTGTGACTATGCACGGGTGAATGATATCATGAATGATTTATGCGCTGTGGACTGCTGACCATTAGTAATTAATTGAAACCTGATTGAAATGACTATATATATTCTGGCTGACACACTAATGCGCATGCTCTGAGGAAGCTATTATTTAGCGAAACATGTAAGCATCATTGAGGTGATATCCACAAGAAGGATTTATGGATGGCCACACACTTACCATTCAACTTTTTTCCTCTAAACCTCTCTCCATACTGACCGTGGAATAGCAGCAGAGCCTGACACTTGCGGCCCCCTTAGCGGATATAGCACCTGTTATAGCATTAAGGAGATGATGTCCGTGTAACAGCTGATGGAGACTGACATCGCAAACAGCGGATGAGTATGTTGTGACCAACACACAGGATCTCTATGTCCAGTATCAGTGACAGCGATCCACAGTCCGTCAAGATCTCCTCGTATAAAGCCGGCATTTGTACGCCGATCCCGCGGACACCCGATCTGAGGTGATGTTCCCTGGTCTGCAACAGCTAACGGTAATGTCATTTTTATCTCCAAATAACACATAGCTGCTATTCCTTATGTGCTGCGATATCCTACTGCTGGCTAATATTGAAGTGATTAGATTACTGACATTTGGCTGTACTCAAAGCCGCAATTGTCTTAAGCCAATTTCACGGAATCTTTTTGGAATTGTCTCACCACACCTGCACTTCAAATCCTCCATGGGACTGCTTTAATTGTGAATACACCATCAGTGATCGGGACTGCCTATGATGATTTAGTTTATGCATCACTTCTACTGACCAATCCCACAATCATCTGATGAGATCACAAAGCATCCAGACAGAATTGACGAGTGAATCGGATTGAATGGTGTATGTGGATGTGAGGATGAGAGATCGATGAGGTTTATTTGTCAATTGGTGGCCACCAATAAATCCTTCAGACATTAGGTCTTTTTAAATGTGTTTAGGGAATAAGGGTTGTTGTTTGATATTTGATTTAATTTTATACAATGGATAGTTTATTGAATAAAGAATTATACCTTTAGTACCGGTTTGTCCTCACAGAAGAGTTTCTTTGTGCTTGCCACGTGATATATGTATGATTGATTATAACTCAGAGGACAACTAAATCCCTGCTTCTCTGATCTATAACCACTAGCCGAGAAGCAGGATTTAGACGGTATAACCGGTTCTTAATCCCCGTAAGAGGTTAGGACCAATGTAAGGCCGCCCAGCTCTTCAGAGGGAGGTCCGGTTCGGTATATAGGAGTATTTGAGTCATTTTTTTCTCCCCCCCCCCTTAAAGATCAGTATAATCAAACACAGCTGGACTCAAAGGTGTAGAACCATCTCAAGGATGATCAGAAAAAATGGACAGCACCTGAGTTAAATATACGAGTGTCACAGCAAAGGGTCTGAATACTTAGGACCATGTGATATTTCAGTTTTTCTTTTTTAATAAATCTGCAAAAATGTCAATCAACCCAACTATTAGTCTCCTTCTTTTGGGCCATCCATTTCAGGGGAGCATGGTTAGTTATTAACTTAAACTGGCACCCTAACAAATAGTACCTGAGCGCGTCCACGGCCCACTTTATGGCTAAACATTCCTTTTCAATGACCGCATAGTTTTTCTCATGGTGCTGAGCTTTCTGCTTAGGTACACCACAGGGTGATCTTCCCCATTGTGTACCTGTGATAGTACTGCCCCGATACCAACATCAGATGCATCCGTCTGAACCAAAAAATCTTTAGAGAAATCGGGGGGAGTACAGTACTGGCTGTGCACAAAGAGCCTTCTTCAGGACTTGGAAAGATTCCTCTGCTACTGAGGACCATTTCACCATTACAGAGTCTTTCCCTTTCATAAGGTCTGTCAGTGGGACAGCTATAGCTGCAAAATTTGGGATAAACCTTCTATAATACCCCACAATGCCAAGAAAGGCCCTGACTTGCTTCTTGTTTGCAGGACGTGGCCACTCCTGGATGGCTTCTATTTTACTCACTTGAGTTTTTATAACACCACAGCCAATAGTGTAGCCCTCTAGACCAATGGCACATTTTTTTGAATTTGCCGTAAAACCTTCTTTGAAGAGGGAATCAAGGACAGCCTGGATACGGGGCAAGTGAGACTCCCAGTCAGTGCTATGTCATCTAGATAGGCTGCTGCATTTTGTCGGTGGTGTCTTAGGGTCCTGTCCATGGCCCTCTGAAAGGTTGCAGGGGCATTTTGCAATCCAAAAGGCATTTTTTATATTGAAAGAAACCCTCCGGGTTTACAAATGCAATCTTCTCTTTGGTGCTACCAGTCAGGGGTATTTGCCAATAACCTTTTGTCAAGTCCAATGTGGTCAGATAGCGAGCCTTGTCAAGTTGGTCTATAAGTTCGTCTGCTCTGGGCATTGGGTACGTGTCAAACTTTGTCACTGCATTAAGCTTCCTGAAGTCGTTACAGAACCTCCAAGTGCCATCCGGTTTTGGGACTAACACTATGGGGCTACACCAGTCACTATTGGATTCCTCAATGACATCTAGCTCCAACATTCTTTTAACTTCATCGCTGATGTCCTTTCTCCTCGCTTCAGGAATTCGGTACAGTTTGAGCTTGACACGGACCCCAAGTTCAGTAACAATATCATGCTGAACTGCTGAAGTTCAGCTGGAATCATGACCTCAGGGATCAGAGGGGACTCAGTACCCTTAGGCGTTACCGGGAGGGACCTTGCAGTTAATGCCAGTCTATCCTTCTAGGGCTTTAACAGGTTTATGTGTTAAATCTGTTTGGGCTTCCTTTTTCCTGGTTGATATACCTTGTAATTGACCTCCCCAACTCTTTCAATTACTTCAAAAAGGGACCCTGCCACTTAGCCAGGAACTTGCTCCCAACAGTGGGAACTAACACCAGGACCCTGTCACCAGGTGAGAAACAGAGAGTTGTTGTATATCCTCTGTTGAGCTGCTTGGGCCTGCAGTAAGTGTTCTTTTACCATCGGCATGATTGCTGCAATCCTGTCCTGCATTTGAGTGATATGCTCAATCAGGGCCGGTCCTAGACGGGGTGCACGGGGTGCAGTGCACCCAGGCGCCAGAGAGGTGGGGGCGCTGAAGCGCCGGAGTGCTCCCTTCCCTCCTCCTCCTCCTCTTGATTGCGTCCGGCGGCGGCGCTCTCCGCCGGTGTTAAAAGAAGAAAGGCGCCGCCGCCGCTGTGTGTGCTGCTCAAGCCCCTCCCTCCTGAGCGGCTGGTCTCTGCATGGAGAGAGACCAGCCGCACAGTGATGTCGCGCGGGGGGGAGGGAGCGGAGGAGCGGTATGTTCCCGACACATTCTACTCTGTGTCTCCCACTCCTGCCTACTTTAAACTCCTCTGCTCTTCACCCGGGCGGCGCGGCTGGCTGCACACTGTTCTCTCCTCTTCAGCTGCCTCCCGGGTGTATATATGTACCCTAATGGAGGGGGCTGTACTAATGGAGGGGACGCTGTACTAATGGAGGGGGGGCTGTACTAATGGAGGGGGGGCTGTACTAATGGAGGGGGCACTGTACTAATGGAGGGGGGGCTGTACTAGTGGAGGGGGGGCTGTACTAATGGAGGGGGGCTGTACTAATGGAGGGGGGCCTGTACTAATGGAGGGGGCGCTGTACTAATGGAGGGGGCGCTGTACTAATGGAGGGGTCTGTACTAATGGAGAGGGGGTCTGTACTAATGGAGAGGGGGTCTGTACTAATGGGGTCTGTACTAATGGAGGGGGGGTCTGTACTAATGGTGGGGTCTGTACTAATATGGGGGTCTCTACTAATGGAGGGGGGTCTGTCCTGGGGGGTCTGTACTAATGGAGAGGGGGTCTGTACTAATGGAGGGGGGTCTGTCCTGGGAGGTCTGTACTAATGGAGGGGGGTCTGTCCTGGGAGGTCTATACTAATGGAGGGGGGTCTGTACTAATGGAGAGGGGGTCTGTACTAATGGAGAGGGGGTCTGTCCTGGGTGGTCTGTACTAATGGAGAGGGGGTCTGTACTAATGGGGTCTGTACTAATGGAGGGGGGGTCTGTACTAATGGTGGGGTCTGTACTAATGGAGGGGGGGGTATGTACTAATGGGGTCTGTATTAATGGAGGGGGGGTCTGTACTAATGGGGTCTGTACTAATGGAGGGGGGGGTCTCTACTAATGGAGGGGGGTCTGTACTAATGAGGGGGTCTGTACTAATATAGGTGGGGTCTGTACTAATGGAGGTGGGGTCTGTACTAATGGAGGGGGGATCTGTACTAATGGTGGGGTCTGTACTAATATGGGGGTCTCTACTAATGGAGGGGGGTCTGTACTAATGGGGGGGGTCTGTACTAATGGAAGGGGGGTCTGTCCTGGGGGGTCTGTACTAATGGAGGGGGGTCTGTCCTGGGGGGTCTGTACTAATGGAAAAGAAAAAAGGAGCAGAGAAGAGGACTGTGGGACATGTAGTCCCGAGGACTGGCAGCCCCACTGTAACACGGAAACTGCAGCCCACACAGCATGCTCAGCTGAATGGGAAAGAGAGAGAGAGAGACAGGAGCCTGGGAAAGTTTTCAGGGAAGTACACCCAGGACTCCAGAGGGAGAGGACAGTGCTGAGAGAACACCATCAGAGAGAGAACCCTGCTGCCCTGCACCACCAGAGGGAAAGCCACACAGCCTAGCGCCATCGCTGGCATTGAAAGGAATGGAGTCATTGCAGGAATACAGCGGAGTCACCATGGGCAATTCAGAGTGAGCTGACTCCTGATCAGAGGAACCGTTGCTGTATCGCTGGGTCAGGTGAGAGGGCCGATCGGCCAATATGTACTATGTCTGCAGTCTCTGATCATCTCCTGTACTATGTCTGCAGTCTCTGATCATCTCCTGTATTATGTCTGCAATCTCTGATCATCTCCTGTACTATGTCTGCAGTCTCTGATCATCTCCTGTACAATATCTGCAGTCTCTGATCATCTCCTGTATCATGTCTGCAGTCTCTGACCATCTCCTGTATCATGTCTGCAGTCTCTGACCATCTCCTGTACTATGTCTGCAGTCTCTGATCATCTCCTGTATCATGTCTGCAGTCTCTGACCATCTCCTGTATCATGTCTACAGTCTCTGACCATCTCTTGTATCATGTCTGCAGTCTCTGATCATCTCCTGTATCATGTCTGCAGTCTCTGACCATCTCCTGTACTATGTCTGCAGTCTCTGATCATCTCCTGTACTATGTCTGCAGTCTCTGATCATCTCCTGTATCATGTCTGCAGTCTCTGACCATCTCTTGTATCATGTCTGCAGTCTCTGATCATCTCCTGTATCATGTCTGCAGTCTCTGATCATCTCCTGTATCATGTCTGCAGTCTCTGACCATCTCCTGTACTATGTCTGCAGTCTCTGATCATCTCCTGTATCATGTCTGCAGTCTCTGACCATCTCTTGTATCATGTCTGCAGTCTCTGATCATCTCCTGTAGTATGTCTGCAGTCTCTGACCATCTCTTGTATTATGTCTGCAGTCTCTGACCATCTCCTGTACTATGTCTGCAGTCTCTGACCATCTTCTGTACTATGTCTGCAGTCTCTGACCATCTTCTGTACTATGTCTGCAGTCTCTGACCATCTCCTGTACTATGTCTGCAGTCTCTGATCATCTCCTGTACTATGTCTGCAGTCTCTGATCATCTCCTGTACTATGTCTGGGGGTTCTTTCTAACAGACTCTCTAACAGAAGCCCTCTTTGTGTGCATCAGAGAGACTCCCCTCCAGGTCTCATTAGTGTACGCTCTTCCTGTATTTTTTTTTTTATTGTTAAGAGATCATGGGAGGATCCCAGGGTAACAAAGAGTTCTTAGGAGAGCATCTCTGTGTTTGAGTCATTGTCATAGAAACATTTGTAAAGGGGAGGAGTTGGTAAGATGACCACGCCCATGTGGGGGCGCCAGAAATATTTCTGCACCCAGGCGCCGGTGACCCTAGGATCGGCCCTGTGCTCAATGACACTTTTATGGGGTGTCTGCTCCCCCTCCCAAGTTTCTTTGGCTATGTCTAAGAGTCCCCAAGGTGTCTCCCATAAGGCAAATTGAGAGTACCCCGTATTGGACTGGGGAACCTCCCTGATGGCAAACATCAAGTATGGTATCAGGAAGTCCCAGTTTTTCCCATCCTTGTCAACCTTTTTTTAACATGCTCTTTATTGTCTTATTGAAGCGTTCCACCAAACCATCTGTTTGAGGATGGTACACCGAGGTTCGCAACTGCGTCACCTTAAATAACTTGCAGAGCTCCCTAGTTATTCATGACATAAATGGGGTGCCCTGGTCTGTAAGGACCTCTTTAGGGATACCAACACGACTGAACAACATAAACAGCTCTTTGGCAATGTTTTTAGCAGACGTGGTGCGTAAGAGAACTGCCTCGGGGTAACGGGTAGCAAAATCCATAATTACAAGGATATGCTGATGACCCCAGGCAGACTTGGGGAGTGGACCCACAAGGTTCATGGCAATCCTCTCAAAGGGCACTTAAATAATGGGCAAGGGCACTAAAGGACTTCGGAAGTGGGGTAGACATGTGACACACAGGATAGGATTGACAATAATTCTCAATATCCTTGTGTATCCCGGGCCAGTAAAACCTGCGCATCACCCTTTCAGTAGTTTTCTCAACTCCTAAATGGCCTCCTTGCAAGTGCCCATGGGCAAGTTCCAACACCACCCATCTGTATGGCTTAGGGACCACCAACTGTTCAGCCACTTAATCATTCTTTTTACATACACGATACAGTAAATCCTCATTGCTGCTGAAATAAGGAAAACATAGTCTGTCCCCTGGTTTCGACAGGTACATCATTAATCACTATTACATTTTCCCAGGCTCTGGCAAGGGTTGGGTCTTTTCTCTTCTCGGTATCAAAATTTTCCTTGTGCACATTAAGGTCAGCAAACTCCAACATAGGCTCAGATTCAGCAGACGCCTGTCCAGCTCCACTGGTTGTGGGGGCTTCCTCAGGCTCCTCCAGGTCTCCTGCCATAACTGAGAAAGGAAAACTCGGGAAGCCCTGAGAGGAGTCCCCTGAACCCACATTGTCAGTAGTGGCCAGGAGTTCTGGCTCTGCCACTGAGTCAGCTACTGTGACTGGGTCGGGACGAGCCCACAGTTCCCAAAACCTAGGGAAGTCCCTACCAACAATGGTCTCGTGCACCAAGTGGGGCACAAGTCCGACCGTATGGGTCACTGTACCTAAGCCAGTTTTAAACTGAACAGTGGCTATAGGATACTCGCGGGTATCCCCATGTACACAGATCACAGCAACTTTTTTAGCATGAAAATTCAGTTTCAACCATCTCAGCTGTAACCAAAGTCACTAGACTTCCAGAGTCCAGCAAGGCCATAATAGGCTTATTATTAACAGTCATTTGGCACATGTGTTTTCCCATATTTGGCGCTGCAGTGCATGAAACAGCAGCAAACATAGACTGCCTTCTAATAGATAGATCACACTGCATTGGTTCATCGGTCAATGGACAGTTTGCTGCAACATGTCCCAGTTCTTGGCAACGAAAACACCTGATGGTTTCCCCAGTTTGGTTTGCTGACAGGCAGTGACTTCCCTTGTTTGGGACGCCAAACTTCAGTCCTGGCACCAAAAATCCTCCCCCCTATTTCCTTGCCATGCCTACAATGACTTCCCCTGGAACAGTCTTACCGGTTGCCTGGGGAGACCGTGGCTTTGGGTGGAAAATCCATGATGCTGTAGGGGTGGCGACCAGGCTCTCTGCAGCAAAGTTCCTTTCAACGAGTTCCACCAGGTTGTTCGACAAGTTGGGGTCTCCTTGACTCACCCACTTCTGCAGGGGAATTGGTAGTGACCTCAGGAACCGGTCCATGACCACAGGCTCCACTATTTGTGGCCCAGACAGGGACTCGGGCTGTAGCCATTTCCTTACCAGGTGAATTAGGTCGAACATCTGTGATCTTGGGGGCCTCTCATCTTGGAAGAACCAGCTGTGGACCCGCTGTGCTCAAACTGCCAAGGTGACACCAAGTCGCGCCAGGATTTCCCGCTTGACCTTTTCATAGTCTCCCGCTTCTGCTGACTCCAAATCATAGTAGGCCTTCTGCGATTCTCCAGACAGCAAGGGGGCGACCAGTCCTGCCCACTGCTGAGTCCTCTCAGCAACCAAAAACCTAGCCGTGTCTCGGCACTAACTATACAATATTTACAGAGCCTAACTATCAGACTGAGCAAGCCTACAGCTTGTCAGCTTTTACCAACCTTTTGCTCTCCTAGACAGACGTTGTCCGAGGTTCCCAGGCCAAGAGCAAAGGCTGTCTGCTCAGGTGAGCTTAAATTAGCCTGGGGAAGAGGACCAAAACCTGGTTCATGGATCAGAGATTCCTGAACGTATATGAGAGGAGCCTGGGAGATGTAAAAACCCGGAACAGGACTTTTCCTGGCTCTACTAATATATATATATATATATATATATATATATACACACACACTCTGCATCCAGTCAGTGTAACCTAGATCTACATTCTACAGTGCATTAGGCATGTGCGATTAGTTTCGTACGAATCAAATTCGTATATTTGGGAGGATCTGAAATAGGAATTGCTATGCTTCCGAATTTTGTATGAAATACTTCGTTTACGAATTTCAGATCCAAATTCCGTTACAACGGAAACGTGATGGTGTTTTGTTGACCAATCAGAGGTTTTCTTCTGCTGTTGAGTGAGGATTGGGAAAATGACCTTTTAACCACTTGAGCCCCGGACCATTATGCTGCCTAAGGACCAGAGGTCTTTTTCCAATTTGGCACTGCGTCGCTTTAACTTTTAATTGTGTGGTCATGCAATGCTGTACCTAAACGAAATTTGCGTCCTTTTCTTCCCACAAATAGAGCTTTCTTTTGATGGTATTTGATCACCTCTTTTATTTTTTGCGCTATAAACGGAAAAAGACCGAAAATTTTGAAAAAAATGATATTTTCTACGTTTTGTTATAAAAAAAATCCAATAAACTCAATTTTAGTCATATATTTAGGCCAAAATGTATTCGGCCATATGTCTTTGGTAAAAAAAATGTCAATAAGCGTATATTTATTGGTTTGCGCAAAAGTTATAGCGTCTACAAACTAGGGTGCATTTTCTGGAATTTACACAGCTTTTAGTTTATGACTGCCTATGTCATTTCTTGAGGTGCTAAAATGGCAGGGCAGTACAAAACCCCCACAAATGACCCCATTTTGGAAAGTAGACACCCCAAGGAAATTGCCGATAGGCATGTTGAACCCATTGAATATTTATTTTTTTTGTCCCAAGTGATTGAATAATGACAAAAAAAAAAAATATTTACAAAAAAGTTGTCACTAAATGATATATTGCTCACACAGGCCATGGGCCTATGTGGAATTGCACCCCAAAATACATTCAGCTTCTTCTCCTGAGTACGGGGATACCACATGTGTGGGACTTTTTGGGAGCCTAGCCGCGTACGGGACCCCGAAAACCAATCACCGCCTTCAGGATTTCTAAGGGTGTAAATTTTTGATTTCACTCTTCACTGCCTATCACAGTTTCGGAGGCCATAAAATGCCCAGGTGGCACAAACCTCCCCAAATGACCCCATTTTGGAAAGTAGACACCCCAAGCTATTTGCTGAGAGGCATATTGAGTCCATGGAATATTTTATATTTTGACACAAGTTGCGGGAATGTGACACTTTTTTTATTTTTTTTTGCACAAAGTTGTCACTAAATGATATATTGCTCACACAGGCCATGGGCATATGTGGAATAGCACCCCAAAATACATTTAGCTGCTTCTCCTGAGTATGGGGATACCACATGTGTGGGACTTTTTGGGAGCCTAGCCGCGTACGGGGCCCCGAAAACCAATCACCGCCTTCGACGTTTTTTCACTCTTCACTGCCTATCACAGTTTCGGAGGCCATGGAATGCCCAGGTGGCACAAAACCCCCCCAAATGACCCCATTTTGGAAAGTAGACACCCCAAGCTATTTGCTGAGAGGCATGGTGAGTATTTTGCAGCTCTCATTTGTTTTTGAAAATGAAGAAAGACAAGAAAAAACATTTTTTTTTTTCTTTTTTCAAATTTCAAAACTTTGTGACAAAAAGTGAGGTCTGCAAAATACTCACTATACCTCTCAGCAAATAGCTTGGGGTGTCTACTTTCCAAAATGGGGTCATTTGGGGGGGTTTTGTGTCACCTGGGCATTCCATGGCCTCCGAAACTGTGATAGGCAGTGAAGAGTGAAATCAAAAATTCACGCCCTTAGAAAGCCTGAAGGCAGTGCTTGGTTTTCGGGGTCCCGTACGCGGCTAGGCTCCCAAAAAGTCTCACAATGTGGTATCCCCGTACTCAGGAGAAGCAGCAGAATGTATTTTGGGGTGTAATTTCACATATTCCCATGGCATGTTTGAGCAATATATCATTTAGTGACAACTTTGTGCAAAAAAAAAAAAAAAAATTTGTCTCTTTCCCGCAACTTGTGTCGCAATATAAAATATTCCATGGACTCGACATGCCTCTCAGTAAATAGCTTGGGGTGTCTACTTTCCAAAATGGGGTCATTTGGGGGGATTTTGAACTGTCCTGGCATTTTATGCACAACATTTAGAAGCTTATGTCACACATCACCCACTCTTCTAACCACTTGAAGACAAAGCCCTTTCTGACACTTATTGTTTACATGAAAAAGTTATTTTTTTTTGCAAGAAAATTACTTTGAACCCCCAAACATTATATATTTTTTTAAAGCAAATGCCCTACAGATTAAAATGGTGGGTGTTTCATTTTTTTTTTTCACACAGTATTTACGCAGCGATTTTTCAAACGCATTTTTGGGGGAAAAAACACACTTTTTTAAATTTTAATGCACTAAAACACGCTATAGTGCCCAAATGTTTGATGTAATAAAAAAGATGATCTTAGGCCGAGTACATGGATACCAAACATGACATGCTTTACAATTGCGCACAAACGTGCAATGGCAACAAAATAAATACATTTTTAAAAGCCTTTAAAAGCCTTTACAGGTTACCACTTTAGATTTGCAGAGGAGGTCTACTGCTAAAATTACTGCCCTCGATCTGACCTTCGCGTTGATACCTCACATGCATGGTGCAATTGCTGTTTACGTTTGACGACAGACCGCCGCTTGCGTTCGCCTTAGCGCAAGAGCAGGGGGCGACGGGTGCTTTTTATTTTTTTTTTTTTTTTCCCTTTATTATTTTTTTGCTTTTTTATCTTATTTTTAAACTGTTCCTTTCATTTTTTTTTTTTTTAATCATTTTTATTGTTATCTCGGGAAATGTAAATATCCCCTATGATAGCAATAGGTAGTGACAGGTACTTTTAATTACCTTAATTGGGGTCTATTAGACCCTAGATCTCTCCTCTGCCCTCAAAGCATCTGACCACACCAAGATCGGTGTGATAAAATGCTTCCCCAATTTCCCAATGGCGCTATTTACATCCGGTGAAATCTAAGTCATCAAATACTCGTAGCTTCCGGTTTCTTAGGCCATAGAGATGTTTGGAGCCACTCTGGTCTCTGATCAGCTCTATGGTCAGCTGGCTGAATCACCGGCTGCATTCTCAGGTTCGCTGTTGAGACAGGAGAGCCAGAGAAAAACACGGAAGACGGTGGGGGGGGGGCATTCCCTCCCACGGCTTGTAAAGGCAGTCTAGAGGCTAATTAGCTGCTAGGATTGCTTTTACATGAAAGCCGACCGCTGGCTGAAAAGAATGATACCAAGATGATACCTAAACCTGCAGGCATCATTCTGGTATAACCACTCAAAGTCGTGAATGGCGTACCTGAAGACAAAAAAATGGTTAACAATAAAGCACAGTAAACGGTAAAGTATAAATAATTACATACCTGAAAAACAAACATGATAAAAAATAATAACAATAAAACATTGCAGAATAGAATACAGTAAAAAAGAGCAGAACAATAGAGAGAGAGAATAGAGAGAGAGAGAGAGAACAATAAAACGACAACAATTTTTTAAAATGTTATATATATATATTTTTTTACACTTTTTTTGTAACTAACTTTTATAACTGTAACCGGTTCCAGGTTCGGGTCTCTCAAAATGCGATGGCATCTTGGGAGACCCTGTGAATGTGTGCCTAGTCTGTGGAATGCTGTACCCTACGCTAATACTCAACTAGTGAATGGTAGCGTTCAAAACATTCACCAATGCAAAGACCAGGATTGTCAGGACAGGAGAGACAATAATAGCGGGTGTCACGCCTATATCCGCGCTTGCTGCAGACACGACATCTTTTTTTGGGGGGTTCGTTGGGTAGGGGTACTCGGGAGGACATAAAGAAAATGCCTCTCATGCAGCCGACTGCATTTGGTTGGGGAAGTGAATGGGGGAAGTATGGGCGCTGCAGAAGAGGTGGGTTCCCAATTAGGATTGGCGAATGCAGCAGGAAGGGCATTATGGGCATGACGGGCCTGTGTTTGTCTTCTTCTTGGTGGCAGCGAGACACTACTTGTGCTTGCCACCTCACCAGCATGAACTACACTTATGGGACTCGCCACGTCACCAAGTGTTACTGCAGTGCTGGTTTGACTACGACCGGGGTGTACTAGGCCGCTGGTGCTTGCCAGTTCACCAAAACGCTACAAAAAAAACTGTTAGCGATCGCAGGGATCAGGCCTGACTCTGCGAACGCTGCAGTTA
Organism: Lithobates clamitans; assembly: GCA_037952925.1. NCBI lineage: Eukaryota > Metazoa > Chordata > Amphibia > Anura > Ranidae > Lithobates > Lithobates clamitans. Next base: position 1,207,394 of record JBBGZY010000355.1, on the reverse strand, counting down.
TGCGTTTAGTGTTTTGTAAGTGACAGTGATCGATCGATACTGCACTTGGATGGGCTGGGCTGGGCCGGGCGGAGGGGCAAAACGCAGGTGCTAGCAGGTATCTGGGCTGATCCCGCTAACACTGCGTTTTTGGGAACCCTAAACTGCTGGGGACGCCAGTATAGATCTGATCGGACCAGATATTGATCCGATTAGATACTATACCACTAAGGGAGGTGTACGGTGCGTGCGTGGGTGTTAGCGCTACTGGCACTAACCTGACGCTGCCTGGGGCTGGTGCTTGCCAGTTCACCAAAATGCTACCAAAAAAACTGTTAGCGATCGCAGGGATCAGGCCTGACTCTGCGAACGCTGTAGTTATGCGTTTAGTGCCTTGTAAGTGACAGTGATCGATCGATACTGCACTTGGGCTGGGCCGGGCGGAGGGACAAAACGCAGGTGCTAGCAGGTATCTGGGCTGATCCCGCTAACACTGCGTTTTTGGGAACCCTAAACTGCTGGGGACGCTAGTATAGATCTGATCGAATCAGATATTGATCCGTTCAGATACTATACCACTAAGGGAGGCGCATGCTGCGTGCGTGGGTGTTAGCGGTACTGGCGCTAATCTGACGCTGCCTGGGGCGACGCATATCACCGCCGGGCGATCGGGGGGCTAAACCTTTATTCGGTAATAAACGGCGGGTTCCCTGACACTATAAAAAATAAACGAACTAACCAGCGTCACCCGTAACGGTTATACAGTGATCAGTGGTGAAAGGGTTAACTAGGGGGCAATCAAGGGGTTAAAACATTTATTAGGTAGTATATGGGGGTCCCTGTCGCTATAAAACGCTGACGGCGAACCTAAATATTTACCTCACTAACTAGCGTCACCAGCGACACTAATACAGCGATCAGAAAAATGATCGCTTAGTGACACTGGCGACAGGGGGTGATCAAGGGGTTAAAACTTTATTAGGGGGGGTTAGGGGGGTATCCTAGACCTAAAGGGGGGTAATACTCACTGTCCCAACACTGTAACTGTCACAAACTGACACCAATGCAGTAATCAGAAAAAAAAAAAAAAACTGCTGGTGTCAGTTTGTGACAGGGGGGGGGGTGATTGGGGGGGGATCGGGGGCCGATCGGGGGGGGGATTGGGGTGTTTTGTGTGCCTGGCATGTTCTACTGTGTTGTGTTGTGTAGTGTTGGTGCACTCACAGTGAAATCTTCTCTCCTCGGCGCTGCAACGGAATACCGAGCCGAGGAGAGATGACATCATTTCCTTTGCTGCTGTTTAGCATACAGCAGCAAAGGAAGTGATCTTATTGGCCGGCGGCGATCGCGAGGGGGGGGCCACGAACGGATGGCCTCCCCCTCACCTCCGATCGCCGGGGGACAAAACGGGACCGCCACGGGCACCGTGGGGGGTCCGATCGGACCCCCCACCCGCGGGAGGCAAATCACGTACATGTACGTGATTTTGCCTGCCCGTGCCGCCTTGCCGACGTACATCGGCGTGAGGCGGTCCTTAAGTGGTTAATATGGGAGTGGGAGACTGGTACTGGTAGTCAATGGGAAATTCAGAATCGGACAAAATAAGAATGTTCGTTAATTACGATTATTCGTTATGATGAAGTTAAAAACCCAGGAAGTCAGCACAGCACAGGAATGGTGGGAGCCCCTCATAATGAGCACAGTAGAGGGATGGTGGGAGCCCCTCATAATGATAAATTCATCATAACGAATGTTCACCATTGTTAAAAAAAAGTTAAACTTAACGAAAATTCGTATTTTGTATGAATCCAAATTGAATTTCGGACACAAATTACGAGATACAAAACGAATTTGACGGCGCACATGTCTACAGTGCATTCCGTAATGTACTATTTCTAATCTACTTCAGGCAGTGTATTTGATTGTATATACAGTGGAGACGGAAAGTATTCAGGCTCCCTTTAATTTTTTACTCTTTGTTATATTGCAGCCATTTGCTAAAATCATTTAAGTTATTTTTTTTCCTCATTAATGTACACACAGCACCACATAATGACAGAAAAACACAGAATTGTTGACATATTTGCAGATTTATTAAAAAAGAAAAACTGAAATATCACATGGTCCTAAGTATTCAGACCCTTTGCTCAGTATTTAGTAGAAGCACCCTTTTGATCTAATACAGCCCTGAGTCTTTTTGGGAAAGATGCAACAAGTTTTTCACACCTGGATTTGGGGATCCTCTGCCATTCCTCCTTGCAGATCCTCTCCAGTTCTGTTAGGTTGGATGGTAAACGTTGGTGGACAGCCATTTTTAGGTCTCTCCAGAGGTGCTCAATTGGGTTTAAGTCAGGGCTCTGGCTGGGCCATTCAAGAACAGTCACGGTGTTGTGAAGCCACTCCTTAGATATTTTATCTGTGTGCTTAGGGTCATTGTCTTGTTGGAAGGTAAATCTTCAGGCCCAGTCTGAGGTCCTGAGCACTCTGGAGAAGGTTTTCGTCCAGGATATCCCTGTACTTGGCCGCATTCATCTTTCCCTCAATTGCAAACAGTCTGTCAGACTTCCACGTACCTGACCGATGAGCCCGGTATAGCAGGGGGAGGCCTCCCTTACGTATCTGGTTCCTGACCCCCTGGTAGTATAGACAGGAGGCACGGGAGCACAGAGTGATATTAGGCCCTGGCGGGTCAGCAGCAGGAGGATCCTGGTAGAGGTGGCCTGGAGATCACCAGACAGCTGAAGCACAGGCAGCAGGTGCAGAGCAGGAGCGGAGTAGGCAAGTCGGGTCACAGGCAGGGTTAGCAACAGGCGGGCAGCATGGTACAGAGGGGCAGGCAGGTTCATAGTCAAGACAGGCCGAGGTCAGATGCAGGCAGAAGACAAAGGATAATCCAAAGGGCAAGCCGTGTAATCAGATCAAACGTTCAAACAGGTAAGCAGGTGCAGGGATACTGGGAGCTGCAGATCGGACAGCACCGTGCCAAATGTGCTGACAGTTTAAATAGGCTAATTGGCGCCAAGCACTGTACGCGCGCGCCAATGCGTGCCCGCACCCACAACAGGGCGCGCACACCAGCATAGCGTCCACTCTGGGAACCTCTCTGACAGTGCCCCCCCCCCCTCAAGGGCAGCCTCCGGATATCCAACTGAGCCAGTCTGGTGGCGTGGGCACTCCTAAAAGCCCTCAAAAGCTCTTCAGCATGTAGATTGCTTTCCGGTTCCCAGGAATTATCTTCTGGTCCATACCCTCTCCATTTGATTAGATATTGCATCTGGTTGTGTCTTTTCCTGCAATCCAGAATAGCCTCTACCTCAAATTCTTCCTCGTTGTTAATAATTACGGGTTCCGGTGGAACGGTATTACGGCCAGTAAAGGGGTTGGGATTAATAGGCTTCAACAGATATATATGGAAGACCGAATGGATCTTCAAGGTACTGGGTAAGTCTAGTCCGTAAGTCACATCATTGATTTTCTTTTTAACTGAGAACGGACCCATGAACTTAGGGCCCAACTTCCTTGAAGGACAGGCCATTCTTAGATTGGTTGTGGACAACCAAACCTGGTTGCCAGGTTCCAGGATGAGTTCTCCCCGCTTCTTCTTGTCAAACATCTTCTTGTTATATTCTTGGGTCTTAGCCATGGTTTCCTGCAAGAGTTTATTGTTGGTAAGGAAGAAGCCCATGGTTTCAGAGACCGCAGGGATAGCACACTCGGGTAAGGAACTGGGCAGGAAAGACGGGTGGAAGCCGTAATTGGCAAAGAATGGTGTTTGCTTAATGGCAGAATGTAAGGAGTTATTCTATGAAAACTCAGCAATAGGCAGAAGAGAGACCCAGTCGCCCTGTGAGAATGTAGAGAAACAGCGGAGATATTGCTCCAAAATCTGATTCGTTCTCTCCGTCTGCCCATTAGTCTGGGGATGGTAGGCCGAAGAGAATGCCAACTCGATTTCCAGAGAACCACAGAGAGCCTTCCAAAACCTGGAGGTGAACTGCACACCTCGGTCAGATACGATACTTGACGGGACTCTATGCAGCCTCACAATCTCCCTGATGAAAACCTTTGCTGTTTTCATAGCCGAGGGCGTGCCTTTCATTGGCAGAAAATGGGCCATTTTGGATAACCTATCTACAACGACGAAGATGGTAAAGAAGCCTTCTGCCTGGGGAAGCGCCACGATGAAATCCATCAAAATCATCTTCCAAGGTCTTTGTGGGACGGGTAAAGGTCTTCGTAAACCCCAGGCTCTTGTCCGGCTATTCTTGCTCCGTGCACAAGTAGTACAGGATTCCACGTAGCTCTTACAGTCACTTGTCAACTGAGGCCACCAGAATGTGCACTGTATCAGCGCTGCCGTCTTTAGCACACCGAAATGTCTGGCCAACTTATGGTCATGGCAGAGCTCTAATACTGCCACCCTCAGATCCTCTGGAACCACAATTTTGCCCTTGTGCCAGAATAGGCCATCTTGGGCCTCACATCATCTTCGGAAAGCGGAGTCCAATCCAAGGAAGCTTGTCTTATTCGGGATAGAAGATCCCCTTGGAGTAATAGAAAATTTCCGGGAGGGAGAATAGTGTCTGGATGCACAGATTTCTCAGAATCAAGGAACATGCGGGATAGTGCATCCGGTTTGATATTTTTAGAACCTGGTCTGTACGTGATATGGAACTGAAATCTCAAGAAAAATAGAGCCCACCTCACCTGCCGTGGTTTCAATCTCTTGGCCGTTCTCAGATACTCCAGGTTCTTGTGGTCAGTGTAGACCAAAATGGGATGTGCAGCACCCTCCAGCAAGTAACGCCACTCCTCTAAAGCGGCCTTGATGGCCAGAAGTTCCCGATCTCCAACATAATAATTTCTCTCCGCTGAAGAGAGCTTGCAAGAAAAAAAAGCCACTGGATAGAGAAGGGCCTTGCCGCTGGGACAGCACGGCTCCTACTGCAATCTCTGAAGCGTCTACTTCAAGAACGAATAGTAAAGCAGGATCCGGGTGTTTCAAAATAGAAGCAGAGGCGAATAACTCTTTACATTTTTTGAAGGCGGATTGCGCTCTAGGGGACCAATAGAAACTGTTTCCTTGCCTGGTCAACTCGGTGATGGGGGCAATTGTTGCAGAGAAGCCCCTGATCAACTTTCTATAAAAGTTAGAGAAGCCAATGAAGCGTTGCACTCATTTTTTAATCGGAGGGAGCAGGCCAGTCCAGGATGGCAGATACCTTTTGAGGGTCCATTAATACCTTCGACAGACATGTTTAGGCCTAGAAACTGTATGCACTGGAGTTCGAATTGACATTTTTCTGGTTTAGCGTAGAGTCCATGCTGCCTGAGTCGAGTTAAGACATTTTGAACGTGCCTGTGATGATCGGTAACTGAAGAGGAGAAGATTAGGATATCATCTAAGTAAACTATAACGTACAAGTCCAGAAAGTCACGGAAAATGTCATTAACAAAATGTTGAAATGTTGCTGGTGCATTGCACAGGCCGAAGGGCATAACGAGATATTCAAAGTGCCCGAATCCGGTACGGAAGGCAGTTTTCCATTCATCTCCTTCCCGGATACGAATTAAATTGTAAGCACCCCGGAGGTCTAGTTTGGTGAAAATTACTGCGGACCCCAGTCTTTGGAAGAGTTCGGGCACAAGAGGTAGCGGATAAGGGTTCTTAATGGTTATCTTGTTTAATCCCTGGTAATCAATACAAGGACGTAAGGAGTGGTCCTTCTTCTCTACAAAAAATATGCCAGCACCAGCCGGAGAGGTGGACGGGCGGATAAAACCTTTCTTCAGGTTCTCATCAATGTAGATCTTTAACGTATCCAACTCCTGCTCTGTTAATCGAAAAATCCTCCCAAAGGGGACTTCTGTTCGTGGTAAGAGCTCTATCGGGCAATCGTAAGACCTGTGAGGAGGAAGGGTCTCTGCTCCCTTCTTACTAAACACATCAAGGAAATCCTGATAGGGTGTGGGGATTACCTGCTGTAACTCGGTGTCATTGTCCAGGCAGAGGAGCTGAGCAGGTTTAACAGGATTACTGTGCAAACAGTGCTGCTGACAATATTTGGAGAGAAACTTGATTTCCCCGGTGGTCCAGTCAATGCTAGGATTATGGGCCTGCAGCTAAGGCATCCCCAGGATGATGGGAAAAAGAGGTGAAGCGATGGCATCTAGACACAGGAGTTCTTGATGGTGGGAGCCCATGGTGGCCAGCAAAGGGATGGTCTCCTGCATGACAGGACCGGAGCTAAGGGAGGAGCCATCAGCGAGATGTACAGCAAGACCCCGAGTTTTAGGTTGGAGAGGAATGCGGTGGTTGGCAGCGGAGGTCAGGTCAATAAAACAGCTACATGCTCCAGAATCCTGTCAATTATGACCGAGACTGGGATATCCCTTCCTGGTAGCTGTAAGGTGATAGAGAGAGCAAGGTGAGTAGCAGGATTAGCCAAGGCAGATGCACACATTGAAGAGATTGGAAGAGACTTACGTGTCTTGTTAGGGCAAGACCTCACATAGTGTCCGGACTCCCCGCAATACATGCAGAGGTTGTTGACTCGTCGACGCTGTCGTTCTTCCGGAGTGAGGGAAGGATGGAGAAGACCAAGCTGCATAGGTTCAGGGGTTTTAGGGACCGGAGTAGCTGGTGCAGGAAAAGACTGCCCGAGAGAGTTGGGAGAACTCGGAACCTTGGGGAGCATCCAGGTGGGGCGAAATTGACCGGTGGATCTCTTGGATCTCCCTGAGGCGTCGGTCAATTTGGACAGACAGATTGATGAGCTCATCCAAGGTTTGGGGTATTCCGACTCGTGCAGCTCATCCTTCAGTGGATCAGATAACCCCATACGAAATTGGTGCCGCAGGGAGGCATCATTCCAGTCTGTGTCGGAGCTCCACTGCCTGAATTCCACCACATAGTCCTCTGCAGCCCCTGTTGAAGAGCGTGCAAAGCGGCCTCAACAGTCGCTGTTACTTGGGGGTCCTCGTACAACTGGGACATAGTAGCAAAATAGGTATCAAGGTTATCAAGGAATCCTGATTTTTGCTCCAGGAGGCGGTGAGCCCAGGTCTGTGGTTCACTGGATAAGAGAGAGATCACAAAGCCCACCTTAGTTGCCTCCAGAGAAAAGGTGCGTGGCTGCAGGGCAAAGTAAAGTTCGCAAGCATTGCGAAAAGCCCGGTATTTACTGCGGTCCCCAGAAAATGTTTCAGGTATAGGTACCCTGGGCTCAGGAGGTAGCATTACTACTGAGGGTGCAGATGAAAATCCGGCAGAAGAGGTACCTTAAGGGTTGGTAGGATAAGACAGGACTTGGACTCGTTATTCCAACCTAGTATAGCCTTACTGAAGGCTCTTTACGGCTTGCGTGAGACCCGCCAGGTGTCTGCACAATTCCTCCATGGGGGAGGTACCCTGCTCGGGCTCGGACATGGCTGTCCGATCCTGTCAGACTTCCACGTACCTGACCGATGAGCCCGGTATAGCAGGGGGAGGCCTCCCTTACGTATCTGGTTCCTGACCCCCTGGTAGTATAGACAGGAGGCACGGGAGCACAGAGTGGTATGAGGGCCTGGCGGGTCAGCAGCAGGAGGATCCTGGTAGAGGTGGCTTGGAGATCACCAGACAGCTGAAGCACAGGCAGCAGGTGCACAGCAGGAGCGGAGTAGGCAAGTCGGGTCACAGGCAGGGTCGGCAACAGGCGGGCAGCGTGGTACAGAGGGGCAGGCAGGTTCGTAGTCAAGAAAAAGTGAAAAATAACTGCGCATCAAAAAATGTATATAATATATGCTGCGATGTCCTAAATGTGACACAATCACACAGCGTAAATGGGAAAAATGGTGACTCGCGCTAAAACAAACTATAATATATGTGGCTCAGAGGTACCACAACCTTAAAAAACCAAATGCAAAAATAAAAATGTGATAATATAACAAACCACACTTATGCAAAATTGGGGGAGTATTTTCCCAGGTTCGTAGTCAAGACAGGCCGAGGTCAGATGCAGGCAGAAGACAAAGGATAATCCAAAGGGCAAGCCGGGTAATCAGGAGATCAAACGTTCAAACAGGTAAGCAGCTGCAGATCGGACAGCACCGGGCCAAATGTGCTGACAGTTTAAATAGGCTGATTGGCGCCGTGCGTGCACGCCGATGCGCACAGGCGTGCGCCCACACGCACGTGCCCGCACGCTGGCACCCACAACAGCGCACACGGGCGCACACCAGCACGGCGTCCACTCTGCAATCCTTTCTGACACAGTCGTCCTGTCCCTGCAGCTGAAAAACACCCCCACAGCATGATGCTGCCACCGCCATGCTTCACTGTTGGGACTATATTGGACAGGTGATGAGCAGGGATGAGCCGAACACCCCCCTGTTCGGTTCCCACCAGAACATGCGAACAGGCAAAAAATTTGTTCGAACACCGTTAAAGTCTATGGGACTCAAACATGAATAATCAAAAGTGCTAATTTTAAAGGCTTATATGCAAGTTATTGTCATAAAAAGTGTTTGGGGACCTGGGTCCTGCCCCAGGGGACATGGATCAACGGGAGCCCCGAACCACAATAAAAAAAAAAATGTCGTGGGGGTCCCCCCAAAAATCCATACCAGACCCTTATCCGAGCATGCACCCTGGCAGGCCGCAGGAAAAGAGGGGGGATGAGAGAGCGCCCCCGCCCTCCTGAACCATACCAGGCCACATGCCCTCAACATTGGGAGGGTGCTTTGGGGTCCCCCCAAAGCACCTTGTCCCCATGTTGATGAGGACAAGGGCCTCATCCCCGTCTGCGTGCGGGGGGCTTATCGGAATCTGGAAGCCCCCTTTAACAAGGGGACCCCCAGATCCCAGCCCCCCTGTGTGAAATTGTAAGGGGGTACAAAAGTACCCCACAAAAAAAAGTGTCAAAAATGTTAAAAATGACAAGAGACAGTTTTTGACAATTCCTTTATTTAAATGCTTCTTCTTTCCAACTTCTTTCTTCTATCTTCCTCCATCTTCTTCTTCCTCTGATCCTCTGCTTCTTGCTCCGGTGTTCTCATCCGGCATCTTCCTCCGCGGCGTGTTCTTCCCTTCTTCGTTCTCGGGCCGCTCCGCATCCATGATGGGAGGCTCCCGCTGTCTGAAGCTTCTCATCTTCTGACAGTTCTTAAATAATGGAGGGCGGGGCCACCCAGTGACCCCGCCCCCCTCGGACGCACAGGGACTTCCCCAAGGCTTTCCTCATGACATCAGAGGGGGCGGACAGGGAAGTCCCCGTCAAGTCCCCGTGTGTCAGAGGGGGCGGGGTCACTGGTTGGCCCCGCCCTCTGTTATTTAAGAACTGTCAGAAGACTAGAAGCGTCACACAGCGGGAGCCTCCCATCATGGATGCGGAGCGGCCCAAAAATGAAGAAGGGAAGAACACGCCACGGAGGAAGATGCCGGATGAGAACACCGGAGCAAGAAGCAGAGGATCGGAGGAAGAAACCGAAGGAAGATAGAAGATAGAAGAAAGAAGAAGACTTGAAATAAAGGAATTGTCAAAAACTGTCTCTTGTCATTTTTAACACTTTTTTTGTGAAATGGTAGGGGTACTTCTGTACCCCCTTACCATTTCACACGGGGGGGCCGGGATCTGGGGGTCCCCTTGTTAAAGGGGGCTTACAGATTCCGATAAGCCCCCTGCCCGCAGACCCCCACAACCAGCGGGCAAAGGTTGTGGGGATGAGGCCCTTGTCCTCATCAACATGGGGACAAGGTGCTTTTGGGGGGACCCCAAAGCACCCTCCCAATGTTGAGGGTATGTGGCCTAGTTTGGTTTAGGAGGGGGGGCGCTCTCTCGTCCCCCCCCTCTTTTCCTGTGGCCTGCCAGGTTGCGTGCTCGGATAAGGGTCTGTTATGGATTTTTGGGGGACCCCACGCCATTTTTAAAAAAAATGTTGGTGCAGGGTTCCCCTTAAAATCCATACCAGACCTGCAGGGTCTGGTATGGATTTTAAGGGGGGACCCCCCACGCCTTTTTTTTTTTTTTGGTGCGGGGTTCCCCTTAATATCCATACCAGACCTGGTATGGAATTTAGGGGGACCACCACGCCATTTTTTTTTTACATTTTGGTTCGGGATTCCCCTGTGGGGAAATCCCATGCCTTTTTTATCAATGAACTTTTATGTGTATTGTCGGATTGACAATTCATATAGCCGCGAGTGCTTTTAGAGGACTTTTTTTCCTTTGAAATGTCATTTTGCTGTCAGACTGTTCTAAACACGGGAAACATGCGCCCCTTTACAGGCATACTATAGACACCCCCTGTTGTAATATGTTCACCGATTTATGTGGGACATTGTTGTGTGTATGTACACATGCAGTCAATGTTGACCAGGCCAGAATGACAATGGTTGATTTGTCCAACTGAATTTTAACATAGCAAGGGGACAGCTGAAGACTCTTTGATGTGTTAATCTTATGCAAGTCTATTTGAACATTTCAAAGGGTGTTCAGGTGGTATCTGTTAATCTAATCTAATTACACATATCTACGGGTACATTGTTTAAAGGACCATAGAAGAAGTATTTATTGATGGTAATTAGACTTGAGGGGGGTAACAATAAGATCAAAGAGTATTTTGGGTTGACCTAGCAGAAACTCCCTCCTAGTGGACTAGTATTTCATAGAGGACATTCAAGCTGGCTTTTAGTTTTAAGTTAGGCTTGTCTGTGTATGGCTGGGAACACACAGGCCTAAGAACATGGGTCTCTGAATTATATTTCCTCTGTCAGATTTTTTTTGTCATCTGTGGACTTTGGACTTTGTTCTGTGTTGGAAGTCAATAAAGTGCATCTCTCTGGAAGAATTGGGTTGCTGCGGAAGAGTACTTACTAATTAATTATCATACCCACGATATTACTATACTATCCACCCAATACATATACCCGATCACTACATTGGTGCCGTGACCTGGATTCTGTAAGAATTGGGTTGCTGCGGAAGAGTACTTACATCATCATTATAATGCCTAAATATTAACTAATTATACCACTATCCACCCAATACATATACCCGATCACTACATTGGTGCCGTTCAAGCGACCAGAAGAGCATTTTCGGACTTAGTAACAGAAGTCGGTGGTGACAACAATCCTGTGAGGTGGACAGAAGTCTGATGAAGAACCAAGAGCTGTGCTGTGACTCTATTGTCTGGTTGTGACATAAGAGAGTCTGGTCTACAAAATTTAACAAGTTGGGAACCCCAGAATTATTCTCTGGAGACTGGAAACAACAAAAAAGGACCGTGTCGTGTACCAGAAGACCTGAACTGGAATCTGACGGAGTAACTAATGCGGTGAGTAAAATATTTCCTTTTTTTTAAAATTATTAGTAATATAGTCAAAATGCTTACTCAGTGTGAAGCTAGTGTCAGTTCTGATAAAGTTAACAGATGGGTATTAAAATGTATTAAGCGCCATGGACGATGATGAAGGAATTTTTAGAGAAAAATGATTTTGATAGCAAAATTTCAGAAAGTAAAAGAAAAGGTTGTATTATACAGGGCTTATTATCTTGCTGTTTAACAATGGAAAGTTCTTTAAAAGGTAAGGTTGAGGAAATTACCCAGTTACAGAAGGCAGTTGATAATAGCAACAATGTTTGTGAGAGGTTACAAAACCAATCAGACACTGAGACAGTAAATTTAAAGTTGCATGCGGTTACCATTGGTGAAGCCTTAATTGAGAAATCTAAACGTTGTGATGAATTATTAGAGGAAAATGAGAGATTAAAATTAAGAATTATGGAATTAGAGAAGAGATCTCAGGAATTCAGATATGCATCAAATCTTGGATTCAGCTATCTGCAGCAAAATACAGACACAGACTCTCTATCAAATGAAACAGAACCTCATATTAAATCTGATAATTCATTAACAGCTGCCCCCACTGTGACTACCACAGTTTATAACAATAATAATAATACAGGTGAAGTTCAGCTTGTAATGAAGCCTTTGAAACCAAAATTATTAGACACAATTCTTAAAGAAATAGGAATGGTTCCATACCATGATTTAAACAGATTTTTTTTTTTTTTAAATCTTTATTTAAGAATTGCGGTTTGAACAAAGTGACAGAATAACATACATGTCAACCTGCGAAATTCAGTGACAGGCAATAAACATGACTATCCAGAGAGGTCTACTGTATATAGGTTAGGGAGAACACAGGCATGGTTCTAGAACAGTTATATTAGTTCAGTAGTCTGAGTCTAAGGGCTCTACAACAATCGTAACCTGTAGTTAAACTTAAACATTGGGGAGAACCTCCATTCCGAGGATAGGGTTAGTTTTACTGGGCCTATATGGACCCAATGATCAAGAGCATTAAGGTGAGAGAAAGACAACCTGGGAGTTAGAATAAACTTTCCCTATTTGGTAGGAACCGAACTATTGTGCCCTGGAAGACTAAACTTGAGTAACGTACCTCCTATAATACATGGTTCCTGGTCCTGATTTCGCAGGAGCAATACCAGAGGATTACCGCAATCCAAAGGAATTTTTTCTTTTTTTTAATAGGAAAACAAAGAGGATGATGCCTAAGGCGTCAAGAGGGAGAATCAAGATAAGAATAAGGTAAAAGTGGTAGAGGGTAGGTAAGTGGAGGGGGGGGGGTGATAGGGCTCTGGCAGGGTCGACGGCCCTAAGCTTCAATTTCTCCCAAAACAGGTTATTCAAATGTAAAAATTGTATTCGTCCGAGAATCGGAACAGGTTCCAGTGTGTCCAACGAGTGTTGTGTTCCTCCTCTCTGTCCCCTAGGGCAGCCGTGAGACCCTCCATCTGCTGTATGTCGCACACCCTAGCAAACCATTGTGATACCACCGGTGGAGATTGTTGCTTCCATACACTGGGGATGCACGCCCTGGCTGCATTCAGGAGGTGTTTCAACAAGGATTTGCGATATCGCTTACAAGACATAGGGGTTAGGTTTAGGAATACTGCTGCTGGATTATCCTGAAGGGAGACATCTGTGATCTTGTGAATGATCTGTAATACCTGCCTCCAGAAAAGGGTCAATTCTGGGCAGTCCCAGAATATGTGGAGTAATGTGCCAGTTTGGTTACCACATCTCCAACAAAGAGGACTTTGTCCTGGGAATATTGACGCTAGTACAGATGGAGTCCTGTACCAACGGGTCAAAATCTTGTAGGTGATCTCTTGATATTTGCTACATAAAGATGACTTGTGTGCAAACAGGAGGATGCGTTTTTTTTGGTCCTCAGTGAATGTGATGTTAAGATCTCTCTCCCATTTCCTCAAGTATGGGGGATCATGTTGCGATATGTGAGCAAGTAAGATATTATAGGAGTGGGAAAGAGATTTCCTTATAGGTTCATCTCCTAGGCACAAATCTTCAAAGGGCGTTGGCTGTCTACGAAAGCAGTCATTATCAGGGAGGGATCGGATGAAGTGTGAAAGTTGAGAAATCTTCCACCTACCCAAGATAGACTAAACAGATTTTTAAAATGGTTTTGTGATGTGCAGCAAGTCAGAGATATGTACAATCTCAACCCATCTGACTTAGAAAGAGTTTTGCAACATTCTTTAGGAAGTGGTCTTTGGATGAGAATTAAACAAATCTGTATTCAGCCTCTTAGGACAAGAGACATATTACTGGAATTATTATGTGTTTTGTATGGTGTACGTTCTGATGTTACTATTCATGGGAAGATCCAACAAATGCAAAGTGAATCCCCCTATGAATTGTCACACAGGATAGCAACTATTATGGAATTATTGGTCGGTAATAATCTTGCATTTGAGCGTGGGGGCTTGATACATATGAGTATGTTTCTAGATGCGTTGCATGAAGATATCAAACAAAATATTTTATTAGTTACCCCAAATCCTCATGATTTAAAAGACATATTGTTGAGAGCAGACCATTTATGGAGAAAGTCAAATGAGCAGGCTGTCAAAATTGATTTAGCCACATTGTTTAGGGCAAATACTGAACATAAAGATCAGAAGATAATATCCTATGATAACACCCAGAGAGGACACTCCGGGTAAAACATAGGTGATATTAATATGAAAAACAGAGCTGACCAAAATAATAATAAGAAAAGGTCCAAGACTTGGATACCGTTTTCTCAGTTAAAACAGAAATATGACCACCTGAAGATTGAGTATGACAAGATGAGAGGGGAATGTGATAAATTATTAGAGCAGTTGAAGGGGGTACAAGGTGTACATTCTCCAGATCTGTTTTTGAATGCAGATGACATTTCTCTAGCAGTGGGGGTGACTTAGCTTCAAACTGTAAATGTGTAAATAATGCTTTGTTTTAACTTCAAACAACGTTTAAGGACCTTGCTAATTAGTTTTGTTGGAGAGTTTTGTCTTTCAGGGACGTCTGAAGATGCTTTCATGTGAATAGCAGAAGCACAGTCTGAAATTGCTGGCTAGTGGGGGAGAATTATGGGAGAAATGCTGAATAGACAATATATCACTATACATGGAATTATAAAGTATTCATGGACTCTCTCGAAATTCATCAAGCAATGGACCTTTTTTTCTCTTTTCTTCAACGCCCTAATTTTTAATTTTTTCCCTTTTCCTGATATATTTTGCTTTTCATTTTTTTTATTTTCTTTATGTTTTATTTCTTGAACTTTATCTTAAAACCAAAGAGAAGCATTTTAACCTAAAATAATTTTCATAACATCTGTACATATTACATAATGCATATTGATCAATATATTTGACATCTAAGGTGAGATGCTGCACAATGACTTGGCATAGCATAAATCATAGTATGTTGGGTGGTTTTCCTAAATTTATAAGAGGGGTGAGTGAAATTCATCACTCTAGTCATGATTTTAAACTTTGTTGAATCAGTTGTTTATAATATACTAAAGGCTATGACATATATGGATGAAAAAGACCTTTCTACCTTTCATGGTGAAGATACTGGCAAGAATTTCCACTGCCGCTTTGTCTGGATAGAAGATCTGATAAACACTGATGTCAAGCTGATTCTATCTGAACCATCGTGTGGGGGTATATGTATATGTTGGTATACCATTCAAGTGTAATTGTGGACTGAATGATCCAAGTAACTGCTTTACTGAAGGCAATGAGGGGTCAGCCTACAGCAAATTACAAAAGCAAATTGTGACTGGCAATCAACAAAGATGGACTCATGAATGTCAAGTGCAAGGAAATAGTTTGCAGCACAGTTTTTACTGCCATATCCAAACCTTTTCTACCTTGAAAGTGAGTGCTGGTACATTGATAGTTCTTCTTACTATAAAGATGAAAGTAGAGTGTTTGCGTAAAAGCATCTTTAAAAATGGAAAGCTTGAGCCTGGAGATGAAAAAAATCCTGGACTTATGTGGATTGGAGTTCCCAGAGCATACCAAAATTACTTTCAGTGAGATGGCGAGAGATGTGATGAAGTCAGACCAAAGGATGGACTGTGACATCAGCTCGTCTTTGCGCAATAATCAGGATCTTGATGTGATATAAGGCCTAACAGCTATATGGGCCACTGATGTTTACCAAATCCTTTTCTAGTCATGGTCTAAAAGTTATATTATCTAATAACTGTTTCATGGGGATATTTTAGAGGCTGGCAAAGAGAGATGTAACCAGTTTCAACTTCATATTTTATATGAGCCATTGTAAATCATCCAGTACCTTAAATTGTAATGATATTTTTTGTTGTTTGATTTATGGGTCAGTTCTAGTAGTTAGAACCGACCCAAGTGGGGGTCTATGTTGTATATGTTGTAATATGTTCACCGATTTATGTGGGACATTGTTGTGTGTATGTACACATGCAGTCAATGTTGACCAGGCCAGAATGACAATGGTTGATTTGTCCAACTGAATTTTAACATAGCAAGGGGACAGCTGAAGACTCTTTGATGTGTTAATCTTATGCAAGTCTATTTGAACATTTCAAAGGGTGTTCAGGTGGTATCTGTTAATCTAATCTAATTACACATATCTAAGGGTACATTGTTTAAAGGACCATAGAAGAAGTATTTATTGATGGTAATTAGACTTGAGCAGTGGCGGCTGGTGAAGTTTTAGGATGGGGGGGCGCCAGACCCCGCCCTTCCTTTTTGACCCCTCCCACTTGGTGAAAATGGGCGTGGTTTCAGCGAAATAGTGGGCGTGGCTCTAAGGTGGTGTGGTTAGCGTCTGAGATTAACGAGCGATAGAGGGAGAGGGAGAGAGGGACAGCAGGCCTAGATCCTACACAACAAAAGAAATGTGTATTCTACAAAGTTTAACAATCAGCAGATAAAGATACTCCAAACACCTGGTGTTAGCGCTTCAATCATCCCGGCACCATGGTTGTTATGGTGTCAGGATGATTGAAGCTCATTATTACTATTATTACATTGTAATATAAAATGAAATCGTTCAACTCACCATAATGCAGAATCAGTGGGAGCCCTGAGTGTGTCACTAGCCACGTCGCCTACAACCAGATGCCATCAGGTGTCCCCAGCAGTCCCTTCTTACATGCAGCCTGTGTCACATCAAATGCAGCCTCTGTCACATCAAATGCAGCCTCTGTCTCCCCCCCAAATCCAAATGCAGCCTCTGTCTCCCCCCCAAATCCAAATGCAGCCTCTGTCCCCCCCAAATCCAAATGCAGCCTCTGTTCCCCCCAAATGCAGCCTCTGTCCCCCCCAAATGCAGCCTCTGTCCCCCCCAAAATGCAGCCTCTGCCCCCCCCAAATACAGCCTCTGTCCCCTTACATCAGAGTTACCATCAGTGTCCCCCTACAGCATGTGTCCCCATCAGAGCCCCCCATAGCAGGTGTCCCCCACAGCAGGGTGTCTCCATCAGAGTCCCCCCACAGCAGGTGTCTCCATCAGAGTCCCCCCACAGCAGGTGTCCCCATCAGAGTCCCCCCACAGCAGGTGTCCCCATCAGAGTCCCCCCACAGCAGGTGTCCCCATCAGAGTCCCCCCACAGCAGGTGTCCCCATCAGAGTCCCCCCACAGCAGGTGTCCCCACCAGAGTCCCCCCACAGCAGGTGTCTCCATCAGAGTCCCCCCACAGCAGGTGTCCCCATCAGAGTCCCCCCACAGCAGGTGTCCCCCATCAAAGTCCCCCATCAGAGCCCCCCACCAGAGCCCCCCACAGCAGGTGTCCCCTATCAAAGCCCCCCACAGCAGGTGTCCCCTATCAAAGCCCCGCCACAGCAGGTGTCCCCTATCAAAGCCCCCCCACAGCAGGTGTCCCCCATCAAAGCCCCCCCACAGCAGGTGTCCCCTATCAAAGCCCCCCACAGCAGGTGTCCCCTATCAAAGTCCCCCCACAGCAGGTGTCCCCTATCAAAGCCCCCCACAGCAGGTGTCCCCCATCAGAGCCCCCCAAAGCAGGTGTCCCCTATCAAAGCCCCCCCACAGCAGGTGTCACCTATCAAAGCCCCCCACAGCAGGTGTCCCCCATCAGAGCCCCCCACAGCAGGTGTCCCCTATCAAAGCACCCCACAGCAGGTCTCCCCTATCAGAGTCCCCCACAGCAGGTGTCCCCCATCAGAGTCGACCCACAGCAGGTGTCTCAATCAGAGTCCCCCCACAGCAGGTGTCCCCATCAGAGTCCCCCCAAAACAGGAGTCGTCCATCAGAGCCCCCCACAGCAGGTGTCCCCCATCAGAGCCCCCCAACAGCAGGTGTCCCCATCAGAGTCCCCCCACAACAGGTGTCCCCCATTAGAGTTGACCCACAGCAGGTGTCTCAATCAGAGTCCCCCCACAGCAGGTGTCCCCATCAGAGTTCCCCCAAAACAGGAGTCGCCCATCAGAGCCCCCCACAGCAGGTGTCCCCCATCAGAGCCCCCAACAGCAGGTGTCCCCATCAAGGTCCCCCCACAGCAGGTGTCCCCATCAGAGCCCCCCACAGCAGGTGTCCCCCATCAGAGCCCCCAACAGCAGGTGTCCCCCATCAGAGCCCCCAACAGCAGGTGTCCCCCATCAGAGCCCCCCACAGCAGGGTGTCTCCATCAGAGTCCCCCCACAGCAGGTGTCCCCCATCAGAGTCCCCCATCAGAGCCCCCCACAGCAGGTGTCCCCTATCAAAGCCCCCCACAGCAGGTGTCCCCCATCAGAGTCCCCCCACAGCAGGTGTCCCCCATCAGAGTGCCCCCACAGAAGGTGTCCCCCATCAGAGCCCCCCACAGCAGGTGTCCCCATCAGAGTCCCCCCAACAGCAGGTGTCCCCATCAGAGTCCCCCCACAGCAGGTGTCCCCATCAGAGCCCCCCACAGCAGGTGTCCCCTTTAAAGCCCCCCACAGCAGGTGTCCCCTTTAGAGCCCCCCACAGCAGGTGTCCCCCACAGCAGGTGTCTCCATCAGAGTCCCCCCACAGCAGGTGTCCCCATCAAAGTCCCCCCACAGCAGGTGTCCCCATCAGAGCCCCCCAAAGCAGGTGTCCCCTTTAGAGCCCCCCACAGCAGGTGTCCCCTTTAGAGCCCCCCACAGCAGGTGTCCCCCCACAGCAGGGTGTCTTCATCAGAGTCCCCCCACAGCAGGTGTCCCCATCAGAGTCCCCCCACAGCAGGTGTCCCCATCAAAGTCCCCCCACAGCAGGTGTCCCCCATCAGAGTCCCCCCACAGCAGGTGTCCCCCATCAGAGCCCCCCCACAGCAGGTGTCCCCCATCAGAGCCCCCCACAGCAGGTGTCCCCATCAGAGTCCCCCCACAGCAGGTATCCCCATCAGAGCCCCCAACAGCAGGTGTCCCCTTTAGAGCCCCCCACAGCAGGTGTCCCCTTTAGAGCCCCCCACAGCAGGTGTCCCCATCAGAGTCCCCCCACAGCAGGTGTCCCCATCAGAGTCCCCCCACAGCAGGTGTCTCCATCAAAGTCCCCCCACAGCAGGTGTCCCCCATCAGAGTCCCCCACAGCAGGTG
The DNA here is from genome assembly GCA_037952925.1 of Lithobates clamitans. Classification (NCBI taxonomy): domain Eukaryota; kingdom Metazoa; phylum Chordata; class Amphibia; order Anura; family Ranidae; genus Lithobates; species Lithobates clamitans. Next base: position 1,188,513 of record JBBGZY010000355.1, on the reverse strand, counting down.
TCCCCTATTAAAGCCCCCCACAGCAGGTGTCTCCCATCAGAGCCCCCCCACAGCAGGTGTCCCCATCAGAGCCCCCCCACAGCAGGTGTCCCCCATCAGAGCTCCCAACAGCAGGTGTCCCCATCAGAGTCCCCCCACAGCAGGTGTCCCCATCAGAACCCCCCACAGCAGGTGTCCCCATCAGAGTCCCCCCACAGCAGGTGTCTCCATCAAAGTCCCCCCACAGCAGGTGTCCCCCATCAGAGTCCCCCACAGCAGGTGTCCCCCATCAGAGCCCCCCCACAGCAGGTGTCTCCCATCAGAGCCCCCCCACAGCAGGTGTCCCCATCAGAGCCCCCCCACAGCAGGTGTCCCCCATCAGAGCTCCCAACAGCAGGTGTCCCCATCAGAGTCCCCGCACAGCAGGTGTCCCCATCAGAACCCCCCACAGCAGGTGTCCCCATCAGAACCCCCCACAGCAGGTGTCCCCATCAGAGCCCCCCACAGCAGGTGTCCCCATCAGAGCCCCCCACAGCAGGTGTCCCCATCAGAGCCCCCCCACAGCAGGTGTCCCCATCAGAGCCCCCCACAGCAGGTGTCCCCATCAGAGCCCCCCACAGCAGGTGTCTCCATCAGAGCCCCCCCACAGCAGGTGTCCCCCATAAGAGTCCCTCCACAGCAGGTGTCCCTATCAGAGCCCCCCACAGCAGGTGTCCCCATCAGAGCCCCCCCACAGCAGGTGTCCCCATCAGAGCCCCCCCCACAGCAGGTGTCCCCCATTAGAGCCCCCCCACAGCAGGTGTCCCCATCAGAGCCCCCCCACAGCAGGTGTCCCCCATCAGAGCTCCCCCACAGCAGGTGTCCCCCATCAGAGCCCCCCACAGCAGGTGTCCCCCATCAGAGCCCCCCCACAGCAGGTGTCCCCCATCAGAGCCCCCCACAGCAGGTGTCCCCCATCAGAGCCCCCCACAGCAGGTGTCCCCATCAGAGCCCCCCCACAGCAGGTGTCCCCCATCAGAGTCCCCCCACAGCAGGTGTCCCCATCAAAGTCCCCCCACAGCAGGTGTCCCCCATAGAGAGTCCCCCATCAGAGCCCCCCACAGCAGGTGTCCCCTATTAAAGCCCCCCACAGCAGGTGTCCCCCATCAGAGCCCCCCACAGCAGGTGTCCCCCATCAGAGCCCCCCCACAGCAGGTGTCCCCCATCAGAGCCCCCCCCACAGCAGGTGTCCCCCCGATTCTCCACACAGCGGTACTTGCCTTGGGTCTCCTGCGGTGTCCTCCTCCTCACACTGGCACCAGCATTCTTCCTGCTTCCTCTCTCGGGCGCAATGAGAGAGAGAACCAGGAAGTGACATCTGACTCAGGGCAGATGTCAATCAAATCTGAAGTGCCAAGTAGTTTCCGCCCGGCACCTGTAGTATGTATTGCTATGGCCGAACGGAAGCTACTCGGCACATCAGAAAATGCCACAAGGCGGGCTAAACGCCCGCAAATGCAGTGCCACGTCTGCAATCTCGTGATTGCATTGACGTGGCGCTTCCTATAAGTGCACTGTGTCTGGCGTCGCACTGTATCCGGTGTCCGAACACAGTGCACTTAAGGACCTTTTTTTTTCCTTTTTTTTTTTTAAAGGGCCAGTATTAAAAATTTTTTTTTTTTTTGACTTTTTTTTTCTTTTTTTCAGAGTCCCCCCACAGCAGGTGTCCCCCATCAGAGCCCCCCACAGCAGGTGTCCCCTATTAAAGCCCCCCACAGCAGGTGTCCCCCATCAGAGCCCCCCACAGCAGGTGTCCCCCATCAGAGTCCCCCCACAGCAGGTGTCCCCCATCAGAGCCCCCCCACAGCAGGTGTCCCCCATCAGAGCCCCCCCACAGCAGGTGTCCGCATCAGAGCCCCCCCACAGCAGGTGTCCGCATCAGAGCCCCCCCACAGCAGATGTCCCCATCAGAGCCCCCCCACAGCAGGTGTCCCCCATCAGAGTCCCCCCACAGCAGGTGTCCCCATCAAAGTCCCCCCACAGCAGGTGTCCCCATCAAAGTCCCCCCACAGCAGGTGTCCCCCATAGAGAGTCCCCCATCAGAGCCCCCCACAGCAGGTGTCCCCTATTAAAGCCCCCCACAGCAGGTGTCCCCCATCAGAGCCCCCCCACAGCAGGTGTCCCCCCGATTCTCCACACAGCGGTACTTGCCTTGGGTCTCCTGCGGTGTCCTCCTCCTCACACCGGCACCTGTAGTATGTATTGCTATGGCCGAACGGAAGCTACTCGGCACATCAGAAAATGCCACAAGGCGGGCTAAACGCCTGCAAATGCAGCGCCACGTCTGCAATCTCGTGATTGCATTGACGTGGCGCTTCCTATAAGTGCACTGTGTCTGGCGTCGCACTGTATCCGGTGTCCGAACACAGTGCACTTAAGGACCTTTTTTTTTCCTATTTTTTTTTTTTAAAGGGCCAGTATTAAAAAATTTTTTTTTTTTTTTTGATTTTTTTTTTTTTTTTTTTTGCTGCCTGGAGGGGGGGGGGGGGGGCGGCGCCCAGGCGCCCCCTATGGACGGGCCGCCACTGGACTTGAGGGGGGTAACAATAAGATCAAAGAGTATTTTGGGTTGACCTAGCAGAAACTCCCTCCTAGTGGACTAGTATTTCATAGAGGACATTCAAGCTGGCTTTTAGTTTTAAGTTAGGCTTGTCTGTGTATGGCTGGGAACACACAGGCCTAAGAACATGGGTCTCTGAATTATATTTCCTCTGTCTGATTTTTTTGTCATCTGTGGACTTTGGACTTTGTTCTGTGTTGGAAGTCAATAAAGTGCATCTCTCTGGAAGAATTGGGTTGCTGCGGAAGAGTACTTACTAATTAATTATCATACCCACGATACTACTATACTATCCACCCAATACATATACCCGATCACTACACCCCCCAGGTACGAAATTTAAAGGAATATTACACTTTTATTGTTTCATTTTAAGCATTATTAAAATCACTGCTCCCGAAAAAAACGTCCGTTTTTAAAACTTTTTTTTGCATTGATCCATGTCCCCTGGGGCAGGACCCAGGTCCCCAAACACTTTTTATGACAATACCATGCATATAAGCCTTTAAAATTAGCACTTTTGATTTCTCCCATAGACTTTTAAAGGGTGTTCCGTAGCTTTCGAATTTGCCGCGAACACCCCAATTTGTTCACTGTTTGGCGAACTTGCGAACAGCCGATGTTAAAGTCGAACATGAGTTTGACTCGAACTCGAAGCTCATCCCTAGTGATGAGCAGTGCCTGGTTTTCTCCACACATGCCACTTAGAATTAAGGCCAAAAAGTTCTATCTTGGTCTCATCAGACCAGAGAATCTTATTTCTCACCATCTTGGAGTCCTTCAGGTGTTTTTTTTAGCAAACTCCATGCGGGCTGTCATGTGTCTTGCACTGAGGAGGGGCTTCCGTCGGGCCACTCTGCCATAAAGCCCTGACTGGTGGAGGGCTGCAGTGATGGTTGACTTTCTACAACTTTCTCCCATCTTCCGACTGCATCTCTGGAGCTCAGCCACAGTGATCTTTGGGGGGTTCTTTCCCTCTCTCACCAAGGCTCTTCTCTCCCGATAGCTCAGTTTGGCCGGATGGCCAGCTCTAGGAAGGGTTCTGGTCGTCCCAAACGTCTTCCATTTAAGGATTATGGAGGCCACTGTGCTCTTAGGAACCTTAAGTGCAGCTGAATTTTTTTTTTCTAACCTTGGCCAGATCTGTGCCTTGCCACAATTCTGTCTCTGCGCTCTTCAGGCAGTTCCTTTGACCTCACGATTCTCATTTGCTCTGACATGCATTGTGAGCTGTAAGGTATTATATAGACAGGTGTGTGACTTTCCTAATCAAGTCCAATCAGTATAATTAAACACAGCTGGACTCAAATAAAGGTGTAGAACCATCTCAAGGATGATTTAAAAAAAAGGAAAAGTAAATTTGGGACTTTAAATGAGGCTGGCACCAAAGGGATGCTCGCCTCTATCCCGGTCATTGGTTTAAAAAAAGAAAAAATAGAAGTGGGACTTTAACCACATCAGCTCCGGAAGATTTTACCCCCTTGCTGACCAGAGCACTTTTTGCAATTTGGCACTGCGTCGCTTTAACTGACAATTGCGCGGTCATGCAATGTGGCTCTCAAACAAAATTGGCGTCCTTTTTTTACCACAAATAGAGCTTTCTTTTGGTGGTATTTGATCACCTCTGTGATTTTTATTTTTTGCGCTATAAACAAAATAAAAGCGACAATTTTGAAAATAACGCATTATTTTTTACATATAAAAAACATTTTGGGCATCCAACCTCTAAAATGCTGTGGGCATCAAGCCTCTATATAGTAAACCATGGATTAATTATACATAAATTACACAATAAGTCGTGATCCATTGTCACACAGAGAGCAAAGATAACAATCAATATACATGTGTACATTTGTTACTATAATTGGACCCAAAAAGAGCCATAAAAAATAAAGACAAGAAATTAAAATAATAAAAGAGACTTAATGCCATAACTGATACTTATGGAGGTAAGTGGAATCATTAAATCTTGGTATTCCATGATAAGGCAAGATTGGTAATATTCAAAGCTCTACGCGTTTCGCGGTATAACAGCCGCTCATCAGGAGCATACGTCATGGAAGGATTCTAAAAAATATATTTAAAAAAAAAGAAAATAATGAAAAAAAATTAATTTTTTATTTAATAAATATGATGTGAAGGAACAAGTTGCGCTGACCCCAAAAATGTGAACAAATAATAAATAGCTGCTAGCACACAAACAAACCAAGTTTCATAAAGTATAAACAAAATAAGTGCAGCGCTAGAAAGTAGATGAATCAAAAATATGATGGGTGAGGAAAACCAAATATAATTAAATATTAATCTATATATAACCACTATTAAAGTGTGAGTGAAAGTCCAGAAACCATTAAAAAGAAAGAAGAAATGTCCAATAGCACTGTGTTGAGCTCTACGGACTGCAATCAGGAACTGGAGTCAGTACGTAGAAGGAGTCTTCTCAGACAGCTAGGGTGCATGAACCCATGATGTTGACTGGAGACTAGGGATGAGCTTCGTGTTCGAGTCGAACCCATGTTCGACTCGAACATCGGCTGTTCGGTCGTTCGCCGAATTGCGAACGATATGGGCCGTTCGCGCCAAATTCGTGTGGCGCGTCACGGCCCATAATTCACTGCGGCATCGCAGTGCATTGCTGGCCAAGCATGCACTATGACCCGCATGCTTGGCCAGTCACAGCGCCGTCAGTAGAGAGAGCTGTAATTGGCCAAAGCCAGGGTGGCTTTGGCCAATTATGGCTCAGGGGATTTAGTACACGCCCCACACTATATAAGGCCGCCTACACGGCGGCCCTGTGTAGTGTGTGTTCTGGTGTGCTAAGAGATAGAGAGAGAGAGAGACAGTGTCATTTGATTTGAGTTAGATAGATTAGGCAGAACAGTCAGTCAGTTAGCTGCACTTACAGTGTATTGTGTATATATATGCATCCCAGGTGTTGCATATATATATATACACTGTATTCAGTTTAACTAGATCCGTTCCTGTTATCTTCTATCTAGACTATTTACATTTAGTGCAGTGCGTCCTGCTCACAGTGTTCAGCTAGATCCGTTTCTGTTATTTACATTTAGTGCAGTGCGTCCTGCTCACAGTGTTCAGCTAGATCCGTTCCTGCTATTTACATTTAGTGCAGTGCGTCCTGCTCACAGTGTTCAGCTAGATCCGTTCCTGCTATTTACATTTAGTGCAGTGCGTCCTGCTCACAGTGTTCAGCTAGATCCGTTCCTGCTATTTACATTTAGTGCAGTGCGTCCTGCTCACAGTGTTCAGCTAGATCCGTTCCTGCTATTTACATTTAGTGCAGTGCGTCCTGCTCACAGTGTTCAGCTAGATCCGTTCCTGCTATTTACATTTAGTGCAGTGCGTCCTGCTCACAGTGTTCAGCTAGATCCGTTCCTGCCATTTACATTTAGTGCAGTGCGTCCTGCTCACAGTGTTCAGCTAGATCCGTTCCTGCAATTTACATTTAGTGCAGTGCGTCCTGCTCACAGTGTTCAGCTAGATCCGTTCCTGCAATTTACATTTAGTGCAGTGCGTCCTGCTCACAGTGTTCAGCTAGATCCGTTCCTGCTATTTACATTTAGTGCAGTGCGTCCTGCTCACAGTGTTCAGCTAGATCCGTTCCTGCTATTTACATTTAGTGCAGTGCGTCCTGCTCACAGTGTTCAGCTAGATCCGTTCCTGCTATTTACATTTAGTGCAGTGCGTCCTGCTCACAGTGTTCAGCTAGATCCGTTCCTGTTATTTACATTTAGTGCAGTGCGTCCTGCTCACAGTGTTCAGCTAGATCCATTCCTGCTATTTACATTTAGTGCAGTGCGTCCTGCTCACAGTGTTCAGCTAGATCCGTTCCTGCTATTTACATTTAGTGCAGTGCGTCCTGCTCACAGTGTTCAGCTAGATCCGTTCCTGTTATTTACATTTAGTGCAGTGCGTCCTGCTCACAGTGTTCAGCTAGATCCGTTCCTGCTATTTACATTTAGTGCAGTGCGTCCTGCTCACAGTGTTCAGCTAGATCCGTTCCTGTTATCTTCTAGACTATTTACATTTAGTGCAGTGCGTCCTGCTCACAGTGTTCAGCTAGATCCGTTCCTGCTATTTACATTTAGTGCAGTGCGTCCTGCTCACAGTGTTCAGCTAGATCCGTTCCTGCAATTTACATTTAGTGCAGTGCGTCCTGCTCACAGTGTTCAGCTAGATCCGTTCCTGCTATTTACATTTAGTGCAGTGCGTCCTGCTCACAGTGTTCAGCTAGATCCGTTCCTGTTATTTACATTTAGTGCAGTGCGTCCTGCTCACAGTGTTCAGCTAGATCCGTTCCTGCTATTTACATTTAGTGCAGTGCGTCCTGCTCACAGTGTTCAGCTAGATCCGTTCCTGTTATCTTCTAGACTATTTACATTTAGTGCAGTGCGTCCTGCTCACAGTGTTCAGCTAGATCCGTTCCTGCTATTTACATTTAGTGCAGTGCGTCCTGCTCACAGTGTTCAGCTAGATCCGTTCCTGTTATCTTCTAGACTATTTACATTTAGTGCAGTGCGTCCTGCTCACAGTGTTCAGCTAGATCCGTTCCTGCTATTTACATTTACTGCAGTCCGTGCTGCTCACAGTGTTCAGCTAGATCCGTTCCTGTTATTTACATTTAGTGCAGTGCGTCCTGCTCACAGTGTTCAGCTAGATCCGTTCCTGCTATTTACATTTAGTGCAGTGCGTCCTGCTCACAGTGTTCAGCTAGATCCGTTCCTGTTATTTACATTTAGTGCAGTGCGTCCTGCTCACAGTGTTCAGCTAGATCCGTTCCTGCTATTTACATTTAGTGCAGTGCGTCCTGCTCACAGTGTTCAGCTAGATCCGTTCCTGTTATTTACATTTAGTGCAGTGCGTCCTGCTCACAGTGTTCAGCTAGATCCATTCCTGCTATTTACATTTAGTGCAGTGCGTCCTGCTCACAGTGTTCAGCTAGATCCGTTCCTGCAATTTACATTTAGTGCAGTGCGTCCTGCTCACAGTGTTCAGCTAGATCCGTTCCTGCTATTTACATTTAGTGCAGTGCGTCCTGCTCACAGTGTTCAGCTAGATCCGTTCCTGTTATTTACATTCAGTGCAGTGCGTCCTGCTCACAGTGTTCAGCTAGATCCGTTCCTGCTATTTACATTTAGTGCAGTGCGTCCTGCTCACAGTGTTCAGCTAGATCCGTTCCTGTTATCTTCTAGACTATTTACATTTAGTGCAGTGCGTCCTGCTCACAGTGTTCAGCTAGATCCGTTCCTGCTATTTACATTTAGTGCAGTGCGTCCTGCTCACAGTGTTCAGCTAGATCCGTTCCTGTTATCTTCTAGACTATTTACATTTAGTGCAGTGCGTCCTGCTCACAGTGCTCAGCTAGATCCGTTCCTGCTATTTACATTTAGTGCAGTGCGTCCTGCTCACAGTGTTCAGCTAGATCCGTTCCTGCTATTTACATTTAGTGCAGTGCGTCCTGCTCACAGTGTTCAGCTAGATCCGTTCCTGTTATCTTCCTACTGACAGGCAGGCTTGTCTGGTTACAGTATATAAAGCTACCTGAAGAAAATTACAGGTGTTCTATCCCAGCTTAGTGCAGCTACAGGCCATTAGTATGTCTGGAAGGCCAAGAAGGAGAGGCAGACAGTCACAAGCCAATAAGAGAGGGCAAGCAGGCTCTGTGTCTAGTGCTGGTCGTGGAGACGGTGCATCCTCATCAGCACGTGGCCATGGGACACGCTTGGCCTTTTTTTCGGCAGCTGGCCGTGTTGAGCCGCAACATGCGGAAGACTTGGTCGAGTGGATGACCAAGCCGTCCTCATCCTCCTCATCCTCTCTCACCCATGCCCAGGGTGCTTTGTCTGGCAAAGCAGCGGCCTCTTCCCTCAGCTCAATGTCATCAGTGACTCCTTCCCTAGCTCCACCATGTCCTCATGAGGATTCCCTCGAACTGTTTGACCACAGTGTTGGGTACATGCTCCAGGAGGATGCCCAGCGTTTGGAAGGCTCTGATGATGATACTGAGCTCGATGAAGGCAGTAACATGAGCACGGACAGAGGGGGTGCCCAAGAAGGACAGCAATCTGGCAGTCATGCTCCCCCTGCTGCAGCATACTGCCAGGTTTGCTCCAGTGATGAGGAGGGAGGGGATGATGAGGTCACTGACTCAACGTGGGTGCCTGATAGGAGAGAGGAGGAGGAGGAGGAGGCGGCACATCACCAACGAGGCAGGATGCCCTCCAGGGGCCAGCCTAAGGGCAGCACATTGACTGCATCACACCCCAAAGCTCCACATGTGCAGGGCGCTGCAGTCTCTGCGCGTTATTCAAAAAGTTCTTTGGTGTGGGCCTTTTTTGAGACGAGTGCATCAGATCGCACCGCTGCTATTTGCAACATATGTCTCAAGCGTATCTCGCGTGGCCAAAACATCTCCCGCTTGGGTACCACATGCTTGACCAGACATATGTTGACCTGCCATGCAGTTCGTTGGCAAGCGTATCTAAAAGACCCACACCAAAGAACAAAGAGGATCTCTCCTTGCTCCTCATCAGCTGAGATTTCCAACCCCACTAGACCTTCAGTCCTCTCTGAGACCTGCAGTGAGAGGAATGAAGGTGTAGAATTAGGTGTGTCACAGCCAAGTACTTGTGGGCAATCTGCTTTTGGTACACCGACGTCAGATTGTACCAGGCAAATTTCCCTGCCCCAGCTGCTGCACCGCCGAAAGAAGTTTGCTCCCAACCATCCACATGCCCAGCGGTTGAATGCTAGCTTGGCAAAATTGCTAGCACTTCAACTGCTGCCTTTTCAGTTGGTAGACTCTGCCCCCTTCCGTGAGTTTGTGGAATGTGCGGTTCCTCAGTGGCAGGTACCCAAACGCCACTTTTTCTCACGGAAGGCAATTCCGGCTCTCTACCGGCATGTGGAAGGCAATGTCCATGCCTCGCTGGACAGGGCGGTCAGCGGTAAGGTGCATATTACCGCTGACTCATGGTCCAGCAGGCATGGACAGGGACGTTACCTAAGTTTCACGGCGCATTGGGTGACTCTGCTGGCAGCTGGGAAGGATGCAGGACAAGGTGCGGTAGTGTTGGAGGTTGTTCCGCCACCACGCCTCCAAAATGCTGATTGTGACACACCTCTCTCCTCCACCCTCTCCTCTTCTTCTTCCTCCATGGCCTCTTCCTCGGAACCAGCGGTGCTCCGTAGGCGTTCAAGGGGCTACGCAAGTACGCAGGCCAAAAGATGCCATGCGGTGCTTGAGCTGGTGTGCTTGGGGGACAGGAGCCACACTGGGGCAGAGGTTCTGTCAGCTCTGCAGGGGCAGGTTCAGAGGTGGTTGACGCCACGCCAACTTAAGGCAGGAATGGTGGTTTGCGACAATGGCACCAACCTCCTCTCTGCCCTCCGACAGGGACAAATGACCCATGTGCCCTGTTTGGCTCACGTCCTTAACTTGGTGGTGCAGCGGTTCTTGGGCAGGTACCCGGGCTTACAGGATGTCCTGAGGCAGGCCAGGAAAGTCTGTGTGCATTTCCGCCGGTCATATAATGCCAGTGCTCGGCTGACGGACCTCCAAAAGGAGTTTAACCTGCCCAAGAACCGCCTAATCTGTGACATGCCCACCAGGTGGAACTCAACGTTGGCCATGCTGCAGCGGCTGCACACGCAGCAGAGGGCCATCAATGAGTACCCGTGCGACTATGGCACCAGGACAGGGTCAGGGGAGCTTGGTTTTTTTTCCCCACGCCAGTGGGCCATGATCAGGGATGCATGCACTGTCCTGTCACCATTCGAGGAGGCCACGAGGATGGTGAGCACTGACAGTGCATGCATCAGTGACACTGTCCCCCTTGTCCACCTGTTGGAGCACACGCTGCGTGGAATAATGGACAGGGCACTTGAGGCAGAACAGAGGCAGGAAGAGGAGGAATTCCTTAGCTCTCAAGGCCCCCTTTATCCAGACAGTGTTCCTGCGTGCCCGCCGATCACACAGGAAGAGGACGAGGAGGAGGAGGAGGAGGAGGAAGATTGTGTCAGTATGGAGGTGGAGCCTGGCACTCAGCATCAGCAGCAGTCTTTAAGGGATCAGTCCCAAGGAACACATGGACTTGTACGTGGCTGGGAGGAGGTGGCTGCGGACGTTGTTGTCCTTAGTGACCCAGAGGACTCCGGACCGAATGCCTCAGCAAACCTACGCTGCATGGCCTCCCTGATCCTGCAAAGCCTGCGTAAGGATCCTCGTATTCGTGGTATCAAGGAGAAGGACCAATACTGGCTGGCAACCCTCCTTGATCCACGTTACAAGGGTAAGGTTGCGGACCTTATCTTGCCATCGCAGAGGGAGCAGAGGATGAAACATCTTCGGGAGGCCTTGTAGAAAGGTCTGTGCAACGCGTTCCCAGAGACTGGGAGGTTACAAACTCCTGTTTCTGGACAACGTGTTGCTGAGGCTTCGGTCAGTCAAAGAAGGAGCGGTGGAGAAGGTGGCCGTCTGACCGATGCGTTCAGACAATTTTTTGGTCCGCAGCCCCAAGGTATGATCGGTTCCAGCAACCATCGCCAGCGTCTGTTTTACATGGTGCAGGAATACCTAGGGGCAAGATCAGACTTGGACACCTTTCCCACCGAAAATCCTCTGGGTTACTGGGTCTTGAGGATGGATCACTGGCCAGAGCTTGCACAGTATGCAATTGAGCTACTGGCCTGTCCTGCATCCAGCGTTCTTTCGGAACGCACATTCAGTGCTGCTGGAGGCGTGGTAACCGATCACAGGGTGCGTCTGTCCACCGACTCGGTCGATCGGCTGACCTTCAAAAAAAAGAATCAGTCTTGGATCACCACCAGCTACCAAGCACCTGATGCAGATGTAACCGAATAATTTTTTTTGAAATCTCAGATCCCTTCAAAGACTGCCTATGCTGATGCTGAGTGACTATCCCTGAGTAATTATCCTCTTCCTCCTCAATCATCACGCTGATAGCTTGTAAGAACATTTTTGGTTCTGGGCGCCACCACCAGTGCCTAAGGCACAATTTTTCAGCCCCTGTTTAACAGGGGCGTGTAATTACAATTTTTGATGTAATACTTTGCAGCAGGGCTCGTTCCTGCATTCCAACTAGAGTGTCTGTGAGGGGTTGTAGTGTTGTGGCACCAGCACCAGTGCCTAAGGCCCAATTTTTCTGCCCCTGTCTAACAGGGGCGTGTAATTACAATTTTTGATGCAATACTTTGCAGCAGGGCTCGTTCCTGCGTTCCAACTAGAGTGTCTGTGAGGGGTTGCAGTGTTGTGGCACCAGCACCAGTGCCTAAGGCCCAATTTTTCTGCCCCTGTATAACAGGGGTGTGTAATTACAATTTTTGATGCAATACTTTGCAGCAGGGCTCGTTCCTGCGTTCCAACTAGAGTGTCTGTGAGGGGTTGCAGTGTTGTGGCACCAGCACCAGTGCCTAAGGCCTAATTTTTCAGCTCCTGTTCAACAGGGGCATGTAATTACAATTCTTGATCTAATATTTCACAGCAGGGCCCTGTGAGGGCTTACAGTGTTGTGGCCACAGCAACACCTAAGGCCCAAATTTCTGCTAAGTATATAGGGCAGGACCCTACTTTCAAACATCTAACTTACAAACGACTCCTACTTGCAAACGGAAGGAGACAACAGGAAGTGAGATGAAATCTACCCCTAGGAAGGGAAATTCTCTCCTGTAAGAGTTAATATGGGAAAACAATTTCTCCTTTCCACTGATGCTTTCCAATCCTTGTTCCACAAAAAAACCCAAATTTTCAAAAAACATTTTTCATTGGGACAAAAAAGTGAGGTGAAATCTTCTGAAGAGGAGGAAAGACAGCAAAACAAATGTCACAGGGGTGATAACCCTTCCCTATGTTTTCCAAAAAGCTTAGAAAAGATTTTTTGGCTGAAGCTAAACACGTTAAAAATGTTCAAAATTACAAACAGATTCTACTTAACAACAAACCTACAGTCCCTGTCTTGTTTGCACCACCTGTATACTGCTGTTCAGAGTATATAGGGCCTGGTGGCCCCACACCTTTCCTTATTTTAATTTGGGTGCGGGGTTCCCCTTAATATCCATACAAGACCCAAAGGGCCTGGTAATGGACTGGGGGGTACCCATGCCGTTTGTCTCACTGATTTTCATCCATATTGCCATGACCCGACATGACATTAAACCCGCAAGCAGTTTTAAATGAGATTTTTTCCTTTAAAAATGACATTTGGTGCAGGGACTGTTCTAAACATGGGAAACACGCGTCACTTTACAGGCATACTATAGACACCCCCCAGGTACGATATTTAAAGGAATATTTCACTTTTTTTTTTTTACTTTAAGCATCATTAAAATCACTGCTCCCGAAAAAACGGCCGTTTTTAAAAGTTTTTTTTGCATTGATACATGTCCCCTGGGGTAGGACCCAGGTCCCCAAACCCTTTTTAGGACAATACCATGCAAATTAGCCTTTAAAATGAGCACTTTTGATTTCGAACGTTCGAGTCCCATAGACGTCAATGGGGTTCTAACGTTCGTGCGAACTTTCGGTCCGTTCGCGGGTTCTGGTGCGAACCGAACCGGGGGGTGTTCTGCTCATCCCTACTGGAGACTGGAAAGCACATCAATCATGGACAGCACGACAAAACATCTAGAGTAAAATGCTCTTACCGGAACACGTGGGACGTATCAGCCATATAGCTGTGCGTCAATCTGAGCTTGTGGAGGTGACCTCCCGTGCACTCTCTCCAAGGGTCCACCCCTCGATCGTGATCTTCAATCGGCCGGGTTGTCTTATGGGTCCCAATAACCGATAGCCAAACCCATGTTCCAGGTATGTTCAAAGGGACCAGTTAAATGTAAGACCATGGAGAAAAAAGAAAAACAAAGGGGCTCCACATGGCGCAGGTCAAAAAGATAAGGGATTTATTGGATAAAAAAACCTTACAGAATAAAAGTGATCACAAGATAAAATAGGAGGCAATGTGGAAAGCTGAACGCCCTACGCGTTTCGACTAAAAAGCCTAGGCAGGAAATGAAAAAAGTTTTTTTATAAGAATAGTTTAGTTGTATAGAATTAAAGGTTGTGCGTCCAAACTCAGGTTTGCATCAGCGATCCAGTAAAACAACATCCAAAATCGCAGAGAGCTGCAAAGCAACGCCGCCGGATGCCAGGCTGATCTGCGGGAATGAAAACAACCGCCATAGGCAAAACCATAGCTGGTGGGTACAGTGAGTGTAGGATGCGGACCTCCATGTGAGAAACCTAGATGGAAAAAAAAATAAAAAATCACAGTGATGTGTGATGATGTGTAAGTGTGGGAAAATGTAAAAAAAGAGTGATGTAGTGACGCACAGGGAAATAAAGAGAGGGTGTGATGGGAAGGAGTGAAAAAAGGGTGGAAAAACAAAGGATGAAATGAAGCCAAGAAAAAAACGTAAACAATAAAGACTGGTGAAAAAGATGAGATGAGGAAAAAGGAGACAATACCTGGTGTGCACAGAGTGGACAATTCCATACACATGAGTGTGATGCTGAACAGGAAGGAAGGTAAAGTGTGTGAAACTCAGCTTCGGAGATGCCTATATAGGTGTTCCATCATGGCCCAATCCCCAATGTCAAGTCGACAGACAACACCTGAGAGTGGAGCACTTTCACCTGGGCGGCTCAGCCGTCAGGCGATTAGCGTCTGTCCATCTCCCCAGTGTGTCCGCCGAATAATGACACACTGCCGGTAACACTGCGCCACAAGGACGCCTGGTGACGCATGTGGCATGACGCAGAAAGGGAGGGACCATGCATCCGCCCCCTCCACAACACCGAACAGGCGGAGAGAGGGGTAGGAGACCCACATGAAACACCGCAGCTAACGGAGGCGAGCAAATGCAGGCAGATCAGCGAAAGCAAAAACGCTGTCAAAGGGATCGCAGATGCAAACTCGGCAGGACACATCAACCAATCAGTATGGAAGATTGATTGTAGGACCGCTGATACCAACGGCCAACATGGATAGCTGCGGTGTTTCATGTGGGTCTCCTACCCCTCTCCCCACCCGTTCGGTGTTGTGGAGGGGGCGGATGCATGGTCCCTCCCTTTCTGCGTCATGCCACATGCGCCGGTCACCAGGCGTCCTGGTACCTATATAGGCATCTCCAAGGCTGGGCTTCACACACTTTACCTTCCTTCCTGTTCAGGATCACACTCTTGTGTATGGAATTGTCCACTCTGTGCACACCAGGTATTGTCGCCTTTTTCCTCATCTCATCTTTTTCACCAGTCTTTCTTGTTTATGTTTTTTCTTGGCTTCATTTCATCCTTTGTTTTTCCACCCTATTTTCACTCCTTCCCATCACACCCCCTCTCTTTATTTCCCTGTGTGTCACTACATCACTCTTTTTACATTTTCCCACACTTACAAATCACATATCACTGCGATTTTTTTCCATCTAGGTTTCTCACGTGGAGGTCCGCATCCTACACTCACTGCACCCACCAGCTATGGTTTTGCCTATGGCGGTTGTTCTCATTCCCGTAGATCACCCTGGCGTCTGGCTGCGTTGCTTTGCAGCTCTCTGCAATTCTGGATGCTGTTTTACTGGATCGCTGATGCAAACGTGAGTTTGGACGCACAACCTTTAATTAATTCTATACAACTAAACTGATCTTATAAAAAAACTTTTTTCATTTCCTGCTTATTGAATATTGAATAAAAAAATTGAATAAAAAAATGCTTATTGCTTACTGCTTATTGAATAAAAAAATGTGTTTTTTTTTTTTTAACCAGTTACCAACCGGCCCATAGCCAAATGACGGCTGCAGGGCGGTTGGATAACTCTGGGAGCACGTGCTATGACGTGATCCCGGAAAACGGCTCCCGCGCACCCTCTGGGGCTCGCACACGGGACCATCTGTGACCGCTGGGTCCAGAGGACCCGGCGCATCACGGATCCGCTGATCGCAGCCGTTTACCATGTGATCGCTCCGTCAAATGACGGAGCGATCACATGTAAACAAACCGCCGTCATGTCATAACGCCGGATCCTCTCTCCCCTCTGTGTACTGACCGGTACAGAGGGGGGGGGATTGGATGGCAGCAGCGCTGTGGGCTGGATCTGTAGTGCCCACAGCACTGCTCTGTGACATGTGCAGTCACATCCATGGATCCATCCATCCATGCTCAGCCATCCCTCCATGCTCAGCAATACCCTGCACTACTCTGAAATGCCCTGCACTACTCTGCAATGCCCCGCAATACCCTGCAATGCCCCGCAATACCCTGCAATGCCCCACAATACTCTGCAATGCCCCACAATACTCTGCAATGCCCCACAATACTCTGCAATACCCCGCAACACCCTGCAATACCCCGCAATAATCTGCCATACCCTGCAATAATCTGCCATACCTTGCAATACCCAGCCATACTCTGCAATACTCGGTGATACCCAGCCATACTCGGCCATGCTCTGCTCTACTCGGCCTCTGTATGTGGCCAGGCTGTGGAAGTCTCACACATGTGGTATTGCCGTACTCAGGAGGAGTAGGAGAATCTATTTTGGGGTGTCATTTTTGGTATGTACATGCTATGTGTTAGAAATATTGTATAACAATACAATATTGTGTTAAAAAAAAATTTGTTTTAACCACTTCCCGCCCGCCGGCCGTCATACGACGTCCTTGACTTTGTGCGGGGATATCTGAATGATGCCTGCTTTTTCAGCCGGCGTTTCCCTACACCATAAGAATGATCATAGCGGCTGTTCCACTGCTTGATCATTCTTATGGGAGGCGAGAGGGGACACCGCCCTCCTCAGGTGCTTCTACTGACTCACTGCTACGATCGAAGCCAGGATTGTTTGTTTTGTTTTTTTTTTTTTTTTTTTTTTTTTTAGATTTCAGGCTTCCCAGCCTAGAGGTGAGATGTGGGGTCTTATTGAACCCATATCTCACTGTAAAGAGGACCTGTCATGCCATATTCCTATTACAAGGATGTTTACATTCCTTGTAATAGGAATAAAAGTGATCAAAAAATGTATTTTTTGGACAAAAGAGTCAAACCAAAATAAATAAAGTAAAATGAACAAAAAAAAATATTTTTTTTTTGTCCCCGTGTGATCGCATGCAGAAGCGAACGCATACGTAAGTCCTGCCCACATATGAAAATGGTGTTCAAACCACACATGTGAGGTATCGCTGCGATCAGTAGAGCGAGAGCAATAAGTTTGGCCCTAGACCTCCTCTGTAACTCAAAACATGTAACTAGTAAAAAATTTTAAAGCGTCGCCTATGGGGATTTTTAAGTAGCGAAGTTTGGTGCCATTCCACGAGCCTGTGCAATTTTGAAGGGTGACATGTTAGGTATCTATTTACTCGGCACTTCATCTTTCACATTATGCAAAAACATTGGGCTAACTTTACTGTTTATTTTGTTTTTTAAAGCACAAAACTGTTTTTCTTTCCCCAAAAAAAGTGTTAGAAAAATTGCTGCGCAAATACTGTGCGAGATAGTTGCAACATTCGCCATTGTATTCTCTCGAGTCTTTGCTAAAAAAAATATAATGTTTTGGGGTTCTATGTCAGAATTGGCCTGGGTGCTCCAGAACGCCTGAAGGTGCTCCATGCATGTTGGGCCTCTGTATGTGGCCACGCTGTGTAAAAGTCTCACACATGTGGTATCGCCGTACTCAGGAGTAATAGCAGAATGTGTTTTGGGGTGTAATTTGTGATATGCATATGATGTGTGTGAGAAATAACCTGCTAATGACAATTTTGTGAAAAAAAAAAAAAAAAATCTTGATTTTGCAATGAATTGTGGGAAAAAATGACAACTTCAAAAAACTCATCATGCATCTTTCTAAATACCTTGGAATAACTTATTTCCAAAAAGGGGTCATTTGGGGGGTATTTGTACTTTTCTGGCATGTTAGGGTCTCAAGAAATGAGATAGGCCGTCAGTACTTCAGGTGTGATCAATTTTCAGATATTGGCACCATAGCTTTGGGACTCTATAACTTTCACAAAGACCAAATAATATACACCGATTTGGTTTTTTTTTTACCAATGATATGTAGCGGTATAAATTTTGGCCAAAATATATGAAGAAAAATTACTATTTGCAAAATTTTTATAACAGAAACGAAGAAAAATGCATTTTTTTACAGAATTTTTGGTCTTTTTTCTTTTATAGGGCAAAAAATAAAGAACCCAGCGGTGATTAAACCCCACCAAAAGAAAGCTCTATTTGTGTGAAAAAAGGACAAAAATTTCATATAGGTACAGTGTTGCATGACTGCGTAATTGTCATTCAAAATGTGAGAGCGCCGAAAGCTGAAAATTGGTCTGGTTATTAAAGCGGAATTCCACACAAAAATGGAACTTCCGCTTTTCGAAACCCTCCCCCCCTCCGGTGTCACATTTGGCACCTTTCAGGGGGGAGGGGGGTGCAGATACCTGTCTAAGACAGGTATTTGCACCCACTTCCGGCATAGACTCCCATGGGAGTCTATGCCTCTTCCCGTCCCCACCGCGCTGTCTGCTGGGAACACACAGCTCCCAGGAGAGAGCGGGGACCACTTGGGACGCGCAGCGCAACTCGCGCATGCACAGTAGGGAACCAGGAAGTGAAGCCGCAACGCTTCACTTCTTGATTCCCTCACCTAGGATGGCGGCAGCAGCTGCCGAGAACCAAGCGGGTTCTCTGCGTCCCCTGCCGACATTGCTGGACCCTGGGACAGGTAAGTGGCCATGTATTAAAAGTCAGCAGCTGCAGTATTTGTAGCTGCTGGCTTTTAATATTTTTTTTTTTTGGCAGTGTGAGTGAACCCCCGCTTTAAGGGGGTTTAAGTTCCCAGTGGTCAAGTGGTTAAATATATTTTTTTAGAATCCTTCCATGATGTATGCTCCTGATGAGCGGTTGAAACGCGTAGAGATTCGAATATTACCAATCTTCCCTTATCATGGAATACCAAGATTTCAATGATTCCACTTACCTCCATACATATCTGTTATGGCATTAAGTCTCTTTTATTATTTTAATTCTTTGTCTTTTTTTTTTATGGCTCTTTTTGGGTCCAATTATAGTAACAAATGTACACATGTATATTGATTGTTATCTTTGCTCTCTGTATGACAATGGATCATGACTTATTGTGTAATTTATGAATAATTAATCGATGGTTTACTATATAGAGGCTTGATGTCCACAGCATTTTAGAGGTTGGATGCCCAAAATGTTTTTTATATACCATGGATTATACCAAATAAATGAATTTTGGTCACTTGACCTGCTTTTGTGCTGCTGTCTGCTTCATTTAAAGTCCCACTTCTCTTTTTCTTTTTTTTATCTCAAGGATGATCAGAAGAAATGGACAGCACCTGAGTTAAATATATGAGTGTCATAGCAAAGGGTCTGAATACTTAGGACCATGTGATATTTCAGTTTTCCTTTTTTATTAAATCTGCAAAAATGTCAACAATTCTGTGTTTTTCTGTCAATATGGGGTGCTATGTCTACATTAATAAGGAAAAAAAATAAACATAAAATGATTTTAGCAAATGGCTGCAATATAACAGAGTGAAAAATTTAAGGGGGTCTACACATTACACAATACAGTGCAACTGTAGTGCAGTTGCTACTACTTTTCAGGTGGTGTACACAGTACACAATACAGTGCAGTGTGGTGTTGCAAAACAAAATATACATCATGTCCGGAAGGCCACAAAGGAGAGGCAGATGCTCACAGGCCACTAAAAGAGGGCAAGCAGGCTCTGTGCCTACAGTCAACAGTGCTCGTGGACATGGTGCATCCTCTGCAGGTGGCCGTGGGGCACACTTGTCCTTTTTTTCTGCTGCTGGCCATGTTATTGAACCAGAACATGCAGAAGAGTTGGTGAAGTGAATAACAAAGCCGTCCTCATCCTCCTCATCCTCTGTCACCCAGGTTCAGAGTAGTTTGCCTTCCAATGTAGCTGCCAAAGTGGCCTATTCCACCGGCTCCTTCTCCACAGTCACTCCTTCTGTAGCCCCACCATCATGCATGGAGGAGTCCCCTGAACTATTCGACCACAGTGTTGGGTACATGCTGATGGAGGATGTGCAGCGATTAGAAGGCACCGATGTTGGTTCCCAGGTTGAGGAAGGGAGCAACATGAGCCTAGAGAGAGGGGGTGCCCAAGAAGGACAAGAAACTGGCAGTCATGTTCCCCCAGCTGCAGCATACTGCCAAGTTTGCTCCAGTGACGAGGAGGGAGGGGATGAGGTCACTGACACTCTACTTGGGTGCCTGATGGAAGAGAGGAGGAGAGAGGAAGAGAGAGGAGGAGGCACAACTCCAAAGAGGCAGGGTGTCCTCTAGGGGGCAGCTTAAGGGCAGCCACCCTACTGCATCACACTGCAGAGCTCCGCAGGTGCAGGGCACTGCTGACTCCCTGCTGATTTTGAAAAGTTCCTTGGTGTGGACCTTTTTGGACACATGTGCAGCAGATCCCACCATTGCTGTTTGCAACCTATGTCTGAAGCGGATCAGGTGTGGCCAGAACAGCAAGCGCTTGTGCACCACATGCTTGACCAGACATATGACGACCTCCCATGCAGTCCATTGGCAACAGCACTTGAAAGACCCACATTAAAAAAAAAAAGGCGGACTTCTCCTTGCTCCTCATTTGGGATCTCCAACCCCACTATATCTCCAGTTCTCTCAAAAACCTGCACTGAGAGGAATGAAGGTATAGCAATAGGTGTCCCAAGTACTTGCAGCCAATCTGGTATCAGTACACCTCCATCTGATTTTAGAAGGCAAATTTCCCTACCCCAGTTGCTAAACCGTAAAAAGAAATTCAGTCCCAGCCATCCACATGCTCCGCGTCTGAATGCTAGCTTGGCCAAATTGCTAGCACTGCAACTGCTGCCTTTTCAGCTGGTAGACTCTGCCTCCTTTTCGTGAATTTGTGGAATGTGCTGTACCTCAGTGGCAGGTTCCAAAACGCCATTTCTTTTAACGGAAGGCTATTCTGGCTCTCTACCGGCATGTGGAAGGCAGTGTTTTGACCTTGTTAGAGAGGGCGGTCATCAGTAAGGTGCATATTACCGCTCACTCATGGTCTAGCAGGCATCGGCAGGGACATTACCTTTCCTTCATGGCGCACTGGGTAACTCTGCTGGCAGCTGGGAAGGATGCAGCACAGGGTTCGGTATTGTTGGAGCTTGTTCTACCACCACTCCTCAAAAATGCTAGTGGTGATTCTGCCACAGCTCTATCTTCCACCCCCTCCTCTCCATCTTCCTCCTCCTCTATGGCCTCTTCTGCAGATTTCTCTTCTGAAACAGCGGTGTTCAAGTGTTCAAGGGCCTACGCAAGTGCTCAGGCAAAAAGATGCCATGCGGTGCTTGAGTTGGTCTGCTTAGGGGACATGAGCCACACTGGGGCAGAGATTCTGTCAGCTCTGCAGGGGCAGGCTCAGATTTGGTTGACGCCATGCCAGCTTCAGCCAGGAATGGTTGTATGCAACAATGGCACCAACCTTCTCTCCGCCCTCAAACAGGGACACTTGACCCATGTTTGGCACACGTCCTGAATTTGGTGGTACTGCTGTTCTTGAGCCAGGTACTCAGGCTTACAGGATCTCCTGAGGCAGGCCAGAAAAGTCTGTAGTCATTTCCGCCGGTCATACAATGCCAGTGCTTGGCTGGCTGACATTCAAAGGGAATGCAACCTGTCCACCAACCGCCTCATTTGTGACATGCCCACCAAGTGGAATTCAACATTGGCAATGCTGCAGCAGCTGCACACGGGGAGGGGAGCTTTTTTGGCTACACTTGCAGCAGAGGGCCATCAATGAGTACCTGTGTGAGTATGGCACCAGGACAGGGTCAGGGGAGCTTGGCTTTTTTTTGCCACACCAGTGGCTACTGATCAAGGATGCATGCACTGTCCTGTCACCATTTGAGGAGGCCACGAGGATGGTGAGCAGCGACAATGCATGCATCAGTGATACTGTCCCTCTTGTCTTCCTGTTGGAGCACATGCTTCGTGAAATAATGGACAGGGCACTTGAGGCAGAACAGCGGGAGGAAGAGGAGGCTCTCAAGGCCCCCTTTATCCAGATAGCATTCCTGTGGGTCCGCCAAACACACAGGAAGAAGAGGAGGAGGATTGTGTCAGCATGGATGTAGAGGATAACACTCAGCAGCAGTCTCCATGGATGGTTTTCAGTCCCCAGAAACCCAAGGAGTTGTACGTGGTTGGGAGGAGCATACAATTGTCCCAAACAGGAGGGGACCAAAAAGAAAAGTGGGGCTCAAAGGAAAGACAATATGAGTAAACATGTGAAAACCAATTATGTGTTTATTTGGGTACAAGAACATACACGTGGAGATAAGATAGCATGCATCACAAGTAAACATTGCCTAAATAAAATAGATTGATCGGTGGTGGCTGATCGATCAATACTAATACACAGACAAGGAGGACAAAACAACATGTAAACAAACATATGCGTCCGGACGTCTGGGCTATTGATGTCTGCACAACCTGCTACAATGAAGAGTGTTCAGTGTGACTGAATGGGGTTGTGCAGCAAACATCAATCCCCCGGGGGGGCGGCTCAAATGGGGAAGAGATGGGGAAGGGGGTGGGGAGAAAAGGGGGTGTGGAAGGGAGTGGAGTGGGGAAAAGGTGAGATAAGGGATGGGAAAGGGGCAGAGGAGAGAGGTATGAGCCGTGGAGTGGGGCGCTGATGCAAAATCAAAGATCAGATGTCAATAACCATGAGACGAAAATGAGTGATGGGGCCATGGTATATAAAATGGGAGCTGGGGTGGCGGAAGTCCAGGATGGTATAAGACAGTTGCTATAATGAGCAGGCTGGTGTGTGAGATATACACAAATACGTGCTAAGTACTTTACCACTTACGAGTCCCGTTCAAGGTTCACAGGTACTTCCGTAGTGTGATGTCCTCTGTGCTGTGGACTGCACCACTGTTCACCGTGCACAATACTGGGTATTTCCTGGATGATCCTGACAACCCCACGGGTATATGCTCAGGTATACGGATGGCCAACCATCTAAGTGCGCCTATGATCACTACAGCGGCTGTTCCACGCGAACGAGCGGAACATTCTCCCAATCGGTGAGCCGGCTAGCCCCAACGGGGGATGACAGCAGGCGTATAGTCCGGGCGCAGTGACGTCAACGCGTTTCACAAACCGAGATGTGTAGCTTCGTCTGGACGTGTAGGTGGCGTGCGAGGGCTCCTTTTTATTCTGTCCGTTCCTCGTACACGCCCACCTCTCAGATCTAAGTTGAGGAGAAACATCCATGCTGTGTGTGTCCCATTTGTTGATGTTGATTATTTGTCGTTTGGTGATCCTGATATACAATCATCAAAGTGAATGGCCAAACATAAAGAGCATTAATCAAAATAATAGAGATGGTGAGAGGGATAAACAATGCAGTTGCCATCCATATTTCCTACATTAAAGCAGCCATTAGGTATGCCTAAAGTACATGTAGGTCAAATTTATTCCATCAATCTCACATAGCCAATAACCAGAAGCTATTAATACTAGGGAAGAAGAGGGAGGGGGGGGAGAGGAGAGAGGAAGGGAAAAGGAAACACAGTGACATATAGAACTGACATGGAGTGGGATAAGAGGTCTACTACAGTATGTTGTTCATGTAATACGTCATAAATGCCATAACGGAAGGGTAGAAAATATTGCTGATGCTTAGAAACAACCTTAATGTTTCTAAAATGAGCATGATGACAGGCTGAACAGCAACTGTAGGGCCAGTACCCTATAGAGTCCATGTCTAGTATCTATGCTGTCAAGAAGGGTTGTAAATTCAGTTCCGTATTCAGGCCCCGAGGGGCCAGAGAGCCCAGGCGAAAAATCCATCTTTTTTCTTTCTGCTGTAGGATTTGATCAAAATCCCCTCTTCTAGAGGAGAGGTTCAGAGCATAAATTCCTTTCACCAGCATGCCAGACAGCTTGCCCTGGTGGTATTGGGCAAAGTGTCTGGCCACTGGTTTCTCAGGGTTTTTTTCCAGGATTTCTCTCGTGTTCTAAACGAATCCTAAATTGGCGTTTAGTCTTACCAATGTATATCTTTTTACATGGACAGGTCAGCATATAGATGACCCTGGTGGTTGCGCAGTTAAGGCTTTTTATTTCAAAATTCTTTTTATTCTGAGAATCACTGAAGTTTGTAGTCCTGTGTACATATGGGCACACCTGACAATGTCCACAGGGGAACATCCCTTTACTTCTGGGGAATTGGGATAGCCAGGAGTTGTCAACACTCCTGGTATGCTCAGAATGGATTAGGCAGTCACCCAGATTCCTCGCTCTCCGTGCTACCATTTTGGGAGCGGGTCCAACTATCTGAGCTATACCTGGGGCGTTGGTGAGTATATCCCAGTGTTTCTCCAGAATGGATCTAACCATATCCCATTGGGTCCCGAATTCCGTAATAATTCTCACTGGATCGGGGGTAGTTGGAGAAGGAAGGGCCAGTTGTGAGTTTTTTGTTGGTTTTTTGTCTAAGAGTGATGGGCGGTCGCGTTCCGCTGCCTTACGCTTGGCTCTCCCGTTTGTAGTCGTCTTTTCTGGAGCAGTTACACCTAATGCGAAGAAATTGGCCCACAGGGATACTATCCTTGAGCCATTTCGGATGATGACTGTCTGCTCTCAAAAGTGTGTTTGCTGAAGTCTCCTTACGGAAGGTATTAGTCACCAATGATGTATCCTTTCTACTAATTGACAAATCCAAGAAGGAGATTCTTTCCTGATCCCATGTATAAGTAAGTTTTATATTTCTATCATTGGAGTTTAGATATATAGTCTATAAACTGCGCTAGTGTATCCTGACTACCCTTCCAAATGACAAACACGTCGTCGATGTACCTGAGCCACGTGTGAACATGGCTCTGGTACATCGGCGAGGTGTAGACCACATCTTCCTCCCACAGTCCTAAATGGAGGCAGGCGTACGCTGGGGCCCACGGGGCTCCCATGGAGGTGCCATTGATCTGTTGGTAGTGTCTAGATAGAAATTGAAATAAATTGTTTTTGAGAGCAAACTTCAATAAGTCCACCAGAAATTCATTCTGTGGGCCATAATTGGGAAAATGTCTATCGAGGAAGAATTCAACCGCCCTAATTCCCCAATCATGGGGGATCGACGTGTAAAGGGATTCCACGTCGATCCCCACTAGGAGAAACTCTCCCTGTACACTAATCTGGGAGATATGTCTTAAGACATCCCCTGTGTCTTTTACATAGGACTTGAGATCTATGACCATCTCTTTGAGTAGATTATTCAAGTACTTTCCAACTCTTTCTAGGGGACCCCTTATTGCGGAGACAATTGGTCTCCCCGGGGGATCTAGCAGTGATTTGTGTACTTTCGGGATGATATAAAATATCGGTGTATTATATTCGTGGACTGTAAGGTAGTCTAATTCCCGTTTGCCTAATAGTCCTGCTTCTCCCGCTAGTTTAAGTTTGTTGTTTAGGCTCATGACAAGGCTGGGGAATGGATCAGTGGATAATTTTTTATAAGTCATAGTATCGCCAAGCAGGCGGAAGACCTCCTTTTCATAGTTTTTCTCATCCAAGAGTACTACATTCCCACCCTTGTCACTCCTTTTTATAACCAGCTGTGGGGCTTCCGAAAGTTCTCGGATAGCCTTGCGCTCCGCTGGGGAAAGGTTATCCTCACTTTTAATGCTCCAGTCTATCTGGGATAGATCTGTTTGTACCATATCCAAGAATAGGCTTAGCCATCTGTTTTTGCTAAGTGGAGGCATTTTGGTAGACTTGATGTTTAATTTAGACTGTCTCTTGTAGGGGCCCTGCTCAGTTTCCTCTCTCTCATTCTCCTCCAAAAGGGAGTTGAGGATCGCTAACATTTCGTCGTCTTGATTTTTTGTATTTATATCCGTTTCGGGTGCCGGTTTACCTGTGTGAATGAAACGTAGGAAGACCTTACGTAAAAAGAGGGTAACGTCCTTAAATATTGTGAACTCGACCATCTGATTGGTGGGCGAGAAGGACATCCCTCTCTGTAGAAGATCTATATGACTCTCGTTTAATTTGAACTTGGACAGGTTAATGATTTTCATGTCCTTCCTATCTACCTCCTCAGTGCAGAGTTTGACTATTTTCGCTGACTTCTGGTGTATGCTCCACCTCTGGTTGTCTGTTTTTGGGGACCGGGGGTTGGTTGTTTGTGGACGACTGGGTTCTCTTTCGAATGGTTTCCCTTGTCCTCGCCCGCCATCCCCTCCTCCTCAAAAAAAGTTACTGTTTTGATCTGATTATCTTCTTCAGTCTCGTTTGGGGATTTTCTGCCTCTGGAGGCTGATCTCTGATTACCTCAATCAGAGTTGGGAGGAGGTAGTTCCCGACAATGTCATCCTCAGTGACCTATAGGACTCACAATTGAATGCGTCTGCAAACTTACGCTGCATGGCCTCCCTGATTTTGCAAAAGGACCCTAGGATTCGTGGTATCAAGGAGAGGGATCATTACTGACTGGCAACCCTTCTTGATCCACGTTACAAGAGTAAGGTTGCAGAACTCATCCTGCCTTCGCAGAGGGAGCAAAGGATGAAACATCTTCAGGAGGCCATGAAGAAAGGTTTGTGCAATGCGTTTCCAGACCCTGGGAGGTTACAATTTCCTGGTGCTGGACAACGTGTTGCTGAGGCTTCGTTCAGTCAGAGGAAGAGCTGTGGAGAAGGTGGCCGGCTGACCGATGCCTTTAGACAATTTCAGTCCTTAGCACCAAGGTCTGATTAGTTCAAGCAAGCATCGCCAGTGTCTGCACTACATGGTGCATGAATATCTTGGGGCACCTTTCCAACAGACCATCCACTGGGTTACTGGGTCTTGAGGATGGACCACTGACCAAAACTTGCTCATTATGCAATTGAGCTACTGGCCTGTCCTGCATCCAGCGTTATTTCTGAACGCACATTCAGTGCTGCTGGAGGGTTTGTAACGGATCATAGAATGCGCCTGTCCAGACTCCGTTGATAGGCTCACATTCATAAAAATGAATCCGTCTTGGATCAGCAGCAGCTCTCAAGCACCTGATGCTGATGTAACTGATTGATTTTTCTATGGATGTGGGATCCCTTAAAGACTGCCTATGCTGAGTGACTATCCTATTCCTCCTCAATCTTGATGATGCTAGCTTCCAATAATATTTTTGGTTTAGGGCACCACCACCACTGCCTAAAGCCCAATTTTTCTGCCCCTGTTTTACAGGGGCATGTAATTACAATTTTTGATCAAATATTTCACAGCAGGGCCCGTTCCTGCACCCAACAAGAGTAACTGTGAGGGCTTACAGTGTTGTGACACCACCAAAGGCCCAATTTTTCTGCCCCTGTCTAACAGGGGCATGTAATTACAATTTGATATAGTATTTAACAGCAGGGCCTGTTCCTGCACCAAACAAGAGTAACTGTGAGGGGTTACAGTGTTGTGGCATCACCACCAACCACTGCCGAAGGCCCAATTTTTCTGCCCCTGTTTAAGTGGGGCATGTAATCACAATTTTTGAAAAAATATTTAACAGCAGGGCCTGTTCCTGCGCACAAGAGTAACTGTGAGGGGTTACAGTGTTCTGGCACCACCAACACCTAAGACCCAATTTTCTGCAGAGTATATAGGGCAGGCCGTATAGTATATATACTTCTGTTCAGAGTATATAGTGCCTAAGGGCCCCCCAACACCATTTTTTTAAAATTAATATCCATACCAGACACAAATAGCCTGTTAACTAGATAATAAAAGTGTAGCGCTAACGTGAAAACAATGAAAAAAGGGGTATATAAGGGTTTGGGATAGAGGAAAGTCAATCCACATTAGAAGAAGCAGGTACCTTCGTCTAATCTCAAACCTACAATGTAGATATGTAAATAGTGCATGTGAATATTACCACATCTAAAACAAAAACAATGCCCCAAAGAGGCACAAATGGTCATGGAAATATCATGAATAATAATGACAAATGCTAGTGAAAAAAAATTAAATAAATAAATAAATAAATGGTGTCAAACAATGTCCATAATGTTGGTGAAGAGATATAACTCTCAGAAAAACCATATACACATAATAAATCAGTCCATATAGTGCGTGGTGTGGTTGACCCAACTTGAATCCAAAGCAGGTGGTGTCACAGGAAAGTGCAAACCAGAGAAAGAGATGTAATACTCTTACCGACTTCGGTGGACTCACAGGCCGTGGGCGGTGAGTCAAATAGGCTTGTACTGTCTTCAAATGACAGTGTGAGACTAGTTGGTACACCGGAAGATTTCCTCCTCGAATGGGGGGCCAGGAACCTGCCCAAACAATCTGCTCAATCACCGTCTTTGTCAGCAGGCGTGGACCATGTATGAAGAAAAAACAAGGAGCCTCCACATGGTGTAAATCCAAGATAACTTTTTAAATGGTGTTTATTAGATCGTTCAAGATCATCAAACATGCCATCAAGCATAAAAAATAGTAGAATCGATTCAAAAGATATAAAATTTTTTATATCTTTTGAATCGATTCTACTATTTTTTATGCTTGATGGCATGTTTGATGATCTTGAACGATCTAATAAACACCATTTAAAAAGTTATCTTGGATTTACACCATGTGGAGGCTCCTTGTTTTTTCTTCATACATGGTCCACGCCTGCTGACAAAGACGGTGATTGAGCAGATTGTTTGGGCAGGTTCCTGGCCCCCCATTCGAGGAGGAAATCTTCCGGTGTACCAACTAGTCTCACACTGTCATTTGAAGACAGTACAAGCCTATTTGACTCACCGCCCACGGCCTGTGAGTCCACCGAAGTCGGTAAGAGTATTACATCTCTTTCTCTGGTTTGCACTTTCCTGTGACACCACCTGCTTTGGATTCAAGTTGGGTCAACCACACCACGCACTATATGGACTGATTTATTATGTGTATATGGTTTTTCTGAGAGTTATATCTCTTCACCAACATTATGGACATTGTTTGACACCATTTATTTATTTATTTATTTAATTTTTTTTCACTAGCATTTGTCATTATTATTCATGATATTTCCATGACCATTTGTGCCTCTTTGGGGCATTGTTTTTGTTTTAGATGTGGTAATATTCACATGCACTATTTACATATCTACATTGTAGGTTTGAGATTAGACGAAGGTACCTGCTTCTTCTAATGTGGATTGACTTTCCTCTATCCCAAACCCTTATATACCCCTTTTTTCATTGTTTTCACGTTAGCGCTACACTTTTATTATCTAGTTATTGTGCACAATTTTTGTCATATTGTAGTGTTGGCCGCTATCCTGATGTGTTAGATTGGCGCGGTATTTTACACACCCACAAATAGCCTGTTAATGGGCTGGAGGGGGGGTGGGGGAACTATGCCATTTTTCTCAATGATTCTCATCAATATTGCCGGAACGCGACAATACATTACAGCCACAAGCAGTTTTAAATGACTTTTTCCTTTAGAAATGTCATTTTGCTGTGGTATTGTTCTAAACATGGGAAAACGGTGCCACTTTACAGACATACTATAAACACCCCCCCAGGCACGATATTTAAAGGAATATTTCATTTCTATTGTTTCACTTTAAGCGTTCTTAAAATCACTGCTCCCGAAAATGGCAGTTTTTAAAACTTTTTTTGCATTGATACATGTCCCCTGGTGCAGGACCCAGGATCCCAAACACTTTTTAGGGCAAAAACTTGCATATAAGCCTTTAAAATTAGCACTTTTGATTTTTCATGTTTGTGTCCCATAGACTTTAACAGTGTTCGAACAAACTTTTTTACATGTTTTGGTGCAAACCGAACCGGGGGGGTGTTCGGCTCATCCCTATTTATCAGCCTCCAAGAAAACCCAGAAGGCTCTCAAACACCAGCGTCCGGGTGGTGGGCTTGCCAGAGGGAGCTGAGGGGGACAAGCCGGTCCTGTTTGCGGAGGCATTATGCAAACAATTATTATCGCTGAAAGATTTACCCCCCATCTATTTCATGGAAAGAGCACATAGGGTCCCCACTGGTAGCAGGCCAGCGGGAGCCTTCCCCAGATCCTTCCTGGTTAGGTTCCTGAATTACAGGGACAGGGACATGATTTTGGCCCAGTCCAGGAAAATTCAAGACCTCAGACATTAGAACGCCCGGGTGATGTTATTCCCTGATTTCTTAGCTGCCACACAACAAAAACGTTGATCCTTTAATGATGTTCGCAAGATGTTGAGAGAGAAGGAGCTACAATATAGTATGCTGTACCCAAGCAAGCTTCGAGTTCAATACAGAGGGAACGTGAAGTCCTTTGAGAATTTGCGGAAGCATGCAATTGGCTAGATAAAGAACTTTCATAACTGCTGCATACCTGGCTATGTTTTATTAGGCCACTGGGGCTGGGCTGCCCAGAACCACCACTGCACCTGTTGTGCAATATTAACTGAATTCCCATTTACAATCACAGACCACTACACAGTTGAACAGCTGTTTGGGATGATTGCCATATCTGACCACTGTAATGCCCTGTACACACAGTCGAACATTGATCGGACATTCCGACAACAAAATCCATGGATTTTTTCCGACGGATGTTGGCTCAAACTTGTCTTGCATACACACGGTCACACAAAGTTGTCAGAAAATCCAATCGTTCTGAACGCGGTGACGTAAAACACGTACGTCGGGACTATAAACGGGGCAGTAGCCAATAGCTTTCGTCTCTTAATTTATTCTGAGCATGCGTGGCACTTTGTGCGTCGGATTTATATACACACGATCGGAATTTCCGACAACGGATTTTGTTATCGGAAAATTTTATAGCAAGCTCTCAAACTTTGTGTGTCGGAAATTCCTATGGAAAATGTGTGATGAAGCCTACATACGGTGGGAATTTCCGACAACAAGGTCCTATCACACATTTTCCATCGGAAAATCCTATCGTGTGTACAGGACATAAGTCACCAGTTGGGAACACAGCCACGTTTTGCCCTGACACGGAAATGCATCTTACTTACTGAGAGGGGTGGAGGATCATGGATGACTGAGAGACTCATCCAAAATGGCTCCCCAATGGGGCTTCATTGCTGAAAGCATCCTGTTTCTCTCTTTTTTTTCTTTTTTCTTCTTTTTTAATTTTTTCTCCTGGTAGGGGGCATCAATCCCTATGTTGTTTTGAGGTTGTTTATTATCCAACTTGCACCTCTGTTAGAACTCCAAGTTCCTGTAGTTTGGAGCATGTGGAGGATATGCAAACATAACAAGAAACTACCAATCAATGCGGCTGGAACTCACCGCAAGTTTTCTGTTGGTTTTTGGGATGAAGCTACATACCGGAACTTTATTTTTTTTTTATTCAGTTTCTGGTATAATAGCAGGGGGGGAGTTTTACATGTCACAGCTCACAATTCTGTATTTAATAAGTGTTCTTTTTTTTCCAGGGCAGGGATCCATGGTTGGTATTACCATTGAGAGGGAGGGGGAGGTGGTACTGATGCCCTGTAGGGACACAATTATCAGAAATAATGATCATGACGGACAAGGTTAACACTGTGTCTTGGAATGTTAGGGGCCTTAACCACAAATTTAAACGGGCCTCAGTATTCCAATACCTGAAACAAACTAAGCCACACATCATTTTCCTGCAGGAGACACATCTGGACGGTAGCAGGGTTCTGGCTCTACGCAAGCAATGGATCCAGAGAGCCCTACATTCCACTTACTCTACTTTACTTATATTTCTATTTTTTTATGGTTACCAAATAGTGTCACGTCCCTTTCCTGATGAAGCCACACCGGCGAAACATGTCGAAATTTGTGGCTGTAATAGTTATTTGTATGTGACTACAGTTTGTTTCGCTGTCAGTAATAGGCAAATGTGTATGTACCTATGACTGTGTTCTACACTGTACTCTCTACTTTTTATGAACTTTTTGGAACAAACAATTTACCTTTTTAGATCTCAGTATACTTACTTTTTTCACATAAAATGTACCATAAAAGTCCCCTATCCCCATTTGCTATCTTACTCTACTTTTGGTAGAGGGGGGGGGGAGAGATATGTGGAGGTAGTAATTGATATATGTTACTGTAAAATGTGTTGTTTAATGTATACATACCTCCTCCCTTCCAGGCCCAATTGCTGTATGACATACTGACTCGGTGGCACAGTTTGTGCATCTCCCCCTGGTACTGATGGGAAATTTCAACGCCGTTCTTGATGCGGCGATGGACTCTTCTAATCCAAATAGAGGGAGCTCTAATAAATTAAATGGCTGGGCTCCTGTGGCTGGGTTGTTGGAGTTATGGCGATGGAAGCATCCAACAGACCGATGCTTCTCTCACACAGCACGGCACACAGCTCCTCAGCCAGGATTTATAATGCCTTTGGCAATGATCACATTCTGTCATTTTTGGTGGGCATTGGATACCTGGCTTGGGGACTGTCGGACCACAATCCTCTCTCTCTCACCCTGACCTTTTCAACGGGGGCGAGGAGAGGAAGATGGCGTCTTTCACCCAGTTGGCTGCCCAGTTGGAGGAATCAATCAAGACGTATTGGACCTCTAACGCTGATACGACAGAGCCCCCGTTGGTTTGGGATGCCTTTAAGGCGGTAGCTGGGGGGATTCATATCAGCCATCAAGACAGCTCGCACAAATGACAACGAGGAACTCGCTCACTTACAGCGGAATGAGAGGGAGTGCGCGGGGGCACATGTGGGGTCTTCTACGGGGGCCTCATATGCATCCCTGCTAGAGGCGAAGTGAAGGTTATCCCTACATATCACAGGGCTGACCAGTTCGGAGGTAACTCAGAGAGCACATACGATATTTGCAGAAGGGGACAAGAACAGGAAACTTCTGGCAATGATGGTGGCGGATCATCACCCAATTGCTCATATACCAGTTATCAGAGATAAAGGGGGAGCCTTGGTCACTGATCCCTCACTCATCATGCAGGAGTTTGTAGACTTTCTCGTCCTTATACTCCCCCATCCCAACTTATCATACAGCTGCTTTGGATTCGATGATAGAGAGTCTCTCTACCAAGATTGTCTGAGGAAGACCGTACCATACTAGATGCCAAAATTACAGTTAAGGAGGTGCAGGCAGCGATTTTTGCCTTCCCACCCAATAAAGCCCCTGGTCCGGATAGTTTACCGGCTGAATTCTACAAATTGAATGTGGAACTGCTGGCTACTAGATTTAACTGGTTACTAGAACATTGCATTGAAAAGGCTACCTTACCCGACTCTATGCTAGAGGCCTATGTGATACTTTTATTAAAACCAGGGAAAGGCCCAACTGAGTGTGCCTCATATCGTCCCATAGCCCTTTTAAACATGGACCTAAAGATCCTAACTAAACTGTTAGAAACCAGACTAGCTAAAGTTATCCAGACTATAGTTAATATAGATCAGACGGGATTCATGCCAGGCACATCTACTGATACGAATCTAAGGAGACTCTTCACTCACTTGCAACTCCCGCCTGCTGACTTCAAGACCAGAATTGTAGTATCCATAGATATAGAAAAAGCCTTCGACTCAGTTGACTGGACATTTATGTTTAAGGTTCTAGAAGCCATGGGATTCGGACCACAATATAGGAAATGGATCTGTATGCTTTATAGAAACCCCAGAGTGGCTATAAGAATGGGAACAACAGTATCCGATTTTTTTTAAGTGGGCAGGGGCACCAGACAGGGATATCCACTGTATCCTTTCCTGTATGCCCTTGTTATGGAGCCCCTAGCCATTGCCCTTAGGTCTTCAGGAAAAATACAGGCTATAAAAGTGGGTACAATACACGAAACATTAGCGTTATATGCAGACGATATGTTCCCACTTCTAAATGACCCAGGTGACTCATTACAGGCAGTCCTGGATATCCTAGATGACTTTGCTAAATTTTCAGGGTTGAAAGTAAACTGGAGTAAATCATCGATTCTTCCTCTAGATGCAACAGCTACGGAAAAGGCCAATCCAAATCTACTACTACAGTGGGTTACGCCCCTTAAAAATCCAGGGGTAAAAATTACAGAAAATGTCATTGACTACCTGTCCCTAAACCTTCTTCCATTGTTGACCTTCCTTAAACAGAAAGCTCAGGCCTGGACTAAACTACCGTTGTCTTTACTGGGAAGGATTAGTCTGCTTAAAATGAAGATCCTCCCAGTAATCCTATACTTACTAAGGCATGCACCTGTGTGGATAACAAAAACATACTTCAAATAGACAGAATTGTTAGCTCCTTCCTTTGGGCGCCAAAATCCCCCAGAATAGGAATCAAAGTGTTGCAGGAACTGGGAGACCAGGGTTGACTGGCATTACCAGACTGTCAGAAATACTATTTGGCTGGCCAAATGGTGTTTGCCCGCAGATGGTTATTGATGGACGATAGAGACAAGGTCACAGTGTTGGAAGCGGTTCAACTGGGGTCATACGAAAGTTTGCGCCTAGCCCTGTTTAAGAGGTACTAAATCTGACTTACCAGTAGGGATGAGCTTCGAGTTCGAGTCAAACTCATGTTCGACTCGAACATCGGCTGTTCGCAAGTTCGCCGAACAGCGAACAATTTGGGGTATTCGCGTCAAATTCGAATGCCGCAGAACACCCTTTAAAAGTCAATGGGAGAAATCAAAAGTGCTAATTTTAAAGGCTTATATGCATGGTATTGTCATAAAAAGTGTTTGGGGACCTGGGTCTTGCCCCAGGGGACATGGATCAATGCAAAAAAAAGTTTTGAAAACGGCCGTTTTTCGGGAGCAGTGATTTTAATAATGCTTAAAGTGAAACAATAAAAGTGTAATATCCCTTTAAATTTCATACCTGGGGGGTGTCTATAGTATGCCTGTAAAGGGGCGCATGTTTCCCGTGTTTAGAACAGTCTGACAGCAAAATGACATTTCAAAGGAAAAAAAGTCATTTAAAACTACTCGCGGCTATTAATGCATTGCCGGTCTGACAATACACATAGAAGTTTATTGATAAAAACGGCATGGGAATTCCCCACAGGGGAACCCCGAACCAAATTTTTTTTTTTAAAAATGACGTGGGGGTCCCCCTAAATTCCATACCAGGCCCTTCAGGTCTGGTATGGATATTAAGGGGAACCCCAGCCAAAATGTTAAAAAAAAATGACGTGGGGGGTCCCCCTAAATTCCATACCAGGCCCTTCAGGTCTGGTATGGATATTAAGGGGAACCCGCGCCAAAATTTAAAAAAAAAATGGCGTGGGGTCCCCCCAGGAATCCATACCAGACCCTTATCCGAGCACGCAACCTGGCAGGCCGCAGGAACAGAGGGGGGATGAGAGAGCGCCCCCCTCCTGAACCATACCAGGCCACATGCCCTCAACATTGGGAGGGTGCTTTGGGGTAGCCCCCCAAAACACCTTGTCCCCATGTTGATGACAAGGGCCTCATCCCCACAACCCTGGCCAGTGGTTGTGGGGGTCTGCGGGCAGGGGGGCTTATCGGAATCTGGAAGCCCCCTTTAACAAGGGGACCTCCATATTCCGGCCCTCCCCCTGTGTGAAATGGTAAGGGGGTACAAAAGTACCCCTACCATTTCACAAAAAAGTGTCAAAAATGTTAAAAATGACAAGAGACAGTTTTTGACAATTCCTTTATTTAAATGCTTCT
Organism: Lithobates clamitans; assembly: GCA_037952925.1. Lineage (NCBI taxonomy): Eukaryota > Metazoa > Chordata > Amphibia > Anura > Ranidae > Lithobates > Lithobates clamitans. The sequence goes on along the minus strand of JBBGZY010000355.1, from coordinate 1,153,251 downwards.
TCTTTCTTCCTTCATCTTCTTCTTCTTCTTCTGGTTCTTCTGGCTCTTCTGGTTCTTCCTCCGGTGTTCTCGTCCAGCATCTCCTCGGGCCGCTCCGCATCGATGGCATGGAGGGAGGCTCCCGCTCTTCTCTTCATCTTCTCTTCTTCATCTTCTTCTCTTCTTCATCTTCTCCAGGCATCACAGGGAAGTCCCGTCAAGTCACCGTGCGTCAGAGGGGGGCGGGCTCACCGGGTGGCCCCGCGCCCCCCCCCGTTATTTAAGAACCGTCAGAAGAGGAGAAGCGTCACACAGCGGGAGCTTCCCTCCATGCCATGGATGCGGAGCAGCCCGAGGAGAAGAAGGGAAGAAGACGCCGCGGAGGAGATGCTGGACGAGAACACCGGAGGAAGAGCCAGAAGAACCAGAAGAAGAAGAAGATGGAGGAAGAAACCGAAGGAAGATAGAAGATAGAAGAAAGAAGAAGCATTTAAATAAAGGAATTGTCAAAAACTGTCTCTTGTCATTTTTGACAGTTTTTTAGTGAAATGGTAGGGGTACTTTTGTACCCCCTTACCATTTCACACAAGGGGGAGGGTCGGGATCTGGGGGTCCCCTTGTTAAAGGGGGCTTCCAGATTCCGATATGCCCCCCGCCCGCAGACCCCCACAACCACCGGCCAGGGTTGTGGGGATGAGGCCCTTGTCCTTATCAACATGGGGACAAGGTGTTTTGGGGGGCTACCCCAAAGCACCCTCCCAATGTTGAGGGCATGTGGCCTGGTACGGTTCAGGAGGGGGGGCGCTCTCTTGTCCCCCCCTCTTTTCCTGGGGCCTGCCAGGTTGCGTGCTCGGATAAGGGTCTGGTATGGTTTTTTGGGAGGACCCCACGCCGTTTTTTTTTAAATTTTGGCACGGGGTTCCACTTAAAATCCATACCAGACCTGAAGGGTCTGGTATGGAATTTAGGGGGACCCCCCACGCCATTTTTTTTTTAAATTTTGGCCAGGGTTCCTATTAATATCCATACAAGACCTGAAGGGCCTGGTATGGAATTTAGGGGGACCCCCCACGTCATTTTTTTAAAAAAATTTTGGTTCAGGGGGTTCCCCTGTGGGGAATTCCCATGCCGTTTTTATCAATAAACTTCTATGTGTATTGTCGGACCGGCAATGCACTAATAGCCGCGAGTAGTTTTAAATGACTTTTTTTCCTTTGAAATGTCATTTTGCTGTCAGACTGTTCTAAACACAGGAAACATGCGCCCCTTTACAGGCATACTATAGACACCCCCCAGGTACGAAATTTAAAGGGATATTACACTTTTACTGTTTCACTTTAAGCATTATTAAAATCACTGCTCCCGAAAAAACGGACGTTTTTGAAACTTTTTTTTGCATTGATCCATGTCCCCTGGGGCAGGACCCAGGTCCCCAAACACTTTTTATGACAATAACTTGCATATAAGCCTTTAAAATTAGCACTTTTGATTATTCATGTTCGTGTCCCATAGACTTTAACGGTGTTCGCGTGTTCAAACAAACTTTTTTTTCCTGTTCGCATGTTCTGGTGCGAACCAAACAGGGGGGTGTTCGGCTCATCCCTACTTAGCAGTGACATTAACAATGAAGGCCACTATTAGAGCATGGGAAGTAGCGGTGAAGATGGCATGCCCCACTTATGAAGAGATCTCCCCGTCTGCACCTCTGTGGATGAACCCCACATTACCACATTTCTATAATCTGCGCAGTCAAGGGGGTAAAAACACTAAAAGACATCACCTCCTTGGGAGACCTTCTGACTTTTCCCTAGTTAAAGACGAGACATGACCTGGCCAACTCCTATCTCTTTTGCTACTTTTAACTCAGACATGCTTACCAGATACAAGTTCGAGAGGCGAGGGTAGAATCTCTGCCCTCGGCTCTTGAATCCCTGCTGTCAGAGGAACTAGCCAAACAAGGAATTTTTTAAAACAACACCGAAGGCCATCTCAAACTGCAGGGGATGATAAGAGGCTGAAGTTCCTGACATACAGGGGGAAGACTGGGACGACTTATGAAACCAGCCATTTAAACACCTTGTATCAGCTAGGGATAGGTTAATCCAATTTAAATTCATCCACAGGAGCTACTATACACGGGCTAGGCTAGCAGAAATTTTCAGCACTGTCTCGGCGGAATGCTGGAGATGTTCTCTCACCGGCCAATGCTGAGCACATATTCTGGCTGTGCCCCCACATTCAACAATGGGCTGAGATCACTTTGTGTATATCAGATCTCCTAAAAATACCCATACCATTGACTGTGAGGCTGTTTGTTGGGCCTGGTGGAGGAGGTGGTTCCAGCCAGAGCTTTTTTTTTTTTTTTTTTTTTCTTGACAGTAAGAGTTTTTATTTATTTAGAAAATCAGGAGATACAGACAAGCATTGACATAACGATCAGTACAGTACTTGCAAACTGGAGCTTATATCTAAAGAATGTAGCTATTACGAAGATTTAAATGGAGTCAAGTTTTACCAAGATAAAGATGCAACCATTAGTGCTGGTTTATATCTAATTTTTTTTTACTAAAGTTGAATAGTAAAGTTTAAAGAAGAAGGGGGGTGTAAACATTATAAACAAAAGCTATCCTAGCTATCCTAGGGAGGGGGAAGGGAGAAGAGAAAAGAGGGGGGAGGGGAGGGGGAAGTGGGAGAGAGGGAAGCCAGAGAGAGAACCCTCAAGCACCCCCAGTTCTCCATTGACTAACAAACACATTACGGTAACAGTTGCATGTTATAGGAGGTCACAAGTTCAAGCATCAGACCAATGTGACCATATTTTTTCAAACTTTGCTGGGCAATTCCTGCTTTCATATGTAATCTTATATAATGGAAGGACTCTATTAACTGTACTCCGCCTTGAAGCAACCGTGGGGAGCTCCGTACCCTTCCATCTCAAGAGGATTTCCCTCCTAGCATAAAAGAGGGCAAAGGTCAAGCATAATTTAATGTACCTGTCTCCCTCCACATCACCAAGGTAACTGAGTAAAAAAATAAGGGGATCCAGTGGTAATGTGGCCCCGCACACTTCTGTTAGTACTTCTGCTACTCCCCGCCAATATGGGTGGATCTTGTTACAAGTCCAGACCATATGGAAGAAAGAGCCTCGCTCAGTGGAGCATCTCGTGCACAGTGGGCTGAGCGAGTGGATATATATTGTCCAGCCTTTGTGTAGTATAGTATGCCCTATGTAGGAATTTTAATTGTATGAAACAGTCTCCGGAAGCTATCATGGAAGGAATATATACAGCCAGAGCTTTAAGAACGCTTCTTACCATTTTATGGGAGGAAGGCTATACTGCTCAAATTGAAGGAAGCGAGGGCCCCAGACATAAACTTTTGGAAGGGTCTGGTAAACTCCATTGTCATGAACCTTGGAATACTGAAGTATTGCTCCTTTGATTCTATTACATAGTGGGGGGGGGGGGTCTTCTGCCCTGTCTTAAGGCTAACCCCCTCCAGACGGCTCTGTGGTCTGGAAGGAATGCATTGTTCTGTGTTTGACCATTTGTTTATGTACTTTAATTACCCCCTGGGGCTTCTCTGTGTCATTACACATATCAGTCCTCCTATTCAAGCTATCGGACCAATCCCTGCTGACCCTGTTTCAAGTCCTCATTTGCATGGCCAAGAGAACCTAATTGAGGACTAGAGGGTATTTTACAATTGACCAATAGGAAAGTGGTTGTTGGGGGCGGGTGTACTGCTGTGTATAAAAGTGTGTTGTGTGCATCCAATAAAAGTGAGATCCCTGTTTGAACTTACATACAGCCTGCCTGGTGTTTGTTCTGAGCTATCACAACTGGATTCAATCGGCACATAGCTGTAGTTCGAATCCCGGGGCATTGGATGACCGAACCATCAGATGTTGCGATCTGCAATCTGACTCCCCAGAGGAGTGTCGGGAGAGTGGAACCGAGCGAGCAGGGGCTCGTTACATTGGTGGCAGCAGTGGGATTTGCTCTCCAGTTACTGGGACACTCCAAACCATCACAGTGAATGGCCAGCTATGCAGCTTGCAGGAGAGCCACGCTGAAAGACTTACCTGAGAGCCGTGGTGGGGCAAAGAACAAGGCCATCCTGATTAGTGAGCTAGCCGAGATGGATCAGGGGGATGGTGATGCGGGACCCCGGTCAGTTGAAGACTTGTTTCAGCAACGAGTTCGAGAGCGGTTGGCATTATATGGTGCTAACCCATCAGAGACCGCCATGCAGAATGCCATTAGAGACATCCAGCTGCAGGATGAGTGACAAGAGAGAACTAGAGCTGCAACATGAGCGGAGAATGGCAGAAATACGGCAATCGGAGACAACACCTAAAGATACAGCACCTGTCCATAAGTTGCCCTTTCGGGCGTTCAAACTATTTAAGGAAGGAGAGGAGGAAATTGAAGCGTTCCTGCAGGACTTTGAGAGACTATGCCAGATACATAAAGTACAGTCCCAAGATTGGGTCGCCTTACTGGCAAGTAATTTAACTGGCAGAGTGACCGATGCGTATCGGGCCCTGGAGGACGAGGACGCTAAAGATTATGACCGGGTAAAAGAAGCTCTGCTAGCCTGATTTGCCATTACACCAGAAGCCAGCCGGATTAAGTTTTGAGAATCCTGGAAACAAACCAACATAACATACATGGAGTGGGCACATTGACTGCAGCGGAACCTTAAGGGCTGGTTCCAAGGAAACCACGCTCATACCATAGAGGACATCACCCAGCTAGTACTCTTAGAACAGTTCTTTAACCACACCCCTCGGGTAGTACGGAATTGCGTGCAAGATAAGCGACCACAGACTGTACAGCAAGCGGCTACTTTGGCCGATGAATATCTGGACTCTCGAAGGTCAGGCGAAAGCAAGCGCTATCCACTATCTCGGCCCAGTTTACCAGCCTCTAACCCAACTTCAGTACCTCAGTGGTCTGCCTCTAGACCCCCAGCCCGACCCAACACTCCTACCGGAAATAAGTGCTATGCCTGTAACCAAACCGGTCATCTGCAGCGATATTGCCCTACCTGATCCACGAGGTACCGAGAGAATGCTCATCCATCCAGACCAGTGGCTCATTGCTTCCAGAACGAGCCCAATCATTGAGATGTTCAGGAAGAGTGCGGCGAACTTTGAGGCTGATCCCGTCCAAGCTGCTGCTGGAGATAATCGGCAGCACCATCATCAGGCAGTATGGGTTAATGGGCAGCCGGCCCAGGGACTGAGTGATTCTGGGGCTACAATTACCCTCATCCAGCCTCACATGATTCCCCAGTTGGCCCGGACTGGCCAGACTGTTGCAGTCAGGGTAGCAGGAGGCAAGGTGCTACATTTATCCACTGCCCAAGTCCTCTTGGATTGGAGCTCAGGGGAGCGACAAGTGCGACTGGGTTTACTACGTGAGTTACCCGTGGAAGTACTTCTGGGGAACGATTTGGGGCATTTAACTTCCTCATATGCCCCAGAGGCCACCATGGCTGTGACCACCCGACGTCAGAGCCAACTTCAAGGCAACTCCACACCTATGGGGACCCAGGTAAGACCAAATCCTCCTACATTACCCCGACTTGACAACCCTGTGTCCTGGGATTCTCCCTCCGACATTAGGCAAGAGTCTCAGAGTGACCCAACTTTAGCTGGTTATCGGGACAGGGTGGGCAAGGATCCAGGGGGGTTGAGGGAAGACAGAATAGAGTGGGAGGGGGTGTTTCTATATCATTACACGGAGGGAATGGGCACCGGGAAGCCACAGGGTCACCACAAACAGCTAGTTGTACCCCAGAAATACAGACGGGAGCTATTGCTGCTGGCTCACGACATCCCCTTGGCCGGACATTTAGGGATAGCTAAGACCCGGAGTTGGTTGTCTCATGCTTTTCTCTGGCTGAGGTTACATGCTGAGGTGCGAGAATACTGTCGGACCCGTGAGACTTGTCAGAAAGTAGGGAAGACAGGGGATCACCCAAAAGCCACGCTGCAACCCCTGCTGATCATTAGAGAACCCTTTAGCCGCATAACGGTAGATATTATAGGCCCACTGGCCCGCCCCAGTGCCACCGGGAAGAAGTATATTCTTACGGTGGTGGATTACACCACCCGCTACCAGAGGCCATTCCCTTATCCAATATCCAGGCTGATACAGTAGCAGATGCCTTACTATGGGTATTCACTAGGGTAGGGTTTCCCCAGGAGTTATTGTCCGATCAGAGTGCCCAGTTCACAGCTGAGCTGACGCAGCAGCTCTGGCATCTCTGTGGGATTAAACCCCTCCAGAGCACCCCCTACCACCCTCAGACTAACGGGCTGTGTGAGAGATTTAATGGGACCTTGAAGCAGCTGCTTCAAGCCTCCGTGGAGAGTAGGAAGGATTGGGAGAAATATCTTCCCTATCTACTGTTTGCCTATAGAGAGGTATCCCAAGACTCCACGAGGTTTTCCCCATTTGAGCTGTTATATGGGCGAAGTGTTAGTGTCATAAACCAGATGTGACCAGAACTGTGTGACTGCGACAGCGTGAACCAGACATAAATAGGTGAAAGTAAGTTTATTAAGGAAAACGCATATGTGAACACACCACCAATACAGAGTGAACAACCAAACAAACAGTGATATTAAACCAACCAGCATATGTAGCAAGAGGGAGTACCAAAATCGTAGTTAAGCGAGGCCGGGGTCATAAACAGGGAATAAGTAGCTGGGAAGGGAGATAAACAGGACAAGAGAGGATGGATGGATCACAGGAGGGACGGGTCAGGTACAAGACTCAGGGTCCTGGGTCCAGGGTTCAGGTAACAGACAGGAAACAGGATCAACAGGTTCCAGGAATCAGGCTTCAAGTTCAGGCTTCAGGTTCAGGAATCAGGAATCAGTATAACAGGATACAGGTCAGGGCTCAAGGAACAATACCAGGGCAACATAAGTGTGCAATTGCCGGGTATTTATACTACAGTTCTGCTAATTAAAGTCAGGTGACACCTGTCTGCAGAGAGGAATACCTGCTCCATACTGCCAGGATTCCTCCGCTGGTGGACGCCAGTACTGCGGCCCAAAGGTGATAGAAAACTTGCAGGAAAGAGCTCTTCTGACAGCTCCAAACTGCCAGGAGACACCTGCTGGTGGACCTCAGTACTGCATGCCAAATGATCAATATCACCAGCGGAGGAGACCTTTCCTGACAGTACCCCCCCTCGAAGGAGCGACCTCCGGACGCTCCAACTAGCCATTGCTGGGGAAAGTCCATGGTGTCTGGCCAGGCAGCGGGCACCTCAAGCTGGGCAGCGAGCAGTGGCACATCAGGCTGGGCAGCGGACAGGAACACTCCAGGCTGGGAAGCAGGCACGGGCCCTTTAGACTGGGCAGCAGGCACGGGCACTTCAGACTGGGCAGCAGGCACGGGCACTTCAGGCTGGGCAGCAGGCATGGGCACTTCAGGCTGGGCAGCAGGCACAGGCACTTCAGGCTGGGCAGCAGGCACATCAAGTGGGGTAGCAGGCACATCAAGCGGGACAGCAGGAACATGTACATCAAGCTGGGCAACAGGCACGGGCACATTAAGTTGAGCAGCAGGTACTTCAAGCTGGGCAGCAGGCAGATCCGACTGGGCAGCAGGCACGGGCACTTTAGGCTTGGAAGTGGGCTCATCAGGCTGGGAAGCGGGCTCATCAGGCTGGGAAGCGGGCTCATCAGGCTGGAGAGCGGGAACATCAGGCTGGAAAGCAGGCTCATCAAGCTGGAAAGTAGGCACTGGACCTCCGGCTGTAACACTGGCACCTCCGGCTGGAACACTGGCACCTCCGGCTGGAACACTGGCACCGAGACTTTGGGCTGGAAGGCAGGCATCAAGACATCAGACTGGAAAGTGGACACACCAGACTAGAAGGTAGGCACATCAGACTGGAAGGCAGGCACCGGGACTTTGGGCTGAAAGGCAGGCATCAAGACATCAGACTGGAAAGCGGGCACATCAGACTGGAAAGTGGAGACATCAAGCTGGAAGGCAGGCACCGAGACATCCGGCTGGAAGGCAGGCACCGATACATCGGGCTGGAAGGCAGGCACCGACACATCGGGCTGGAAGACAGGCACATCTGACTGGAAGGTAGGCACGTCAGGCTGGAAAGAAGGTACATCAGGCTGGAAGGCAGGTACATCAGGCTGGAAGGCAGGCACCGATACATCAGGCTGAAAGGCAGGCACCGAGACTTCAGGCTGGAAGGCAGGCACTGAGACTTCAGGCTGGAAGGCAGGCACCGAGACTTCAGGCTGGAAGGCAGGCACTGGGATGTCAGACTGGGTTGGATTAGCTGGTGCGGAGGCAGGTTGGGTTACTGGCAGGATCGTCTTTCGTTTTTTCTTTGGCTTAGCCACTGAAGCTCTGTAGGTGAGGGGTGCAGCAGACTGGAAAGGAGGATTGGGATATGGTAGAGAAGAGGTAACAGTAGCTGGGGGAAGTTCCTGTGGGTTTGTAGGCAGCTGAGAAGCGGCAGGTGGATTGAATGTAGGATAGGTACAGGGCGCAGAGACTGGATATGAGTATTTGGTTGGGAGCAGCGTATACTGAGCTGCAACTGAGGTTGACATGGGTGATGGGGAAACATACATTTGGGTAGGCTGGTGTTTGGTGGCAGAGGTGGTTTGTTTGGCTGGAGCTGCTTGCACCATGTCAGACCATGATGAAAGTATAGGTTGTACAAATTGTGCTTTTAAATCTCCCTGTCTAACAAAAGACTGAGCAGACACAATGCACTCCGCAATCACCTGTGGGGAACAGGCTGAATAGTGCTCACAAAAATCGGCTGGATCATCTTCAAAAAGCCACACTAGGGATACTACCTGATTCATATCAAAAGGAGGAGTGAAAGCATCACGGCCCTCTGGTATACAGGGCAGGGCCAGCTCAGTACATATCTTGATCAAAGGCTGCACCTCCCCAAACAATATATAACCCTGATCGACCAGGGAGTGAGCCAAACGTATAGTGGCAAACAACTGGTCACTAGACCATCCTTTCAAAGCCTGGCGGCAATAATCACTACTTTCAGATGCCAGCAGAGAAAAATAAATAACCTCATCGGCATTCATGTTTGCAACCAACTGAATCAAAATGGTTCCCCTGTGCAGTCACTTCTGGTCAGGGATGGCCTTGGTATTCTGTCATAAACCAGATGTGACCAGAACTGTGTGACTGCGACAGAGTGAACAAGACATAAATAGGTGAAAGTAAGTTTATTAAGGAAATATATGTGAATATGTGAACACATCACCAATACAGAGTGAACAACTAGGGATGAGCTTTGCGTTCGAGTCGAACCCATGTTCGACTCGAACATCGGCTGTTCGATCATTCGCCGAATTGCGAACGTTATGGTCTGTTCGCGCCAAATTCGTGTGGCGCATCGCGGCCCATGATTAACTGCGGCATTGCAGTGCATTGCTGGCTGATGATTGGCCAAGCATGCACTATGACCCGCATGCTTGGCCAATCACAGTGCCGTTGGTAGAGAGAGCTGTAATTGGCCAAAGCCAGGGTGGCTTTGGCCAATTATGCACGGTGGTCCTGTGTAGTGTGTTCCGGCGTGCTGAGAGATAGAGATAGAGAGAGAGACAGTGTCATTTCATTTGAGTTAGCTAGATTAGGCAGGACAGTCAGTGAGTTAGCTGCACTTACAGTGTATTGTGTATATATATTCATCCCAGGTGTTGCATATATATATATATATATATATACACACATATATATATATATATACACATATATATATATATATATATATATATAAATATATATATACACACTGTATTCAGTTTAGCTAGATCCGTTCCTGTTATCTTCCCACTGACAGGCAGGCTTGTCTTGTTACAGTATTTACAGCTACCTGAAGAAAATTGCTGGTGTTCTTTTGATCCTATTAGTACCACAGTCGGGCAGCTAGACTATTTACAGTTAGTGTAGTGCGTCCTCCTCACAGTGTTCAGCTAAAGCTACAAGTTAGTGTAGTGAGACCTCTACACAGTGTTCAGCTAAAGCTACAAGTTAGGGTAGTGTGTCCTCCTCACAGTGTTCAGCTAAAACTACAAGTTAGTGTAGTGCGACCTCTGCACAGTGTTCAGCTAAAACTACAAGTTAGTGTAGTGAGACCTCTGCACAGTGTTCAGCTAAAGCTACAAGTTAGTGTAGTGCGTCCTGCTCACAGTGTTAAGCTAAAACTACAAGTTAGTGTAGTGCGACCTCTGCACAGTGTTCAGCTAAAGCTACAAGTTAGTGTAGTGCGTCCTCCTCACAGTGTTCAGCTAAACTTACAAGTTATTTTTTTGCGAGCTCTGCACAGTGTTCAGCTAAAGCTACTTGTAGAAGGTTGGTGGTGTTTTCCTGATCCTATCACTACTGCAGGCAGCTAAATAAGCTACAAGTTATTTTTTGGTGAGCTCTGCACAGTGTTCAGTTAAAGCTACAAGTTAGTGTAGTGCGTCCTCCTCAGTGTTCAGCTAAAGCTACAAATTGGTGTAGTGTGTCCTCCTCACAGTGTTCAGCGAAAACTACAAGTTAGTGTAGTGCGACCTCTGCACAGTGTTCAGCTAAAACTACAAGTTAGTATAGTGTGTCCTCCTCACAGTGTTCAGCTAAAACTACAAGTTAGTCTAGTGTGACCTCTGCACAGTGTTCAGCTAAAGCTACAAGTTAGTGTAGTGAGACCTCTGCACAGTGTTCAGCTAAAGCTACAAGTTAGTGTAGTGCGTCCTGCTCACAGTGTTCAGCTAAAACTGCAAGTTAGTGTAGTGCGACCTCTGCACAGTGTTCAGCTAAAGCTACAAGTTAGTGTAGTGCGTCCTCCTCACAGTGTTCAGCTAAAACTACAAGTTAGTGTAGTGAGACCTCTGCACAGTGTTCAGCTAAAGCTACAAGTTAGTGTAGTGCGTCCTCCTCACAGTGTTAAGCTAAAACTACAAGTTAGCGTAGTGAGATCTCTGCACAGTGTTCAGCTAAAGCTACAAGTTAGTTTAGTATGACCTCTGCACAGTGTTCAGCTAAAGCTACAAGTTAGTTTAGTGTGACCTCTGCACAGTGTTCAGCTAAAGCTACAAGTTAGGGTAGTGCGTCCTCCTCACAGTGTTCAGCTAAAACTACAAGTTAGTTTAGTGTGACCTCTGCACAGTGTTCAGCTAAAACTACAAGTTAGTTTAGTGTGACCTCTGCACAGTGTTCAGCTAAAGCTACAAGTTAGGGTAGTGCGTCCTCCTCACAGTGTTCAGCTAAAACTACAAGTTAGTGTAGTGAGACCTCTGCACAGTGTTCAGCTAAAGCTACAAGTTAGTGTAGTGCGTCCTCCTCACAGTGTTAAGCTAAAGCTACAAGTTGGAGTAGTGTGTCCTCCTCACAGTGTTCAGCGAAAACTACAAGTTAGTGTAGTGCGTCCTCCTCACAGTGTTCAGCTAAAACTACAAGTTAGCGTAGTGAGATCTCTGCACAGTGTTCAGCTAAAGCTACAAGTTAGTTTAGTATGACCTCTGCACAGTGTTCAGCTAAAGCTACAAGTTAGTTTAGTGTGACCTCTGCACAGTGTTCAGCTAAAGCTACAAGTTAGGGTAGTGCGTCCTCCTCACAGTGTTCAGCTAAAACTACAAGTTAGTTTAGTGTGACCTCTGCACAGTGTTCAGCTAAAGCTACAAGTTAGGGTAGTGTGTCCTCCTCACAGTGTTCAGCTAAAACTACAAGTTAGTGTAGTGCGACCTCTGCACAGTGTTCAGCTAAAGCTACAAGTTAGTGTAGTGAGACCTCTGCACAGTGTTCAGCTAAAGCTACAAGTTAGTGTAGTGCGTTCTGCTCACAGTGTTCAGCTAAAACTACAAGTTAGTGTAGTGCGACCTCTGCACAGTGTTCAGCTAAAGCTACAAGTTAGTGTAGTGCGTCCTCCTCACAGTGTTCAGCTAAACTTACAAGGGTTATTTTTTTGCGAGCTCTGCACAGTGTTCAGCTAAAGCTACCTGTAGAAAGTTGGTGGTGTTTTCCTGATCCTATCACTACTGCAGGCAGCTAAATAAGCTACAAGTTATTTTTTGGTGAGCTCTGCACAGTGTTCACCTAAAGCTACCTGTCGAAGGTTGGTGGTGTTTTCCTGATCCTATCACTATCACAGGCAGCTAAATAAGCTACAAGTTAGTGTAGTGCGAGCTCTGCACAGTGTTCAGCTAAAGCTACAAGTTAGTGTAGTGCGTCCTGCTCACAGTGTTCAGCTAAAACTACAAGTTAGTGTAGTGAGATCTCTGCACAGTGTTCAGCTAAAACTACAAGTTAGTGTAGTGCGTCCTGCTCACAGTGTTCAGCTAAAACTACAAGTTAGTGTAGTGTGACCTCTGCACAGTGTTCAGCTAAAGCTACAAGTTAGTGTAATGCATCCTCCTCACAGTGTTCAGCTAAAACTACAAGTTAGTGTAGTGAGACCTCTGCACAGTGTTCAGCTAAAGCTACAAGTTAGTGTAGTGCATCCTCCTCACAGTGTTCAGCTAAAGCTACAAGTTTGTGTAGTGTGTCCTCCTCACAGTGTTCAGTGAAAACTACAAGTTAGTGTAGTGCGACCTCTGCACAGTGTTCAGCTAATGCTGCAAGTTAGTATAGTGTGTCCTCCTCACAGTGTTCAGCTAAAACTACAAGTTAGTTTAGTGTGGACTGTGCACAGTGTTTAGCTAAAGCTACAAGTTAGGGTAGTGCATCCTCCTCACAGTGTTCAGCTAAAACTACAAGTTAGTGTAGTGCGACCTCTGCACAGTGTTCAGCTAAAGCTACAAGTTTGTGTAGTGCATCCTCCTCACAGTGTTCAGCTAAAACTACAAGTTAGTGTAGTGAGACCTCTGCTCAGTGTTCAGCTAAAGCTACAAGTTAGTGTAGTACATCCTGCTCACAGTGTTCAGCTAAAACTACAAGTTAGTGTAGTGCGACCTCTGCACAGTGTTCAGCTAAAGCTACAAGTTAGTGTAGTGCGTCCTGCTCACAGTGTTCAGCTAAAACTACAAGTTAGTGTAGTGAGACCTCTGCACAGTGTTCAGCTAAAGCTACAAGTTAGTGTAGTGCGCCCTCCTCACAGTGTTCAGCTAAAGCTACAAGTTGGAGTAGTGTGTCCTCCTCACAGTGTTCAGCGAAAACTACAAGTTAGTGTAGTGCGTCCTCCTCACAGTGTTCAGCTAAAACTACAAGTTAGTGTAGTGAGATCTCTGCACAGTGTTCAGCTAAAGCTACAAGATAGTGTAGTGCGTCCTCCTCACAGTGTTCAGCTAAAGCTACAAGTTAGTTTAGTGTGACCTCTGCACAGTGTTCAGCTAAAGCTACAAGTTAGGATAGTGCGTCGTCCTCACAGTGTTCAGCTAAAACTACAAGTTAGTTTAGTGTGACCTCTGCACAGTGTTCAGCTAAAGCTACAAGTTAGGATAGTGCGTCGTCCTCACAGTGTTCAGCTAAAACTACAAGTTAGTTTAGTGTGACCTCTGCACAGTGTTCAGCTAAAGCTACAAGTTAGGGTAGTGTGTCCTCCTCACAGTGTTCAGCTAAAACTATAAATTAGTGTAGTGCGACCTCTGCACAGTGTTCAGCTAAAGCTACAAGTTAGTGTAGTGAGACCTCTGCACAGTGTTCAGCTAAAGCTACAAGTTAGTGTAGTGCGTCCTCACAGTGTTCAGCTAAACTTACAAGTTATTTTCTTGCGAGCTCTGCACAGTGTTCAGCTAAAGCTACCTGTAGAAGGTTGGTGGTGTTTTCCTGATCCTATCACTACTGCAGGCAGCTAAATAAGCTACAAGTTATTTTTTGGTGAGCTCTGCACAGTGTTCACCTAAAGCTACCTGTCGAAGGTTGGTGGTGTTTTCCTGATCCTATCACTATCGCAGGCAGCTAAATAAGCTACAAGTTAGTGTAGTGCGAGCTCTGCACAGTGTTCACCTAAAGCTACCTGTAGAAGGTTGGTGGTGTTTTCCTGATCCTATCACTACCGCAGGCAGCTAAATAAGCTACAAGTTCATTTTTTTGCAAGCTCTGCACAGTGTTCAGCTAAAGCTACCTGTAGAAGGTTGGTGGTGTTCTCATACTACAGGCGGGAAGTTGATTTTGCTAGCTGCAGTATCAGTACATATACATATATATATATATATATATCCCAGCTTAGTGCAGCTACAGGCCATTAGTATGTCTGGAAGGCCAACAAGGAGAGGCAGACAGTCACAAGCCAATAAAAGAGGGCAAGCAGGCTCTGTGTCTAGAGGCAACAGTGCTGGTTGTGGAGATGGTGCATCCTCATCAGCACGTGGCCGTGGGACACGCTTGGCCTTTTTTTTGGCAGCTGGCCGTGTTGAGCCACAACATGCGGAAGACTTGGTCGAGAGGATGACCAAGCCGTCCTCGTCTTCCTCATCCTCTCTCACCCATGCTCAGGGTACTTTGTCTGGCAAAGCAGCAGCCTCTTCCCTCGGCTCAATGTCATCAGTGAATCCTTCCCTAGCCCCAACATGTCCTCCTGAGGAGTCCCTCGAACTGTTTGACCACAGTGTTGGGTACATGCTCCAGGAGGATGCCCAGCGTTTGGAAGGCTCTGATGATGATACTGAGCTAGATGAAGGCAGTAACGTGAGCACGGACAGAGGGGGTGCCCAAGAAGGACAGCAATCTGGCAGTCATGCTCCCCCTGCTGCAGCATACTGCCAGGTTTGCTCCAGTGATGAGGAGGGAGGGGATGATGAGGTCACTTACTCAACGTGGGTGCCTGATAGGAGAGAGGAGGAGGAGGAGGAGGAGGAGGCGGCACATCACCAACGAGGCAGGATGCCCTCCAGGGGCCAGCCTAAGGGAAGCACACTGACTGCATCACACCCCAAAGCTCCGCATATGCAGGGCGCTGCAGTCTCTGCGCGTTATTCAAAAAGTTCTTTGGTGTGAGCCTTTTTTGAGACGAGTGCATCAGATTGCACCGCTGCTATTTGCAACATATGTCTCAAGTGTATCTCGCGTGGCCAAAACATCTTCCGCTTGGGCACCACATGTTTGACCAGATATATGTTGACCTGCCATGCAGTTCGTTGGCAAGCATATTTAAAAGACCCACACCAAAGAACAAAGAGGACCTCTCCTTGCCCCTCATCAGCTGAGATCTCCAACCCCACTATACCTTCAGTCCTCTCTGAGACCTGCACTGAGAGGAATGAAGGTGTAGAATTAGGTGTGTCACAGCCAAGTACTTGTGGGCAATCTGCTTTCGGTACACCGACGTCAGATTGTACCAGGCAAATTTCCCTGCCCCAGCTGTTGCACCGCCGAAAGAAGTTCGCTCCCAGCCATCCACATGCCCAGCGGTTGAATGCTAGCTTGGCAAAATTGCTAGCACTTCAACTGCTGCCTTTTCAGTTGGTAGACTCTGTCCCCTTCTGTAATTTTGTGGAATGTGCGGTTCCTCAGTGGCAGGTACCCAAACGCCACTTTTTCTCACGGAAGGCGATTCCGGCTCTCTACCGGCATGTGGAAGGCAATGTCCATGCCTCGCTGGACAGGGCGGTCAGTGGTAAGGTGCATATTACCGCTGACTCATGGTCCAGCAGGCATGGACAGGGACGTTACCTAAGTTTCACGACGCATTGGGTGACTCTGCTGGCAGCTGGGAAGGATGCAGGACAAGGTGCAGTAGTGTTGGAGGTTGTTCCACCACCACGCCTCCAAAATTCCACTACTAATGATTGTGACACACCTCTCTCCTCCACCCCCTCCTCTTCTTCTTCTTCCTACATGGCCTCTTCCTGTGCTTTGTCCTTGGAACCAGCGGTGCTCTGTAGCCATTCAAGGGGCTACGCAAGTATGCAGGCCAAAAGATGCTATGCGGTGCTTGAGCTGGTGTGCTTGGGGGACAGGAGCCACACTGGGGCAGAGGTTCTGTCAGCTCTGCAGGGGCAGGTTCAGAGGTGGTTGACGCCACACCAACTTAAGGCAGGAATGGTGGTTTGTGACAATGGCACCAACCTCCTCTCTGCCCTCCGACAGGGACAAATGACCCATGTGCCCTGTTTGGCACATGTCCTTAACTTGGTGGTGCAGCGGTTCTTGGGCAGGTACCCAGGCTTACGGAATGTCCTGAGGCAGGCCAGGAAAGTCTGTGTGCATTTTCGCAGGTCATATAATGCCAGTGCTCGGTTGGCAGACCTACAAAAGGAGTTTAACCTGCCCAAGAACCGCCTAATCTGTGACATCCCCACCAGGTGGAACTCAACGTTGGCCATGCTGCAGCGGCTGAACACGCAGCAGAAAGCCATCAATGAGTACCTGTGCGACGTTGGCACCAGGACAGTGTCAGGGGGGCTTGTTTTTTTTCCCCACGCCAGTGGGCCATAATCAGGGATGCATGCACTGTCCTGTCACCATTTGAGGAGGCCATGAGGATGTGAGCAGTGACAGTGCATGCATCAGTGACACTGTCCCCCTTGTCCACCTGTTGGAGCACACGCTGCGTGGAATAATGGACAGGGCACTTGAGGCAGAACAGAGGCAGGAAGAGGAGGACTTCCTTAGCTCTCAAGGCCCCCTTTATCCAGACAGTGTTCCTGCGTGCCCGCCGATCACACAGGAAGAGGAGGAGGAGGAAGATTGTGTCAGTATGGAGGTGGAGCCTGGCACTCAGCAGCAGTCTTTAAGGGATCAGTCCCAAGAAACACATGGACTTGTACGTGGCTGGGAGGAGGTGGCTGCGGACCATGTCATCCTTAGTGACCCAGAGGACTCCGGACCGAATACCTCAGCAAACCTACGCTGCATCCTCGTATTCGTGGTATCAAGGAGAAGGACCAATACTGGCTGGCAACCCTCCTTGATCCACGTTACAAGGGTAAGGTTGCGGTCCTTATCTTGCCATCGCAGAGGGAGCAGAGAATTAAACATCTTCGGGAGGCCTTGCAGAAAGGTCTGTGCAACACGTTCCCAGAGACTGGGAGGTTACAAACTCCTGTTTCTGGACAACGTGTTGCTGAGGCTTCGGTCAGTCAAAGAAGGAGCGGTGGAGAAGGTGGCTGTCTGACCGATGCGTTCAGACAATTTTTTGTTCCGCAGCCCCAAGGTATGATCGGTTCCAGCAACCATCGCCAGCGTCTGTTTTACATGGTGCAGGAATACCTAGGGGCAACATCTGACTTGGACACCTTTCCCACCGAAAATCCTCTGGGTTACTGGGTCTTGAGGATGGATCACTGGCCAGAGCTTGCACAGTATGCAATTGAACTACTGGCCTGTCCTGAATCCAGCGTTCTTTCAGAACGCACATTCAGTGCTGCTGGAGGCTTTGTAACCAATCACAGGGTGCGTCTGTCCACCGACTCGGTCGATGGACTGACCTTCATAAAAATGAATCAGTCTTGGATCACTTTTCCTCTTTAGACTTAGGATTGGGAAAAAAGGAAGATAAAATGATATCCTGATTCAAATGACAATTGGAAACCACTTTAGGCAAAAAATCTGGACAGGGGCGCATCACCACCTTGTCCTGATGTAAAAATAGAAAAGGTTTTTTACATGAAAGGGCGGCCAATTCAGACACCCTTCTAGCCGAAGTTATGGCCACCAAAAAAAACAATTTCCTGGTCAATAGAATTAAAGGAATATGCCTAATCGGTTCAAAGGGTTGAACCTGTAGAGCTGATAGCACCAAGTTCAAGTCCCAGGGGCATAAGGGTGGCTTAACCAGCGGTCTTAAGTGCAGTACCCCCTTGACGAAGGTTCGCACTAAAGAATGAGATGCAATTGGCCTCTGGAAAAAAACTGATAAGGCCGAAATTTGTCCTTTAATGGTTCCTAAAGATAAGTTTAAATCAATTCCTGTTTGAAGAAAGGCAAGGATCCTCCCAATCGCATACTTTCGAGGATGCCATCTTCTCCTCTCGCACCAGGAAATGTATGAATTCCAGACCCTATGGTAAATATTTCTAGAAACTGGCTTTCTAGCATTTATCAGAGTAGATAAGACTGAACCTCTGATACCACGGTCTTTCAGCACCTTGGTCTCAATAGCCATGCCATCAAATTCAGCGACCGTAAAGAAGGATGGTATATGGGACCTTGAGACAACAGGTCTGGACGGCACAACGGGTTCTCCACCGCCATCCTCACAATCTCCGAGTACCAGGACCTCCTGGGCCACCAGAATCACTGTTTTCTGCTCCTCCTGTATCCTGCGTAACAGGTGCGGCAGCATCTGGATCGGAGGAAAAGCATAAATCAGGGAATACCGATCCCAGGGAATCACCAATGCATCTGTTCCGACGGCGAGCGGATCCCTTGTCCTAGATACAAACCTGTCCACCTTTGCATTGAACATGGATGCCAGAAGATCCACATCTGGCATCCCCCAGTGCTGGCAGATTTGAAGGAAAACTTCGGGGTGAAGAGACCACTCCCCCGGTAGTAGTTGCTGACGACTTAGGTAGTCTGCCCGCCAATTGTCCACCCCTGGAATAAAGACTGCTGACAGAAATGGCACTTGTCTCTCTGCCCAAGTTAATATGTGATTTACTTCTCTTTGGGCCGCCCAGCTCCAGGTGCCTCCTTGGTGGTTGATGTATGCCACCACCGTGGAGTTGTCGGACTGGATTCGATCAGGAAAACCCCGCAGTCTGGACGTCCAAAACAGGAGAGCCAAGCGAGCTGCCCGAATTTCCAGCAGATTGATGGGCAAGGTCTTCTCTACTTGGGACCATAATCCCTGGACGGAAGCCTCCTCCAGGACCGCTCCCCAGCCTAGACGACTGGCGTCCGTAGTTACTACCTTCCAGTTTACAGGTGGAAAGGATTTTCAGCCCTTCAAGTTGCTGGTCTTTGACCACCAAGAGAGGTCCCTTTTTACCTGTAGGGATAGAGACATGGGATGATCCAAGGTTTGAACCGACTTGTCCCAAGCTTCCAGGATAGTCCTCTGGAACATCCTGGAGTGAAATTGCGCATAGGGAACTGCGCTGAAAGATAACACCATCTTGCCCAACAGCCTCATGCACAGTTGAATCGAAGGACTTTCTACCCCCTTGACCTCTCGAATCAGTTCCACTATAGAGCTGACCTTTAAAGGAAGTAAAATTACCCTTTCTTGGGTTGTGTCCGAGATCAGGCCCAGATATGTTAAGAACTGAGCTGGACGAAGGGCCGATTTGTCCATATTTAGAATCCAGCCTAGGAACCTTAGGAAACGAACCGTAGTCGTAATGTTTTCTACTAAGGTGGAGTAAGCTTGGTCCCTTAACAGAAGGTCGTCCAGATATCCTACCACGAAGATCTTTTGGGACCTTAGAAATGCCAACACTGGAGCCAGAACCTTGGTGAAGACCTGAGGGGCCGTGGCTAGACCAAATGGAAATGCCACAAACTGGAAATGATACCCTTCTACTGCAAGTCGCAGGGATCTTTGATGTGGACCGAAAATTGGTACATGCGGGTATGCGTCTTTGATGTCTATGGACGCTAAAAAATCTTCTTTTCTCAAAGATGTGATTACTGAATGAACCAACTCCATACGGAAGGTTCGGACGTTTAGAAAAGAATTGAGGGATTTGAGGTCCAAGATGGGCCTTACTTCCCCGTTCGGCTTTGGCACTGTAAATAGGTTTGAGTAGAACCCCTTGAGTCTTTCTTTGTGCGGAACCTTGATAATTACCTTCTGCCTTTCCAGCTGTTCTAAAGCAAGGAATAGGCCCTTCTTTTTTCCCGGGTCTGATGGGACTCTGGATACCAAAAACCAAGTTGGGGGAAAATCCCGGAACTCTATTTTGTAACCTTGAGTTATGGTGGAAATGACCCACCTGTCCTGAACCGATTTCCCCCAAGCATCCGCGAACCACCGCAGTCTGCCCCCCACCCATAAGAGTGGGGGCGCCCCTTCACAAGGAAGACTTGGAATTGGTTTTGGCTGGTTTCTGGGTCCAGGGTCTTTTTTGACCTTGAGGATTCTTAAAAGTAGGTGGCTGAGGCCGTCGAAACCTCTTAGGAGAAGAGGCACTTGGCCCAGGAGCGTTGGGAATCTTAAAGGAAGGCTGCTCACTCCTCCTTTTAACCGGAAGCAAGAAACTTTTCCCTTCTGAGATCTTTTGGATATATTTATCCAGATATTCCCCAAATAGACGCCCACCGTGAAAAGGAAAAGCCACGAGTAGCCTCTTGCATGGCGTCTAGCCTGACCAGTTCTTCAACCACAGTACTCTGCGCATATGGATTGAGAGTAGCGCAAAACGAGACATCTGTTGGAACAAGTCCTTTAATGCGTCTACCGCAAAACATAAAGCGCAAGGAAGTTCTGACAATTCGTCGGAAAATTCCTCTTGAACAGGCAGGTTCCTGGCCAACTTCTTAAAACGGTCCTATAACGCCTGACAAATACCGATAGCCGCCACTGCCGTCTGTACTGCTGACCCAGTCACAGCAAAGGAAGCTTTTAGCAAGGATTCCAGTTTTTTTATCTGCCAGGTTCCTTAAACCCCTGGGCATTATCCACTGGACAGGTTAGGCTTTTATTCACTGAAGAAATGACAACATCAACTAAAGGTGTATCCCACTTCTTCCTGAATTTTTCCTCCATAGGATATAAAAAGAAAACCTTTTAGGAGGCAAGTATGTCCTGTCCGGGTGGTCCCAATCAGCGTAAATTACCCGTACAGGTTTAGGAGATATTTTTTTTACCTACAGGTAAGCCTTATTATAGGCTTACCTGTAGGTAAAAGTTAAAAAAAAAAAGTATACAACCGCTTTAAGGCTAACCCCCTCCAGACAGCTCTGTGGTCTGGAAGGAATGCATTGTTCTGTGTTTGACCATTTGTTTATGTACTTTAATTACCCCCTGGGGCTTCTCTGTGTCATTACACATATCAGTCCTCCTATTCAAGCTATCGGACCAATCCCTGCTGACCCTGTTTCAAGTCCTCATTTGCATGGCCAAGAGGACCTAATTGAGGACTAGAGTGTACTTTACAATTGACCAATAGGAAAGTGGTTGTTGGGGCGGGGTGTTCAAACTGATGTGTATAAAAGTGTGTTGTGTGCATCCAATAAAAGTGAGATCCCTGTTTGAACTTACATACAGCCTGCCTGGTGTTTGTTCTGAGCTATCACAACTAGATTTGATCGGCACATAGCTGTAGTTCGAATCCCGGAGCATCGGATAACCGAACCATCAGATGTTGCGATCTGCAATCTGATTCTATAGCCGCAGAGGAGTGTCGGGAGAGTGGAACCGAGCGAGCAGGGGCTCGTTACATCCATGATGCCTTACTATAAAACCACCTATCGTTACATCCACGATGCCTTACTATAAAACCACCATTAAGTCATATCAAGGTGGCGCCAATGTCCCACTGTAAAGACATTGAATATGGTTCAGATGGTACAGTACATAATGACTGTTTAGCGCTATAGAGTTTGAGACCTAACATTAGGGATAAGCCGAACGCACCCCGATTCGGTTCGCGGCAGAACATGCAAACTGACAAAAGGTTTGTGCAAACACCGTTAAAGTCTATGGGACCCGAACCTGAAAAATAAAAAGTGCTAATTTTAAAGGCTAATATGCAAGTTATTGTCATTAAAAGTGTTTGGGGACCCGGGTCCTGCCCCCAGGGGAAATGTATCAAAGCAAAAAAAAACCTTTAAAAATGGCCGTTTTTTCAGGTGCAGTGATTTTAATAATGCTTAAAGTGAAGCAATAAAAGTGAAATATTCCTTTAATTCTGGTTCCTGGGGGGTGACTATAGTATGCCTGTAAAGTGGCACATTTTTCTTGTGTTTAGAACAGTCCCTGCAGCAAAATAAAATGTCTAAAAAAATAAAAGTCATTTAAAACTGCTTGCGGCTGTAATGTATTGTCAGGTCCTGGCAATATAGATGAAAATCATTGAGAAAATGGCATGGGTCCCCCCCTAGCCCATCACCCGGCCCTTTGGGTCTGGTATGGATATTAAGGGGAACCCTGCACCCACAAAAAAAAAAGTCGTGGGGCCCCCAGCCCCTATATACTCTGAACAGCAGTATACAAGCAGTCCATGGGTTACAAACAAGATAGGGACTGTAGGTTTGTTCTTAAAGTGGAGTTCCACCCACTTTTACAACTCTTCAGCATCTCTCACAAACTGTGCACTGTAAACAAATTGGATATTTTTTTATTTTTTTTCTCAGCACCTACTGTATATCTGCTGTATTCATTTTTCACTTCCTCCTCCCTGGCCGCGGCCCATCGCATCATTTCCTGTTTGCAATGCCTTCTGGGAAGGGGTGGCAACTTCCTCTGAAACTGCCGTTGCTATGGAAACCTGACCTGAATCCTATTACACTATTTGTGCTGCACAGAGCATGTGCGAGATCTGCAAGGATGAGATCCAGGAAGAAATACAGTCTGGCTTCAGATGCCCACACTTAAGATGGCCATGGCCTGCTGGAAGTTTTTAAAATAACAAACTACTGCTATAAACCAACAAAACAGACCTTCGTTTACTGACTAACTTTACTAGAATACATTAAGCTTGTGTATTATAGGGGTATTTTTATTTAAAAAGTATAATTTCGGCTGGAACACAACTTTAAGAATCTGTTTGTAATTTGGAACAGGTACATTTTTTAAGTCAAAATCAGCCAAATCTATTTTTAAGTTTTATGGATAACATAGTCTGTGCCCCTGTATAGAAAATTTCACCTCACTTTGTCCCAATGACAATGGGATTTTTAAATTTTTGGGTTATTAGGGAAACAAGGATTGGCGATAAAGCATCAGTGGAGACACCTTTTTCCCATATTACCTCTTACAGGAGAGAATTTCCCTTCCTAGGGGTAGTTTCCTCTCACTTCCTGTTGTCTCCCTCCATTTGTAAGTAGGAGTCCTTTGTAAGTCGGATGTTTGAAAATAGGGGAACGCCTGTATATACTATACGGCCTACCCTATATACTATACTATATACTAATATATACCAGAACACTCTAAGCCCTCACAGGTACTCTTGGTGGGCGCAGGAACGGACCCTACTGTGAAATATTATATCAAGAATTGTAATTACATGCCACTATTAAAAAGGGGCAGAAAAATGGGTCCTTTGGTGGTGGTGGTGCCACAACACTGTAAACCCTCACAGTTACTCTTGGTGGGTTCAAGAACGGGCCCTGCTGTGAAATATTATATCAATAATTGTAATTACACGTCCCTGTGCAGAAAAATTGGGCTTTAGGCAGTGGTGCCACAACACTGTAACCCCTCACAGATTCTCTTGTGGAGAGCAGGAATGAGCCCTGCTGTGAAATATTTGATCAAAAATTGTAATTACGCGCCCCTTTTAAACAGGGGCAGAAAAATTGGGCCTTATGCAGTGGTGGTGGTGCCACAACACTGCAACGCCTCACAGATACTCTTGTTGAGCACAGGAATGAGCCCTACTGTGAAATATTTGATCAAAAATTGTAATTACACACCCCTGTTGAACAGGGGCAGAAAAATTGGTCCTGAGGCAGTGGTGGTGGTGCCCTGAACTAAAAATATTCTTAGAAGCTATCATCATGAAGATTGAGGAGGAACAGTATAAGCATAATACTCAGCATAATAGGATAGTCACTCGGCATAGGCAGTCTTCAAGAGATCCCACATCCATAGAAAAATCAATCGGTTACATTAGTATCAGGTGCTTGGTAGCTGGTGATCCAAGACTGATTCATTTTTATGAATGTGAGCCGATCAACAGAGTCTGTGGACAGGCGCACTCTGTGATTGGTTACAAAACCTCCAGCAGCACTGAATGTGTGTTCAGAAAGAACGCTGGATGCAGGACAGGCCAGTAGCTCAACTGCATATTGAGCACGCTCTGGCCAGCGGTCCATCCTCAAGACCCAGTATCTCAGTGGATGGTCTGTTGGAAGGGTCTCCAAGTCTGATCTTGTCCCTAGATATTCCTGCACCATGTAATTCAGACGCTGGCGATGGTTGCTGGAACCGATCAGACCTTGGTGCTGAGGACTGAAGAATTGTCTGAAGGCATTGGCCAGCCAGCCACCTTCTCCACCGCTCTTTCTGTGACTGAACGAAGCCTCAGCAACATGTTATCCAGCACCAGGAGATTGTAACCTCCCAGGCTCTGGAAACGCATTGCACAAACCTTTCTGCAAGGCCTCCCGAAGATGTTTCATCCTCTGCTACCTTTGCGAAGGCTTGGTAAGTTCTGAAATCTTACCCTTGTAACGTGGATCAAGAAGGGTTGCCAGCCAGTAATGACCCCTCTCCTTGATACCATGAATCCTAGGGTCCTTTCGCAGGATCAGGGAGGCCATGCAGTGTAAGTTTGCAGAGGCATTCGATCCTGAGTTCTCTGGGTCTCTAAGGATCACATTATCTGCAACAACTTCCTCCCAGCCACGTACAACTCCATGGGTTTCTGGGGACTGAAAACAATCCCTTAAAGACTGCTGCTGATGCTGAGTGTTATCCTCCACCTCCATGCTCACACAATCCTCCTCCTCCTCTTCTTCTTCCTGTGTTATCGGCGGGCCCGCAGGAATACTATCTGGATAAAGGGGGCCTTGAGAGGTAAGGAAGTCCTCCTCTTCCTCCCGCTGTTCTGCCTCAAGTGCCCTGTCCATTATTCCACGAAGCGTGTGCTCCAACAGGAAGACAAGAGGGACAGTATCACTGATGCATGCACTGTCACTGCTCACCATCCTCGTCACCTCCTCAAATGGTGACAGGACAGTGCATGCATCCTTGATCAGTAGCCACTGGTGTGGCAAAAAAAAGCCAAGCTCCCCTCCCCGTGTGCAGCTGCTGCAGCATTGTCAACGTTGAGTTCCACCTGGTGGGCATGTCACAAATGAGGCGGTTCTTGGGCAGGTTGCATTCCCTTTGAAGGTCAGCCAGCCGAGCACTGGCATTATATGACCTCGGGAAATGACCACAGACTTTCTTGGCCTGCCTCAGGAGATCCTGTAAGCCCGGGTACCTACTCAAGAACCGCTGCACCACCAAATTCAGGATGTGAGCCAAACAGGGAACATGGGTCAAGTGTCCCTGTCGGAGGGCGGAGAAGAGGTTGGTGCCATTGTCGCATACAACCATTCCTGGCTGAAGCTGGTGTTTGGCGTCAACCACCTCTGAGCCTGCCCCCCCGCAGAGCTGACAGAATCTCTGCCCCAGTGTGGCTCCTGTCCCCTAAGCAGACCAACTCAAGTACCGCATGGCATCTTTTTGCCTGAGTGCTTGCGTAGCTCCTTGAACACCTACAGAGCACCACTGGTTCAGAGGACAAATCTGCAGAGGAAGAGGCCATAGAGGAAGAAGAAGAGGAGGGGGTGGAGGAGAGAACTGTGACAGAATCACCACTAGCATTTTGGAGGCGTGGTGGTGGAACAAGCTCCAACAATACTGAACCCTGTCCTGCATCCTTCCCAGCTGCCAGCAGAGTTACCCAGTGCACCGTGAAAGAAAGGTAACGTCCCTGTCCATGCCTGCTGGACCATTAGTCAGTGGTAATATGCACCTTACTGCTGACCGCTCTGTCCAACGAGGCCAAGACATTGCCTTCCACATGCTGGTAGAGAGCCGGAATAAACTTCCGTTAAAAAAGAGGTGGCATTTGGGAACCTGCCCTGAGGTACCGCACATCCCACAAATTCACAAAAGGGGGCAGAGTCTACCAGCTGAAAAGGCAGCAGTTGCAGTGCTAGAAATTTGACCAAGCTAGCATTCAGACCCTGAGCATGTGGATGGCTGGGACAGAATTTCTTTTGATGGTTTAGCAACTGGGATAGGGAAATTTGCCTGCTAAAATCGGATGTTGGTGTACCGCTAGCAGATTGGCCTGCACGTACTTGGGACACCTATTTCTATACCTTTATTACTCTCAGTGCAGGTTTCTGAGAGGACTGGAGGTATAGCGGGGTTGGCTATCCCAGCTCATTCTTCTTTTCTTTGATGGGGTCTTTTAAGTGCTGTTGCCAACGGACTGCATGGGAGGTCGTCATATGTCTGGTCAAGCATGTGATGCCCAAGCGGCTGCTGTTTTGGCCACGCTTTGGCCAGACATATGTTGCAAACAGCAATGGTGCGATCTGCTGCAGATGTGTCAAATAAGGCCCACACCAAATAACTTTTCAAAATTTGTGGGGAGTCATCAGCGCCCTGTACCTGCTTAGCTCTGCAGTGTGATGCAATAGGGTGGTTGCCCTTAAACTGCCCCCTGGAGAGCATCCTGCCTCGTTGGAGATGAGCCTCCTCCTCCTCCTCTCTTCTATCAGGCACCCAAGTAGAGTCAGTGACCTCATCACCCCCTCCCTTCTCGTCACTGGAGAAAACTTGGCAGTATGCTGCAGCTGGGTGAACATGACTGCCAGTTTCTTGTCCTTCTTTGGTACCCCCTCTCTCTAGGCTCATGTTACTCCCTTCCTCAACCTGGGTACCATCATCAGAGCCTTCAAATCGCTGCGCATCCTCCTGCAGCATGTACCCGACACTGTAGTCGAATAGTTCGGGGGACTCCTCCGTGCATAATGGTGGGGCTAGGGAAGGAGAGACTGTTGACATGGAGCCGATGGAATAGGCTGCTTTGGCAGGCAAACTACTCTGAGCCTGGGTAACTGGATGAGGAGGATGAGGACGGCTTTGTTATCCATTCCACAAACCCTTCTGCATGTTGTGGCTCAAAAAAAAACGGCCAGCTGCAGGAAAAAAAAAAGGACAAGCGTACCCCATGGCCACGTGCTGAGGATGCACCGTGTCTACGACCAGCATTGTTGACTGTAGACACAGAGTCTGCTTGCCCTCTTTTAGTGGCCTGTGAGCGTCTTCCTCTCCTTGGTGGCCTTCCGGACATGCTGTAAATTTTGTTTAGCAAAACCACACTACACTGTATCGTGTACTGTGTATACCACCAGAAAAGTAGTAGCAACTGCACTATGGGTGCACGGTACTGTGTACACCAACAGAAGTGTAACAACAACTATGGGTGCACTGTATTGTGTACACCACCAGAAAAGTAGTAGCAACTGCGCTATGGGTGCTTGGTACTGTGTACACCAACAGAAGTGCAATAACAACTATGGGTGCACTGTATTGTGTACTATGTACACCACCAGAAAAGTAGTAGCAACTGCACTATGGGTGCACGGTACTGTGTACACCAACAGTAGTGTAATAACAACTATGGGTGCACTGTATTGTGTACTGTGTACACCACCAGAAAAGTAGTAGCAACTGCACTATGGGTGCACGGTACTGTGTACACCAACAGAAGTGTAATAACAACTATGGGTGCACTGTATTGTGTACTGTGTACACCACCAGAAAAGTAGTAGCAACTGCACTATGGGTGCACAGTACTGTGAACACCGCCTGAAGTATATTATAAAAAGTACACCAGGAATGGCCTGCAGCCAGATATAGGCTACACTGGATGCAGTATATGCAGTATATGTATGTCTATAATATATTCCCAAGACATGCTGGTAGGTTGATTGGATCCTGTCTAAATTGTCCCTAGTATGTATGAATGTGAGTTAGGGACCTTAGATTGTAAGCTCCTTGAGAGTAGGGACTGATGTAAATGTACAATGTATATGTAAAGCGCTGCGTAAATTGACGGCGCTATATAAGTATTTGAAATAAATAAATATATATATTTCTATATATATTTTAAATACACTGCAGCTAATAGATTAACCTTCCTGCTCAATCTAAATCACACTCTCTTCGTCCACACCAGCAACACACTACACAAGGCCGACGTGCAGGCAGCCTTATATAGTGTGGGGCGTAGACTTCGTCCCCCTGAGCCATAATTGGCCAAAGGCACCCTGCCTTTGGCCAATTATGGCTCTCTTAGTTGAGGGTGCTGGGATTGGCAAAAGAATGCAGGTCATGGTGCATGCTTTGGCCAATCATCATACAGCAATGCACTGCGATCTCGCAGTGCATTATGGGGCATTACACAGCGCTCGAATTTGCCGCGAACACCCCATAATGTTCGTTTTCCGACGAACACCCGATGTTCGAAACAAACTCATGTTCGACCCGAACATAAAGCTCATCCCTAACCAACATATGGAACACTCCGTTCAGTAGTGAATAGGATATAGCATTGACACCTGGAAAGGAAACACTGGATATAAATAAGCAGACCTTGTCTGCACAACTGAGCTGTGACAAAGGGGGGGTGGGAGTAGGGGTGGGGAGGGAGGGAAGGTTGGTTACAAGGATTGATAGATGACTATGTTAGTCAGGAATGAAAATGTTGTACCATGTTGGGCCTGTGAGGCCGCAGTTTCGGGTGAGTGTCACGCTGACACAACACGGATGTTATGTGTATTATGGAAAAATCTCAATAAAAAGAAATGTAAAAAAAAAAACAGCCAATGTTCGCCCCAAACTCATGCTCGGGCCGAACCGTTCACCCAACACTTGTCTGAGACATGGAATGTATTATCTTTGTTAAAGTACAGTGGATATAAAAAGTCTACACCCCTGTTAAAATGTCAGGTTTCTGTGATGTAAAAAAATGAAACGAAGATAAATCATTTAACTTTTTTCACCTTTAATGTGACCTATAAACTGTACAACTCAGTTGAACAACAAACTGAAATCTTTTAGGTGGAGGGGAGTAAAAATAAAATATGGTTGCATAAGTGTGCACACCCTTAAACTAATATTTTGTTGAAGCACCTTTTGATTTTATTACAGCACTCTTTTTGGGTATGGGTATATCACCATGGCACATCTTGACTTGGCAATATTTGCCTACTCTTCTTTGCAAAAGCACTCCAAATCTGTCAGCTTGTGAAGGCATCTCTTGTGCACAGCCCTCTTCAGATCACCCCATGGATTTTCACTCGAAATCAGCTCTGGGCTCTGGCTGGGCCTTTCCAAAACTTGAATCTTCTTCTGGTGAAGCTATTCCCTTGTTGATTTGGATGTATGCTTTGGGTCATTGTCATGCTGAAAGATGAAGTTACTCTTCATGTTTAGCTTTCTAGCAGAAGCCTGAAGGTTTTGTGCCAATATTGACTGGTATTTGGAACTGTTAATGATTCCATTTACCTTGACATGCTTTTGGGAGACTTCAGATGTGTTTTTGCAAAATTTAGCTGGGCTTGGATGTTTTTCTTCGTAGGAAAAGGCTTCCATCCTGCTACTCTACCCCATAGCCCAGACATATGAAAAATACGGGAGATTGTTGTCACATGTACCATACAGCCAGTACTTGCCAGATATTCCTGCAGCTCCTTTAATGTTGCTATGTGCCTCTTGGCAGCCTCCCTGACCAGTTTCTTCTCGTCTTTTCACCAATTTTGGAGGGACGTCCAGTTCTTGGTAATGTCACTGTTGTGCCATACTTTCTCCACTTGATGACTGTCTTCACTGTGTATATCTAATGCCTTGGAAATTCTTTTGTAACTTTCTGACTGATACCTTTTAACAATGAGATCCCTCTGATGCTTTGGAAGCTCTCTGCGGACCATGGCTTTTGCTGTAGGATGCAACTAATTAACCCCAAATAAAGTTCAACTGTTCTAGTGGATCTTTCCTGACATTTTCTTAGAGGCACTTTAAATGATGGCAGGTGTGTACTGACCCCTTTTTAACATGAGTTTGAATGTGATTGCTAAATTATGAACACAGCTACATCCCCAGTTATAAGAGGGTATGCACACTTATGCAACCACACTGTTTTAGCTTTTTTATTTTTACTTCCCTCCTAAAAGATTTAAGTTTGTTTTTTAATTGAGTTGTACAACTTATACAGTATCTCACAAAAGTGAGTACAACCCTCACATTTTTGTAAATATTTTATTATATCTTTCCATGTGACAACACTGAAGAAATTACACTTTGCTACAATGTAAAGTAGTGAGCGTACAGCTTGTATAACAGTGTAAATTTGCTGTCCCCTCAAAATAACTCAACACACAACCATTAATGTCTAAACTGCTGGCAGCCAAAGTGAGTACACGCCTAAGTGAATATGTCCAAATTGGGCCCAATTAGCTGTTTTCCCTCCCCGATGTCTTGTGACTCGTTAGTGTTACAAGGTCTCAGGTGTGAATGGGGAGTAGGGGTGTTAAATTTGGTGTTATTGCTCTCATTCTCTCATACTGGTCACTGGAAGTTCAACATGGCACCTCATGGCAAAGAACTCTGAGGATCTGAAAAAAAGAATTGTTGCTTATTTGGTTCAGATGGTGTCAAGCGTGTGTGGCTGCAACCAGGGGAGGAATACAAAGACAAGTGTGTCTTGCCTACAGTCAAGCATGGGTGTGGGAGTGTCATGGTCTGGGGCTGCATGAGTGCTGTCGGCACTGGGGAGCTACAGTTCATTGAGGGAACCATGAATGCCATCATGTACTGTGACATACTGAAGCAGAGCATGAGCCCTTCCCTTTGGAAACTGGGTCGCAGGGCAGTATTCCAACATAATGACCCCAAACACACCTACAAGACAACCACTGCCTTGCTAAAGAAGCTGAGGGTAAAGGTGATGGACTGCCCAAGCATGTCTCCAGACCTAAACCCTATTGAGCATCTGTTTAATAAAGCAAGGATTGGCAGTGTGTGCAGTGAACCTGGTCCGTCTAATCCAATATGTCAAACAAAATAAAAGACCTAGTGCTCAAGGCACGCTGTGACCCGGGCAGACCAGGTATAGAGTAAAAATGTTTGTTTATTTAATAATCACAATTGAGAATATTACAAAAAAAAATTGGCAAGTAGAAATATAATGTTAATAACAAGTATGCTCAGTACAAAAACATAGGCATGAAACTTAGCTGCCCTAGAACCGAAGGTAGGCTAGCAAGAATGCATGCTGGAAAATGACGCCTAACATGTTTCGGACAGTGTCGTCTTTCCTCAGAGGCTTAATGTCATTAAGAGCAGTCGTATAATGTTCTATAAATATACATTTAATAGACATTAGTATAGAAAAAGTAACACAGTAATTTTCAGCTTTTAGCGCTGTCACACTTTGAATGACAATTACTCAGTCATGTAATACTGTACCCAAATTAATTTTTTGTCCTTTTTTTCACACAAATAGAGCTTTCTTTTGGTGCTATTTGATCACCTCTGGGGGTTTTTTTGTGCTATAAATGAAAAAAGACTGAACATTTTGAAAAAAAACACATTTTTCTTAGTTTCTGTGATAAAATTTTGCAAATTATTAATTTTTCTACATTTTGGCCACAATTTATACTGCTACATATCTTTGGTAAAAATAACCCAAATTAGTGGATATTATTTGGTCTTTGTGAAAGTTAGAGAGTCCACAAGCTATGGTGCAAATCATAAAAAATTGATCACACCTGATGTACTGGTGGCCTATCTCATTTCTTGCGACCCAAACAAGTCAGGAAAGTACAAATACTCCCCAAATGACCCCTTTTTTTGAAAGTAGACATTCCAAGGTATTTAGTAAGATGCATGGTGAGGCTTTTGATGCTGTCATTTTTTCCCACAATTCTTTGCAAAATGAAGTTTTTTTTTCCCACAAAATTGTCATTGTAATAGGTTATTTCTCTCACATGGCATGTATATACCACAAATAACACCCCAAAATACATTCTACTACTCCTCCTGAGTATTACGATACCACATGTGGGAGACTTTTTCACAGCCTGGCCACATAGAGAGGCCCAACATGCAGGGAGCACCATCAGGTGTTCTAGGAGCATAAATTACACATCCAACTTGTTGTCTACCTATTACACTTTTGAAGGCCCTGGAGCACCAGGACAATGACACGTGACACTGACGTGGCACTGATGACAGATGGCACTGATACGTGGCACTGATGTGGGACTGATGACAGATGGCACTGATACATGGCACTGATGACACTGATGTGGCACTGATGACAGATGGCACTAATACGTGGCACTGATGACAGATGGCACTAAAACGTGGCACTGACAGATGGCACTAATACGTGGCACTGATGACACATGACACTGATGACAGAGGGCACTAATATGTGGCACTGATGACAGATGGCACTAATACGTGGCACTGATGACACATGGCACTGATGACAGATGGCACTAATACGTGGCACTGATGACAAATGGTACTAATACATGGCACTGATGACAGATGGCACTAATACGTGGCATTGATGACACGTGGTGACACTGATGACAGATGGCACTGATACGTGGCACTGATGTGGGACTGATGACAGATGGCACTGATACATGGCACTGATGACACTGATGTGGCACTGATGACAGATGGCACTAATACGTGGCACTGATGACAGATGGCACTAAAACATGGCACTGACAGATGGCACTAATACGTGGCACTGATGACACATGACACTGATGACAGAGGGCACTAATATGTGGCACTGATGACAGATGGCACTAATACGTGGCACTGATGACACATGGCACTGATGACAGATGGCACTAATACGTGGCATTGATGACACGTGGTGACACTGATGACAGATGGCACTGATACGTGGCACTGATGACAAGTGACACTGACAGATGCCACTGATACGTGGCACTGATGTGGCACTGATGACAGATGGCACTGACAGGTGGCACTGATGACAGATGGCACTAATACGTGGCACTGACAGGTGGCACTAATACGTGGCACTGATGACACTTGACACTGATGACAGATGGCACTAATATGTGGCACTGATGACATGTGGCACTGATGACAAATGGCACTGATGACAGATGGCACTAATACGTGGCACTGATGACAGATGGCACTAATACGTGGCACTGATGACAGATAGCACTAATACGTGGCATTAATGACACGTGACACTGATGACAGATGGCACTGATACGTGGCACTGATGACAAGTGACAATGATGACAGATGCCACTGATGACAGATGCCACTGATACGTGGCACTGATGACACTGATGTGGCACTGATGACAGATGGCACTAATACGTGGCACTGATGACAGATGGCACTAATACGTGGCACTGACAGGTGGCACTAATACGTGGCACTGTTGACACTTGACACTGATGACAGATGGCACTAATATGTGGCACTGATGACAAATGGCACTGATGACAGATGGCACTAATACGTGGCACTGATGACACGTGGCACTGATGACAATTGGCACTAATACGTGGCACTGATGACAGATGGCACTAATACGTGGCATTGATGACACGTGACACTGATGACAGATGGCACTGATACGTGGCACTGATGACAAGTGACACTGATGACAGATGCCACTGATACGTGGCACTGATGACACGTGACACTGATAACAGATGGCACGCCACACTGACAGGTGGCACTGATGACAGTTGGCACTAATATGTGGCACTGATGACAGATGGCACTGATGACAGATGGCACTTTTATGTGGCAGTGGGGACAGATGGCAGTGGGGACGGATGGCACTGACATGACTTTTTTTTCGTTTTTTTTTTTTTCACTCACCGCTGCAGCAGTTCGCCCTCCCTCCTCACACGCTGTCTCTGTGTGAGGAGGGAGAGCCGACGATGAGAGATGATCTCATATGTTTACATATGAGATCATCTCTCATTGGCACCGCCGATCGTGCTGAAAACAGCCGCTATGATTGGCCGTTTTAAGCAATCTGTGACTGGCTGTGTCCAAGGGACATGGGCAGCACAGAACTTCCCCGATGCGCGCCCGTGGGAGTGCGCATCGCGGGAGTAAACGGGAGGAGGTCCAGGGATGGCCTCCCAGCAATTAGCGCCCGCGCTACAGCCGTCTTTCGGCTATAGCGCGGGCGTGAATAGGTTAAATGATCTGCTGATGAAACATAGGAAATTGATGATACATAGTAGTATAATACATGTCAATTGTCAAAACACCATACACTACAATATATAAGAATACATAAGATGTACAAACATCAATAACATAGTGACAACAATGATAGAAAGTGGAAATACTATCCAGAAATGTTGTATGTACCTATAAAGGATGGGTAGGTTAGGGGCCTGTAACCCCTGCTCCTATAGATCCAACTCACATATACCTGACTGAAAACCTTCCAGATACGGTTTAAAATTGAACGCTTCGTTTAGGCCCGGATGTGCAGTTGCGTTAAGGCAAAAAATCCACCTCAATTCACTCTGTAAGAGTTGCTTATTTAGATCGCCCCCTCTTGGGTTGCTTGGGATATGGTCCAGTGAAAGAAATTGCACCTTGGGAGTATGATCAAAATGCACTGTATGACTGTGTCTCCCAAGTGAGAGACCAGGGTCCTTCTTTTTGATACTGGCGATATGCCTGTAGATTCTTCGCCAGAATTCAAGTTTAGTTTTTCCCACATAGTAACAATTACATTCGCACTGCAGTAAATACACTACACCTGCAGTGCAGCAATTAGCAAAGTGTTTCGATCTAAGCTTCTCTTCATTTGGTAAGCCTACATTCTTCCTAGTGTCCATATAGTGGCAATAATTACAATTGCCACATCTGAATGTCCCTGTTGGTTTAACGCTATTATGTTTATTGGTTTTGTATTCGCTATGGACAAGTTTGTCACGTAGAGATGGGGCTCTCCGATAAGTAATTAGTGTTTGAGTAAGGACAAATGGTGCTAATATAGTGTCCATGCTAAGCAAATGCCAGTATTTGTGTAGAATGGCCTGAATCTGTCTGTGCTGTTGGCAGTACCAGTAAACAGTGCTGACGTGTCAGCCTTTCGCTGTTGACCACTAGGTGGCACTATCTCTCCCTGGTCTCTGTGCAGCTCTCTTGGACGGATCCCCTGACATCTGGCTGCCTCAAGCCTTGACCTTTCGGCGGGCGGCTAGTGGTAGTCGGGGACATTTTTCCACGCCCAGCGCACAGGGGTCCCCGGATCGCGGTCACACCTTGGCCGCGATCGGAGACCTTTTTACCTGCAGGAGTTCTCCTGTGGGTAGGACTCCTTCCTGTTTGTGCCTCACTGAGGTGCAGACGTGCGGTATGTATACGCGCCAGTGACGTGACGGCGGGACACTGCTCCGTCCCTCAGGGCGTCAGAGAACACTGTATCTGAGCGCTGCGGTCATTCAATTGGCGCAGCGTTCTTTGACACCGGCCCCAGCTGATCCTTGTTGCTTATTAGCAATCATCAGCTGTACTTACCTGCCCTATAAAATCCTACCTCCAGCTTAGACACTCACATCGATGGTGTCATGCTGGAGGCATCACTTTCGTTCGGGCAATTAGCTTAGAGGTACGTTATGAGCACATAATGTAATGTAATGTCGGGATTTCAGACTTTTCTACCTAGGCTTTGTTATACTGACTGAGCTTCTTATGTATACTTTTCCTTTATTACCATGACCAGCCACTTTTGCTTTGAGCACTAGGTCTTTTTATTTTTATTTTTATTGAGCATCTGTGGGGCATCCTCAAACGAAAGGTGGAGGAGCGCAAGGTCTTTAACATACACCAGCTCCATGATGTCGTCATGGAGGAGTGGAAGAGGACTCCAGTGGCAACTTGTGAAACTCTGGTGAACTCCATGCCCAAGAGAAGCAGAGTTTGCTGACTGTCTGAGTAATCATTGGCACCACATTGTTTAGATATAAAGGCACAGATCAGAGAAAATAGGATTTTAAGGTGCTTAAAATTCAACATATTAATGTCGAAAAACGGATCATACAGTGCATAAGAAGATACGACTGAATATGTCTCTACATGTTGCGCCATAGCGATGGCTTCTTCAGGAGAACTCGGTATCAGTCAACTGTATATATGATCACTATGAAAAATAACAAAATTATTAGACTCAAAGAATACATGAACCAAGCAAAAAACATATCACAATCTCAAATTTACAGAAAACAGAGACTCCGCGCTTAGGACTACAAAAGAAAAGAAGGTATGCAGCCTCCCCTGCTCATCTTTGCGCATGCTGGAACTTAGACCTAGTGGAACTGGACTAAGTGATAACATGCTGGACCTCTCTGCAAAGTTGGAATAGACTTTCCATAGACTTATCTGTGAAATTCTGACTTAATGGAATTCCATCCTACAGTTGCTCAACACCCAGAGGTTGTGATGTGCTGTTGAACGATCCGGATGTTCTGGTTTAGTGGAAGCACAAGCCATTTATAGAGGGACTACAGGAAACCATCTATGAAGACTACCTATGATATTCCATACTGCCTGTCACCCCTGTAGGGGTATAAGGAGCTGGTGAGTGGGGAGCCATAGGGGGAGCACAGAAGTCACCGGTCAATTTGAGCACAAGAGTCACCAGACTGTTTGGAATTTTTTGTATTTTTTGAACTTTTTTTGATATAACAATTTTTTTGAGTATTGCAGAGTTTTCACTTTTTCATTGCAAAAACAATATATATATATTTTGTATTAGACTGGCACGTATTGCACATATGCTTAGCACTGCATATAACATTCGTTTACATGTTGGTGTCAATTTTTCATCTTATATTTTATGGTATTAATGGATTGACTTGTTTGGATATAGATATACGTTTATAGGGGGTTATTACATAATGTGTAAATCATTACAGTGGTTTTGTTAGTAATGGTGTTGCGCATACAGTTCACATATCCCCCAATTAGGGAGCGCCAATCACCCCATTCTTTATTTTTATCTACACAATCTCAAATTTAATTGTCCTGGATGAGCAGAAAGGGGAGAAGTCCAAACCCCAGTCCTAAAATACCTGTGAGTTGATGAGGAGGTACTAGATCTGAATATAAGGTTCCAATCATACAGGAGAAGGCAAAGAATTAATCATTTGGTGAAACCACAGAGGAGGCAAAAGAAAATTATGTATATGCTAATGAACAATGGATAGAAGACCAATAGTTTATGACCAAGATGATTTAACATAGCTGCCTACCTGTAAATGACAAACGATAGGAAAATCTTATATGGTTACAATGGTTTGATATCCATATGAAGGTTTCCCTTTAAAAGACTCAGGGTGGGGAGGGATGCCACCAAGAATTTCTAATCAGGCTCCAAAAAATTCACATCCACCCAAAAGGGGGGGGGGGGTCTAAATAAATCAAAAAGATGTAACCCTTTGGGTATATAGGCCGTAGATAAGGAATTGTAGATCACAAATCAGCTAAGCTGGATTGTACTTACACAGGTCAGTCCTTGAGCTTGTACTCCCTCTCCTGTCCTGGACCATGACAAGTTTGTCAAAATAGGCATGCTTATAAGCCCCCTCCACCTCCGCCAATGACCAATGGCACCGGCGGAGGCCAAAATAAAGGCGAGTGCACATGCACTAGGTCACACCGGATATGAAGTACACCGTCAACGACGGTGCTGTAAACGGTGCCAAAGACCAACGCGCCATAGATGAACAGGTGGATGAACACTTCATCCAGGCAACGATCATCACTAAGGGGTTCATAGGCATGATGCGCAGCCAAATGGCGACCCCTCGGAGTCCAAAGACACCAATAGGATGATGTCCTGGGCGTCTGTGTGGTCACCTGATCCTATTCACCCTCTCCTGTTTTTATTACCATTTTTTGTAAAACAATCAAAAATCGATTTTGCCACTGAAGGATAAAGTCTTCCAATAATAGGCGCCCAGGGCGTCATCCTCTTGGTGTGTCCGAGGGGTGGCGCCACATGGCCTACAGACCCCTTAGTGGCGATCGTTGCCTGGATGAAGTGTTCATCCAATCACCTGTTCGTCTATGGCGTGTTGGTCTTTGGCCCCGCCCCTCTAAGAGCATTGTTTACAGCATGGCACCAAATTTGCGGTCTAGCGCGTTATTGACGTCACACGTCACTTCCGACGCAACATTGACGGTGTACTTCATATCCGGTGCGACCTAGTGCATGCGCACTTGCCTTTATTTTGGCATCCGCACCTCCGCCAGTGCTATTGGTCATTTGCGGAGGTGGAGGGGGCTTATAAGCACGCCTATTTTGACAAACTTGGCCCGGGACAGGAGAGGGAGTGCAAGCTTAAGGACTGACCTGTGTAAGTACAATCCAGCTTAACTGATTTGTGATGTACAATTTCTTATCTATGGCCTTCTTTTTGATTTATTTTGGGTGGATGTGAATTTTTTGGAGCCGGATTAGAAAACCTTTATATGGATATCAAACCATTGTAATCATATAAGACTTTCCTGCCGTTTGTCATCTACAGGTAGGCAGCTATGTTAAATCTTCTTGGTCATAAACTACAGGTCTTGTATCCATTGTTCATTAGCATATACATCATTTTCCCTATAGATGGACCTATAGGAGGCGACTTTTACCTCCTCTGTGGCTTCATCAAATGATCCATTCTTTTCTTTTCTCTTCTCTCTCCTGTATGATTGGAGCCTTATATTCAGATCTAGTACCTCCTCACCAACTCACAGGTAATTTGGGACTGGAGTTTATATGTATATACAGTTGACTAATACTGAGTTCTCCTGAAGAAACCATCGCTATGGCGAAACATGTAGAGACATATTCAGTCGTATCTTCTTATGTACTGTATTATCTGTTTTCGACATTAATATGTTGAATTTTAAGATGTCTGTCTTAGTAAAATTTTGATATTTTTTATATATTTTTTGTTTGGCTGTGTTATAAGCACCTTAAAAATTAAATTTTCTCTGATCCATGCCTTTATATCCATGCCCAAAAGGGTTAAGGCAGTGCTGGAAAATAATGGTGGCCACACAAAATATTGACACTTTGGGCAGAATTTGGACATTTTCACTTAGGAGTGTACTCACTTTTGTTGCCAGCGGTTTAGACATTAACCACTTCGCGCCCACGCTATAGCCGAAAGACGGCTACGGCGCGGACGCCAATTGCCGGGAGGGCATCCCTGGACGTCCTCCTGTTTACTTCCGCGATGCGTGCTCCCACCGGAAATTTTGTGCTGGCCATGTCACTTGGACACAGCCAGTCACAGATCGCTGTAAATGGCCAATCAAAGCGGCCGTTTACAGCGCGATCGCAGCTTCCAATGAGAGATGATCTCAAATGCAAACATATGAGATCATCTCTCATTGCCGGCTCTCCCTCCTCAGACAGAGACTGCGTGTGAGGAGGGAGAGTGACCTGTGCTTCAGATTGTGATATTGTGAGATTGTGAGTGCATAAAAAACACATACACAGTGCCCACAGTACCTATCAGTGCCATCTGCCAGTGCCACCTGCCAGTCCCACCTGCCAGTGCCATCTGCCAGTCCATCTGCCAGTCCCATCTGCCATCTGCCAGTGCCATCTGCCACTGCCATCTGCCATCAGTGCCACCTGTCAGTGCCATCTGTCATCAGTGCCACCTGTTAGTGCCATCTGTCAGTGCAACCTGTCAGTACAATCTGTGATCAGTGCCACCTGTCAGTACCATCTGTCATCAGTGCCACCTGTCATTGCCACGTGCCATCTGTTATCAGTGTCACCAGTGCCACATATCAGTGTCACGTGTCATCAGTGCCACGTAAGAGTGCCATCTATCATCAGTGTCACTTGTCATCAGTGCCTTCTGTCATCACCAACAATGGCTAGAAGATTATATTCAGCCGAGGAGGCATACAATATTCTTGCGGGCGACGAGAGCAACGAGGAACTCTCCGCTTCGGAGTCTGACGTGGACTACGAGCCTTACCTAACCAGTGGTACACTGACAGAGGAGGAGGATGAGAGTCCGCCCACCAGATAAAGGCGTACTGGTGAGGAGGCAGTGCCATCCACCAGCCCTGCAGTGCCATCCACCAGCACTGTAGTACCTCGGCAAAGGCCAAGTACTAGTGGGGTGTCACCTCAGTCCCAAAGGGTTAGGACCCATGCCA
This sequence comes from Lithobates clamitans, assembly GCA_037952925.1. Taxonomy (NCBI): domain Eukaryota; kingdom Metazoa; phylum Chordata; class Amphibia; order Anura; family Ranidae; genus Lithobates; species Lithobates clamitans. Next base: position 1,113,489 of record JBBGZY010000355.1, on the reverse strand, counting down.
GCCTTCCCTATTCCCTTCAGTACCCCTTGTGGCTTCCTCCTAATTCAGGAGAAGCTAACGTTCCCCCTTTCACTGCCCAGCCAGGAGTCCAGGTGGACACAGAAAATTTTTCCCCGATAGACTTTTTCCATTTAATTTTCACCTAGGACATGCTTGCATCGATTGTGGCCCAGTGCAACCTGTATGCACAACAATTTATAGCAAGTAACCCAACGTCCTCTTATGCCCATCCCTACGAGTGGAGAGCACTAACAGTGGAGGAGTTTAAAGTTTTTTTGGGCCTCACATTCTGTATGGGACTAAACAGAAAAAATGAATTACGTTCATATTGGTCTACCCTCCCCATCTACCACATGCCCATCTTTTCTTCCGTAATGCCCAGGACCAGATATCTCATGATTATGAGCTTCCTACACTATAACGACAATACCCAGTGCCCTCCCCAAAAGCACCCAAATTTTGACAAGCTTTATAAAATTCGGCCGCTAAAAAATTATTTTTCTGAAATCTTCCCCCAGTTGTTTACCCCAGACCAACGCATATGTGTGGATAAGTTCCTTATCAAATTTTCTGGCAGGCTGGGCTTAAAACAATTTATTCCCACCAAAAGGGCCCGTTATGGGGTGAAGATGTACAAATTGTGCGATCGAGCTACAGGGTATACCAATACTAAGGGAATACTAATATAATACCAATAGTATACCAATACTAAGGGAAGGACACCCAGCTACATCCTCCTAATTGCCCAGAATACATTGGATCAAGCGGGAAAGTCATTTGGGAACTCATAAACCCACTCCTGGAGAAAGGCTACCATTTGTATGTGGACAATTTTTATTCTAGTTTGCCCCTGTTCCGCAACCTTCACAGAAAGAACACTCCAGCATGCGGCACCGTAAGGACGAACAGGAAGGGCTTTCCTCAAAGCCTCCTCAACAAGAAGTTAAGAAGAGGGGAGGTGGCGAGGTTACGGAATGAGGAAATTCTGGCAGTGAAGTTGAGGGACAGAAGGGATGTCTACATGCTTTCTTCGATCCACAACAATACATTCGTTGAGATCACCAGGAGGAATGGCCCAATCCAAAAGCCAACATGTATCCACGAATACAACATGTTCATGGGGGGTGTCGACTTCAACGACCAGATGCTCGAACTCTACCTTTCCACTAGAAGAACATACCAGTGGTATAAAAAAGTTTCAATTTATTTGTTTAATTTGGCCATATACAACACCTATGTAATCTATCGCAACTCTACTGAAAGACCCAAACCCTTCCTTGGCTACCAGGAGAAAATCACCACTGCCCTTATATACCCGAACGGCCCACCAGAAAACATTAGATCCAATGTGATTAGCAGACTCTCTGAACGCCACTTTCCTGATAAAATCCCTCCCAGACCAACAGGTCAAAACGTCAGAAAAAATGCCGGGTGTGCTCCAAACGAGGAGTGAGAAGAGACACCACTTATCATTGTCCCCAATGTCCTTCCCAACCAGGCCTCTGCATAATTGACTGTTTCCGCCGTTACCATACTTCACTAAATTATTAGTGAAGTATGGTAAACATAACCCTCACTTCCTGCCATTTACCTTCACACCCCTTAGGCCTCTGCTTACTCTGTAACTGACCCTGGCTTGTTATTCGACCATGCTTCTGCCTACCGATTCTGTTTATACCTCTGCCTGATCTGGAACTGACCCTGGACTGTTATTCGAGCACGCTTCTGCCTACCGATTCTGTCTATACCTCTGCCTGATCTGGAACTGACCCTGGACTGTTATTCGACCATGCCTCTGCCTACCGATTCTGTACATACCTCTGCCTGATCTGAAACTGACCCTGGACTGTTTGGCCATGCCTCTTGCCTGCCTCTTGGACTGATCTTGTACCCTGCCAGTGGACTAGTGGGATTCAGAACACAGGGGTCTCACATATGTGAGGGGCTCCAGAATTGTTATTCTGGATGAAGAAAACAATTTCAATTGTTTTCTCATTCCTAGATTAGGGTCTGGAGACTCGGAGGCTTCAAAGAGATTTGGGTGGGAGAAGCCTCTACCCCTGTCCCCATTCTGTCCTGAACGAGGCCCTACTTCTGCCTGCTGCCTGTAGGATCTATGCCATCATGCCTCTGCCTGTCGCATGAACGGACCACACCACATGGACCTGCCTACTTCCAGGACCAATATTTTGGCACTGCTGACAATCTCTGCCTGCACTGACCCTGGACTGTATATGGACAGTGTCCCTGCCTGCTGCCTGTACTGACTATGGACAGTATTCCTGCCTGTTGCCTGGAAAATTGCGTTTGCATTTGCTGACAAGTCCCTGCCTGCTGCCTGGACCAGTGCTATCCTCCTGTGTACAACTGCGCTACTACAAACACAGGTGATCTTTTGTTTACTCTTTGCACAGCATAATGTATTTTGGGGTGTAATTCTTGGTATGTGCATGCTATGTGTCCCTAGAACACCTGATGGTGTTCCTTGCATGTTGGGCCTCTGTATGTGGCCAGGCTGTGTAAAAGTCTCACACATGTGGTATCACCATACTCAGGAGGAGTATCAGAATGTATTTTGGGGTGTCATTTTTGCTATGTACATGCTATGTGTTAGAAACATCTTATAAATGGACAACTTTGCGTAAAAAAAAAATGCATTCATTTTTTTCCACATTTTCCAAAAACTTCTGGAAAAAAATGAGCCAGGCTGTGTAAAAGTCTCATACATGTGGTATCGCCATGCTCAGGAGTAGCAGAATGTATTTTGATTTGCACCACAGCTTGTAGACTCTCTAACTTTCACACAGACCAAATAATATCCACTAATTTGGGTTATTTTTACCAAAGATATGTAGCAGTATAAATTGTGGCCAAAATTTCTGAAGAAATTTTAATAATGTGCAAAATTTTATCACATAAACTAAGAAAAATGTGTTTTTCTTTCAAAATTTTCCGTCTTCATTTACAGCGCAAAAAGTGAAAAAAACCCAGAGGTGATCAAATACCACCAAAAGAAAGCTCTATTTGTATGAAAAAAGGACAAGAAAATCATTTGGGTACAGTATTACATGACTGAGTCATTCAAAGTGTGACAGCGCTGAAAATTGGTCCGGGCAGAAGGGGGGTTTAAGTGCCCAGTAAGCAAGTGGTTAATGGCTGTGTGTTGAGTTATTTTGAGGGGACAGACAATTTACACTGTTATACAAGCTGTACACTCACTACTTTACATTGTAGCAAAGTGTCATTTCTTCAGTGTTGTCACATGAAAAGATATAATAAAATATTTACAAAAATGTGAGGGGCAGGGGAGTTGCTAGGTGGCAAAAAGACCAGGGGCTTCAGCACGAAGTCCAAGGCTGGCACGGGCATGGGGGGGGAGCGGCAGCGGTAGTGGCACAGAGTTGTTTGGCTGGGCGGTGGGGTTGTGTGGCAGGGGTAAGCTCACTTGCTGGTTGCTGCCTGGCTTACCAGTGCCCATCAATGCTGACCACTAAACTCCCCTGCCCGACACACTGACCTACCTACCTGACATACATACACTGACCTACCTACCTGACATACACTGACCCACCTGACATACATACACTGACCTACCTACCTGACACACACTGACCTACCTGACACACACTGGCCTACCTGACACGCACTGACCTACCTGACATGCACTGACCTACCTACCTACCTGACATACACTGGCCTACCTGACACACACTGGCCTACCTGATACACACTGACCTACCTGATGCACACTGACCTACCTGACACACACTCACCTACCTGACATACACTGACTTACCTGACACACACTGACCTACCTACCTGACATACACTGACCTACCTACCTGACACACACTGACCTACCTACCTGACACACACTGACCTACCTACCTGACATACATACACTGACCTACCTACCTGACATACACTGACCTACCTGACATACATACACTGACGGTAGTGACACACACTGACCTACCTGAAGAGGAGACAGACTCCATGTGTCTTGCAGCAGCAGCTCAGCTGTGGTGTGCGGTGCACCCATCATCACATCAGGCAGCCAGAGAAGGAGAGGAGAGCTGCCCGCCCGAGGGCCGAGTGGGGACCTCACAATGATGGTGATAAGGCAGCGTGGCGGCAGCATTGTATTTCCCGCCTTCTGGAGCCTGCAGCCCCTATGATAGACGTCACACGTCCCACCATTGGACCAGTGGGATGTCCATCATAGACGCTGCAGGCTCCAGAAGGCGGGACCTGCTGTGTAACGTGGCCGCACTCGGTAGCGCTCGGGATCAGATCGGTCCCCGCTCGGGACTACTAATACAGTTGTGCATGCTTGAAACCCAGGGCTTTTCGGGGGAACCCATCCGGGGCTCCAGTGCCCCCCAGGCCCCCCCTCCCGACACCACTGGTCTGGTGAGGGGTGTACTCACTTTGTGAGATACTGTAGGTCACATTAAAGGCAGAAAAAGTTCTGAAAGGATTTATCTTTGTCTCATTTTTCTACATCACAGAAACCTGACATTTTAACAGGGGTGTGTAGACTTTTTATATCCACTGTATAATTTACAGTAAAACATTCTGCGGCTGTATATGGTATACATAAAGGTACATTGAATAGTGCCATAAGTAGAATGAAAATATCTAGTACAGAGTTGTGCATGGATTGTATAACCGGTATGATTACATCACTTGAATAAAGTCATTATTGCTTGCAGTATTGCATATTAATATTATTTATTCAGTTGTCTTCCTACATATAGTTTGTGTTAGAATCATTTACAGCATTCACACAATCTAACCATAGGGGAGGAGAGGAGGGGGGGAGGAGACAGGGGACAATAGGGTAAGGGGTAGAGGGAGGGCGGGGGCAGGGAGGAGAGGGGGGGAGAGCCACCAGGAACATCACCATATGGCATAGGTCATTATTGCTTAGTCCATGCTCCCCATATCTTCTCAAATTTCTTGGGGCATTTGCGATTCATGTAGGTAAGCTTGTAGAGCGGAAGTGTGGAGTTCACTAGGGTCTTCCACTGGGAGACTGTGGGAGGGTCAGGTTGTTTCCACTTAAACAGGGTAGTTTTCCTAGCATAGAATGAGGCGTAAAACACAAATAATCTCTTATGTGTACTGGGTGTGATATTGTCGCAGACTCCCAAGAGGAGAGTGATCGGGTTCATCCCTATCTGTAAATGGCATACTGAGTTAATAGTGTCCACTACTTGTGACCAGAACTGTTGTATAACAGGGCAGGACCAGACAAAGTGTATGAAGGTACCCAGCACAGTGTTACACTTAGGGCATCTATCCGAGTGTGTCGGGTAGATTCTAGAAAGTCTCTGCGGCGTGTAGTACGTCCTGTGAAGAAATTTAAGCTGGATGTATCTGTCCTTCGCTGAGACCATCGGGGGGATGTACTGTTGTATCCCTTCTTCCCAATCATTATCAACTAGGTCAGTCAAATCTTCCTTCCACTTAGCATACAGTCTAGCTCCTCCATCAGTTCCCTCACATGATATCCTAAGAAAAAGGGAGGAGAGGATACGGTCAATATTTTTAGTGATCAGGAGTTTCTCTACCGTATGCGATTTCATTGTGACCCCCTCTGGAAATTGTACCTGTACTGCGTGTCTTAATTGCAGGTATCTGAAATACATTTTGGAGGGAAGCTGGAAATTATTTTTGAGTGTGTCAGAGGATCTTACCCCCGACATGATCTGCTGTACCACTTTAATTTCATAGTTAGCCCACAATGCCGGATCTGGAACCATTTGTAAGTGATTTAATTTAGGGTTGCCCCATAGTGGAGTATACGGGGAGATAGTCTTTGGGCCACTAAGTTTAACCAACATTTGTACCCAAATTCTGACAGTTGTTCGCATGGGGGTCGTGATCTTAGGGTGTGCTTTGGGGCCTCTGAACACCAAGTTGCTTAGTCAGCTCTTGATGTATAGAGGCTCTCATAGAACCTGGCAAATTGAGCATTGATACCAGCAGGGTCATCATACACTACTCCATTGTCATCCTTAATGTGTGCAATATAAGGTGTAGATGAGCGCTCCTTGGCCAACCATGCCAGCAATCTACCCGTCCTTTCCCCCTGTTCAAAAATTCTTTGTTACTGAGAAAGCAATTGTTTCCTGGTAGTCTCCACTCTCAGCAAGGAAATCTCCCTATGGAGAGACTGCATGGCTTCATATGTCAGAGCGTCCTTATTGGTCACATACCTGTCCTCCAACAGTACAACCTTCCTCTCCGCCTCTTCTAATGCCAGGTCTGTATCCTTCCTGACCCTCTCAATGGCTGTTTTATTCTGCCCTCTAGTGTATGCCTTAAAGGCGTCCCAAATCATCGAGGGGGGGGGCAGTACCAGTATTGTGTATCCAGTAGACCCCCAGCTCTCCTTCAACCAGGGGGGACACCCGCTCATCAGTTACCCATAAACCGGATAACCGCCATAGCGCCGATCCCACCGCCAGATCTGTTTGTAATTTCAGTAGAAGGGGTGCGTGATCTGAAATGCCACCAGGCAGGATCTCCACCTCCTGTATCCGAGAGAGCAGGGAGTCAGTGGTATAAATCAGGTCAATTCTGGAAAAGGAGGCAAACGTAGCTGAGTGACACATAAATTGTTTCTTTACCGGATGCCTCAGTCTCCATATATCAGTAAGCCCATAGTTTTCCACCCATTGCGACAGGGGGGGAGACACCCAGGGGTCCAGCATTAAGTCTATCAAGGGTAGGGTTGGGGGTCATGTTAAAGTCCCTGGCTAGTATCACCCCCGCCAAGGGATACCGTGCCGTGGGTAAGTTTCTTGAGAATGTCCAAGGTGGCTGGGGGGGTATATAGAGTCCCACAATCAGGAGTTCTAGTCTATTACACATAGCATGGAGGGCCACATATCTCCCTTCTGAATCAAGGTGGAGGTCTAGTAGTGTAAACCCAAGAGACTTGTGGACCAGGACGCTGACACCTCTAGAGAATGAGGAATGAGTAGCATGGTAGTACGCCCCTACCCAAGGTTTCCGGAGGGCCAGCGTCCTGCTCCCCACCAAATGTGTCTCCTGCAGTATACATATATGGGGAGAATATTTTTTCAAATAGTTAAACACCAGTGACCTTTTTTTTTTTATATAATCTTTATTTATCAAAACGTTTTAACAATATTTATAATACATATATATACATCCATGACATGAAACAATTCAATAATTCTTTATCGTGACCGTTATTACATTCTCTATTTCCTTAAAACAACACAATTTATTCAAGGGTGTACATGCATATATTATACCCATCCCCCGTCCTCTCTAACAAAACAATCAAACCCATTCATACCGACACATCAAATGACAGCAATAACAAACAAAAAAAAAAAAAAAAAAAATTTATAATAATTTTCTTTTAGAATTTTCTCTCTCTTTTCCCAGGGACCTCACTTCCTCCTATGTTAAAATTAGAGCTTCTATGCCTTTCTCAGAAGCTTTGAGGAGACTCTGTACTCTTCCCATTTATTCCATATATTTAATATTTGTTCCTTATACCCTTCTTCTATCATCATTCTTACCTCCAGGGCACGCATCTCCGCCATCTCACACTCCCACTCCACTACTGAAGGCATATGTGTGCTCTTCCAATTTCTTGCTATAATGGTTCGAGCCGCTGTCAAAAAATATTTCAAAATTCCCTTTTTTATTTTTTTCACTGATCCTGGGATCATAGATAATACTGCCATCTGTATTCCAGGGTATAGATCCGTCCCTGTCATATCTCTGTATATCTCGAATATTCTCTGCCAGAATGGTTGAATTTCTGAGCAATAGTACCAAATATGTGACATTGTACCCTGAGCTGCATGACACCTCCAACATGTATCCTCATTATCAGGGTTTATTTTATGTAAATCCACAGGACATCTATACCATCTGGCTAAGATTTTATAGTTCCTTTCTTGATGTTTAGCAGATATTGAGAGCTTATGGGTTGCTATGATTGCTTTTTTCCACCTTTCCCTAGGGATTTCCATCCCTATCTCTATTTCCCACTTCTTAATGTAGGATAATTCCAGTTCTTTGTTCTCTGAATTTAAATATTTATATATCTTAGATAGAACCTGGGTGGGTCTATGTTCCTGCAGGAAAATTTTTTCTAGATCTGTTAGAGGCCTATCTAATACTGATTCCTTTATTAAAGATGTAATATACCGTTGAAGCAATCCATACTGCATCCATTTTGTTTTATGTTCTTCGCCCAATCTATCCAGTGGGAGGAGTGTATTCCCCACCATTGTTTCCACTATCCTGGTATCCTCAGATCTCTTCCATTTAAGAAATGTTTTGGCTTCAAGTGCCAATGGGAATTCTGGGTTACTAAATAATGGGATCATTGGGCCTCTATTGGTAGATCCTATCCCTCTTTTTATCATGCTATCCCATACCTTTAGTGTTGATACCACTAGAGAGGGCATTTCTCCATCTGGCGGTCTTAGCTCTTTTCTAATCCATGGTAATGATTTTAATTTTAAGGCCGTGATTTCTTCTTCAAGCCTCACCCACTGTTTATTATCTCTGCTATGGAACCAATCCACCATTCTTGTTACCAAAATTGCTCTAAGATATAAATCTATATCTGGAAGGGCAAGGCCCCCATCTCTTTTATTTTTGTTTAACACTGTTCTATTGATTCTGGGGGTCCTGCCTCCCCAGACAAACTTACCTATTAAACTATGTAGTTTTTTTATAACATTTGTTGAGGGAAAGGTGGGTATCGCTTGTAACATATAGAGAATCTTGGGTAATATGTCCATTTTCACTATACTTATTCTACCCATCCAGGAAAACATTCCTTTCTCATACTGTTGTAACATTCTCGCAGTTTTCTGCACCATCGGGACATAATTATATTCTTGCAATTTACCAAGATCAGTAGGGATATAGATACCTAAATATTTGATTGCATTTACCTGCCATTTAAAAGAAAAATTGTTTTTAAGGAGTTCCAACATACTATTTGGCAGATTAATATTTAGAGCTTCAGATTTATTATAGTTTACCTTGAAATTGCTAAGTGCCCCATATCGTTTGAATTCAGATATTATATTTGGTAATGATATCAAGGGATTTGAGATATATAATAGAATGTCATCTGCATATACTGACATCTTGTACTCTATGTCTCCCACTTTGATTCCTTGTATGTCTTTATTTTCTCGGACTGCTTTTAATAAGTGCTCCATCACTAGTATATATAGCAGTGGGGATAGCGGACAACCCTGTCGGGTGCCGTTCGTTATAGGGACTACCTCCGAAAGATCACCATTTGCCCTTATCTTAGCTGTTGGATTCCGATATAATGCCATTATTTTATCTATAAGTATAGGGCCCAATCCCCATTGTACTAATGTCTCTCTAAGAAAGTTCCATCCCACCCTGTCAAAAGCTTTCTCAGCATCAATTGCCAATAGACAGGATGGGATGGAACCTCTCTGTGCGTGTTCCACCAGTGTGAGTGTTTTTAGAGTGTTATCTCTTGCCTCCCTACCTCTCACAAATCCTACTTGATCTAAATGTATATACAGAGGCATTATAGGTGTCAGTCTATTGGCGATTATTTTAGAGTACAATCTTAAATCAATGTTTGTTAATGAGATTGGTCTATAATTTCCACATAATGTATGATCCTTCTCTGGTTTGGGTATAAGTGATATATACGCCTGCATACTTTGTGGGACAAAAGGCACTGAGGTAGATACTGCATTAAAGGTCCGCGTTATTATAGGGATAAGTTCTTCTTTAAATGTTTTGTAGAATCTAGGGGTAAAACCATCCGGGCCTGGACTTTTCCCAGGTACTAATGCATCAATTGCTTTTTGTACCTCTATCTCTGAGAAATCCTGGTCTAGTTGTGATGTTTCTGTTGGTGCTAGTGTGGGGAGTGCAGTTTCTTTAACATATTGATACACACTTTGTTGAAATACCTTCGGATCGCTGTTTATGCTATCGTTAGGTATATTATATAATTTTGTATAAAAAATCTGAAACTCTTTTAATATTTCTTTTGAATCATACCTCATATCTCCTTTTTCTGACTTGATTTTAATAATGGGCATTGTATTGCCCCGGTGGCGCAGAGCCCTAGCAAGAAGTTTACCTGGTTTATTACCCTGCTGATAATATAAAGAGCGATTACTATCTCTTATTCGTAGGGTTTGCTCATTTATCAGTGTTTTTAGTTCTGTTTTCATATCCGTTAGTTCGATTAATTTATCACGCGTTGGGTTTTGTTTATGTTGGGTTTCTATTTTAGGTATTTCTTTTAATAATTGAGTCATTTTATTCCCTTTTATTTTCTTCAACCTGGCCCCGTGTTTTATAAAAAAGCCCCGAATTACACACTTTAATGCTTCCCATTGATTCGGCAAGGATGTAGTGTCTTTTATGTGATCATATATAAAATCTATTATCACTTTTCTAATCTCTGTCACACATTTTTCATCATACAACAAATTGTCATTAAGTTTCCAGTTTCCCCTATTGTTTTTACTCTTAAATATATCTAGCACCAAGAATACTGGCGCGTGGTCTGACCCCAAGGAGCTACCTATCTCAGTGGATAAGGTTATTTCTATCCCCATCTGATTTATCAAGAAAAAATCTAATCTATGGTATGTCCCGTGGACTTTTGAGTGGAACGTGAAGTCTTTTTCGGTTGGGTGCAATACCCTCCAAATATCAAATAGCTGATATTTTACCATCATGTCTAAAAAACTTTTTTTCTCCCTACCCGCCTGTATTTGTGATGGTGCTGTAGTGTCCTTCTCCCTATCTAAGACAAAGTTGAAATCCCCCCCAATTATTATTATCCCTTCTGCCTTTTCCATAAGCATTTTTAACATTTGTGTTCCTACTTTGTGTTGACCCTGATTAGGTAAATATATATTGATGAAGGTATATTTCTTACCGAGTATCAACACTTTGAGTAGTATCGCTCTTCCATCTCTATTACGCCATTCCTCCAACACTTGGTGTGGTATTGTCTTATGTATTGCAATAGAGACACCTTTTGATTTTGAGTACCCGAAGGAATCATGATACCATGCAGTATAGAATCTATTTTGTAGTTTAGGGATATGATCTGTGCGGAAATGCGTCTCCTGGAAGAATATTACACCAACTTTTTGTTTATGGAGAGAGCACAGAATCTGAGACCTCTTTGCCGCCGAGTTAAGGCCTCTAACATTATAAGAACATATTTTCATACTTCAAAATCCAAGAGGTACCCAAGAAAGAAAAAAAAAAAAAAAAAAAAATTTAGGGGAAAGGGAAAAACACACACTCACACTCACCACTCACACTACCCTGAAACTATTGACTTATATAAAGTCTGTCTTACTAACTAAAGTAAGTTCCCTATAGGGGGGTCACCGGACACCGCTGTCCAAGATTAGCCGCTCTATCGGTGGTGCATGCTATGATTAAGCCTTAATTTACTATTATTTTATTTCATCTACTCCCATCTCCCGTCCCCATATTGATTTTCCCTACCATCACTCTAGGTCAGTAAAGAGGGAGAATAGGAGAGCACAGACGGGGGTGGGAGCATGGGGAGGGTCTCTCATCTTAAAACCTACATCTTATGTGTACCTATATATTTTCCCCTCCTTATCCCATCCCGCATGAGGGATGTCTCTGTCCGACACTGCGGGGAGGGGGTACAGAGACACAGCAAGAGGGGGGAAGGAAAAAAAAAAAAAAAAAAAAACCCCCTACTATAATTACCTAGAACCCCCTGATGTCAACTCCATCAGTGTGTGCTGATTTGTTGCATAATAATAGATTGTGTAATGTGAACATCTCACCAAGAACCTTGTTTACCAAAAAAAAAAAAAAAAAACCCCCCTCCCCCCCCCTAGCTATCCCTCCCCCCATATCAACACACACCTACCATATTACCCCAATCTCCCATTAGTGTCGTATCCATCAATAACCAGCATATCCATCAATCTAACTATTGTTATATAGTGATAAATTATATAGTGCATCTCATCAAAACACAGTATTCAAATCTGCAAAAATATCCAATGTGGAAAAAAAAAAAAAAAAAAAAAACCCCATCCCCCATCTTCCCCGACTAACACTCCCCCCATTTCCCCCCCATACCCTCTAAGTGTCATATCCATCAGTGACCGTAGTATCTAACCAATCTATCAATCTGTGCTATTTTATTATAGATAAATAATAAGTAATATGGTGGAAACATCTCGCTAAGAAAAAACAGTGTCAAATCTATTAAATATCCTACGTATTGAAAAAAAAAAAACAAAAAAAAAACATTCCAACAAACTATATTGTTATAATACATTATTGTGTACTATATTGCGCTAGTATCTCACCATAATGTGCGAGTCCAAAAAAAAAAAACAAAAAAAAAAAAACAAGTTTTATTTTACATAATCCCCTTTCCTCACTCCCCCCTATATTATTTACTCTTCCCTTCTCTTCTCTCTCCTCCAACCCCCCCCTATGCAGCTTCTATTTGTGTAACTAGTAAATTAATGATCCCCTATCACCCTTTCTCTCCCCTCTCCCCTCCCCCATACATTGCTCCTCAAAATCTTCTCGGCGATTTCATATAAGAAATGGGTCAGTCCGGCAGTTCCACTTCTGAAAGTTTAAGGGTTGCCAAAAACTGTGGTAGGTCTTCTAAATCGTTGAATGTTGCAATTGCTTCCTCTTTTTGGGCCTGTAACTGAAATGGGAATTTCCATCTATACTGCAGATTATTTCTTTTAAGTTGTTCCACCAAGGGTTTCAGTGCTCTTCTCCGATCTAGTGTATATTTTGATAAATCTTGAAAAAATAATAATGAATCTCCCTCATGCTGGATATTTTGGTTTTGTCTTGCTGCTAGCATGATTCTGTCCTTTATGTGAGCATAATGCATCTTGCAGATGATATCCCTTGGTTTGCTAGGATCTACTCTCCTTATTCCTGATACTCTATGTGCACGGTCTATTATCAGGTCTTTTATATCTGTATCTTGACTTATTTCCTGAAAAAATTTTTGTAACGTTGTTGTAAGATCCTTAGCATTAACCTCTTCTTTTAATCCTCTGATTCTTATATTGGACCTTCGACTTCTATTTTCTTGCTCATCTAGGCTATTTATTAATTGGTTTATTTGATTCCCTTGTTTTTGTATTTTTTCTTTTATCTTCAATAGCTCTTGTTCTGTTTTTGAAACTCTATTATCTAATTTAGTTGTTTTTTCTTGTGCGTCTTTTGTAGCTATCTTGAGTTCTTGGATTTCAGTTTTATATGTTTTTTCCAATCTATGTACATATTGATCCATATCTGCTCTGGTAGGGAGAGATTGAATGTATGTCCTCATATCCCAATTTTCTTTATCCTCTTCTTTTTGTTCGCTTAAAGAGCCTGATGTATCTATTGGTGAGCTATTTCTTGGGTGAGTGATTTGCTCTTCCCCTGACGATCTAGATGTGGCTGAGGTTTCCGCAATATTTGATATTTCCTGTGGTGAGTGCAGACCTTGAATAGTTCGGGGTGATTGCACTTGTAATTGTTGAAAAATCTCTTTTATATCCATTTTTTGTGTAGGTTGGGCCCCTGTAGGGTTTTTATTTGTGCTCTCCATTTTATCTCTCTTATTTTTTTGATGTTGGGGTGTTTTATTACCTTTCTTGGGTGCCATGTTTTAATTAAAGCCTCTGTTTCTTAGTCCTTGCTGTATAAAGCGGATATTTTATATGTTCTTTATGATTACTTATCCGTCTTGGCTCTTGATTGATATCTTCCTTTCTTCCCTTTTTCCCCCTTCTTTTAAATGAGCACAATAGTTATCAGGGTGTTGCCAAGCCCTTTAATTTAAATTTATATACACAGATCCTTAATTAGTACTGGGGAAACCCATAGGAACTATTGGCATAGTGTGTGTTGTCTCTACACCTGTATTGTGTGATTAGGGTTTAGTAAGCTTTATTGTCCCAACAATACCTATGAAAGAGACCCTTAAATCTTCTCCATGCCACTCTTTAAGGAAGGTTTAAAAGACAGTAATTATTTATGCAGTCCTATGGACTTGTATGCAGCCCTTATATAGTCCTTATACATTCCACCATTCCTTTATATGCCTTCATACCTTGTATGGAGATCTTGGTTTTCCTTTCTTTATTTGTTGTTTGTTTGAAGTACCATGGTGCTCCTGTTTCCTCTATGTAAGAAGTATAGACTCTGTGGCTTAAGATCGCTTGATTTTTCCTGAGCTCTGCTCCCGAGCTCTGCTGACTGTGTCCTGAGCTCCTCCGCCGGAGTGCGCGTCTTCCCAGCGAGCTGCCTCCGCTGCCTGTGTATGCAGACAGACGGGGACTCCCGCACGGTACTGCGCAAACTCCTGGCTCCTGGCTCCGTCCTCGATCTCTCACCAGCGCCCGACAGGTACCGCTCTTTCCTTAATCTCCTGGGACTATTCAGGCCGCTTCAGTACACCGCTCCGGTTGTGGCGGCGCTTATTTAGGTGACTCAATCTCTAATTAGAGGTAGTCTCTGGCATGCAGTCTAGAAGTTAAGCCTGTGTAACAATTGGCATGGACCTCCTTCTCTATAGCGTCTGCAGCATGTCTGCCTCCCGATCTCCCTAGGCAGCCATCTTGGACATCAGCTCCTCCCCCGTGTGACCACAAGTGCCACCAGTGACCTTTTGATCTTGGAGTTCAGACCTCGGACATTCCAAGACATTATAGTTAAGGGAGTCATCCTGTTATCACTAAATATCTTAGGGGGCAACCGAGCAGCATGAGCAACAAAGAGGTTATTAACATGCACAGATATGACAGCACAATATTCACTTGTATGAGAACCTCACCAGGGGGATCCCCTGCGCCACCTGGTGGGAGGAAATCAGGGCCGCAAACATTCCTGAGGAAAAAACCACATGCATAAGATATCAGAAAAAAACAGTGGTTAAACAAACCGAAAGGGAGCAAAAACCAATACTCCCGCAACCGTCACACACATAAATTGTTCTTTACCAGATGCCTCAGTCTCCATATATCAGTAAGCCCATAGTTTTCCACCCATTGCGACAGGGGGGAGACACCCAGGGGTCCAGCATTAAGTCTATCAAGGATAGGGTTGGGGGTCATGTTAAAGTCCCTGGCTAGTATCACCCCCCGCCAAGGGATACCGTGCCATCAGCGGGGTAAGTTTCTGGAGAATGTCCAAGGTGGCTGGGGGGGTATATAGAGTCCAGGGCCACAAACATTCCTGAGGAAAAAACCACATGCATAAGATATCAGAAAAAAACAGTGGTTAAACAAACCCGAAAGGGAGCAAAAACCAATACTCCCGCAACCGTCACGCACCACCCACCCCGCACCACCCCCCAAACTTCGGTGTGCTTCTTTCCCAAAAACAGTCATATCAACTGCCACTGGGGGAAATGAACAGAGGGACACCTGAGTGTCACAGTACATACACTGAGTCCTCCAGTACTGTCAAACGGATGAACGGCCCCTGCAGATTATATGGGCACCCGGAAAAGAGTACTCCGGGGGTACAAGGCTTAAAGAAAAACTTGTTGCAAACTTTCTCAAATATCAGCAGGTATCTAACTCCACTTTAGGGCAGCGTATAGTGCAGCATCAGGGGTGGTAGTCAGGTGCACAGGCCTAGTAGACATGCCGGCCTCACTGCGGGCTGTAGCAGCATTTCTTATCCAGATACAATTTCCTGCATCAATGTCAGTATAGGAGAATAACAGCCTGTGCACAGTTAATTCACACATACCAGGGAGGTCAGTTAGCCATAAAAGTGGAGAGGATAAATCAAACATACCAGTGATCACAGGTCACTTGTAATCTTCTAGGCAGAGTCTCCAGCCAGTGCAATGCATCTTCAGGGGAGGTGAAAAACGGTTTCGCCATCTTGGACTCGCAGCCTTGCAGGGAATAGCATGCTGTATTTGATTTTCTTGTTGCACAGGTTGAGCTTCACGTGGTCGAAGGAGCAGCGCATTTTCTGAGTGTCCACTGAGTAGTCAGGAAATATCATCATCTTGGCTCCTTCATGTCTCAGTTGTTCTGTCTTTCTTGCTTCACGTAGGACTAGGTCCCGGTCCTTAAAGTTAAGCAGCTTCAGGATAAAAGTGCGTGGAGGAGCTCCCAGGGACCGTGGGGTAGCAGGCATTCTATGTGCCCTTTCCATTACAAAAAAGTCAGAGAATGCCGCGTGCGGGAGAAGGGTTCTCAGCAGATGTTCTGGGAAGGCCGTGGGGTCCTTGCCTTCCACCCCTTTAGGCAGCCCTATTATACAGAGATTGTTCCATCTATTACAGTTGTCGGCATCCTCTGCACGTGTCTCCAGGGTTTTAATCTTAGTTTGCAGCGTGCGCAGTGAGACTGTATGCTCCTGCAGCATGTCCTCTGCATCCCCCACACGGCGCTCAGCCTCAAGAAGGCGAGAGCGAAAGCTGTCCATATCCCTGCGGATTAAGCTAATGTCCAGCTGCATGTGTTCAATCTTACTCGTGAGGGTCAATTGGCAAGTGCTAATTGCTTGCATAAGGGCATCAAAGTTGGACTGTTCCCTCTCTGCTGAATCAGGGACATTGATCTGCCTAAGATGTCATATTGGTAGTTTTGGCGGGACGAGGGGTCCGTGCAGCGGGACTAGGAGCTGCTTTATGGGACTTATGGGTGGACAGGGTACCTTTCCCCTTGGTCATGCCGGTCACCGCCGCTCACTCGTCCGTTCTTGGCCCGTTAGGATCATCAGGCTGCAGGGTAGCAGGATTCTAAGGTGGAGGCCGGACTGAGCTCTCTCAATGCACGTCTGCTCCGGTGGCCATCTAGGACACACCCCCTGCATTTCTGTTTTTGCTATCAATGTGCTATGTCCCTCAAAAAAACTTCATTCTTACAAAAAAAAAAAAGATACCATAATTTTCCTTTCCTGATAGACTCCATGGCAGCATACGTGTGGTTTAACCCTGCCTCCAAGCCAGCGGCCGTGTTCCATAACTAGCCTACTCCAGACATTTGGGAGGGAACTCCTGCTGCCATGGAGTTCATCAGTAAAGGAAAATTACGATAAATATTTGATAGGAAATTTTCAGTTTTCCCCACAGACTCCATGGCAGCATATGTGTGGGAAATAACTCGCCGTACACACCCGGGTGGGCAAAATGTGGAGCAAAGAAAGTTTAACACCATCAACCAACAGTACTTTTAACCACTTGACCACTGGGCACTTAAACCCCCTTAATAACCAGACCAATTTTCAGCTTTTGGTGCTCTCACATTTTGAATGACAATTACTCAGTCATGCAACACTGTATCTATATGAATTTTTTGTCCTTTTTTTCACACAAATAAAGATTTCTTTTGGTGGTATTTAATCACCGCTGGGTTCTTTATTTTTTGCGCTATAAAAGAAAAAAGACCGAAAAATCTGTAAAAAAATAAATTTTTCTTCGTTTCTGTTATAAAATTTTGAAAATTAGTAATTTTTCTTCATATATTTTGGCCAAAATTTATACCGCTACATATCTTTGGTAAAAATAACCCAAATTAGTGTATATTATTTGGTCTTTGTGAAAGTTATAGCGTCCACAAGCTATGGTACCAATATCTGAAAATTGATCACACCTGAAGTACTGACAGCCTATCTCATTTCTTGAGACCCTAACATGCCAGAAAAGTACAAATACCCCCCAAATGACCCCTTTTGGGAAAGAAGACATTCCAAGGTATTTAGAAAGATGCATGATGAGTTTTTTGAAGTTGTCATTTTTTCCCACAATTCTTTGCAAAATCAAGTTTTTTTTTTTTTTCTTTTGTTTTTTTCCACAAAATTGTCATATTAGCAGGTTTTTTCTCACACACAGCATATGCATACCACAAATTACACCCCAAAACACATTCTGCTATTAGTCCCGAGTATGGCGATACCACATGTGTGAGACTTTAACACAGCGTGGCCACATACAGAGGCCCAACATGCAGGGGAGCACCTTCAGGCGTTCTGGAGCACCCAGGCCAATTCTGACATTTCTCTTCTTCATGTAAAAATCATCATTTATTTGCTAAAAAATTACATAGAACCCCAAAACATTATATATGTTTTTTTAGCAAAGACCCTAGAGAATACAATAGCGGTCATTGCAGCTTTTTATCTCGCACGATATTTGCGCAGCAATTTTTCGAACGCGTTTTTTTTGGAAAAAAAACATTTTTTTGCTTTAAAAAAAAACAAAACAGTAAGGTTAGCCCAATGTTTTTGCATAATATGAAAGATGAAGTTACGCCAAGTTAATAGATACCTAACATGTCACCTTTCAAAATTGCACACGCTTGTGGAATGGCGCCAAACTTCGCCACTTAAAAATCCCCATAGGCGACGCTTTAAAATTTTTTACTGGTTACAAATTTTGAGTTACAGAGGAGGTCTAGGGCCAAAATTATTGCTCTCGCTCTACCGATCGCAGCGATACCTCACATGTGTGGTTTGAACACTGTTTTCATATGTGGGCGGGACTTACGTATGCGTTCGCTTCTGCATGCGAGCACACGGACAGGGGCGCTTTAAAAAATTTTAATTTTTTTTTATTGTTCATTTTACTTTATTTATTTTAGTTTGACACTTTTTTCCAAAAAAAAAAATTTTTTGATCACTTTTATTCCTATTACAAGGAATGTAAACATCCCTTGTAATAGGAATATGGCATGACAGGTCCTCTTTACAGTGAGATATGGGGTCAATAAGACCCCACATCTCACCTCTAGGCTGTTCCTGAAATTAAAAAAAAAAAAAAAAAAAAAAAAAGATCCTGGCTTCGATCGTAGCGGTGAGTCGGTAGAAGCACCGGAGGGTGGCGGGAGGGGGGGGGGGTTGTCCCTTCTCGCCTCCCGTAAGAACGATCAAGCAGTGTAACAGCCGCTATGATCATTCTTATGGTGTAGGGAATCGCCGGCTGAAAAAGCTGATATTTGAATGATGCCTGTAGCTGTACCCATCATTCAGATATCCCCACACAAAGTCAAGGACGTTGTATGACGGAAGGCGGGAAGTGGTTAAAATGCTTTTTTTTTAACACAAAGTTGTCCATTTATACAATATTTCTAACACATAGCATGTATATACCAAAAATGACACCCCAAAATAGATTCTCCTACTCCTCCTGAGTACGGGGATACCACATGTGTGAGACCTCCACAGCCTTACCACATACAGAGACTGGGTATGGCTGAGCATGGCTGGGTATTGCAGAGTATCGCCGAGTATGACTGGGTATGGCAGAGTATGGCTGGGTATCACCAAGTATTGCAGAGTATCGCCGAGTATGGCTGGGTATGGCAGAGTATGACAGAGTATGGCTGGGTATCACTGAGTATTGCAGAGTATGGCTGGGTATCACCGAGTATTGCAGAGTCTGGCTGGGTATTGCGGGGTATTGCAGAGTATGGCTGGGTATGGCAGAGTATTGCGGGTTATGGCAGAGTATTGCAGATTTTTGCGGGGTATTGCAGAGCATGGCTGGGTATGGCAGAGTATGGCAGAGTATGGCTGGGTATCACTGAGTATTGCAGAGTATGGCTGGGTATTGCGGGATATTTCAGGGTATTTCAGGGTATTCCAGGGTATGGCAGAGTATTGTGGGGTATTGCAGGGTATGGCAGAGTATTGCGGGGTATTGCAGGGTATGGCAGAGTATTGCGGGGTATTCCAGGGTATGGCAGAGTATTGCGGGGTATTGCAGGGTATGGCAGAGTATTGCGGGATATTGCAGGGTATGGCAGAGTATTGCGGGGTATTGCAGGGTATGGCAGAGTATTGCAGGGTATGGCAGAGTATTGCGGGGTATGGCAAAGTATTGCGGGGTATGGCAGAGTATTGCGGGGTATTTCAGGGTATTGCAGGGTATGGCAGAGTATTGCGGGGTATTTTGGGGTATGGCAGAGTATTGCGGGGTATTTTGGGGTATGGCAGAGTATTGCGGGGTATTTTGGGGTATGGCAGAGTATTGCGGGGTATTGCAGGGTATGGCAGAGTATTGCGGGGTATTGCAGGGTATGGCAGAGTATTGCGGGGTATTGCAGGGTATGGCAGAGTATTGCGGGGTATTTTGGGGTATGGCAGAGTATTGCGGGGTATTTTGGGGTATGGCAGAGTATTGCGGGGTATTCCAGGGTATTGCGGGGTATTCCAGGGTATGGCAGAGTATTGCGGGGTATTCCAGGGTATGGCAGAGTATTGCGGGGTATTGCAGGGTATGGCAGAGTATTGCGGGGTATTGCAGGGTATGGCAGAGTATTGCGGGGTATTCCAGGGTATGGCAGAGTATTGCAGGGGTATTGCAGAGTATTGTGGGGTATTCCAGGGTATGGCAGAGTATTGCAGGGGTATTGCAGAGTATTGTGGGGCATTGCAGAGGGAATTGCAGAGTATTGCACAGCATTGCAGGGCATGCAGAGTAGTAGGGATGGCTGAGCATGGATGGATGGATGGCTGGATGTCTCTGTGCAGTGCTGTGGGCACTACAGATGCAGCCCACAACGCTGCAGCCATCCTATCCATCCGCCTCTCCGGTCACTGTGTACCGATCGGTACACAGGAGGGGAGGAGAGGGGGAGGAGAGGAACCGGCGTCATCAGATGACGCCGGTTTGTTTACATGTGATTGCTCCGTCATTTGACGGAGTGATCACATGGTAAACGGCCGCGATCAGCGGCCATTTACCGGGATCTGTGATGCGCCGGGTCCTCTGGACCCGGCGGTCACGGATGCTCTCGAGTGCGCGCCCTAGGGGGTGCGCGAGAGCAGAATTCTGGGAGGACGTTCCTGGACGCCCTCCCAGAGTTAAACAACCGCCCTGTAGCCGTCATTTGGCTATGGGCCGGTTGTTAAGTGGTTAAATCAAACTTAACTGAAGATAGGGCAGCTGGTTCAACACTGTAATGGGACACAAACGTGTTCATAGACGACCAGGGAGCCGCCCTCCAAATTACTTCGGGAGCTACATGACGCAAAGCTGCCCAAGATGTAGACACACTCCTGGTCGGATGAGCAGACACTACCTCCAAATGAGCCAAGCCCTTGGCTCTCTGAGCCTGTTGGATGACCTAGGCAATCCTAGGTCCTGATGTAAATAAAGACAGCACAAGCCATTACTGTACAGAGGCCATGTTCAGTACAAGCCATTATTGTACAGAAGTCATGTTAATTGAATAATAACCAGCAGGAACAGGAAACCCCACACAGGAAGTGAGTACAACAGAGATGCACCATAGAGTTGCATTTAAAGAAACACAACATCTGTGACAATCCATGCCGCAATCGCCCTAGATGAGGCACGTTTCTCTGTCCTTTCTGGCAAAAGAAAGAACAGGCATTCTGAAGCCTGAAGGAAGCTGTGGCTTGTAGATATGACTTTACAATATCTGAGGGATTCCTAAAATTGAAGGAAGTCACTGCTGGAAGTCAATTCAGGATTCCCTGTTTACTAGACATGCGCTTTAACCAACTAAGCCACAGCGCGCTTTCTCCCATGCAAGTTAGAACTCTAAGGTTGGCAGAACAATTTATTGGCTCCCACAAAGACTGATGCACACTTGAGAATTAAGTCAAGCATAGGTAACAGCACCGCTCGACTAGAAAGAACGTAAGAAAGTTCTCCATGACCAGTGAACCAATCTCTAAGGCTTTTTATGCCAAAGTGATAACCGGGAAAAGGCGAACTTGACAGATAGGCCTCTAACGGAGACAGCCCTAGAACACTCTGCTCCAATTCTCAAAGAGGAGTTGAGAACAAGATGGAGACACCATTGGAAAACCACCGCTTACTCCTAAGTCTGAGCCTAGCTGCTTAGTTGAAGAATTGTTGGACAGGAAAGATGCCTAGACCGGAAAACACCTGTAAAAGCCGATAAAGCTGACATTTGAACTCTGAGGAAACTGACCGATCGAATCAGAACTATATCTGACTTTAGGAAGCCTAGAATATCTAAAACTTCTAGATCACCACATGATCTGTCAGCAGCAGACATATATTGAACAGCTTTGACCAGGTTCTCCCATCAACTTTGTTTGCGTTCATTCTTCTAGTATTCAAGAGAGAGTAGATGACTCTGGAAGAGCAACTGAGGACCTCCAATCTCGAGAACCAGAACGTCAGACGCAACCATGGCAGACATGGATGTAGAATTGTACTCAGTGACAGAAGGCCTGGCCTGAGGAGAAGGTGAACTGGGTTCCAGAAGCTAAACAGTGCTGGCAAGGGGAACCATGACCTAATTGGCCGATAAGGCATCACTGCCACTAACACCACAACTCCTGTTCAGAGTCTTCGTAGAAAATCCAAGGTTGACCAGGACTGGAAGAAATGCATAGGTCCTACTGCATTTCCAAAGATCCATCAAAACATCTGCACCTGAAAACCTCCACATGTAGAGACCATTCTTTGTGGACTCTGGAAAGAAAATCTGTTAGAACATTTTGGACTCTGGGAACATATGCCGCTGAGCTGTAGGCTCAATTTTTCTGAGCCCAAGACATTATTGGCTGTGCTTCCTGTAATAGAGAATAGGCTGTGAGTCCCCAGGCTGTCTTTTAACGTAGGAGACCGCCGTAGTGTTGACTAACCTAAGAGCACTGACGCTCCCTTTGTTATATGGTGAGAGGCCTGAAATCTGCTTCCTGGCTCCCACTGCTGGAGAACCCCCTTCCAGAAAGGCCTCCCTCTCCAGCTTCCACTTGATCCTCAGATTCGTAGACACCATAGTGCCAATCACTTTAGACACTGAAAGGTGCGCAGGTGGGAAGACCACCAGGCCAGGAGTATTCAGATCCAAAACATCGGGATTCAAAGCCAAGGCAATGTTCCAAGATTATATTAAACTGAGCCCCGAGGCCCACAAGAGATGTGGGCTCCAGATGTCTCTTTGCCAGATTTAGCAGCCAGCCAAATTTGAGGAGCATAGAAAAGACCTGAGCTCTGGGCTCCAGCAGATGCCATCTGTCTTGGGACAGTAGGACAAGGACATCCACGTAACTAGGCAGGCGTATGCTCCTTGTTTTGATAAAGACTATAACAATCAATAAGATCCTGAAAACAAACAGGGTGATTCTGAAAGCCCGAATGGCTGGAGCTGGAGATGGTTTTGACCTACAGTGAACCGAAGGAACTTGCAGAAGTCTTCTACAATGGGCACATGAAGGTAAGCATCTTATGTCTATTGGAGACAAGCCAGTCACCTGGCTGGACCCCCTGTGAAGGAATGTGATGTAGATAATAATAATAATAATCTGAAAATGTCTATTTTCTTATGTGTATACATATTTTTTTTTTCCTTACTCATTATATAAGTATACAGGTTTGCTCTGTTTCTATATTTTCTCAAGATGGCGGGTACCCCCTACATCCCACACATCAGAAGAACGCGGAACTGAAGATAAAATCAAGGACAGCCAAACCTCGTTATGAAGATTCTCCATCTTCTTTTCTGTCTTAACCAATGAGATGTACCTATTAGACTAACATAGCAATGACGTATTTGTGTGTATAAAACATTAGCACTGCCTTGAATAAATCAGAAGTGTAAAAAGTAACGGTGCTGAGCGTGTCTCAGAGTGTTTACTTTTATATGCATGCATAGCCACACTTTCCAATTAGAGACAGCAGCAGATAACCTTGGGCTCGATTGGAGCTCTTAATCATAACCTTAACAGCTGGTGCCGAAACCCGGGAGCTTCAGGCTACAGACAAAGCCATACCGCGATAATGTTTTGAGCGTTAACTGATAAAGATAACAGAGGGGGTCTTTGCACAGCCCTAACAGTACGGTAAGTTATTTATATTCTTACCACTGTACGACTTTCTTATCTTTCGGTTGACCGCTGGATTCTGTCGGTATGCCGAGACTGTTTTAGAGGCAGGTATTTCCTTGCCTGAGACTGTTTTAACGAACCTGCCGATGGGTTTCTGCTGTCTGTATTTGTTCACTGTCACTGCCATTCTTTGGGCTACGAAACTCAGCAGTCTAAAAGTGCTACATGTGTGTATGTGTGTTCTCATCCCCAAACGAGCTGTCGGCCTCTGGGATGAGGTTTTTCCTTGTAGCAGACGGTTATAGTCGGGCTCGAGGTTTGCAGGACCTCCGAGGGTACTCAGCTGCTGGCTTTGCAGTCTGAAAGTGTTACAGAAGTCTCACCCCCAGACGAGCTGTCGGCCTCTGGGGGTAGGTGTAACAACAACAACGACTATAAACGGGGTTAAAGGGGAGTTGTCTGCCCCTGTGGTTTACCTTAGCCTGCTGAAATTTTGCAGTTCGAAGAGTGGCAGGTGTAATGTCCTGTTGTGAGTGTATTTGTGGTTTACTGTTTTCTATACACGAGAGGGGTTGGGGTGCGGACTGGTTAAGGTCGGAGGGGGGGGGCTGCCCGGGGGATCTGTTGGGTTGCGGGCCATTGCTCCCTACTACCCCTGATGTATTTGTTCTTGTTCTGAGATTAACCGTACATGACAGGGTTATTGCAGACAGTAGCAGCTAGGAGCGCAGCCTTATGTCCCCCCACCCAAGGAATTTGTTGATAAGGAGCAGTGAGAAGAATATTAACAAGAAAGATAAATGGCGCAAGAACACAATCAAACATGGATGAATGTAAATAATGCACACAAACGTAAAAATGTAAAAAAAGTCCAGGATAGAAAAGGGTGGTGTGTCTGAAATTACTAAATATGCAAACTCAAAAATGTAAACTCTGCCAAAAAAACGTCCAGAAATGACAAAATAATACTCAATGGAAAAATGTAGTTCAAAGGAATCTGATACTGTGCACCAGCGGCAGCTTACTTGAGAGCGGAAGCAACAACCCTGAAAGACAATATAGGAAGGAAGGCAAGAAGTGCCAATCTAAGTGCAGTATCATAAAAGGCTTTATTAAAATATATAAAAACACCAGCCAAATGGCTACTCACAAGGACAGGATGAATACAAGCAAAGGACATGTAGTTGGTCCAGGGACGTCTTCCTCAGATGTTGCAAAGGTGCATGGTGCAGATTCCGGTGAAGATGATAACAGCACTGTAGTATGCGGATGGTCTGTGGGTCTCTGCTGTGGGTGCTGAGCTGCGGGGAAGATAGAAAGATCCGAGTGTCTGCAAGGAGAGCCGGCATCTACTGGGACATGGGGAGCCAGGACCGTAGCAGGCAACAGGAACCGGATGGGAACCAGCGTGGAACGCAAACACTGTATCAGGAACCAGAGAGCGGAAGTGACGTATGGACGTGTCAGATGACGCGTTTCAATGCTTCCGCATTTTCTTCAGATCTAACAGGCTAATGGAGGAAGTGTCCTTTATATGGGAACTATAGAGTCGGTTGCTAGGCAACAAGTTACACAGAGCACAATATACTGAAGAAAATAAAAAGGGTGGGTGAAGTATAGGAATGAAGTTCAGTACACTAAGCAAAGGTAGAAACAAAGAGTAAAAAAGGTAGATACGGGAAGAGATTAATGAATACATGTGAAAAAGGAAGATGAATAAAAGTAAAAATTAAAGAATAATAAATAGGAAATGATAAATGTAAATGATGAAAAATAATGATAATAAGTGATAAATGATGAATAGCTGTAACAAATAATAATTAGTGAATAAGAAATAAAAATAATGATAATGAATAAAAAATAAAAAATAAAAAATAAAAATTAAAAATTAAAAATTAATAAATAAGAAATAAATGAAAAAAATGAAAAATAATAAAAATTAAAAATAAAAGAATATATATAAAAAATAAAGAGTGAAAAAAGGGGAGAAAAAAATAAATAAATAGAATGGAAGATAATAATAATGAATAATAAGTAAAAATTAAATTGTAACATAAAAAAATATAAAAAAATAATAATAAAAGATGTAAAATGAGAAAAAAAAGGAAAAAACATGAGAGTAAATCAGAAAGAAAGTAAAAAAAGAAAAAAACAGGTAGAAGAAATTAGATAAATGGGTGTAGCTGTTATTTAGAAATGTATAGGTATAAGGAACATATTTAAAAATATACATGTGTAAGCATACATGCATGAGAAAAACATGTAAAAACATATATACGTATGCATATATGGATGGATATCGTGACCCTAAAATCATAAAAAATCTTGAAAAAACCTTAAATAATTATAGGAATGGTTGTATATAGGAGTATGCATATAAACATATACACATAGAAATACATGCACATAAAAAAACATATCAGAGGTGGGACTAAAAAGTAATAGTATGTATGAAAGAAGTTTAGCTCAAAGATGGCATGAATGGGTATAACTATAAACTAATTGGGTATGCAGAAGCCCATGCATGAAAAAGGAAAAGGGCAGTGAGAAGACAACCAAAAATAGATAAAAACTAAATGAAAAATACAGATTGGGTATGATTGTGGATACCTTTATTTTTTTTTTTTCTTCCCCCCCTCTTCTTGTTATCTATTGTCATATTTTTTATTGTTCCCTCCCTCAGGTTTTCCCACAATCATACCCAATCTGTATTTTTATTATTTTTCATTTTTTTCATTTATTTCTTATTTATTAATTTTTAATTTTTATTTTTTAATTTGACCAACCAAAGACACTCAGGTGAGTACAGACAACTAGGCTGCGCACCCCAAAAGATGCATAAAAAATACTATGAGAAACCCCCTAACGGGGCTTTAAAGCAGCCAATGAAAAAGACTATAGATAGTCAAAAAGTTAATTTTATTAATACAGAAAATGGTATAAAACATATGAGTTCTGACCTTTGAGTCAGGACACGAACTGGAGTACAATATAAAAATCACAGCGGACAATGCCCGTAATTGGAAACAATGTACAATACAGTATATTAGACACAGCAAGATCATGGAAAATGGAATTCTGACGCGTTTCGACCCTCACTGGGTCATCTTCAGAGGATAAATGTCAGCTGTTGGGGTGGAAGCATGTGTCAGGCATGACGTAAATAAACAACAGTGGCAAACTCATGTACATACAGCACAGCATATATGCATGATTTGTATAGTTACCCGTCACAGAGTTCCCAATGTTTCAGAATGTTCCCAGTGATGCAATCCCTCCTATGCCGTCCGTCTCCCCAATGACAGACCAGCTCCCCGGAGAGCGGTCAATCGACCAGGTATGCCTTGTAAGGAATCACACATATATTACCCCCCTCGGGGGGGAGGGGAAAAAACACATGCAGCGAACGGTATGCACTACACCCAAAAAGGGGTAATGGTAATGCTGAAAACAAAAGTAAGAACAAGGGATCAGTTGATTCCCAAAGGGACTTTTTTAAAAGGCAATTTAATTATAGTAGAGCGTGGATTCATGGTTGAGCAGGGAAAGAAAAGGTGCAATGAAACACAAGGAAAAGGGGGAAAGGGACAGGGTGAAGGGGAGAGGAGGGGGGAAAAAAAGGGGGGGGAGGAAGAAAGTGTGGGAAGGAGGAAGAGGGGAGGGAAATAGAAAAGACCAAACACCGAATAGACAGTGAAAACCCCAGGAGGGAAAAGAATGACTAACAGGAACAAACAAACCACAAGGGGCCCTGCCGCCCATAGAAACCATGCAACGATGGAAAAGTTGGAGAAAAGAGCACTGAATGTGCACCAGTGAAGGGACTAAAGTGTGAGTTGAAGAGGATCAGAAAAACTGGATAGGATGGGAGGGGGGGGAAGGATAGTGCAGTGCAGGGAGTGAGGAAGGTGACTGGGAAATGTGAGAGGGGAGAGGATGGGGGGGGGAGGGGGGGGGGGTGATGGGATGGGGTATGGTGAGGGGACACAGCAAAAGAACAACAAACCTCAAGACCAAACAGCGCATGTTAAAGAGTACTAAAAAAGTGGGAGTGTGTGTGGTTACTACAGTGCTATTTACCAATTCAGGAAAAACCGCAATAGTTGGATCAAATGCCCAGGGTTCTAGAGATTTAAAATATAGTAATCAGACATGGCTGAATAGTATGGTTCATTGGGCAGAAGATACTGTAAAGCCATGGTAGTAAAACACTTGAATAAAGCAATAAAGCCGTCTGAAATGTACTTACCAGTCGTTCAGACCGGTGATTGCATACACAGGCATCACAGGGTTAGGAGAGAGTCAATGAGCCTCAGCCTAGGCTTGGTGCATATAAAGGGGGTGTTGATTAATTAAGCCCCCACAGGTGCAGGCGCCAGATTGCTCCCTTCCCTCCTCCCCCTCCATTGGGGGAACGAGCGGCACAGCTGTGCGCCCACAGCGTGACCCCCCCGGAGTTCCGGAGGAGAAGGATATTCTCTCGGGTCCCCCGTCGCTCCCGCCGCAACTGCGCAGGCGCCGTGTTTTTACGCGCATGCATGGCGTCCGAAAGGGATCCGGGACGCCGCTGGCAGACAAGAGGCGCCCAATACCAGGTGCTGACACCTGGTGGGCGCAATCAGGAGACGCAGGGCCCAAGCGTCACCCCTCTTGTCCTGCCAGGAAGGCATAGATGGTGCGGTCCCGCCCCCTTGAGGAGAGCACGGGTGGCAGAGGGGAGAAAGCTGGGGGCACACAGAGGGGCCACAACACCGGACACACACATCAACAGAAAACTAATGTTGGAGATATAAACGTATTATCCTGTCTTAAAGACACACTACATGCTTGAATAGAATTTGCTTAACCCCTTGTTATACATGATCTGTGCCTCATACTGTACCGTGCCTTTCTCACCTTACAGGTGATGCTATGACTGTAATGGCATCATCCGTTATACAGAGTAAAACAACAAATCGTACAAGAGAATTGCATGGTAACAAAGTATACATAAAGGTTATACATAAAAGAAAAGAAAAGAAACTATGAACTGTATTTCAAGGCTATGTCCCATTGAGAGCAGGAGACCTACAGGAACAACACCCACTTTTTGTATTTTGCACTTAAATGGCAAAGGGTTACGTCACAAGATGCCGAATATTGAACGTGGTCATATTGGGGATACTTATCGCAGGGAAAACCAGGCAGGAATAGATCAAAAGAGAGAATTTTTTATTATTTTTATGCTTACGTGTTAACAAAAGATTGTCCTTGGGATTATGATAAGGGAAGGGGAGGAGGGGGAGGGGGAAAGGAGGGGGAAGGGGGGGGAAGAAGGGGGAGAAAAAGGGGGGGGGGGAAGAGGGGGGGAAGGGGAGGAGGGAAAAAGGGGGGGAAAGGGAAGGAGAAGGGGGGACAGAGTTCTCGTCTCAAATATTTTCACTGTGTCTTGCCAGATGAAAACACATTCAAAAAGGGGGCATATGAGATCGATTCATTAAGGCCTGGTGGAGAGGTGGCATGTAACCGGAATATCCATCTCTGCTCTTTCAGTAACAGAGACTTGTTCCAGTCGCCACCTCTGGTTGGAATATGCATTCTACAAAGGGCCACAAAAGTGACTCTTGGAACCCTGTAGTTGTGTATGGAAATTATATGTCTCCCAATAGGGAGATACGGGTTCCCAACCTGTATACTGTATACATGTTGGGAAATGCGTTTCCAAAATTCCTGCCTGGTCTTCCCCACGTAATAAGCACCACATTCACATTCCATCAGATATACCACCCCACGTGTATGGCAGTTCACAAATTGTGTGGGTGTAAATGTGCTTCCATCAGGAAGGACAAAAGTATTGTCCCTCCTAATGAATGAACAGTAGGAGCAGTGTCCGCAGGGGAAGGATCCCACTGTGGAACGATGTTTCAACCTCCTATTCTCATTGGTGTATTCGCTCTGGACGCGCTTGTCCCGTAGTGACGTGGCTCTTTTATATGTTATGGTAGGTTGTTCTTGAACAAATGCGCGTAGTTTGGTCCGTCAGGATGCTCCAATGACGCTTTAAGATTTTTTTGATGGCTGTGTGTTGTCGAGAGTAGCGCATAATGATCTGGGTGAGGTTACCCTCAGAACTCTTAGAGGGCTTAGATCTGAAAAGCAGCTGAAATCTAGATTGTCCTATAGCTTGATTATATGCTTTTTTCAGGCAGGATCGGCTATAACCCCTAGCAAGCAGTCGGATCTGAAGTCCCTCAGCTTCTTTTTTAAAAAGAGCATCGTTTGAACAATTGCGATGAAGGCGCAAATATTGTCTGTAGGGGATTGAGTTCTTAAGTGGTGTTGGATAAAAACTATCCGAATGGAGAACCGTATTGCCAGCAGTTGTCTTTCGGAATAAGGTGCTGGATAGGTTTCTTTCAGCAGTGACGAAAATGGAGAAATCTAAAAAGGTGACGCTGTGGAAGTCATGAGTCATAAGTTTTTTTACAACTTATCAATGATCTTAGGATACCAGAGAATGCCATTCTGGTGACTATCGATGTCGAGGCGCTGTACAGCAGCACTCCCCATTCTCGGGGTCTGGCTGCAGTGCAAAGAGCCCTACAACAGTTCTCTCAGTACGATCCGGTATTGATCAGTTTTATCCTGAACGGTCTGCATTACATACTGCACCACAATCATTTCTGTTTTGACAACTCCCACTACCTCCAGGTACAGGGTGTGGCTATGGGGACCTGCTGCGCCCCCTCTTACGCCAACCTGTACCTGGGGGAGTGGGAGAAGTCTCTCTTCGAGGACGAGGACCTTGTCGTATACACCAACCATATAACGAAATGGCTGAGGTATATTGACAACGTTTTCATCATATGGGAGGGACCCGAGATCAAACCGATTGAATTTTTCAATCGGATCAATGTAAACGATCGCAACCTAAGATTTCACTCTGACTGATGACTTCCACAGCGTCACCTTTTTAGATGTCTCTATTTTCGTCACTGCTGAAAGAAACCTATCCAGCACCTTATTCCGAAAGACAACCGCTGGCAATACGGTTCTCCATTCGGATAGTTTTCATCCAACACCACTTAAGAACTCAATCCCCTACGGACAATATTTGCGCGTTCATCGCAATTGTTCAAACGATGCTCTTTTTAAAAAAGAAGCCGAGGGACTTCAGATCCGACTGCTAGCTAGGGGTTATAGCCGATCCTGCCTGAAAAAAGCATATAATCAAGCTATAGGACAATCTAGATTTCAGCTGCTTTTCAGATCTAAGCCCTCTAAGAGTTCTGAGGGTAACCTCACCCGGATCATTATGCGCTACTCTCGACAACACACAGCCATCAAAAAAATCTTAAAGCGTCATTGGAGCATCCTGACGGACGAGCCAAAACTACGCGCATTTGTTCAAGAACAACCTACCATAACATATAAAAGAGCTACGTCACTACGGGACAAGCTCGTCCAGAGCGAATACACCAATGAGAATAGGAGGTTGAAACATCGTTCCACAGTGGGATCCTTCCCCTGCGGACACTGCTCCTACTGTTCATTCATTAGGAGGGACAAAACTTTTGTCCTTCCTGATGGAAGCACATTTACACCCACACAATTTGTGAACTGCCATACACGTGGAGTGGTATATCTGATGGAATGTGAATGTGGTGCTTATTACGTGGGCAAGACCAGGCAGGAATTTTGGAAACGCATTTCCCAACATGTATACAGTATACAGGTTGGGAACCCGTATCTCCCTATTGGGAGACATATAATTTCCATACACAACTACAGGGTTCCAAGAGTCACTTTTGTGGCCCTTTGTAGAATGCATATTCCAACCAGAGGTGGCGACTGGAACAAGTCTCTGTTACAGAAAGAGCAGAGATGGATATTCCGGTTGCATGCCACCTCTCCACCAGGCCTTAATGAATCGATCTCGTATGCCCCCTTTTTGAATGGGTTTTCATCTGGCAAGACACAGTGAAAATATTTGAGACAAGAACTCTGTCCCCCCTTCTCCTTCCCTTTCCCCCCCTTTTTCCCTCCTCCCCTTCCCCCCTTCCCCCCCCTCTCCCCCACCTTTTTCTTCCCCTTCTTCCCCCCCCTTCCCCCTCCTTTCCCCCTCCCCCTCCTCCCCTTCCCTTATCATAATCCTGAGGACAATCTTTTGTTAACACGTAAGCATAAAAATAATAAAAATTTCTCTCTTTTGATCTATTCCTGCCTGGTTTTCCCTGCGATAAGTATCCCAATATGACCACGTTCGATATTCGGCATCTTGTGACGTAACCCTTTGCCATTTAAGTGCAAAATATAAAAAGTGGGTGTTGTTCCTGTAGGTCTCCTGCTCTCAAAGGGACATAGCCTTGAAATACAGTTCATAGTTTCTTTTCTTTTCTTTTATGTATAACCTTTATGTATACTTTGTTACCATGCAATTCTCTTGTATGATTTGTTGTTTTACTCTGTATAACGGATGATGCCATTACAGTCATAGCATCACCTGTAAGGTGAGAAAGGCACGGTACAGTATGAGGCACAGATCATGTATAACAAGGGGTTAAGCAAATTCTATTCAAGCATGTAGTGTGTCTTTAAGACAGGATAATACGTTTATATCTCCAACATTAGTTTTCTGTTGATGTGTGTGTCCGGTGTTGTGGCCCCTCTGTGTGCCCCCAGCTTTCTCCCCTCTGCCACCCGTGCTCTCCTCAAGGGGGCAGGACCGCACCATCTATGCCTTCCTGGCAGGACAAGAGGGGTGACGCTTGGGCCCTGCGTCTCCTGATTGCGCCCACCAGGTGTCAGCACCTGGTATTGGGCGCTTCTTGTCTGCCAGCGGCGTCCCGGATCCCTTCCGGACGCCGTGCTCACGCGCGTCCGGAACATCACGGCACCTGCGCAGCTGCGGCGGGAGCGACGGGGGACCCGAGAGAATATCCTTCTCCTCCGGAACGCCGGGGGGGTCACGCTGTGGGCGCACAGCTGTGCCGCTCGTTCCCCCAATGGAGGGGGAGGAGGGGGAGGAGGGAAGGGAGCGATCTGGCGCCTGCACCTGTGGGGGCTTAATTAATCAACCCTTTATATGCACCAAGCCTAGGCTGAGGCTCATTGACTCTCTCCTAACCCTGTGATGCCTGTGTATGCAATCACCGGTCTGAACGACTGGTAAGTACATTTCAGACAGCTTTATTGCTTTATTCAAGTGTTTTACTACCATGGCTTTACAGTATCTTCTGCCCAATGAACCATACTATTCAGCCATGTCTGATTACTATATTTTAAATCTCTAGAACCCTGGGCATTTGATCCAACTATTGCGGTTTTTCCTGAATTGGTAAATAGCACTGTAGTCACCACACGCACTCCCACTTTTTTAGTACTCTTTAACATGCACTGTTTGGTCTTGCGGTTTGTTGTTCTTTTGCTGTGTCCCCTCACCATACCCCATCCCATCACCTCCCCTCCCCCCCCTCCCCCCCATTCTCTCCCCCCCCTACCCCCCCCATCCTCTCCCCTCTCACATTTCCCAGTGCACCTTCCCTGCACTGCACTATCCTTCCCCCCCCCCTTTCCTTTTTCTCCCCCCTCCCCCTCCCCTCCCTCCCATCCTATCCAGTTTTTCTGGTCCTCTTCACCTCACACTTTGGTCCCTTCACTGGTGCACATTCAGTGCTCTTTTCTCCAACTTTTCCATCGTTGCATGGTTTCTATGGGCGGCAGGGCCCCTTGTGGTTTGTTTGTTCCTGTTAGTCATTCTTTTCCCTCCTGGGGTTTTCACTGTCTATTCGGTGTTTGGTCTTTTCTATTCCCCCCCCCTCTTTCCCCTCTTCCTCCTTCCCACACTTTCTTCCTTCCCCCCCTTTTTTTTCCCCCCTCCTCTCCCCTTCACCCTGTCCCTTTCCCCCTTTTCCTTGTGTTTCATTGCACCTTTTCTTTCCCTGCTCAACCATGAATCCACGCTCTACTATAATTAAATTGCCTTTTAAAAAAGTCCCTTTAGGAATCAACTGATCCCTCGTTCTTACTTTTGTTTTCAGCATTACCGTTACCCCTTTTTGGGTGTAGTGCATACCGTTCGCTGCATGTGTTCCCCCCCCCCCCCGAGGGGGGTAATAAATGTGTGATTCCTTGCAAGGCATACCTGGTCGATTGACCGCTCTTCGGGGAGCTGGTCTGTCATTGGGGAGACGGACAGCATAGGAGGGATTGCATCACTGGGAACATTCTGAAACATTGGGAACTCTGTGACGGGTAACTATACAAATCATGCATATATGCTGTGCTGTATGTACATGAGTTTGCCACTGTTGTTTATTTACGTCATGCCTGACACATGCTTCCACCCCAACAGCTGACATTTATCCTCTGAAGATGACCCAGTGAGGGTCGAAACGCGTCAGAATTCCATTTTCCATGATCTTGCTGTTTCTAATATACTGTACTGTACATTGTTTCCAATTACGGGCATTGTCCGCTGTGATTTTTATATTGTACTCCAGTTCGTGTCCTGACTCAAAGGTCAGAACTCATATGTTTTATACCATTTTCTGTATTAATAAAATTAACTTTTTAACTATCTATAGTCTTTTTCATTGGCTGCTTTAAAGCCCCGTTAGGGGGTTTCTCATAGTATTTTTTAGTTTTTTATTTTTATTTTTTATTTTTTATTCATTATTATTATTTTTATTTCTTATTCACTAATTATTATTTGTTATAACTATTCATCATTTATCACTTATTATCATTATTTTTCATCATTTCCATTTATCATTTCCTATTTATTATTCTTTCATTTTTACTTTTATTCATCTTCCTTTTTCACATGTATTCATTAATCTCTTCCAGTATTTTTTACTCTTTGTTTCTACGTTTGCTTAGTGTACTGAACTTCATTCCTATACTTCACCCACCCTATTTATTTTCTTCAGTATATTGTGCTCTGTGTAACTTGTTGCCTAGCAACCGACTCTATAGTTCCCATATAAAGGACACTTGCTCCATTAGCCTGTTAGATCTGAAGAAAATGCGGAAGCATTGAAACGCGTCATCTGACACGTCCATACGTCACTTCCGCTCTCTGGTTCCTGGTACAGTGTTTGCGTTCTACGCTGGTTCCCATCCGGTTCCTGTTTCCTGCTACGGTCCTGGCTCCCCATGTCCCAGTAGATGCCGGCTCTCCTTGCGGACACTCGGATCTTTCTATCTTCCCCGCAGCTCAGCACCCACAGCAGAGACACACAGACCATCCGCATACTACAGCGCTGTTATCATCTCCACCGGAATCTGCACCATGCACCTTTGCAACATCTGAGGAAGACGTCCCTGGACCAACTACATGTCCTTTGCTTGTATTCATCCTGTCCTTGTGAGTAGCCATTTGGCTGGTGTTTTTATATATTTTAATAAAGCCTTTTATGATACTGCACTTAGATTGGCGCTTCTTGCCTTCCTTACTATGAGAAGAATATTAACCCATTAGTTGCACGTATTCTCCTCTCAAGCCGTTAGCCGAGAAACAGAGAGAGAAAAGAATGTGATATTCTGAAGAATGTGATATTGTGAAGAGGAGAGAAGAAGATGTTGAAATAGTTAACAAAGTTGAACGAAATGGCGAAAGTTATGTTGCTAAAGAAACAGGGAGAAAAATCCTGTGTGATAAAGAAAATTGGATAAAGGAAGTTAAGAAAGCTGGCAATTGTATTATGTATGTGTATCACAGAGTTGATGATATGTGATCCACCACGCTATGTTGGAATTTGAAAAAAAAGGAGGGGAGGGACAGCACTGCCCTCCGTCTAACAACCACTCCTTTCTCACCACCCAAGCACAACCCACTGTGACAACTCAGCCCGGCGGCCATCTTAGTGCTCCCATGCCTTCACTTTCTACCCAGCCCAGTGCACTTCCTGCCGGCGGCCATCTTGGTACACCCAGTAAGCTTAAACACAGCCTGTACCCAGCCCTCCCTGTTTTAAACCAGGATGGTTCATACCACATACCTGTCTTCCCTAATACGGAGCATCACATTCCCAGGCCGGATATGTTAATGATGAAGAAGCATCTGAGTGGGAAGCCCAACAGCAGGCAGCAAGGCCACCCGCTGATTTAACCCCCAATCCGGCTCCAGACTCACATCTCCGAGAGAATCTCAAACACATGCTGGCAACCATAAAGAACAGTGCCCCTTGCCAGCCCCCGCCCCAACAACAGTCTCAGTTACCAGAAGGGGCACCAGTGATGTATGTCGCTTTTACTCCATCACAAGCAGCGGCCTTAGTGACAAGTCTGCCTGACCCAGAGAAGCAGCCAATTCCCTTCTACCACAGGATAGTGCAGATACAAGAAACTTACTCAGCTGCCTGGAGAGACTTGACCAGCCTATGCCAAATCAAAGCAGGACATGTCTTTTGGCCAGTCATGCAGACGGCCTTCAATGATGCCTGCCTGACAAGTGCCACTTAATCATCTCAGGCGTGGAGTTCTGTGCACAACTCCACGACTGGGCAAAGGAGAAGTTGACGGATCAGACCACCACAATCCAAGATATTACCCAAGATAAAGGGGAGTCTGTGAAGAAGTATCATGCTAGACTCATAAAGGCACACACACACATGTTATCAACTGCTTTTGTTTCAGGGCTCAGAGAGGATTTAAGAAAAGGCCTGATGGTGGCCCGCCCTGAATACCATTCAATGAAAATGTCTGATTTATTGTTGTTAACCAGAGGTAAAGAAAATCAAAAAGGTAAAAAACCAACGCCCCTCATGGTAACCCATGACGAAGTTCCCGCCTACACTAGTCCACCACCACTGCCCAATACCAGGGAAAGGATCACCTGTTACAACTGTGGGAAATGGGGTCACTTTAGAAAAGAATGCAGAGCCCCAAGATGTCCCAGACGAAAAACCTACCACTTTCCTCATTGACAGGGGTGCAGCCAAAAGTGTGTTGAGGGCGGTGAACCTGCCTGATAATTCTTTCCTTTACACTATTGATGTTTCCTGCGTGGGAATGGATGGGGTTCCCCGCTCCAGTCCACTTACTGAGCCACTCCAAGTGGGGACATTTCCTGATTTGTTTGCCAGATTTGTGGTGTCCTCTACATGTCCCTTGAATCTACTAGGAGCTGATGTGTTGTCCAGACTACAGGCCTCAATCATGTACACGCCTGAAGGGGGAATGAAGTTACATACTCCCCTATCTTTAGAAGACTTATCTGCTTTGTGTTCTCTGCCTCTCCTGACGACACTTCATGAAGCAAAAACTTCAAGCTCAATACTGCAGGAAGTACTTGACAGAATCCCTCGTGCCTATGGTCCACAGGACCGGAAGACAACGGTCACTTAAAGGTGCCACCAGTTTCAGTCAAGCTAAAAGAGGGCACATCATTGCCCCGGAAACCACAATAACCCCAAGAAGAGAACCCCTAATGGAGAACCAGGTACCTGCGGTGGATGCCTTTGACTGCAAAGTACCTCACAGAGGTGGACCTTACAAACGCTTTCTTCAGTGTCCACCCACATCCCTCCTGATGGTACCTTTTTGCATTCATCCACGGAAAGAAACGGCAACATACCTAAACAGTTGTGCCACAAGGGGCACAGAACTTTCCAAGCCAGTTTGCAAAAGCTATGGCTATCATCCTTGACACATGACAAGAGGAACACCCGGAAGTGATTCTCTTCCAACATGTTGATGACCTTCTCCTTTGTGCAGCTGACTTACCCCACTGTTGAAGTCACCTCAGAAAGCCTGTTGTGCTATCTTGCCAACCAGGGGTGCAAAGCCTCAAAGCCCAAATTGCAGTGGTGCTTAACATGTGTCATTTTTCTTGGACACTGTTTGTCCCATGGGACAAGATACCCCACTAAAGACAGGGTGCAAGTAATCTCTGACATCCCACTGCCACAAGGCCAGAAATCCCTTCATGCCTTCCTTGGACTCATTTCCTAGTGCAGAGCATGAATTCCAGAAGCCTTCCTACTGATGCTCTGCAATCAGACCCCTTCCAGATGTCTCCTAAAGAAATATCTAAGTTTGAGGCCCTCAAGTGCGCCATCCCCGGCGCTAGGGCTCCCAGACTACGACAAAACGCTCAAGCTCTTTGTATCCAAACGTCTGGGACATGCTGCAGGTGTGCTCACCCAATCACACGGCATCAGCCTACGCCCCGTAGGATATTATTCCTGTCGGCTGGATGTGGTAGTAAGAGGAGGCCTATTGTGTCTGCGAGCTGGCTTTGCTACACAAGCCTTGCTTGACAAAACTTTGAACTTGGTCCTCGGACACTGCCTCGTTCTGCTTGCTCCCCATGACGTTGCTGCCATATTCAACCAAGATCCAGCCGAGACACTTGTCCACTACCAAACACTTGAGACTCCTGTGTTCCCTCCTACTGGACAGCATTACTCTATTAAGTTGTCAAACACTGAACCCTACCACCCTTCTTTCACTTCTCGAGGGGGGAAAGGAGGAGTAGAGTCTTGACTTGTCACCTCATGACTGCATCGAACTAATACAGTTGGAAACCACGCATCTTCCCCCTGTGAGTGAAATACTCCTGCAGGATTCAGAATTCAGACCTAACAATTTATGTTTGCTGAAGAACGTGGCAAATACCACACAGGACACGCGGTCACCACTGAAAACACAGTTCTGCAAGCTGAAGCCTTACCACCGGTGATGTCTGCACAGGAGGCAGAGCTGTAAGCATTTACTACAGCATGTAAATGGGCAGAGGGAAAAAGAGCCAACATTCATATGGACTCAAGATATGCTTTCAGCATTGCCCATGATAATGGTGTTATCTAGGACAGAGGATTCCTGATGGCTGCAGGAACACCTGTGAAAACTTGATGGATGCCTTGCTTCTCCCAACCCAAGTGACTATTCTGAGTAAAAGCACACGACAAACTGAACTCAAAGGAAGCTCGAGGCAATCATCTAGCCAATTCAGCTGCCAAACAGACAGCTGGTGGTCCACGGGAAGTGGACAGCAGGGTGGTAGAAGAAGACCACCTCGTGCTTACCTTACAGACTCTCCCAGTGGACAGAGTTTATCTAAAAGAACTACAGGAAACAGCAAGTCCGGATGAGAAGGAAAGCTGGAAACGGAGAGGAGCAACTCTCAGGAATGGACTATTCGAATGCAACAAGAAGCCTTGTCTACCCAGGAGTATGTACCCAGCCGTGGTGCAATGGCACATAGAGCTGCCCACTTGACAAAGACTTTTATGAACTCTCTTATCAACAAGTGTTGCACCAAGAGTTACTCCACTGACCGACAACTTCTGCAGATCATGCATTATCTGCACCAAATGTAACCCAGGATGAACAGAAAAGGCACAGAAGAAGCACCTGGCAAAAGCCCTATACCCCATTCCAGAGCATACAAATTGATCATTCTCAAGTGCCAAGAAGTGGCAGATTCGAATATGCTCTAGTGGAAGTGGTCACGACTGCCAGGACCACAGCTAAGAAACTACTGAGTGAGATAGTATGTAGATTTGGGGTCCCAGAGGTGATATTAAGAGATCAGGGCCCAGCCTTAACAGCAACCCTTACTAAAGAGATTTGGGCAGCACTGGAGGTTCAGTTGGCACTACACACCCCATACCACCCTCAAAGTAGCGGGAAGGTAGAAAGGATGAATGGGACACTAAAAACAGGATGTTAAAGATGGCCAAGAGACTAACATGAGTTGGCCAGACAGTTTGCTCATTGCCCTGTTCAGTGTCAGACACCCCCGGGGGAAACCTGCCCTATCCCCTTATGAAATTTTGTTTGGTTCAGCTCCCAGACTTGGTTGTTACTTTCCACAACAGTTACAGTTGCAGTCTGATGTGTTGACTAATTATGTAACCACTTTATCACGAGAATTAACCTGAATGCATGTCCAGGTGTTTTCTTCCATTCCAGATCCTGAATTAGATACAGTAACACACCAACTACTGTCAGGAGATCCTTAAGCCAAGATATGATGGTCCATTCCAAGTTTTGCTGACCACAGCCACCTCAGTCAAGTTGGCTAGGAAGAACACCTGAATGCACGCTTATCACTGCAGGAGAGCGTGTTTTCGGGTGCTGCATATCCTTTTTCTGTTTGATCTGGGGGGAGGGGCCCAGGAGGAGGCTATCACAAAAATGATAACATAATTACATTTTGGTATAACTCTTCAGGTACACATGTGACCATCTTTACTTTAGATTACTGTGACATAATACCTTGTCCGTTTGACCGTTCATGGCAATGTCATCGGTACAGTGACATCCTTGACGGTAAAGACATATGTATGCCACACAGACAGTTACTGGGGACAGAGTTGTGGTTCCAGGGGGGGCAGTGGGTTGGAACACAGGGCCAGACTGGGCGACCACAGAGTGTATTAGACAAAGATGAAAATAGAAAGCCCCTGATAAGCAGAATGACTTTGCAGAAGACAGGTATTAAACCGGGTCCAGTCCCTTGGTGTTGTGTATTGGATCTGTGGAAATTTAAAAATCAGGACCAGATTAGAGGGAATCTGGACCAGTGAATGTGCCCTTGCAAAGGTCATTATGCCCCCCCATATCCTAACCGAAGATACCCCTGATACATACACTGACCCAGCACACAGTCAGAGAAGGAAGCGAGCAGTTCTCTCTGGAAGCTTTGACCCTCATGTATACATAGATGCCATAGGGGTTCCAAGGGGGGTCCCTGATGAGTTTAAAGCCAGGGACCAGGTAAAAGCTGGTTTTGAGTCTTTGATCCCCATAACAACTGTCAACAAGAATGTAGATTGGATTAACTACACATATTATAACCAACAGAGATTTGTAAATTACACTAAAGATGCCCTCCAGGGAATTGCTGACCAGTTAGCCCCTACTTCCTACATGACATACCAGGACCAGATGGCCTTAGACATGGTGCTAGCTGGGAAAGGAGGTGTTTTGTAAAATCATAGGAAAAAACGGGAACCTGCTGCACCTACATTCCTGATAATACTGGCCCAAATGGTAAGGTTACTTTAGCTATAAAGAAATTAGAAGATCTGTCATTGGAGTTGAAGAAGAACTCAGGTATCACAGACCCATGGGATCAATACTTTAGCTGGATGAGTGGGTGGCAGAAGGTGCTCGCCCAGATAGGGGTAACAGTATTAATAATCCTGGTTCTTTTAGCCCTGATTGTATGCTGTATTCTACCTTTTGTAAAAAAGTTAATGAGCAAGGCTGTAGACAATAGCACACCTACATTTCTCCACCAAGAAGAAGAGGACCTCCTTATGATGAAAGATGACAAACCCTTCACTCCTCTACAGTCACTCCCTGTCCAAAATCTCACAATCCTATAGGGTTATAGGGATAGATGCGCCTGACTGTACCTCTCCAGCTGTATCGGGGAGGGAAGTGAACAGTTGCTGCCCAATTCTGTATACAGCCTAAAAGAGTTGCTGAGGAGAAGGGCCAGGCCAAAGTAGGACCTTTAGTATTAGGGACAGGAAAGAGAAAATAGCCATTTTAGGGGGGACTGTGATGTAGATAATAATAATAATAATCTGAAAATGTCTATTTTCTTATGCGTTTACATATTTTTCTCCTTACTCATTATATAAGTATACAGGTTTGCTCTGTTCCTATATTTTCTCAAGATGGCGGGTACCCCCTACATCCCACACATCAGAAGAACGCGGAACTGAAGATAAAACCAAGGACAGCCAAACCTCGTTATGAAGATTCTCCATCTTCTTTTCTATCTTAACCAATGAGATGTACCTATTAGACTAACATAGCAATGACGTATTTGTGTGTATAAAACATTAGCACCACCTTGAATAAATCAGAAGTGTAAAAGGTAACGGTGCTGAGCGTGTCTCAGAGTGTTTACTTTTATATGCATGCATAGCCACACTTTCCAATTAGAGACAGCAGCAGATAACCTTGGGCTCGATTGGAGCTCTTAATCATAACCTTAACACCCCTATGAATTAGGGACGATGTTTTCACCTTGAACTTCTCCCTTGCAGAAAATTGTCTCAGGTGTGCAAGGTCTAAACGAGAAAAAAGAAAGGAAGGGCGCACCAGCCATGTGCATTATCCTTTAGATAAAATTTATTATAACTAATGATAAAAAGGAACTACTCACAAACAGTAGTAGAAGATCCCAAAAGTATAAAACAATCTTCAAATCACAGCATGCAGTAAAGGAGCAGCAGAGCCCACCAGAGGTGGCGGAGGAACTCACAAGAATCACTGCTGGCTCAGTGATTAGATGGTGATGCACATGGCTGGTGCACTCTTTCTTTCTTTTTTCTCATTGTCTGTTAGGCAGTGGCGGCTGGTGACATTTTAGGATGGGGGGGCGCTCCCTTTTGACCCATCCCACTTCTCCTAAGCCCCACCCACTATAGAATCCACCCACTCCGTCCCCTCTATTCCACTAACTTCCACCCATAGTGTCAGGAGTATACAGCTCAGCATCACAGGACAGAGTATACAGCCCCAACATCACAGGACAGAGTACATACCTCCCATGGTTAAACAAAACCAATCCCCCCTACCACCATCCCTCTCCCCATCATTTCACAGGACCCCTTCCTCAAAACTACCCCACATTGTTACACAGGATCCCCTCCCTCATACTAACCCCATAATTAAACACAGAGAGGTTATTTGTTTAGGGTAGAGAGGAAGGGAGGGGGTGTTTAGGGTAGAGAGGAAGGTAGGGGGGTGTTTAGGGTAGAGAGGCAGGGATTGGGGGTGATTAGGGTGGAGATGCAGGGAGGGGGGTGTTTAGGGTGGAGATGCAGGAAATGGGGGGGGGTGGTTAGAGTGGAGAGGCAAGGAGGGGGTGTTTAGGGTGGAGAGGCAAGGAGGGGGGTGTTTAGGGTGGAGATGCAGGGAGGGCGGGTGTTTAGGGTGGAGATATAGGAAGGGGGGTGTTTAGGGTGGAGATGCAGGGAGGGGGGTGTTTAGGGTGGAGATGCAGGGGGGTTTTTAGGGTGGAGATGCAGTCAGGGGGGTGTTTAGGGTGAAGATGCAGTCAGGCGGGTGTTTAGGGTGGAGATGCAGGGAGGGGGTGTTTAGGGTGGAGATGCAGTCAGGGGGGTGTTTAGGGTGGAGATGCAGGGAGGGGGTGTTTAGGGTGGAGATGCAGGGAGGGGGGTGTTTAGGGTGGAGATGCAGGGAGGGGGTGTTTAGGGTGGAGATGCAGGGAGGGGGGTGTTTAGGGTGGAGATGCAGGGAGGGGGTGTTCAGGGTGGAGATGCAGGGAGGGGGTGTTCAGGGTGGAGATGCAGGGAGGGGGGTGTTTAGGGTGGAGATGCAGGGAGGGGGGTGTTTAGGGTGGAGATGCAGGGAGGGGGTGTTTAGAGTGGAGATGCAGGGAGGGGGGTGTTTAGGGTGGAGATGCAGGGAGGGGGGTGTTTAGGGTGGAGATGCAGGGAGGGGGTGTTTAGAGTGGAGATGCAGGGAGGGGGGTGTTTAGGGTGGAGATGCAGGGAGGGGGTGGTTAGGGTGGAGATGCAGGGAGGGGGTGTTTAGAGTGGAGATGCAGGGAGGGGGTGTTTAGGGTGGAGATGCAGTAAGGGGGGTGTTTAGGGTGGAGATGCAGGGAGGGGGTGTTTAGGGTAGAGATGCAGGGAGGGGGGTGTTTAGGGTGGAGATGCAGGGAGGGGGTGTTTAGAGTGGAGATGCAGGGAGGGGGTGTTTGGGTGAAGAAACCCCACAGCTGCCAGTCACTGCCACGCACAACAACACTCAGCAGCCCCCCCCCCTCCCCCCTCCATGAAGCACTGCAGCAGTTGAGAACAGTGAAAGTGATCAGAGCTGGGGTGAAGGGGGGCAGGCTTACGGCAGGACACCTACCCTTTATTACCGAATAAAGGTTTAGCCCCCTGATCGCCCGGCGGTGATAAGCGTCGCCCCAGGCAGCGTCAGATTAGCGCCAGCACTGCTAACACCCACGCACGCAGCATACGCCTC
The DNA here is from genome assembly GCA_037952925.1 of Lithobates clamitans. Lineage (NCBI taxonomy): Eukaryota > Metazoa > Chordata > Amphibia > Anura > Ranidae > Lithobates > Lithobates clamitans. The sequence continues at coordinate 1,069,701 of JBBGZY010000355.1, read as the reverse complement.
CCTTAGTGGTATAGTATCTGTACGGATCAATATCTGATCCGATCAGATCTATACTAGCGTCCCCAGCAGTTTAGGGTTCCCAAAAACGCAGTGTTAGCGGGATCAGCCCAGATACCTGCTAGCACCTGCGTTTTGGCCCTCCGCCCTGCCCAGCCCACCCAAGTGCAGTATCGATCGATCACTGTCACTTACAAAACACTAAACGCATAACTGCAGCGTTCGCAGAGTCAGGCCTGATCCCTGCGATCGCTAACAGTTTTTTTGGTAGCGTTTTGGTGAACTGGCAAGCACCTGCCCCAGGCAGCGTCAGGTTAGTGCCAGTACCGCTAACACCCACGCACGCACCGTACACCTCCCTTAGTGGTATAGTATCTGAACGGATCAATATCTGATCCGATCAGATCTATACTGGCGTCCCCAGCAGTTTAGGGTTCCCAAAAACGCAGTGTTAGCGGGATCAGCCCAGATACCTGCTAGCACCTGCGTTTTGCCCCTCCGCCTGGCCCGACCCAGCCCACCCAAGTGCAGTATCGATCGATCACTGTCACTTACAAAACACTAAATGCATAACTGCAGCGTTCGCAGAGTCAGGCCTGATCCCTGCGATCGCTTACAGTTTTTTTGGTAGCGTTTTGGTGAACTGGCAAGCACCAGCGCCCTAGTACACCCTGGTCGTAGCCAAACCAGCACTGCAGTAACACTTGGTGACGTGGCGAGTCCCATAAGTGTAGTTCAAGCTGGTGAGGTGTCAAGCACAAGTAGTGTCCCGCTGCCACCAAAAAGACAAACACAGGCCCGTTGCGCTGCTCATCGCGATGTGCGGCTGACGTGCGGCTGACGTCAGCACGGGGGAGGAGCCCTGCGCCGGCTCCAGGAAGCGAAGAGATGGGACGCGGACGGGCTGCGGCGGGGTCTCGTGGAGTGAGAGACCACGAGCGGCCGGTCTAGGTCTGCGTGCCCGGCCATCCTGCCTGCCCTGCTCCCCCCTACCTCCTTAAGCGGATGCTGCACCCCCGAAGTGATCGGCCATCCCGGATTCACAGCCCCGGAGGCGGCCCGCCGCTTCTTCCTCTCTGAAGTGCCACTTACACAGCTGCACACTACTGAAAGGACATTCCCTCCAACGGACCGGACCAAGGAGAAGTAGCAGCTCCCTGGACGAGACATCCAGGTAGGAGACGCCTCACAGAGGCTTACCATCAACGAGTGCATATAATGACTTTGTAGTCTGGCCATATCTCAGACTTGTCTACTGTTGGAATAATTTGTGGCCACTAGAGGGGGTCTGGAGATCGGACTGGCTCAGGGGGCTTGAGGTATCTGGCAAGACCTTTCTTTTTCCCGGTAAAGGGGTCTGAAGCGTGAGCGGACCTGGCGTCTCCCCTCCCTTAAGGCTCAACCAATCTGAGCGGACCCCCCCTGCTGGAAGCAATAACATCTGCCCTCCCTGCCCTCATTGCACCCCTCCGGTGGAAGTAAATGTATTGACACCGACAGTAGTCGGATAAAAGGGGTCAAGCTCCCTAACCCTGGGCACTTTACATAGGCTATCGACGGATACCACAAGCAGTGCTGACTTCAGCAACACTCCCCATTGATGCTGTGTCTAAAAGGCGGTATAAAGAAGGCCTCCTATTACTGCAGGCACATAAGGGCATAATCTACCCCTCTGGGTATGTAGGGGGGCCTGGTGTAACTTACTGAAAAATAAAGAAAGGTGGCTCTGAGAGTCGGTGTATAGTTATACTCAAAAAGAAAGCTTAGGAAAACATGAAAGGCCGATCTTCGAGACAAGCAGAAACCAATAACCCAAGAGAGAGCCTTAATACCAGCTCTATTCAAAAATACCTAAAAGAAGCAGGCGTAAAGAGCCCGGGAACGGAGGGGAAACATTTAGGCACTAAGAAAAAGGACCAACAGAAACAAAAGGGGGGACAGGGAGATAGGCCCCATGAGGAGCGGGACTCGGAGGGGTCACCAGCCTATACTGCAACAGAAGAACAGAGAATCATGGCCCAAGTACCAAGCAAAACAGATATTAGCGAAATGTTTACCAAACTGGAGAGGAAACTGGAGAGCATTATAAAAGAAGAGATTTCAAACGTCCGCTCTGATATGGGGCACCTTCTCCGCCGGGTTGAAGAGGCGGAGGAGGCCTCTAGTAAACAAGCTAAAGACTTAGCAGACCTAAAAAAACGAGTCGAGAAGGTGCAGAGTGAAAATCGAGCTTTGGCTTTTAGACTCGAGGAACAGGAGAACCAGAGCCGCCGTCAAAACTTACGCATTCGATCAATCCCGGAACAACAGAACGAAGACCTGGGTGAGAAGATGAGAAAAATTTTCAATCCCTTACTGGGAAGGCGGGAAGATGAGGTGTTGAGTATCGATAGGGTCCATAGAATAAGGAAGCCCCCCCACATTAAGCAAGACATCCCAAGAGACGTCATAATTAAATTTCATCAATATGAGGACAAAGAAAAAATCTGGAAAAAATTAAAAGGGGCGCCACCTCTCAAATTTGAAAACAAGGACTTGCAAATCTTCATCGACCTCTCAGCAGGGACTTTAGAGAGGAGAAGACAGATGAGACCAGTCCTCGATCTACTCAGGAAGGCCAATTTAAAGTACAGCTGGGGGTTCCCAACATCCCTGATAGTCTTCAAAGAGGGAAGATCCTTCAGAATGAGATACATGGAAGAAATGCAGGACTTTTGTAGCAATCTGGGTATCTCGGTCCCGGTTTCGGAATAGACGCTGGGGATCGGGCGGGGGGGTGGGGGGTGTTGGGGGGGAGGGAGGTGTTGAGGTTTCCCTCCTTCCCCCTTTTTTTTTTTTTTTTTTTCCTTCCCCCCCCCCTCTCCCTCCCTCCTCCCCCCCCCCCCCCTGCTCCGCCGCCCTTCTCTCCATATGGGAGGGGTGGCCGACCCCGGGACATGGGGACTTGGGTACAATGGACTCAAGTCATCAACAATCGATATGCACTTGGTAGGAAAAGGGAGATAATAGGATCCCTCCTTTAGAAAGCAATCTGTATTGTATTTAGGGTGGGGGATTGCGGGGCGGTGGGGGGTGTACTTGGGGGTGGGGCAGCTTGAGTCTATCCCATTGAATGGGTCCTGGATGCCGGCGTGGGAGCCCAGCCCCTGCGGAAGAGGCACGCCGTGTGGTATGTGTGTGCTTCCATACGGGCGGGCTTCAGGCGTAGTGGGCGCCATAGGGGGGAGGGTGGGGGGCGGGAGTCAGGGGGTGGGGGGCGGTGGTGAGGTGGGGCGGGGGGGTGGCTGGGTGGAGGGGGGGAGGGAGGGAGGGAGGAGGGCGGTGGGAGGAGATGTTGGGTGTTCGGTGGGGGGGAGAGGAGAAGGGGAGACAGAGGCGGGCTGTGTTCAAGGGGAGCAGAGTACAGAGGTTAGAATGACTACCTTCTAAGAGATGCCCGATATTAAATTGATTTCCTATAATGTAAAAGGGCTGAACTCTCCCAGGAAGAGGCACAAAATTTTGAGGGAACTGGATCATCTGGGAGGGGATGTGGTCTTCCTGCAGGAGACACACCTGACCCTCAACACCAGGGTCAGGTTGTTCTCCCCCAGGTTTCCACAATGGCACTATGGGGATTCCCCCGATAAGGGGTCTAAAGGGGTAGCTATTGGCTATCCAAAGTAGTGAACTTCCTAGTAAGGGATCGATTAATAGACCCGGAAGGTCGTTTTTTATTTTTGAAAGGTTCCATCGGCTCTAGAAAGATCACGCTGGCCAACGTATACTGCCCGAACAGGAGCCCCACTGTCTTCCTGGGACAGTTGTTAGAGAAATTGATGGAATTCGGAGAAGGGGAGATGGTCCTGGCCGGGGACATGAACTTTTGTCTAGACCCGGCCTGGGACAGTACGTCCCGTGCCCAGGGGATCAAGAAGGTGTCACTAAGAGCAATTAAGCGGAAACTATTCCACTGTCAATTAATAGACGTGTGGAGAATACAACATGTTAAAGAGAGGGACTACACCTTCCACTCCCCTGTGCACGGGACCTACTCCAGGCTGGACTATATTTTTGTTGATCATAGCTTGTTAGAAGGGGTGGTAGATACTAGTATTGAAACAACAACTCTTTCTGATCATTCACCTGTCACGATAAGGCTGAAGCTCCCAGAGTTAGGGAGACGTCCCTTCTCGTGGAAGCTGAATGAAAGCCTACTTAAGGACCCGGAAGTAATAGACCGGATCCAGAGTGAGTTAAATCAATTTTTTACACTGAATGACACGGGCGAGGTTTCCTCTTCTATTCTCTGGGAGGCGCATAAAGCCTACATACGGGGGATTCTCATATCTATAGGAGCAGCCCAAAAAAAAAAAAGGAAGGAAAAAAGGGAAAAACTGATAGCGGACCTGTTCCAACTAGAACAATTACACAAGAGGTCCAGGGGACAGGATGCGGACTGCTACCGGGCGATGGTTGCTGGAAGAGAGGAGCTGAGGGACACGATGGAGCAGGAGGCAAAGAGTGCCATAAATTTAATGGCCAAGGAGAGGTATCTTTGGGCCAACAAGTCTAGCAAATACCTGGCGAGGCAAATCAGGAAAAAAAGAAGGCGGAATTACATAGAGAAAATAAATGGGGCAGGCGGTAAAGAGTTTGTATCAAGTGAAGATATGGCAAATGAGTTTAGAAAATTCTATGCTGACCTATATACAATTAGACATGAGGAAGGGGAGGTCAGTGCACGGACAGCAAGGAGAAGAGAATTTCTAAAAGAGGCAGGCCTAGGAGTATTGTCTGGTGAAGATAGAGATCTCCTGGACAACCCCATAGAGGAGGGGGAAATTCTAGCAGCATTAAAAGATACCCCGAAGGGTAAAAGTCCGGGCCCGGATGGCTTCTCCTCCAACTATTTATTAAAAATGAAACACATTCTGGTCCCCAAGCTCTGCAAATATTGGAACGAACTGGGCACCAGAGTCGAGATGGAGCGAGAGGCCCTGCGTGCCACGATAACTTTAAAATAAAAGATGGGAAGGATGCCAAGCTGTGTTCGAGCTACCGGCCTATTTCTCTACTCAACACGGACGTAAAACTATATGCAAAGGTCCTGGCTAATAGACTAAAGCGACTCATGGCGGACCTAGTACACCCGGACCAGTCCGGTTTTGTCCCGGGGAGACAGTGTAGAGACAATGGGGTCCGGGCGGTGCTGCTGGCGGAGTTCTGTAGACATAGGGGACCCCCTGCTCTATTCCTGTCGATGGACGCCGAAAAGGCTTTCGACAGGGTAGACTGGGGGTTCCTGATGGATACATTAGAGGAAACGGGTATTGGACCCAGGTTTATTTCCTGGGTAAAGGCCTTATACAGCAGACCAACGGCAGTTGTTAGGGTAAATGGGGCAGTATCCAAAACTTTTGAAATGAAAAACGGAACCAGGCAGGGGTGCCCTCTCTCCCCTCTCCTGTTTGTTCTGTCCCTGGAGCCTCTCCTAGCTACCATCCGGAGCAGTCCCGATTGCAAGGGGGTCCGGGTGGGACCAGAGGAGCACAAACTGGCAGCATTTGCCGATGATATACTCTTTTTTGTCTCAGCTCCCAGAGTAACCCTCCCTAACATATGGCGAATTCTAAGGCGATATGGAGAAGCCTCCAATTTTAAAATCAACCCCGGCAAATCTGAAATCCTAAACATTAGCCTCACGAAGCAGGAGGAAGCTCATCTAACCTCCGTGTTTCCCTTCCCCTGGAGAAGGGAGATTAATTATTTAGGTATTAAGCTAGCCAACTCTATTAAAAAGTTGTTCCAAAGTAATTACATCCCACTACTAGATGAAATCAGGCAGGAGGCTGGGAGATTGAGGTCGAGACCGCTCTCCTGGTTTGGTCGCGTGAATGCGGTTAAAATGACGATCACCCCAAAGATTTTATATAAATTTCAGCTGCTTCCGATCCCTCTACCAAGATATTTTCTGGGGGCTCTAAGGAAATTAATTACCCAGGCTGTCTGGGGTGGCAACAAACCTCGCATTTCTTATGCAACACTGAGTAGAAGTAAAAAAAAAGGCGGAATAGCGGCACCAGATTTCAATAGGTACTATATTGCTGTAGTGCTTTCACGGGTTATAGAATGGAGTAAGAAGGAGACTGATAAGCGGTGGGTGAATATTGAATATATCTTAAGTAATAATAATTTGGCACATTCACTATGGAACCCCCCAAAATTTAGGACTTTCAGCACTGATATTTCTTTATTAACACAAAACACTTTTAAATTATGGGACAGAATTCATACCCAGCACAAATGGCCGCACAATTCACCTTTAATATATATGAAGAATAATTTATTTTTTGAACCAGGTATGAGTACAGTGGGGGGGGAGTGGTTAAAAGATGACACTCTTCAATTGAAAAATTTTATTAGTAGGGGGGAAATACGCACTTTCACGGAATTGAACCGAGAGGGAGAACACTGGGTGATAGATTGGTGGAGGTACTTACAGCTTTCCCATTTCATAAGTAAATTACCAAAGCCCCTTAGGAGTATAGAGGAGCTCAGACCTCTTGAGAAACTCTGTGTGACGGAGAACCCGGGAGGTGTTATAGGTCAAATCTACAGAGTACTTGGAGAGTCACAGGAGGGTAAGACGCCTCATTATATCACAAGGTGGGAGCAGGAATTGGGGTTACCATGCACTAGGAAATGGTAAAAGAACCCAAAAAGGGTACCCAGATCAGCAAGGAAAGGAAAGGGTTAAACCCACCCTTTCATACCTGCTACACAAGGGCTGACCACACAGGGGGCAGTGATACATGCACAGTGTGAACTGCACAGACAGACACACAACGTGCACGGGTGATAAAATCATAGTAGAAACACACAGAGGCAGGATACCAGTGTGTTAATGCAGAGCATATACCTGTGATGATTGCACACAGCATTTGGGGAAGCTGCCCACAGAGAAATCCAAATATCAACAGTACTGACTGCTGATTGAATTTCTCCACTGAAATGACGCCGCCCCCAGCGCCCATGAACTGAGCCCCTGGGCAGGAGTAACCCAGGGATGCCTAGTCGGAAGAGAAAGCAGCGGCTTGGAACGCAAATGTGCTCCAGCTGCCATAGACTAGAAGACATTAGAGCCAGAGAAGAAACAGACAAACAGAAACACACAAACTGCTGCCATGGAATATGTAATATAAAAGTATACATCACCGCACAGGGCAACTTCAATCCTGCTTCCACGATCAGGCCGGGCCAGGTAGATTGATCACACCGGGCTTGGGGCAAATAGGGCTACCCGCTAACAGCTGGGCTATCTGGCCATTGCGCCGCTTGCCTGTCAATGGCCAGGCTTTAGCTCTTCCAGTGCCTCCTTCGTTTGCCCACTCCATACCCTGCTAACAGCCAAGGCTTATAAGAGTGTCTTCGGTTTAGCTCGCTCCATACCCTGCTAATAGTCAGGGCTTATCAGTGTATCGCGACCTGTCTTTCCAGTGCTCGCCGCCAGCTGGTCTTGATTGCGGAAGATAAAAATCTTCAGGTTGATATTATCCTCTCTCATAAATATTGGCTTGGAGCAAATATTTATGAGAGAGGAGCCATTTAGGGAAGGAGTGGAGGTGGGATTAACCACACATATGCTGCCATGGAGTCTGTCAGGAAAAAATGTATTTCAATATAAATAATAAAGACAAAAATATTTAAAGCACCCTTATCCCGCTGTGCTCACGCAGAAAAACAAACATGTATGTAGGTCCGTCACACATAAAGTGCTCAGCATAAATGAGTACACCCCTTTTGAAAATTAAGATTTTAATCAATATCTTAATGAACACAAGAACAATTTCCAAAAGTTTGACAAAACTGAGTTTTTTTTTTACAATTATTTTATTTATTCAAGGAACAAGCTCAAAGACAGACATCTGGACAATCACAGTCTGTTATCTTACAACACATTGCTTGTATACGTTATATGCGAGAACATTTTATTACATCCAAAGGACAGTATGACATTTTGCTTAAAGTGTAAGTAAACCCCCCTATCGTTTTCAGCGCAGGAAGCTGCCATCTTTGTCTCTGTTTATTCTACAACTGCCATGATGCTGCACATGTGATTAGTTATGACACCAACCATTGGATGGTTTGACAGTTTGGTTAAGAGCACAACCAATGGGAGTGTTACATTTTCGGCACGTGCCGGAAATAAAACTGTTTTATGGATGGGTTTACTTCCGCTTTAACTGAAACGTCTCTTTTATTTTGTGCGATAGGTGCTTAAAGCAACGTCTTGGTACTAGGTGTGCATAGGGCAGCAATACTAGTGGTGCAGGTGTGTTGCCCTTTAGTGGGTCCCAGTCCATTTTTAATTTTGATATACTAGAAGAGTTTGGATCCTGTTAATTCGCGTCCATAGAACCGAGAAAAAGGATAGAGAAGAAGGATAGTTAGAAGTTATAGAGAGAAAAAGAGGAAAGAGAGAAGTCAGAGAAGAGGGGTTGGGGGGGGTAAGGGGGAGGTGGGGGGTGGGGATCTGGAGGATAATTCTGTGTGAGCCCACCATACGTGGGAGCAATCAGTCAGGGCACCTGTGTGCTCTGTAGCCAGTAGGGTCAGTAGTTAGTTATTTAGTTAGTAGGGTGACTTTTAGTCATTCGGGTACAAAACTGAGTTTTATAGAGCATTTGTTTAGCTCCATTACATGAAAGTAAGGGTAACAATATAACTTGGATTACAGTTTTACTCAAATTAGTTAATGCAAAAATGAATACACCACACAACAAAAACTACTGCATCTAGTATTTTGTAAGACCTTCATGATTTCTAAGGACCGCACCAAGCCTTCTATTCATGGAATGAACGAGTTGGTGACCTATTGCAATTTGCAAGATTTATCTTTTTCTATTCAAGAACAACCTCTTTTAGAGCTTGGATGCTGGGTGGAGAGTGATGCTCAACTTGTCTCTTCAGAATTCAACCATAGTTGTTCAATTGGGTTCAGATCAGGGGACATACTTGCCCACTGAATCACTTTCAACCTGTTCTCAGAAATGCTTTGAATAGTTGTCATGTTAGAAAAGTGCATGACGACCAAGGGCACAGAGTGATGGTAGCATCTTCTCTTTCAATATAGGGCAGTACATCTGTAAATTTATCATACTATCTATGAAAGCACTCATGCAGCCCCACAGAAGGACACTGCCACCACCACATTTCACTGTAGGCATCATGCACTTTTCTTCGTACTCCTCACCTTTGCGATGCCATACAGTTTTGAAGCCATCAGTTTCAAAAACATTTATCTCAGTCTCATCACTCCAGTACAAAGTCCCAGTAGACTTCTTCGTTTTCAGCATGGACCCTGGCAAATTCTAGGCAGGCTTTTTTGTACATGGGCTTTAGGAGGGGCTTACTTTGTGTATGACACCCATGCATGCCATTCCTCTGCAGTGTATGCCATATTGTGGAAACAATCACCCCAGTTTGGCTTTATACTTCTTTAGCTAACTGCAGTGAACTTGCATGCCCATTTTCTTCAACCCTTCTCAAAGGAAGACACTCCTGTCGAGGTGTTAAAAGAGAAGTAAAGGATTCCCCCCCATCATACTTACCTAGGTGGATCCACCAATGTTCTGATGCTGCATCTGTCCCCCGGTGCCTCCACACTGAGAACCAATCGATTAAACACCACGGATCACTCGGTTTTCAGAGTTCCGTGAGCAGAGAGCTGTAGACCGTCAGTCATAGCTCTCTGCTCTTCTCCCTCCTCGCTCACTGGAGTGCTGAGCTTTGGAGGGGGCGGAGCGTCTGGCTCAGGCTCTCAGCGCCTCGCTAAGAGGCAGAGACTGGTGTCAGTCCAGGCACTTGGTGGATCCAGACTCCGTGGTCAGGATGACGCGGTGCCTGGACTGAAATAAGTGACATCAGCAGAGAGTGGACTCCATCCCGCTTTCTGTTGAAAACAGGTCACAGGAGTGCAAAACAAATTGCACTCCTGTGATCCATAGGAGAAGTCTAGCCAAACAAGCTTTGGCTGGACTTCTCCTTTAACTTCTGTGGATGGCCTGGATGTCTCTGTGATATGGTTGCAGTTCCATCTTTGTTATATTTTTGTATCACAGTATTCTGACTAATAAGTAGGGATGAGCTTCGAGTTCGAGTCGAACTCATGTTCTACTCGAACATTGGCTGTTCGCAAGTTCGCCGAAGAGCGAACAATTTGGGGTGTTCGCGGCAAATTCGAATGCCGCGGAACACCCTTTAAAAGTCTATGGGAGAAATCAAAAGTGCTAATTTTAAAGGCTTATATGCAAGTTATTGTCATAAAAAGTGTTTGGGGACCCGGGTCCTGCCCCAGGGGACATGGATCAATGCAAAAAAAAGTTTTAAAAACGGCCGTTTTTTCAGGAGCAGTGATTTTATTAATGCTTAAAGTCAAACAATAAAAGTGTAATATCCCTTTAAATTTCGTACCTGGGGGGTGTCTATAGTATGCCTGTAAAGGGGCGCATGTTTCCTGTGTTTAGAACAGTCTGACAGCAAAATGACATTTGGAAGGAAAAAACTCATTTAAAACTACCCGCGGCTATTGCATTGCCGACAATACACATAGAAGTTCATTGATAAAAACGGCATGGTAATTCCCCACAGGGGAACCCCGAACCAAAAAAAAAAAAAAAAAAATGATGTGGGGGTCCCCCTAAATTCCATACAAGGCCCTTCAGGTCTGGTATGGATATTAAGGGGAACCCCAGCCAAAATTTAAAAAAAAAATTGACGTGGGGTTCCCCCTAAATTCCATACCAGACCCTTCAGGTCTGGTATGGATTTTAAGGGGAACCCCGCGCCAAAAAAAAAAAAAAAAAAAGGCGTGGGGTCCCCCTAAAAATCCATACCAGACCCTTATCCGAGCACGCAACCTGGCAGGCTGCAGGAAAAGAGGGGGGGACGAGAGTGCGGCCCCCCCCCCCTCCTGAACCGTACCAGGCCACATGCCCTCAACATTGGGAGGGTGCTTTGGGGTAGCCCCCCAAAACACCTTGTCCCCATGTTGATGAGGACAAGGGCCTCATCCTCACAACCGTGGCCGGTGGTTGTGAGGGTCTGCGGGCGGGGGGCTTATCGGAATCTGGAAGCCCCCTTTAACAAGGGGACCCCCAGATCCCGGCCCCCCCCCTGTGTGAAATGGTAAGGGGGTACTTACCCCTACCATTTCACTAAAAAACTGTCAAAAATGTTAAAAATGACAAGAGACAGTTTTTGACAATTCCTTTATTTAAATGCTTCTTCTTTCTTCTTTCTTCCTTCATCTTCTTCTGGTTCTTCTGGCTCTTCTGGTTCTTCCTCCGGCGTTCTCGTCCAGCATCTTCTCCGCGGCGTCTTCTATCTTCTTCTCCTCGGGCCGCTCCGCACCCATGGCATGAGGGGAGGCTCCCGCTCTTCTCTTCATCTTCTTCTCTTCTTCATCTTCTTCTTCATCTTCTTCTTCTTCTTCTTCTTCCTTCTTCTCTTCTTCCTGTCTTCTCCGGGCCGCTCCGCAATCCATGCTGTGGCATGGAGGGAGGCTCCCGCTGTGTGACGGCGTCTCTTCGTCTGACGGTTCTTAAATAACGGGGGGCGGGGCCATCCGGTGACCCCGCCCCCCTCTGACGCACGGTGACTTGAGGGACTTCCCTGTGACGTCACGGGGAATGCCACAGGAAAGTCCCGTCATGTCACCGTGCGTCAGAGGGGGGCGGGGTCACCGGGTGGCCCCGCCCCCCGTTATTTAAGAACCGTCAGACGAAGAGACGCCGTCACACAGCGGGAGCCTCCCTCCATGCCACAGCATGGATTGCGGAGCGGCCCGGAGAAGACAGGAAGAAGAGAAGAAGAGAAGAAGGAAGAAGAAGAAAAAGAAGAAGAAGAAGATGAAGAAGAAGATGAAGAAGAGAAGAAGATGAAGAGAAGAGCGGGAGCCTCCCCCCAAATGCCATGGGTGCGGAGCGGCCCGAGGAGAAGAAGATAGAAGACGCCGCGGAGAAGATGCTGGACGAGAACGCCGGAGGAAGAACCAGAAGAGCCAGAAGAACCAGAAGAAGAAGAAGATGAAGGAAGAAAGAAGAAAGAAGAAGCATTTAAATAAAGGAATTGTCAAAAACTGTCTCTTGTCATTTTTAACATTTTTGACAGTTTTTTAGTGAAATGGTAGGGGTAAGTACCCCCTTACCATTTCACACAGGGGGGGGGCCGGGATCTGGGGGTCCCCTTGTTAAAGGGGGCTTCCAGATTCCGATAAGCCCCCCGCCCGCAGACCCTCACAACCACCGGCCACGGTTGTGAGGATGAGGCCCTTGTCCTCATCAACATGGGGACAAGGTGTTTTGGGGGGCTACCCCAAAGCACCCTCCCAATGTTGAGGGCATGTGGCCTGGTACGGTTCAGGAGGGGGGGGGGGCCGCACTCTCGTCCCCCCCTCTTTTCCTGCGGCCTGCCAGGTTGCGTGCTCGGATAAGGGTCTGGTATGGATTTTTAGGGGGACCCCACGCCTTTTTTTTTTTTTTTTTTTTGGCGCGGGGTTCCCCTTAAAATCCATACCAGACCTGAAGGGTCTGGTATGGAATTTAGGGGGAACCCCACGTCAATTTTTTTTTTAAATTTTGGCTGGGGTTCCCCTTAATATCCATACCAGACCTGAAGGGCCTTGTATGGAATTTAGGGGGACCCCCACATCATTTTTTTTTTTTTTTTTTTGGTTCGGGGTTCCCCTGTGGGGAATTCCCATGCCGTTTTTATCAATGAACTTCTATGTGTATTGTCGGCAATAGCCGCGGTAGTTTTAAATGTGTTTTTTCCTTCCAAATGTCACTTTGCTGTCAGACTGTTCTAAACACGGGAAACATGCGCCCCTTTACAGGCATACTATAGACACCCCCCAGGTATGAAATTTAAAGGGATATTACACTTTTATTGTTTGACTTTAAGCATTATTAAAATCACTGCTCCTGAAAAAACGGCCGTTTTTAAAACTTTTTTTTGCATTGATTCATGTCCCCTGGGGGAGGACCCGGGTCCCCAAACACTTTTTATGACAATAACTTGCATATTAGCCTTTAAAATTAGCACTTTTGATTATTCATGTTCGTGTCCCATAGACTTTAACGGCGTTCGCGTGTTCGAACGAATTTTTTTCCTGTTCGCATGTTCTGGTGCGAACCGAACAGGGGGGTGTTCGGCTCATCCCTACTAATAAGTAAAGCTTTGCTGGTCTTCTTGTAGCCTTCACCTGTCTTGTATAAAGAAATAATTTTCTTTCTTGGGCCTTGTGACATTTTTCTTCCATGTGGTGCCATTGCTGACAGTATGAAATGGGAAGGGGTTTTCTTTGTTAATATCGTAAAAAATACTGCGCTATCCCATAAGTGGAAATGATCCCCACATGTGTGTGATGAAAAGACAAATATCTCAAACCAAAAATTGAAATGTAAAATGCTGCTGCAACCTTAGATGTGAAACAACCTCCACCATACTAGCTATACAATTTAAAGGCTGCGCTGCTAGTGCAAATACATGATCATATTAACTGAAAATACCATAATTATGAATGAACACAAGTGAATTGTTTCATAACAAAAAAAAAATGCACATAAATCGCATGCAAAAAAAAAAGAATCGCATGCAAAAAAAATGAGTGGAACATTCAGTAAACAAAAACGATTAAATAGAGTCCATTTAGTCATAGATTGAAATGAACTGTAGGTCTTGTGGGTGTAGAAAATGGTTGAATAGAGGGAGAAAGACACCCTTCCTTCAAGTGATATAAAGATTATTTCCGTAGGGAGCGTGATGTTAAAATAGAGAGAAGATCCTCCACCTCAAGTAAGGTAAGCCCCTTACCAGATCCAAAGATCTCCTGTCACAGAGATCATGCACACATGTGGCTGTGTCCCCCAGCCACTGGGTCTCTGTCAGTGCGCAGATCGGAAGCCACCTCTCCAGGAAATCAATCCAAACGTGATTTATCCGCTCACAGACCATGGATAAATAGGAAAGAAATGCTCCATAGCGTAATACAGTTAAAATCCACTTTAATTTATAAAAGAAAAGCACTTACAATTTGTGCAGTAAAGATCGCTTATAAAAACATGTAGCGCCGGCCGGCTTCAGCTGCTGCCCGTTTCTTCCGGGCCCAGCGCGGTATGGTGGCGACGTCAGCACGCCGCTCCTCCCCACGCCGCCTCGACAAATCTGTCGTCTTCCTGGGGTCCCCAGGACTCAGCACTGTCTTTCCAGTGCTCGCCGCCAGCTGGTCTTGATTGCGGAAGATAAAAATCTTCAGGTTGATATTATCCTCTCTCATAAATATTGGCTTGGAGCAAATATTTATGAGAGAGGAGCCATTTAGGGAAGGAGTGGAGGTGGGATTAACCACACATATGCTGCCATGGAGTCTGTCAGGAAAAAATGTATTTCAATATAAATAATAAAGACAAAAATATTTAAAGCACCCTTATCCCGCTGTGCTCACGCAGAAAAACAAACATGTATGTAGGTCCGTCACACATAAAGTGCTCAGCATAAATGAGTACACCCCTTTTGAAAATTAAGATTTTAATCAATATCTTAATGAACACAAGAACAATTTCCAAAAGTTTGACAAAACTGAGTTTTTTTTTTACAATTATTTTATTTATTCAAGGAACAAGCTCAAAGACAGACATCTGGACAATCACAGTCTGTTATCTTACAACACATTGCTTGTATACGTTATATGCGAGAACATTTTATTACATCCAAAGGACAGTATGACATTTTGCTTAAAGTGTAAGTAAACCCCCCTATCGTTTTCAGCCCAGGAAGCTGCCATCTTTGTCTCTGTTTATTCTACAACTGCCATGATGCTGCACATGTGATTAGTTATGACACCAACCATTGGATGGTTTGACAGTTTGGTTAAGAGCACAACCAATGGGAGTGTTACATTTTCGGCACGTGCCGGAAATAAAACTGTTTTATGGATGGGTTTACTTCCGCTTTAACTGAAACGTCTCTTTTATTTTGTGCGATAGGTGCTTAAAGCAACGTCTTGGTACTAGGTGTGCATAGGGCAGCAATACTAGTGGTGCAGGTGTGTTGCCCTTTAGTGGGTCCCAGTCCATTTTTAATTTTGATATACTAGAAGAGTTTGGATCCTGTTAATTCGTGTCCATAGAATCGAGAAAAAGGATAGAGAAGAAGGATAGTTAGAAGTTATAGAGAGAAAAAGAGGAAAGAGAGAAGTCAGAGAAGAGGGGTTGGGGGGGGGTAAGGGGGAGGTGGGGGGTGGGGATCTGGAGGATAATTCTGTGTGAGCCCACCATACGTGGGAGCAATCAGTCAGGGCACCTGTGTGCTCTGTAGCCAGTAGGGTCAGTAGTTAGTTATTTAGTTAGTAGGGTGACTTTTAGTCATTCGGGTACAAAACTGAGTTTTATAGAGCATTTGTTTAGCTCCATTACATGAAAGTAAGGGTAACAATATAACTTGGATTACAGTTTTACTCAAATTAGTTAATGCAAAAATGAATACACCACACAACAAAAACTACTGCATCTAGTATTTTGTAAGACCTTCATGATTTCTAAGGACCGCACCAAGCCTTCTATTCATGGAATGAACGAGTTGGTGACCTATTGCAATTTGCAAGATTTATCTTTTTCTATTCAAGAACAACCTCTTTTAGAGCTTGGATGCTGGGTGGAGAGTGATGCTCAACTTGTCTCTTCAGAATTCAACCATAGTTGTTCAATTGGGTTCAGATCAGGGGACATACTTGCCCACTGAATCACTTTCAACCTGTTCTCAGAAATGCTTTGAATAGTTGTCATGTTAGAAAAGTGCATGACGACCAAGGGCACAGAGTGATGGTAGCATCTTCTCTTTCAATATAGGGCAGTACATCTGTAAATTTATCATACTATCTATGAAAGCACTCATGCAGCCCCACAGAAGGACACTGCCACCACCACATTTCACTGTAGGCATCATGCACTTTTCTTCGTACTCCTCACCTTTGCGATGCCATACAGTTTTGAAGCCATCAGTTTCAAAAACATTTATCTCAGTCTCATCACTCCAGTACAAAGTCCCAGTAGACTTCTTCGTTTTCAGCATGGACCCTGGCAAATTCTAGGCAGGCTTTTTTGTACATGGGCTTTAGGAGGGGCTTACTTTGTGTATGACACCCATGCATGCCATTCCTCTGCAGTGTATGCCATATTGTGGAAACAATCACCCCAGTTTGGCTTTCTACTTCTTTAGCTAACTGCAGTGAACTTGCATGCCCATTTTCTTCAACCCTTCTCAAAGGAAGACACTCCTGTCGAGGTGTTAAAAGAGAAGTAAAGGATTCCCCCCCATCATACTTACCTAGGTGGATCCACCAATGTTCTGATGCTGCATCTGTCCCCCGGTGCCTCCACACTGAGAACCAATCGATTAAACACCACGGATCACTCGGTTTTCAGAGTTCCGTGAGCAGAGAGCTGTAGACCGTCAGTCATAGCTCTCTGCTCTTCTCCCTCCTCGCTCACTGGAGCGCTGAGCTTTGGAGGGGGCGGAGCGTCTGGCTCAGGCTCTCAGCGCCTCGCTAAGAGGCAGAGACTGGTGTCAGTCCAGGCACTTGGTGGATCCAGACTCCGTGGTCAGGATGACGCGGTGCCTGGACTGAAATAAGTGACATCAGCAGAGAGTGGACTCCATCCCGCTTTCTGCTGAAAACAGGTCACAGGAGTGCAAAACAAATTGCACTCCTGTGATCCATAGGAGAAGTCTAGCCAAACAAGCTTTGGCTGGACTTCTCCTTTAACTTCTGTGGATGGCCTGGATGTCTCTGTGATATGGTTGCAGTTCCATCTTTGTTATATTTTTGTATCACAGTATTCTGACTAATAAGTAAAGCTTTGCTGGTCTTCTTGTAGCCTTCACCTGTCTTGTATAAAGAAATAATTTTCTTTCTTGGGCCTTGTGACATTTTTCTTCCATGTGGTGCCATTGCTGACAGTATGAAATGGGAAGGGGTTTTCTTTGTTAATATCGTAAAAAATACTGCGCTATCCCATAAGTGGAAATGATCCCCACATGTGTGTGATGAAAAGACAAATATCTCAAACCAAAAATTGAAATGTAAAATGCTGCTGCAACCTTAGATGTGAAACAACCTCCACCATACTAGCTATACAATTTAAAGGCTGCGCTGCTAGTGCAAATACATGATCATATTAACTGAAAATACCATAATTATGAATGAACAGAAGTGAATTGTTTCATAACAAAAAAAAAAATGCACATAAATCGCATGCAAAAAAAAAAGAATCGCATGCAAAAAAAATGAGTGGAACATTCAGTAAACAAAAACGATTAAATAGAGTCCATTTAGTCATAGATTGAAATGAACTGTAGGTCTTGTGGGTGTAGAAAATGGTTGGATAGAGGGAGAAAGACACCCTTCCTTCAAGTGATATAAAGATTATTTCCGTAGGGAGCGTGATGTTAAAATAGAGAGAAGATCCTCCACCTCAAGTAAGGTAAGCCCCTTACCAGATCCAAAGATCTCCTGTCACAGAGATCATGCACACATGTGGCTGTGTCCCCCAGCCACTGGGTCTCTGTCAGTGCGCAGATCGGAAGCCACCTCTCCAGGAAATCAATCCAAACGTGATTTATCCGCTCACAGACCATGGATAAATAGGAAAGAAATGCTCCATAGCGTAATACAGTTAAAATCCACTTTAATTTATAAAAGAAAAGCACTTACAATTTGTGCAGTAAAGATCGCTTATAAAAACATGTAGCGCCGGCCGGCTTCAGCTGCTGCCCGTTTCTTCCGGGCCCAGCGCGGTATGGTGGCGACGTCAGCACGCCGCTCCTCCCCACGCCGCCTCGACAAATCTGTCGTCTTCCTGGGGTCCCCAGGAAGACGACAGATTTGTCGAGGCGGCGTGGGGAGGAGCGGCGTGCTGACGTCGCCACCATACCGCGCTGGGCCCGGAAGAAACGGGCAGCAGCTGAAGCCGGCCGGCGCTACATGTTTTTATAAGCGATCTTTACTGCACAAATTGTAAGTGCTTTTCTTTTATAAATTAAAGTGGATTTTAACTGTATTACGCTATGGAGCATTTCTTTCCTATTTATCCATGGTCTGTGAGCGGATAAATCACGTTTGGATTGATTTCCTGGAGAGGTGGCTTCCGATCTGCGCACTGACAGAGACCCAGTGGCTGGGGGACACAGCCACATGTGTGCATGATCTCTGTGACAGGAGATCTTTGGATCTGGTAAGGGGCTTACCTTACTTGAGGTGGAGGATCTTCTCTCTATTTTAACATCACGCTCCCTACGGAGATAATCTTTATATCACTTGAAGGAAGGGTGTCTTTCTCCCTCTATCCAACCATTTTCTACACCCACAAGACCTACAGTTCATTTCAATCTATGACTAAATGGACTCTATTTAATCGTTTTTGTTTACTGAATGTTCCACTCATTTTTTTTGCATGCGATTCTTTTTTTTTTACATGCGATTTATGTGCATTTTTTTTTTTTGTTATGAAACAATTCACTTGTGTTCATTCATAATTATGGTATTTTCAGTTTTCTTTGTTAAGCAATGCCCTTTTATAATCAACTGTCTGCTGGACACCTGTTTAACCACTTCAGCCTTGGAAGATTTTACCCCCTTCCTGACCAGAGCACTTTTTACAAGTTGGCACTGTGTCGCTTTAATTGGCAATTGCGCAGTCGTTCGACGATGTACCCAAACAAAATTTGGGTCCTTTTTTTCCCACAAGTAGAGCTCTCATTTGGTGATATTTGATCACCTCTGCGGTTTTTATTTTTTGAGCTATAAACAAAAAAAAGAACGTCAATTTTGAAAAAAAACAATATTTTTTACTTTTTGCTAAAATAAATATCCCCAAAATGTTTTTAAAAAACAAATTTCTTCATCAGTTTAGGCCAATATATATTTTTCTACATATTTTTGGTAAAAGAACTACAATAAGCGTATATTGATTGGTTTGCGCAAAAGTTATAGTGTCTACAAACTATGTGAAAAATTTATAGCATTTTTATTATTATTTTTTAATAGTAATGGTGGTGATCGGCGATTTTTAGCAGTACTGCGACATTGTGAGGGACAGATCAGGGACTTTTGACACTTTTTTGGGACCATTGACATTTATACAGCGATCAGTGTTATAAAAATGCACTGATTACTGTGTAAATGTCACTGCCAGGGAAGGGGTTAACACTAGGGGGCGATCAAGGGGTTAATTGTGTGTTCTTTCAGTCTGTTTTAACTGTATGGGGGTATGATTGACTAAGGGAGGAGACATATCGTTTTTCCTACTTAGTAGGAACAAACGATATGGCTCCTCTTCCCTGACAGCACAGGGATTTGTGTTTACACACACAAATCCCTGTGCTGGCGCTCGTGCTTGACTGGCGGCGATCGTGCCTGCCGGCCACGTGCATCTGGTCCCCTGCCTCTGGCGGTTGCTAAAGGGAAGGACGTACCCATACGGGATTTCGCCCAGGGGTGCCATTCTGCCGCAGTATATCCACGTGAGCTGGTCGGGAACCGGTTAATGAATACTTAGACTCACCTGTAGTTGAATTCTTGGTAATTAGGATTTTGTTGACTAAAATTTAGCTTTGCTCTTAAGACTTTCATCAGGGTGTATTCATTTTTGCAGCATGGTCTTGAATGAATTTGTTAGGAAAAATACTTTTTTGTGTGTGCAAATTAACAAATCTTGGTTGCAATCAATAGCCTGCATCTGTGGGAGTATTTTGTAGTATAGTGTCCCATAGAAAACATTGATTCTGAAAGGAAAGTGAAGGTTTTCTGACAAATCTGTTGGGGGTGTACTCATTTATGCTGTGCACTGTATATAAAACAGAAAATTGTATACTCACCTTTCCATAATTTTCCTTTTCTGACGCATCTTCATGGCAGCACACACTGGGTTGTGACTCCGCCTCCACAACCTAACAGGATTGGTCTAGCTATAAAGCTGAAGAGAGACGCCCCCCCCCCCCCACACTATTCTCTGTATATATCATCAAGAAACAGGGAAGGTTCCTGTGTGCTGCCATGAAGATGCGTCAGGAAAGGAAAATTACGGAAAGGGAAGTATACAATTTTCCGTTTTCCTGACGCCTTCATGGCAGAACACTGGGAAATAACTCGCCAGACAGGTGGGTGCAAGAAAAAAATGTAAGTTTATTTATTAAAGAGCTGTAGAATTGGCTCTAATGATGGATCTGCCAAAGTCTGCTGTTGTTAGCTGAGAGTCTTATGGTGAAAAATTAATGTATTTCTGGACAACCAGGTCGCTGCTTTACAGATTGTTTCTGGTGAAACTCTACAGTATGCTGCCCATGAAGTCGCCATTGCCCTGGTTGAGTGCGCCCTGATGCCTTCCGGAATAGCCAGTTGTCGAATAGAGTATGCCTTTTTGATAAAGTTAACCAGCCAGGATGCAATCGTTCGGGAACTTGCTGGATGACCTTTCCTAGGTCCATGTGGAATTATGAGGAGAGTATCCGACTTCCTGAAGGAAGCTGTGGCTTCCAGATAGTTGGTTGTGACAGACTCACCCGGGATAGAGGCTTTTGGAGGGGACTGAATGCAAGCCTCTTGCCGACCGATTATGGGCCCTGGCATTTGGGGGAACGGTGCTCTTTGTGAGCTGTATGCCTGGGGACCCTTGAGGTGGTATTACTGTGGATTCGGGTCCTGGTCCCCCAGGACACACAGACTCTGGGGACCCTGGATTTGCCATATTAGAAATAGTGGCTGATTCATAATGCTGGGACAAATACTGTTAGGAGATACTGATTTCAATTCCAGCCACCTGTCTGTCTGTTGCCTGCTAGAATGTGTATTGTAAATAAGTCTAGTATGGAATCTAAGAGTCATTAGATCCCCATTGTTGTTTGTGTTAATTAACTCTGCTATTGTGTGAAGAAGAGTTTGGTGTTGATTTGTGATAATGTTAATTAGGTTTTCTGTACTACAAGATGGCCAATCTGGCCTAATGGTCATGACTGAGTCATCTAGGCTGTCTAAAGGGATTAGTTAATTAGCCCATGTTAATTAGGTTTCTGGTCACAGGTGTATGTTCAGAGTAATATGAGCAGGAGGTATGCACCTCCTCTTTTACTGTATAAAAGGGCCTGTATTCCTTTCAATAAAATAGATTCCTGGTTGAACTTACATACAGCCTGCCTGGTGTTTGTTCTGAGCTACACAGCTGGATTAGAATGGCACATAGCTGTAGTTCTAGTTCCGGAGCATCGGATGACCGAACCATCAGACGTTGCAATCTGATTCAATAGTCACAGAGGAGTGTCAGGAGAGTGGAACCATGCGAGCAGGGGCTCGTTACATTGGTTGGCAGCTGTGGAATTTGCTCTCCAGTTACTGGGACACGCCAAACCAGCCTGCAGGAGAGCCACTCTGAAAGACTTACTTGAGAGCCGGGAGGGACCGGTGGAATCGTGCTTCCTTGCCGTGAACACATCCAAACCATCACCTGGATCCAAGGTCCAAATAGCAGGAGAGGAGAGGTACAGATACCAGCCACCATGGAAGAGGAATTCAGAAGGAGGTTGCAAGAGATGCAGATACAGCACAGAGGACCAGTATCAGAGCAGGTCCTGCTAGGATGGTTTGATTCTAACCGCTGCGAACTCTGGAAGGAAGCACTAGCCCGTGAGCAGTGAAACCAGGGGAAAGTTCTCCCCTCCATCTATGTGAGGTACTGGTTGCAGTATGAAGTGCGAATGCTGTTATTGGGGGAACAGCCGAACCAGGAGTGGACAGCTGAGTTAAGCAGGCTGATCCGGGCAGAAATGCGATTGGACGAGAGCTACAGAGCCCTCCAGTGGTATGTAGCCCAAGTGTGCCCGTGGACAGCGGAGGACAGCCCCATGGAAAGCTTTGACTATGATGGCCTGGGATTGTTGTACTGGAGGCTGTCCAGGTACCCTGACTTTGGCAGTGATCGGGAGTGGTGTTTGGAGGAAATAATGGAGCACAGAGAGCGAAGACTGAATGTCTCGGAAGTGCACTGGGCACAGGAAGATTTGGAGTTTCTGGCCATTCAGGAATGGGAGCTTGAGATGGCCTACAGACAACTGCTAGACTCTGCTCAGCAGCAGGGTGGGGCTCCCTTTGCCTGGGACTATCAGGAAATACCAGTTGACACCCATCAAACGATCTGATACATTGTTCTGTGCACTTAACCCCAATACACAATTGAGAAAATGACGGGAATGGGGCGGAGCGTCACTACGTAGGAGCGCTCTCAGGACGCCCTTGAGCCTCGGTCCTCCCAAAGCTCTCGTTCTGCACGCAGCAATGAGGGAGAGACGCCAGGAACGCTGGCGCCGTGAGGCGAAGTCCGTACTGCCCGGTAAGCAGTAAGGTGAGGAGCCGCTCGTCCCTATCTGGCTGAGGGGGGTCTATCTGTGCCCCTCCCGTGGGTGCCAGGAGCTCGGAAGTGATGGTCGGGAGCAGGCTGGAGAAACCTGAGAAATCCAATAACGTAAAGAAGCAGCTGGAGGGGGGGGCGCCGTTACAAGACCTCACAAGACCTCACTGAAGTATGAAGAAGGAGGAGGTGAGAGGGTCTGTGTATACTTGTGTGCTTCCCTGAAATTTGATTAATAGCATAATAGCATAAGGGATCAAGACGGTGACCCATCCCTGTACACCCCTGCACCTAGGAAAAAAAGACTGTCGGTAAGAAAGCTTGTTGTGTGCACTCTATGCCCTGGGTCTCTGGGAGGAGGAGATGTAGGGTAAGCAGAGGAGACGGACGTTTAATGCTGGTACAGAAATAATTATTTAAGGTATACTCTTCTTTTGATATATGAATTGTCCACACCTGGAGCCATAAAAGTCCACCCATGAAACACTTTGATACCCAAGGTTTAAAGAACCAATTAATAGTGCTCTAGGATTGCAGAAATAATCAAGATGCATCTTCCTGTTTATATCTGAACTGCTTACATTTGGACCCATAAAAAGCTTACCCACTGAACTTTTTTGATACTTAAGATCTAAAAGACCCAATTAACAGTACTCTTGGACTGCACATTAAAAGTATATTGTTGGGATAGATTGTTGGAATAGTAGCCGAGAGATAAGTTTATGAAGTGTCGTGCATCCCAAATTTGGGCTTGGATGTCATTGCTGGCTCAGAAATATCTTAAGATGTATTTTCCTTCCTATGAATGAACTGTCAACATTGGGACTCATAAAGGCTCACCCACTACTTTGATACTCAATGTTTAAAGATTCATTTAATAATACTTTAGGATTGCATAATGAAGGCATTTTGGTGGGGTAGAGTGGTGGAGAGGTAGCCGAGAGGCAAGCCTATGAAGAGCTGCACTTGCCAAATTGGGTTCACTCCCTCCCCCCTAGACTGAGTGAATAGGGGTTCGGGAAGATTAAGGCAATTGAAGGTGGGTCATTCCCTTTCTGGCGAACTGTACAGATAGGGACTGATATCGGGTAATCTCCTGTGTATACTCTCCCCCCAGACCTCCCCAGGTTTTTGAAAAGACTCCTTGGAATTGACACAGGGGCTTACGCATAGGTCGGATTAAGTTGTTTAATTAACTGTGTATGATTAAAAGGAGGAGGTCCTGCAGGCATTTGGTCTTGTTCCCCCTATGTATAATTATTTCAAGGAACCACATGACACCCCCCTGGGTTCGAATTAACACACTTCGCCAGGTTGGACAGTTTGAGTGTAGGAGAAAAAATGAGGGGGAAGACAACTAAAGGGAACAAGGGCGCCACGGCTGCGTCAAGTCCAAGTGGGATTCAACGTTATATGTCGGCAGAGGCCAGTATATTGGAAGAAACACAGGGAAGCCCCAGACTAGGAGCCTCCACACGCCCAGGAATTAATAGACAGAAGGGGGCAGTAGAGGAGAACAAAGGTAAAATTGTAAGACCAAGAAATAGTGGGAGCCAACAGCAGAATGGTGCTGAGTCCCAGGAGGGACCACACGGGAGGAATGGTGATGAAGGGCACTTAGCAGGGAAAAGATTCTCACAGCAGTTAGCACAGGAGGAAGTTCCACAAATCAAAGAAATGCTTTCTGAGATGCTGTCAAAAATGGAGACCTCACTGAAAATAGATATCGCGGCTGTAAGAACAGATATTGGGCAAGTGCTCAGAAGGGTGGAGGAGATGGAAGACAGATTAGAAGATCATAAGCAAAGACTAGAGGGCATTGGCAAGCAATTAAGAGATCTACAAAAAGCAAACAGAAGTCTCCTATATAAATGAGAAGACGAGGAGAATCGCAGCCGATGTAAAAACTTGCGAATCAAAGGCCTCCCAGAGAAATACGGGAAGGAAGACCTGATACCAGTATTACAGCAGCTGTTAAATCCTTTATTGGATAAAGAAACAACAGATCCCCTGAAGCTAGATAGAGCACACAGGATCGCACGATACCCCCGAAATAGATCAGAGAGATAAAATCATGGGAAAACTGCGTCAGCGGCCAGGTTTAAGCTTTGAAGGGACAGAGTTACAAGTATATTCAGACCTGTCAGCAGGGACTCTCGCAAGAAGGAGATTGTTGAAACCTCTGATAGGCCTACTAAAATCAACAGAGATATTTTATCAATGGGGGTTTCCAGCCTGCTTAATTGGAAAAAAGAATGGACGAACGGCAGTGCTAAGATTCCCAGAGGATCTAGAGGACTTTTGCAGCAAGTTGGATATTGTCCCCCCCCCTATTCCTGGTTGGGGACATGAAGAGAGAGTATCATTAATGCGAAGCACAACGGGGCGGAGGGATGGAGGGGGTACAGTGGGCAACTCAAGCTAGCAACAATGAAATGCAACCGGGAGAAGTAACATAGTTCTAACATGAGCTGGGCGGGGGGGGGGTGGAGGGTATCAGGGTGGACCGGGGGGGCACCTGTGACGTGAGCCCAACAGGGAATATGGGAGCAGGGTGGCATCAGATAGATGGAGACCATCCGACCCATATAATGAACAGAGGGGTCTGTCCAGCCGTCATAGGTGATTTGTACCAGACTGGGGGGGAGGGGGGAAGGAGGGATGGGGGGCAGGGAGGGAGGGATCGAGGGTTGGGATTGGGGTGGGGCTGTTTTTTTTTTTTATCCCTCTCTCTCTCTCTCCTGGGTTTGCCCTACGGGACTGGCCAGACACTCGTATTTGAGGTGAAATATGGGAGTAGTAAATTTTGTTACATATAATGTAAGGGGATTGAATACAGCAAAAAAAAAGATATAAAATTAACCAGGAACTGCAGTTTTTGGGAGCAAATGTGGTGTTCCTGCAGGAAACAAATATTTTGCATTCAGGAAGGGGACTGGCATCGCACCTGTTCCCAAAGTGGTTCTATGGGGACGCAAGATCAGCACATTCAAGGGGAGTGGCTATTGGGTTTGACAGGACAATGATGTTCGTAGAACATGAGCGACTGGCCGACCCAGGGGGCAGGTTTCTTTTTTTGAAGGGGAAGCTGTTCGATACGTGGGTCACAGTAGCGAATATCTACTCTCCTAATAGGAACCCGGAGAATATTTTAAGGAAAGTTTTGAGGAAGCTTGAGACCTTTAAAAAAGGTAAATTAATACTGGCAGGGGACTTAAATTGGAGTATGGACCCCAGGATGGACACCTCAGGGGGTGGGATAAAGCCTGGCATACAAGGTGAGACACTAAAAAAAATGTTAATGCGCCTTCAGTTAATGGATGCGTGGAGAATATGCCACCCAAAGGAACACGACTACACTTTTTATTCTGTTGTACATAGATCATTTTCGAGGATAGATTATATTTTAATAGAACATCAGTTGGTCTCTTATCTGAAGGCAGCAGAAATCAAAGCAATCACCCTGTCTGATCACGCGCCGGTGAAAATCCAGGTAGAGATCGCTGGTGGTGACTAGGATGAATTGGAAACTGAACGACTCTCTTATTCAAAACCCGGACTCAGCCAAGAAAATAGAGCAGGAATTGAAGGGCTACTTTGAGATAAATGACACAGAGGACATATTTAGGGCCACCCTTTGGGAAGCGCATAAAATTTATATAAGAGGGATTTTGATTGCCATTAGAGCGGGGAAAAAAAAAGAAAAGGGGGAAAGGATGACACGCCTATATAGAGAGATCCAGGAATTAGAACAGAGTACAAGACCTAGGGGGATCCCAGAAAAGCAAGAGCTAATAAGGAAAAGAAGAGAATTGGATGAGTTATTGGACAAGGAAGTGTGCTTTTTATACAATCAATAGAGATATGTACCAGGAGGGTAATAAATCAGGAAAGTGGATGGCAAGAAGGATCAAAGAAAAAAAGAATAGGACCTTTATACCTAAAATGAGAGATGAGGAGGGGAACTTAGAATTTTTTTCCCTTAAGATTGCCAAAATATTTCACTCTTACTATAGTGCCCTTTATAAGGTAGGACGGAAAGAGGAGTTGAGTGAAAAGAAGAAGGAAAGAATAAGGGAGTACCTTCAGGGACTAGACCTTCCCAGGGCAAAAAGGGAGAAGGTTGAGTGCTTCGAGATTCCTATATGACAGGAGGAAGTAGAAAAAGCTATAAGAAACACTGCCCTGGGAAAGAGCCAAGGCCCCGACGGATACTCCATAGCATATTATAAAAAATTTCCTAAAATCTTGGTACCCAAACTGTGCGATTATCTAAATGCCCTGGGCGAGAATGAAGAGTCCCGAGAAGAGTCTCTGTTAGCTTATATCACCCTTATTTTGAAAGAAGGTAAAGAACCAGCATCCCCAGGAAGCTACAGGCCAATCTCGTTATTAAATATAGATACAAAAATCTTTGCCAAAATACTCGCAGATAGGTTGAAAGATGGGTTGAAGCAGTGGATACACAATGATCAGGTGGGATTCGTACCTGGAAGAGAGGGGAGGGATAATTCCCTGAAAACAATTTTTCTAATGCAGGAAGCAGTCAGGAGCGATATTCCAGCGGCCCTAATGTCATTCGATGCCGAAAAGGCTTTCGATAGAGTGGATTGGGGATTCGTGGTTGAAACTTTGAAGCATTTAGGAATCAGGGAAAGGATGATGAAATGGATTCTGTCACTATATAGACACCCAAAGGCCAGAATTAGAATAAATGGAACCCTGTCGTCTCCCCTCGAGTTATTTAATGGGACAAGACAGGGTTGCCCCCTTTCCCCAATCCTGTTTGTTATAACCTTGGAGCCACTTTTAGCGGCGTTCCGTAAGAATGTAGATGTCAAAGGAATAAGGATGGGAGGAGGGGGAGTAAAAAGTAGCGGCATTTGCCGATGATTTACTGTGCTATATCACCTGCCCTAGAACAACAATCCCCATGGCGCTCAAGGAGTTAGAGTGCTATGGAAGATTATCAAACATTAAAATAAATATGAGTAAGTCAGAGCTTTTAAATACCGTATATCAATTCCTATGCAGGAGCAGAAAGCAATCCAAAAGGGACTCCCCTTCGTATGGTGTGAGAGGGAATTAGGGTACTTAGGCATAAAATTAACACCAACACCGGGGCATTTGTTTGCCGCTAACTATATTCCCTTACTCAATAAAATCAAGGATTTATTAGGCAGGGTGAGGTATAGAGCTCTGTCGTGGATCGGCAGGATAAACGCGGTAAAAATGTTTGCCTATATTAATATACACCTTCCAAATGATCCCAGTAGCGCTCCCTTCTACTTTTTTTGATAAATTACAGTCTATAACTCTAAGGTTTATTTGGGCACGTAGGCGCCCTAGGATAGCATATGACACTTTGGTGAAGGATAAAAAACAGGGAGGGTTGGGAGCACCGGATTTTAAAAAATATTATCAAGCTATTGTCATCTCTAGAATTACTGATTGGTGTGTGTTCCTAGTCAAAAAATTAACTCTGTTTCCCAACTCCCGAAATTGTGGAGGAATCCATATCAATTTTGCAGCCCCACTCTGTGCAATTTCTATACTCACCCAACTTTTCTCATGTTTACTATATAAGTAAACATGAGAAAAGTTGGGTGAGTATAGAAATTGCACAGAGTGGGGCTGAAAAATTGATATGGATTCCTCCACAATTTCGGGAGTTGGGAAACAGAGTTAATTTTTTGACTAGGAACATATTTAAAATCTGGGATGGGGTAGGTAAGAGATTTCACTGGGAATATAATTCGCTACTGATATCACTATTGAGTTCTGACTATTTTTTACCGGGGTAGGAGGAGCACTTATACTTCACGAGATGGGCGAAAAAAGATGTGATACAATTACAGGATGTTATGAGGGGAAATAGATTGTACACTTACACAGAAATTACACGGGTATGGGGGAACAAACCACTGGATAAATGAAGGTATGCTCAAATACAACACTTTGCAGAGTCACTACCACAACCACTGAGAGGAAGAGACCAACTAAGAGATATAGAAAAATTATTAAGCACTCCCACTAGTGTGAAAGGGAGCATATCTAAATTCTATAGAGTACTAAGGGGGGAAGCGAGTAAAGGGTACCCTACTTTTCTGGAGAAGTGGGAAAGAGAAATAGGATACTTAAAAGACGAGGAACATAGATGTAAGATGTTAAAGATGGTATATTTAGAGGCAAGAGACTCTCGGACATATGAAATGGCTTACAAGGTGATAGCGAGGTGGCACAGGATGCCCCAACGGGTGCATGAGTATGACGCTAAGACCCCCCCAACCTGTTGGAGGGGGTGTGGGGTGGCTGGAACTTTTGCGCATATTTGGTGGGAGTGCCCCAAAATACAGGTGTATTGGGAGGAAATTCTAGAAGAAATTCGGCAAATAACGGGAGAGCAGGTTAATAAGAACCCATGGACGTGCTTGTTCCACGACACGGAGAAAGAGATACCCCAATATGGCAAGTCAGCAGTCCCACACCTTTTAAACACGGTTAAAGCACTGATCCCATGCTGCTGGAAGGGGTTGGAAGCCCCAAGTTTGAGGGAGTGGATAATAAGGGTGGAATGGGTAAGAGGAATGGAAGAATCAATTCATCTGACGGAGGGTCTATGGGAAAAATACCATAGGACCTGGGCGAAATGGCTAGAGTTCAGGAATACGGAGAGATATACGATAATTATGGATTCTTGATTCTTTTTTTTTCTTTTTTTTTGGGGGGGGTAGGGGGAGGAAAACAAATATATACCGTATATACTCGAGTATAAGTCGAATTTTTCAGCACATTTTTTTGTGCTGAAAGTGCCCCCCTCGACTTATACTCGAGTCAAGCACTTTTCTGCAGCAAAAAATTTCATTTTCCGAACCGAATTTGGGGCCCCGTATCTCAGGGCCACTTGGTGCTAGAAACCCCAAATTTGGTATGCAAACCCAGTGGACCTAGTACAATATCCAAAGCTTGGGTTCTTAGCACTAAGTGGCCCTGAGATACGGGGCCCCAAAACTGGTTCGGAAAATGTCATTCTCTGCTGCAGAAAAGTGCTTTACATTTTCTGAACTGATATTTGGGGCCCTGTATCTCGTGGCCACTTGGTGCTAGAAACCCCAGCTTTGGAAATTTTATGGTGCTAGGTCCACTGGGTTTGCACACCAAATTTGGGATTCTTAGCACCAAGTGGCCCCGAGATACGGGGCCCCAAATTCGGTCAACAGTGTCTATCTGCAGCAATGTCATTTCGGGACCCTTTGGGTTCAGAGACCCCAAATTTTGGCTGCAGCTAGGGGGCATCTAGGAACCCTTAACTACCGAGTTTGAAGTTCAGGGGACCTATGGCTGCAAATGGGCACAGTGAGGCATGCAAATGGGCACAGTGATGCTGCAAATGGGCATTATTGACCCTCTTTTCCACTTACAGTAGCTGTGCATTTCTCACCCTCGTCTTATACTCGGGTCAATACGTTTTTCCCATTTTTTTGTGATAAATTAGGGCCTCGACTTATACTCGGAACGACTTATACTCGAGTATATACGGGTATGTATATTTTTGGCAGATAAAAAAAAAAAAAGAAAAAAATTTATCTTTTACCTTTTTAAAAAGTTTTATCAACAAGAAAAATTGAAAATAAAATATTATATGCCACAATGATGCGAAAACGAGAGGGGATACATATCAATGACTCAGCTGAGTTAAAGCTCTCTAAAGTGCTGCTGATGTGGTAAAAAAAAAGGAAATACCAGTTGACAACTCTGAAATCCTGGCTGAAGAGTTGAAAATGTGGCAACAGTGTGCTTTGCCAACCTGCCCCCGCAGCTATGGAGGCAGAGGTCTTATGGCGGATGCAGCAAGTGCTGACTGACCTTGATGAACCTGTTTCTGCATTGGATAATCTTGGATGGAGGAATGTGCCTGTCCAGCAGAATGCCAGAGAATCGGCAGTGGAAAATCTGGAGATCGCTATCCCCAAAGCCGAAGTGCTGACAACGAGGCAGAGGTTAGCAGAGCTCTATCAGCACTGATAGCATCTTCTGGGTTCCAGGGACAGGAGATGGTAAACCTTTATCCCCAGACACCAGTTTCAGAGATAGGGGATTTGATAGACTTTTCTGCTGAGGAAGAACAACCTGATGAGCCTCCAGCAGAAGAGCTGGTATTAGGGCCAAACTTCACTGTGCTCTGCCCAGCACCAACAGCAGTATCTGTGGAGTTACAACAAACTTCTCCAGCTGAAGTGCTGGCAACCGGACAGAGGGTCCAAGACCTCTGCCCCACACCTGTGGCAGTTTCGGAGGCTCAGGGTGAGAAGGTGGCAATCACTTCCCAGCAGCAGATACAGGGGGAGAAGGGAGAGGAGGTGTGTGTGTTGTCCCTCCGCAACAGTTGGCCAGGACGGAGGAAGCTGCATTTCCTCTCCAGCAAAGATCCGTGCACCTGGGAGACAGTACCACAGACATGTCATCCCAGCAGCCAGATGAGGGAATGGAAAAGGAAGCAGCCGGCTCACCTCCCCAATGACAGCTACACAGTTTGGAAGTGGAGGAAGCCAGCCTCCTGCCCCAACGGTTAGCTGGAGCGGAGGATGCAGAGTCCCCAGCAGAAGTGCTGGCAACAGGGCAGAGTGCTACCAACCTCTGCCCAGCACCGGCAACAACTACAGAGTTCCAGGGAGGCGGGGCAGTCGGCCTTCCTCCCCAACAGTTAGCCGGAGCAGATGGTGTGGGGTTTTCAGCAGAAGGGCTGGCAACAGGGCCGAGTACTGCAGGCCTCTGCCTCGCACCCACAGTTTCTTCTCAGCTTCAGGGAATTGGGACAGTGGGCCCCTCTGTCCAGCAACAGGCCAAGCCATGGAATGGTAAACACCACCCAGCTGAAGCGCTGACAGCCAGACAGAGAGTCAATGACCTCTGTCCCACACCTACTGAGGTCAACTATTCCTTGCAGCCAAGAAAGGAGATCATGTGGACAGACTTTGCGAGTTCACTCTGCCTGACTGGTGTCGCATGTCCAGACCAGGTGGATAGATCCCCATTGTTGTTTGTGGTAATTAACCACTTGAGCCCCGGACCATTATGCTCCCTAAGGACCAGAGGTCTTTTTCCAATTTGGCACTGCGTCACTTTAACTTTTAATTGCGCGGTCATGCAATGCTGTACCCAAACGAAATTTGCGTCCTTTTCTTCCCACAAATAGAGCTTTCTTTTGATGGCATTTGATCACCTCTGCCGTTTTTATTTTTTGCGCTATAAACGGAAAAAGACCGAAAATTTTGAAAAAAAAATGATATTTTCTACTTTTTGTTATAAAAAAAATCCAATAAACTCAATTTTAGTCATACATTTAGGCCAAAATTTATTCGGCCACATGTCTTTGGTAAAAAAAAAGTTAATAAGCGTATATTTATTGGTTTGCGCAAAAGTTATAGCGTCTACAAACTAGGGTACATTTTCTGGAATTTACACAGCTTTTAGTTTATGACTGCCTATGTCATTTCATGAGGTGCTAAAATGGCAGGGCAGTACAAAACCCCCCCAAATGACCCCATTTTGGAAAGTAGACACCCCAAGGAAATTGCTGAGAGGCATGTTGAACCCATTGAATATTTATTTTTTTTGTCCCAAGTGATTGAATAATGACAAAAAAAAAAAAAAAAAAAAATATTTACAAAAAGTTGTCATTGCGCACAAACGCGCAGCGGCGACAAAATAAATACATTTTTAAAAGCCTTTAAAAGCCTTTACAGGTTACCACTTTATATATACAGAGGAGGTCTACTGCTAAAATTACTGCCCTCGTTCTGTCCTTCGCGGTGATACCTCACATGCATGGTGCAATAGCTGTTTACATTTGACGCCAGACCGACGCTTGCGTTCGCCTTTGCGCGAGAGCAGGGGGGGACAGGGGTGCTTTTTTTTTTTCTTTATTATTTTTTTGCTTTTTTATCTTATTTTTAAACTGTTCCTTTCATTTTTATTTTTTTTAAATTAATTTTATTGTTATCTCAGGGAATGTAAATATCCCCTATGATAGCAATAGGTAGTGATAGGTACTCTTTTTTTTAAAAATTGGGCTCTATTAGACCCTAGATCTCTCCTCTGCCCTCAAAGCATCTGACCACACCAAGATCGGTGTGATAAAATGCTTTCCCAATTTCCCAATGGCGCTGTTTACATTCGGCGAAATCTAAGTCATGAAATGCTCGTAGCTTCCGGTTTCTTAGGCCATAGAGATGTTTGGAGCCATTCTGGCCTCTGATCAGCTCTATGGTCAGCTGGCTGAATCACCGGCTGCATTTTCAGGTTCCCTGTTGGGACAGGAAAGCCAGAGAAAAACATGGAAGACGGTGGGGGAGGGGGGGGCATTCCCTCCCACTGCTTGCAAAAGCAGTCTAGAGGCTAATTAGCCTCTAGGATTGCTTTTACATGAAAGCCGACCGCTGGCTGAAAAGAATGATACCAAGATGATACCTAAACCTGCAGGCATCATTCTGGTATATCCACTCAAAGTCCAGCAACATACCAGTACGTTGCTGGTCCTTGTTAGGCATATATTGTAAACTTTTTTTTCATGCAGCCTGTGGGCTGAATGAAAAAAAGATATTGATCGGTGGGTATGCCCACCATTAGAATACCTCCCTTCATCCACCCACTTCTAATGATGGGCATACATGCACCATTTATATATGCCGAAGCATGGGGGCATCCTCCCGCAAAAGGCAGGAGCAAATTGCTCCTCCACCCACTGCTGCCCCCACGCTTCGGCATATATGCTGAAGTATGTAACTGTGGTGGTGAAATCACCTCCGACAGCGTTGGAGTCACGGCTTTATATATCGTGGGAGCAAACGCTGTTGCTGTCAAGATAAATAAATCCGCGCTGCAACTGAATGGCGTACCTGCTAAGCAAATGATGGTTAACAATAAAACAAAGTAACATTACAGTATAACAGTAAGACTTACCATACCTGCAAAGCAAATACAAAAAAAAAAAATAGTAAAAAATAAAACATTTAACGCAACCTGTGCCTAAAATATATATATGCCGAAGCATGGGGGCATCCTCCCGCAAAAGGCAGGAGCAAATTGCTCCTCCACCCACTGCTGCCCCCACGCTTCGGCATATATGCTGAAGTAAGTAACTGTGGTGGTGAAATCACCTCCGACAGCGTTGGAGTCACGGCTTTATATATCGTGGGAGCAAACGCTGTTGCTGTCAAGATAAATAAATCCACGCTGCAACTGAATGGCGTACCTGAAAACAATAAAATGGTTACCAACAAAACACAGTAAACGGTAAAGTATGAAAAATCTGAAAAGGAAACATGGTAAAACATAATAACAATAAAACATTGCAGAATAGAATAGAGTAAAAGAGAGAAGAACAATAGAGAGAGAATAGAGAGAGAGAGAACAATAAAACAACAACTATTTTTGGTTTTTTTATTTTATATTTTTTTTTGTGTTTTTATTTTTTTTAATTTTTTTTTTTACACTTTTTTTTTAGTAACTTTTAACTTTTGTAACTTTTGTTCCAGGTTTGGGTCTCTCAAAATGCAATGGCATCTTGGGAGACCCTGTGTTAGTGTGCCTAGTCTGTGCAGTGCTGAACCCTACGCTAATACTCAACTAATGTATGGTAGCGTTCAAAGCATTCACCCATGCAAAGACCAGGATTGCCAGGACAGGAGGGACAATAAGACCGGGTGTCACGCCTAAATCCGCGCTTGCTGCAGACACGACATCTTTTTTGGGGGGCTCGTTGGGTAGGGGTACTCGGGATGGCATAAAGAAAATGCCTCTCATGCAGCCGGCTTACTGCATTTGGTTGGGGAAGGTGAGGTAGAGCACCATCTGGAAACAGAAGGGCTCTGACGATCTGTTCCTGGAATTTAAGGAAGGATCCAGTCTGTCCTGAAGCTCTGTATAGCACATGAGCATTCAGCAAAGCCAATTGAAATAAGTATACAGACACTTTTTTGTACCAGCGTCTGGCCTTACGGGCAACTAAGTGCGGCGCCAACAACTGGTCGTTGAGGTCCACCCCTCCCATGTTAAGGTTGTATTCGTGGACACAGAGGAGTTTCTCCACAACACCAGTCGCCGTAGAATTTTGGGTCGTCGTGTCTGCATGAAGGGAGGTGAGAACGAAAACATTCTTCTTATCCCTCCACTTCATAGCGAGCAAATTATTATACTTCAAGCAGGCTCTATCCCCCAGCCTAAGACGGGAATCTACAAGCCGCTGGGGAAAGCCCCGGCGATTAGGTCGCACGGTGCCACATGCTCCAATCTGCTGATCAAACAAGTGACTAAAAAGTGGCACGCTCGTATAATAATTGTCCACGTACAAGTGGTACCCCTTTCCGAATAAGGGTGACACCAAGTCCCACACTATCTTGCCAGCGCTTCCTATGTAGTCAGGGCAGTTTGTCGGCTCTACGTGACTATCTTTTCCATCGTAAAACATAAATCTACATGTATAGCCTGTGGCCCTGTCACAGAGCTTATACATCTTGACCCCGTATCTGGCACGCTTGCTGGGAAGGTACTGTTTGAATGACAAGCGGCCAGAAAACTTAATCAGGGACTCATCAACGCAGACAACTTGATGGGGGGTAAACAAGTCTGCAAAACGTTGGTTGAAGTGGTTTACGAGGGGCCGAATTTTGTAGAGCCGATCGTATGCAGGGTCTCCACGAGGACGACAGAGTTCATTGTCGTTGAAGTGCATGAACCGCAAAATCTGCTCGTATGGTGCCCTGGCCATGGAAGCAGAGAACAAGGGTGAATGGTAAATTGGGTCAGTGGACCAATATGACCGCAACTTACTCTTTTTATTCAACCCCATGAGGAGGGAAAGGCCCAGAAAGGTCTTAAATTCGGAGACCGTAATTGGTCTCCAATCTCTGGCAAGGGAGGACTGGGGATTAGCGGCGATGTGTTGACCAGCGTATAAATTGCTTTGGTCCACAATAGATCTATAGAGATCTTCGGTGAAAAACAGTGAATAAAAATCCAGTGGCATAAAGTCAACTGTTTCCACCTAAATTCCGGGTTGGCCAGTGAAAGGGGGAAGTACGGGTGCTGCAGAAGTGGAAGGTTCCCAATTCGGATTGGCCAATGCAGCAGGAAGGGCACTATGGGCACGACGGGCCTGTCTTTGTCTTCTTGGTGGCAGCGGGACACTTCTAGTGCTTGCCACCTCGCCAGCTTGAACTGCACTTATGGGACTCGCCACGTCACCACGTGATACTGCAGTGCTGGATGTACGACCAGGGTGTACTAGGCCGCTGGTGCTTCCCAGTTCACCAGAAGGAGTAGCGGCGCTAGTACTGCTCTGCTCCATACGAGAGCCCTGCGGTTCTTGCACTTCAAGGACAGAAGAAGATTGGGGTCTGGTACGCCTGACCTTAGCAGGGACCACAACTCTGTCGTCAGAGCTATCTGTCATGGAGCCGCTGTCCTCTACAGGTTCGTATTCTGAGCCTGAACTTGACAGATGAGTGACTTCCTCTTCACTATCTGAAATCAGAAACGTGTAGGCCTCTTCACTAGTGTACCTTCTATTTGCCATTTTGGGCTCTAAATTTAGGGGTACACTAGTGAGATTCACAGGCAAAAAAGCTCCTGACTGTTGGCGACTGTATCAAAACGCTACCAAAAAACTGTTAGCGATCGCAGGGATCAGGCCTGACTCTGCGAACGCTGCAGTTATGTGTGCTTAGTGTTTTGTAAGTGACAGTTATCGATCGATACTGCACTTGGGTGGGCTGGGCAGCTCTGGGCCGAGGAGCAAAACGCAGGTGCTAGCAGGTATCTGGGCTGATCCCGCTAACACTGCGTTTCAGGGAACCCTAAACTGCTGGGGAGTATAGATCTGATCGGATCAGATATCGATCCGCTCAGATACTATAGCACTAAGGGAGGTGTATGCTGCGTGCGTGGGTTTTAGCGGTACTGGCGCTAACCTGACGCTGCCTGGGGTGACGCAGACCTTATCTGATCCTAAAAACTTAACTTCTATCACCGCCGGGCAATTAGGGGGTTAAACCTTTATAGGGTAATAAACGGCGGGTGCCCTAAAACTATAATAAACTATAATAAACTGTAATAAACTGTAGTAAACTACAAAAAACAAACTAGCTAACCAGCGTCACCCGTAACACTTATACGGTGATCGCTGGTGAAAGGGTTAACTAGGGGGCAATCAGGGGGTTAAAACCTTTAGCAGGTAGTATATGGGGGTCCCTGTCGCTATAAAACACTGACAGCGAACCTATATACTTACCTCCCTAACTAGCGTCACCTGTGTCACTAATACAGCGATCAGAAAAACGATCGCTTAGCGACACTGGTGACGGGGGGTAATCAAGGGGTTAATTTTTATTAGGGGGGGTTAGGGGGGTACCCTGGACCTAAGGGGGTGGTACCCTAGACCTAAAGGGGGCTAACCTAACTGCCCTAAAACTTTTAACTGACACAAACTGACACCAATGCAAAAAAAAAAAAAAAAATGCTATTGGTGTCAGAGTGACTGGGGGTACAGGGGGGTGATCAGGGGGTGATCGGGGGGTGATGGGGGGTGACAAGTGAGCCTGGCGTGTTCTACTGAATGTGTAGTGTTGTGCAGACTTACTTGGATGTCTTCTCTCCTCGGCGCGGCGACAAAAAGACAGGCTCGAGGAGAGATGACATCACTTCCTTTCCCTCTGTTTACATTACAGAGGGAAAGGAAGCATTTTCATTCGCCGGGAGCGATCGGGAGGGGGTGGCCAACAATGGATGGCCGCCCCCTCACCTCTCATCGCCCGGGAAGAAATGGCGACCGCCTCGGGCACCGGGGGGGGACCGATCGGACCCCCCACCCGCGGAAGGCAAATCACGTACATGTACGTGATTTTGCCTGTCCGTGCCACCTTGCCGACGTACATCGGCGTGAGGCGGTCGTCAAGTGGTTAACTCTGCTATTGTGTGAAGAAGAGTTCGGTGTTGATTTGTGATAATGTTGATTGGGTTTTCTGTGCTACAAGACGGCCAGTCTGGCCTTAAGGTCATGACTGAGTCATCTAGGCTGTTTAAAGGGATTAGTTAATTAGCCCATGTTAATTAGGTTTCTGGTCACAGGTGTATGTTCAGAGTATTATGAGCAGGAGGTATGCACCTCCTCTTTTACTGTATAAAAGGGCCTGTATTCCTTTCAATAAAAGAGATTCCTGGTTGAACTTACATACAGCCTGCCTGGTGTTTGTTCTGAGCTACACAACTGGATTAGAACGGCACATAGCTGTAGTTCTAGTCCCGGAGCATCGGACTACCGAAACCATCAGACGTTGCAATCTGATTCAATAGTCACAGAGGAGTGACAGGAGAGTGGGGGCTCGTTACATTGGTAATGCTAGTTTTCATATCTAATGCATGGGGTTCGGCTTGGTTGTTAGAGAAGGATGAAAGGATGATATCCTGATTGTAATGAAAAGAGGATGATACTTTGGGAATGAAATGGTCCGAGGGTCTCAGTACCACTCTATCGGGATAAAAAATTAGATATGGCTCCGTTATCAATAATGCTGTAAGTTCCAAAACTCTTCTAGCCAATGTAATGGTGATAAGGAAGGTTAACTTCTAAGTCAGGTTCCAAAAAGAGAGATTGACTGTAGAGAGATCCCATGCCGGAAATGTTGTTTTTTTTGGAGGTCTGATTTTCAGGCAGGCCTTCATGTACTGGATTACCAGGGGGTGTAAGGCCCATCTAATGCCCGTTTTAGCCGATAGGGCGGAAACATGAACTTTAAGGGTACGCAAACTCAGTCCTTTATTAATACCCAATAGGGATGAGCCAAACACCCCCCTGTTCGGTTCGCACCAGAACATGCGAACAGGAAAAAAGTTTGTTCGAACACGCGAACACCGTTAAAGTCTATGGGACACGAACATGAATAATCAAAAGTGCTAATTTTAAAGGCTTATATGCAAGTTATTGTCATAAAAAGTGTTTGGGGACCTGGGTCCTGCCCCAGGGGACATGGATCAATGCAAAAAAAAGTTTTAAAAACTGCCGTTTTTTCAGGAGCAGTGATTTTTATAATGCTTAAAGTCAAACAATAAAAGTGTAATATCCCTTTAAATTTCGTAGCTGGAGGGTGTCTATAGTATGCCTGTAAAGGGGCGCATGTTTCCTGTGTTTAGAACACTCTGACAGCAAAATGACATTTTGAAGGAAAAAACCCATTTAAAACTACTCGCGGCTATTGCATTGTCGGCATGACAATACACATAGAATTTCATTGATAAAAATGGCATGGGAGTTCCCCACAGGGGAACCCCGAACCATAATTTAAAAAAAAAAATGACTTGGGGGTCCACCTAAATTCCATACCAGGACCTTCAGGTCTGGTATGGATATTAAGGGGAACCCCGGCCAAAATTTTAAAAAAAATGACGTGGGGGTCCCCCTAAATTCCATACCAGACCCTCCAGGTCTGGTACGGATTTTAAGGGGAACCCCGTGCCAAAAAAAAAAAAAACGGCGTGGGGTCCCCCCAAGAATCCGTACCAGACCCTTATCTGAGCACGCAACCTGGCAGGCCGCAGGAAAAGAGGAGGGGACAAGAGAGCGCCCCCCCTTCCTGAACCGTACCAGGCCACATGCCCTCAACATTGGGAGGGTGCTTTGAGGTAGCCCCCCAAAACACCTTGTCCCCATGTTGATGAGGACAAGGGCCTCATCCCCACAACCCTGGCCGGTGGTTGTGGGGGTCTGCGGGCGGGGGGCTTATCGGAATCTGGAAGCCCCCTTTAACAAGGGGACCCCCAGATCCCGGCCCTCCCCCCTGTGTGAAATGGTAAGGAGGTACAAAAGTACCCCTACCATTTCACTAAAAAACTGTCAAAAATGTTAAAAATGACAAGAGACAGTATTTGACAATTCCTTTATTTAACCGCTTCTTCTTTCTTCTATCTTCCTTCATCTTCTCCTTCTGGTTCTTCTGGCTCTTCTGGTTCTTCCTCCCGCGTTCTCGTCCAGCATCTCCTCCGCGGCGTCTTCTATCTTCTTCTCCTCGGGCCGCTCCGCACCCATGGCATGGGGGGAGGCTCCCGCTCTTCTCTTCATCTTCTTCTCTTCTTCTTTTCTTCTCTTCTTCATTTTCTTCTCCGGGCCGCTCCGTACCAATGCTGGCATGGAGGGAGGCTCCCACTGTGTGACGGCGTCTCCTCGTCTGATGGTTCTTAAATAACAGGGGCGGGGCCACCCGGTGACCCCGCCCCCCTCTGACGCACGGTGACTTGACGGGACTTCCCTGTGACGTCACGGAGAATGCCACAGGGAAGTCCCGTCATGTCCCGTGCGCCGGAACGCCGGAGGAAGAACCAGAAGAGCCAGAAGAACCAGAAGAAGAAGATGAAGGAAGATAGAAGAAAGAAGAAGCATTTAAATAAAGGAATTGTCAAAAACTGTCTCTTGTCATTTTTAACATTTTTGACAGTTTTTTAGTGAAATGGTAGGGGTAAGTACCCCCTTACCATTTCACACAGGGGGGGGGCCAGGATCTGGGGGTCCCCTTGTTAAAGGGGGCTTCCAGATTCTGATAAGCCCCCCGCCCGCAGACCCCCACAACCACCAGCCAGGGTTGTGGGGATGAGGCCCTTGTCCTCATCAACATGGGGACAAGGTGTTTTGGGGGGCTACCCCAAAGCACCCTCCTAATGTTGAGGGCATGTGGCCTGGTACGGTTCAGGAGGGGGGGCGCTCTCTTGTCCCCTCCTCTTTTCCTGCGGCCTGTCAGGTTGCGTGCTCGGATAAGGGTCTGGTATGGATCTTTGGGGGGACCCCACGCCGTTTTT
The DNA here is from genome assembly GCA_037952925.1 of Lithobates clamitans. Lineage (NCBI taxonomy): Eukaryota > Metazoa > Chordata > Amphibia > Anura > Ranidae > Lithobates > Lithobates clamitans. The sequence continues at coordinate 1,029,421 of JBBGZY010000355.1, read as the reverse complement.
TTTTTGGCGCGGGGTCCCCCTTAAAATCCATACCAGACCTGAAGGGTCTGGTATGGAATTTAGGGGGACCCCCACATCATTTTTTTTTTACATTTTGGCCGGGGTTCCCCTTAATATCCATACCAGACCTGAAGGGCCTGGTATGGAATTTAGGGGGACCCCCACGTCATTTTTTTTTTTAAATTTTGGTTCGGGGTTCCCCTGTGGGGAATTCCAATGCCGTTTTTATCAATGAACTTCTATTGTCGGACCGGCAATGCAATAGCCGCGAGTAGTTTTAAATGGGTTTTTTCCTTCGAAATGTCATTTTGCTGTCAGAGTGTTCTAAACACAGGAAACATGCGCCCCTTTACAGGCATACTATAGACACCCCCCAGCTACGGAATTTAAAGGGATATTACACTTTTATTGTTTGACTTTAAGCATTATTAAAATCACTGCTCCTGAAAAAACGGCCGTTTTTAAAACTTTTTTTTGCATTGATCCATGTCCCCTGGGGCAGGACCCAGGTCCCCAAACACTTTTTATGACAATAACTTGCATATAAGCCTTTAAAATTAGCACTTTTGATTTCTCCCATAGACTTTTAAAGGGTGTTCCGCGGCATTCGAATTTTTGCCGCGAACACCCCAAATTGTTGCGAACAGCCAATGTTTGAGTCGAACATGAGTTCGACACGAACTCGAAGCTCATCCCTAATACCCAATTGAAGAAACTCTAGAACTTGCGGCAGTTCTGGTGATATTGGATTCCAGTTCTTTTGCTGGGCCAACGTACAAAACCTACTCCAGACTTGTGTGTATGTTTTGTTGGTGGCGTTTTTTCTGGCCTATAGAAGAGTCGAAATTACTTCTTGTTAACATCCCTGTTCTAGCAGCCAAGTCCTCTCAACTTCCATGCTGTCAAGTGTAACTTCTCTGGTGCTGGATGCAGAGATTGAACCTGGGACAGGTCTGATGTTACTGGGAGAGGCAGTGGTTGTTGCAGGCTGAGCTGTAGTAGGGTTGTAAACCAAGGCCCTCTCGGCCAAAAAGGATTTACTGTTATCACCATGGCTGATGATCTCCGAAGCCTGGATATGAATCTTGCGATTAAGGGAATTGGTGGAAAAATGTATCCGAACTTGAAATTCCACGGGTGGATCAGGCAGTCTATTCCCTCGGCCAATGGGAAGGTTGCTCTTGACAGAAATCTCCGACATTTGGTGTTCACAGGAGTAGCTGCCAGGTCGATCTCCGGTATTCCCCAAGTTTCCGAAAGGAGAGAAAAGGCCTGTTGGCTCAATGACCACTCGTTGTTCGAGAAAGTTCCCTGCTTAGATAGTCGGCCAACATGTTTTGTGCTGCCGGCACATACACTGCCCTTAGGTCTATCAGATGTACTTGTGCCCAATCCAAGATAGGGCGAACTTCTTCCATTAGTGTGCGACTCCTCGTACCTCCTTGCCTTTGAATATATGTTACAGCAACTCTGTTGTCCAGTTGAATCAGAACGCTCTTCCCCACCAGGTATGGGGCAAAAGCCAGAAGCGCCTGAAAGGCTGCTCTGAGCTCCAGTATATTCGATACTGTACCGTGAGCTCGAAACCGCCACTGCCCTTGGGCTGCTAGATTTTGGTAATGGGCTCCCCATCCCTTCTGATTGGCACCTGAAGTAACAACCTCCGGCAGAGAAGGGACTATAGGCTTGTACCTCTTGAGGTTGCTGAAACGTGTCCACTACCACATTGATTGTTTCACATGTCTGTGAATGTAGATTGTCTGAAGCATTGATGCTCTACTCCACTGCCTCAGAAAGGAATTCTGCAACACTCTCGTGTGCCACTGGGACCACTGGATCATGGGCAGAGTTGCAGACATCGAACCCAGGACACTCATACAAACTCTGGCTGGTAAATGTGTTGCTGAGATTAGCCTCTGTATTTTTTGAGCTAGGAGGCATAACCTTCTCCTGAGGAAGCTGTACTCAGAACGGTGTCCAATTCCGCCCCCAGGAATACCATATTCTGTGTGGGCTGCAGTTTGCTTTTCTGCCAGTTGACTAGCCAACCGAAATCTAGTAGTGTTGTCAGTAAGATCTTCCGGTGCTGGATCAAGACCTGGCGATTTTCTGCTAGTAGTATGTCATCCAGATAATGGTTTATTCTTAGACCTCTTTCTCTGAGATATGCAATGATGGGTAGAAAAACTTCGGTGAAGGTTCTGGGAGCCGACGAGATGCCGAATGGTAGGCACTGGAACTGGAAGTGATGGTGGTGGATTGAAAAGCTGAGAAATCTTTGAAAGGCAGGATGTATTGGGATGTGTAGATAGGTGTCCGATAAATCTACGGACAGCATCCAATCTTTTAGATTCACTGCTAATAGTATGGACTGGAGGCTTTCCATCTTGAAGGACTCTAATTTGATGCTCTTGTTGAGTCTCTTTAGGTCCAGTACTGATTGTAAATCCCCTGTTTTCTTTTTACAAGAAATAGGGGGGAGTAAAATCCTCTACCCCTTTGACATAATGAAACTTCCAGGATAGCCTCTGTTAGGTATCTGGTAGTTGAGCCGGACTGGTAGAAGGAGACCTCTCTTAAACGCTGGTTCAGGAGCCACTGGAAGTGGGAACAGTGGTCTCTTGAGCACAGTGGGTAGGAGGGCCTGATGCAGGTTCCTGCGGAAGCAAAGACTGGAACTGGGAAGACGTCCCTCTGGGATGGCTGAGCTGCGGATGCAGGTAGGCTGAAGTGGATCAGTAGGCAGACAGGTGGATGATTCGGCAGCAGCAGAATCTGGAGCTTGGCAGAGCAGGCTGGAGGCAGCGTCACAGGACACAGGCAAAGCAGAGTCAGACAGTCCGTTTGGCAGGAGATCAGGCAAGTATATAGCAGGAGGGATAATCCAAGAATAGTCAGGCAGGCAGGAGTTCGGCAACGGGTCACAAGATATAAGCGAACGGGCGCGCGTGGGAGCGCTCCGGCGCCCCCTGGTGGAGATTTTAGCAGAACTGCCCTGGAAAGGCCCCTCGTGCACCTGCGTGCACGTATATTCGCCCGACGGCCACTGATATGCCCCTGACATTGCCCCCTCCCAACGAGCAGCCTCCAGATGCCCAGATAACTTTTCTTTTCAGGATGAGCAGAGAAATAGGCATGAATCAAACGTTAAGCATGAATATTACTGTCAGGTTCCCATGAGTTATTTTCCGGACCATACCCCTTCCATTTAATCAAAAACTGTACTTGCCCAGATCTCTTTCTGCAATCAAGGATGGCCTCCACTTCGTATTCCTCATTACCGTCCACCAAGACCGGTTCAGGGACCCTGGTGCCCCTATCAGGAAAGGGATCATCTACAGCATGCTTCAAAAGTGACACGTGAAACACAGGATGGATTTTAAGTGAGTCAGGTAAACACAGTTCATAGGATACCTCGTTGATTTTCCTTTTCACAGGGAAGGGCCCAATAAATTTAGGAGCAAACTTTTTGGAAGGACAAGTCAACCTAATATTATCGGTAGACAGCCATACCTTATCACCAAGCTGAAGGTTTAGATCTCCTTTTCTTTTTTGATCAAAGATCCTCTTGCTGTCTGCTTGTGCCTTGGATACCGCTTCCCGTAACATCCGGTTATTATGACTGAGGAACTGCACTGTGTCCTGGACCGCTGGAACTGAGGACTCTGGAAGAAAATCTGGTAAAAAAGATACATGAAAACCATAATTGGCAAAGAAAGGAGATTGACCAGTGGCAGAGTGACTAGCATTATTATAAGCGAATTCCGCTAGGGGCAGCAGGGACACTCAATCATCTTGCACAAAAGATGTGAAACACCTAATGTATTGCTCCAGTGTCTGGTTTGTCCTTTCAGTTTACCCATTCGTTTGGGGATGGTATGCTGAGGACAGAGCTAGTTCAATTTCTAAGATTTCACATAGGGGGGCTCTTCAGAAGCGTGAGGTAAACTGCACTCCCCTATCGGACACTATATTTGCGGGGACTCCGTGCAGCCTAACAATCTCCTTGATGAACACACGGGCCGTTTCAACAGCAGAAGGTGTTCCTTTTAGGGGCACGAAGTGGGCCATTTTAGACAGCAGGTCGACGACCACAAAGATCGCCGAACATCCTTCAGAGCATGGTAGTTCAACTATAAAGTCCATTGCTATCATCCTCCAGGGTCTATCTGGTATAGGCAACGGTCTCAGTAGTCCCCTGTTCCTGTTCCTGGGAGTTTTATTCTGAATGCAGACAGAACAAGAGTTAACATACTTCCTGCAGAATTCCTTCAGGTTAGGCCACCAGAAAGTGCGTTGCACAAGCTCAAGGGTCTTGCGGACCCCAAAATGTCCTGCAAGTGGGTGGTCATGCAATAATGTCAGCACCTTGACTCGGGCGCTCTCCGGTACGAATATTTGACTTCCTCTCCACAATAATCCATCTCGAGATGTTAAAGTGGATCCCTGGAGACTTGAAGGTTCTGGTGATGCTTCTCTGATCATGGACAGGAGATCCGTTTGAAGAAGTAGGAAGCTATTTGCCGGGAGGATAGTGTCAGGTACTGAAAGGTCTTTAGGGTTGTCAAACATGCGCGACAGCGCGTCTGGTTTTACGTTTTTAGATCCAGGCCGGTAAGTAATGTGGAAATAGAACCGTGTAAAGAATAGAGCCCATCGGGCCTGTCTGGGTTTCAGTCTCTTAGCACATCTTAAGTATTCGAGATTCTTGTGGTCAGTATATATCAGCACCGGATGGACTGCGCCTTCTAACAAGTACCTCCATTCTTCTAAAGCTGTCTTGATAGCAAGTAGTTCCCGGTCTCCCACATCATAATTCCGCTCAGCCGGTGAAAGTTTTCTAGAAAAGAATCCTACGGGGTGCATCAGGTCCTTGTTGTCCTGTCATTGAGAAATGACAGCACCCACGGCCACTTCGGAAGCATCAACCTCCAGGATAAAAGGTAAGGATGGGTCAGGATGGCTAAAGATCGGAGCTGAAGTGAAACGTCTCTATAACTCTTCAAAGGCCCCCTGAGCATCCGGGTTCCAGTGGAAACGAGAGTTCTGCTTGGTTAGCTGCGTGATGGGGGAGATGATGTCAGAAAACCCCCTAATGAACTTTCTATAAAAATTTGCAAATCCAATGAAGCGTTGCACGCCCTTCTTGTCCAGAGGAGCTGGCCAATCTAGCACAGCGGACACCTTCTGAGGGTCCTTTTTGATGCCGGTTGGGGAGATCACTAACCCCAGAAACTGAATCTCCTCTTGTTCAAATTCGCACTTCTCCGCCTTAGCATACAGTCCGTGCAAACGAAGACGGTCCAGGACCCTACGGACATGTTCCCTATGTTGATTGAGTGAATTAGAGAAGATTAAGATGTCATCCAAATAGACGATTACAAAGATGTCCAGGAAATCTCTGAACACATCATTGACCAGATGCTGGAACGTGGCAGGAGCATTGTATAGGCCGAAGGGCATGACCAGATACTCATAGTTTCCGAAACGGGTCCGGAAAGCCGTCTTCCATTCATCTCCGGCCCGAATGCGGACCAGATTGTAGGCCCCTCTCAGATCCAGCTTGGTGAAGATGATGGCAGACCTCAACTTCTGGAACAGTTCAGGTATCAGAGGCAACGGGTAGCGTTTTTTGACCGTAACCTTGTTTAACTCCCGATAGTCCACACATGGACGAAGAGTCTGATCTTTTTGGAGACAAAAAATATTCCGGCACCAGCTGGAGAAGTAGAAGGTCGAATAAAGCCCTTTTCGAGGTTTTCATTTATGTATACCTTAAGTGCCTCTTGTTCTTTTTCAGACAGCGGGAAGATGCGCCCGAAAGGAATCTCAGCCCCAGGGAGCAGTTCAATTGGGCAATCATAGGGACGATGGGGTGGCGGGGAGTCTGCTCCCTTCTTGCTGAACACATCCGCAAACTCCCAATAGGCCTCTGGTATGGTTTGAAGGTTTGAAGCAGGTCTTGGTCAATGTCCATACAAAGTAAAGTAGCAGCAGACTTAGAGGGTTCAGGTAAGCAATGTTTTTGGCAGTAGGATGACCGAAACTTGATTTCACCCGTGGACCAGTTAACATGAGGGTTATGGGCCTGGAGCCAGGGCATGCCCAAAATGATCGGAAATAATGGAGATGAGATAACGTCCAGAGTTAGGATCTCTTTGTGTTGAGATAGACAGGTGGCAGACAAAGGAAGGGTTTCTTGAGAGACTTGTCCTGATTTTATGTGGGACCCATCGGCCAGAAAAACTGAGAGTCTGTGTGTCTTGTCTTTTAGGGGAAGATTTTGTTGGGTAGCGAAAGCAGAGTCAACAAAGCAGCTACATGCCCCAGAATCAATAATGGCGTTGACCTGGATTGTTCTTCCCTGGAGCTGTAATGAGAGAGGGAGAGCAAGTTGAGTTGTATTGGCGGTTAAGGCAGATAAACTGGCCGGAGTAGAAGAAAAACACTTACGAGTCTTGACTGGACAGTTGTTCACGTAGTGGCCCGCCCCACCACAGTAGAGACAGAGGTTTAGCTGGCGTCTGCGCGCCCGTTCTTCTGGGGGCAAGGTAGAGCGCATAAGTCCCAGTTGCATTGGCTCGGGAGCATCAAGTGTCTGGGTGACTGGACTTGGGCAGGCAGGAGGTAGATACCGGGAGGCAGGAACCGGAACTCTTGCAGTCATCCATATAGGGCGCGTTTGCTGGGAAGAGCGTTCAGACCGGAGCTCACGAAGGTGTCGGTCAATCTGGATGGTAAGAGTGATGAGTTCTTCAAGGGTATCAGGCATCCCTACCCGGGCAAGCTCGTCCTTAAGACTCTCAGATAACCCCATGCGGAACTGATGACGTAAAGCTGCGTTGTTCCATTGAGTGTCCGCGCTCCAGCGTCGGAAGTCCGTAACATAGTCCTCGGCCGGCCTGCGGCCTTGCTGGAGCGCGAACAAAGCTGCCTCAGCGGTGGCAGTCCGCTGAGGGTCCTCGTACAACTGGGCCATGGCTTCGAAAAAGGCAGACAAAGACTGGATCTGTACAGCGTTGGTTTCAAGCAGGCGGTGGGCCCAGGTCTGGGGTTCCCCCTGAAGAAGGGATATGACAAATCCCACTTTAGTAGCCTCCAAGGAAAAAGTCAATGGCTGCAGGGCGAAATAAAGTTGACAGGCACTGCGGAAGGCCAGGAACTTGGTTCGGTCACCAGAAAACTTCTCAGGGATGGGGACCCTTGGTTCAGGTGGGAGCATGACCACAGAGGGTGGTGCAGCAGCCTGTGCTGGAGCAGCTGCGGAGACAGAAGCCACACCTCCAGGACCACTAAGGTTCAGCACTTGACCCTCCAGTCTGTTGTAGCTGTCTTGTAAAGTCTTTACTGTCTGGGTGAGTGCCGCTAGGTGCATACAGATCTCCTTGATGGGAGAGGTCTCTCCTGCGGGCTCAGTCATGGCTGTTCGTACTGTTAGGTACCTGGTAGTTGAGCCCGACTGGTAGAAAGAGACCTCTCTTAAACACTGGTTCAGGAGCCACTGGAAGTGGGAACAGTGGTCTCTTGAGCACAGTGGGTAGGAGGGCCTGATGCAGGTTCCTGCGGAAGCAAACACTGGAACTGAGAAGACGTCCCTCTGGGATGGCTGAGCTGCGGATGCAGGTAGGCTGAAGCGGATCAGTAGGCAGACAGATGGATGATTCAGCAGCAGCAGAATCTGGAGCTTGGCAGAGCAGGCTGGAGGCAACGTCACAGGACACAGGCAAAGCAGAGTCAGACAGTCCGTTTGGCAGGAGATCAGGCAAGTATATAGCAGGAGGGATAATCCACGAACAGTCAGGCAGGCAGGAGTTCGGCAACGGGTCACAAGATATAAGCGAGGTCAGGCAGGCCGGGTCGGATAGGAGACAGGAGAATGGTCAGACGGAGCCAGGTCACTAGCAATACAACAACAGGCAGGATACAGGAACTCAAGTGCAGAGCTGCAGACGAACAGCACCTGATGGAAGCATCTGACTGTCTTTTAAAGGGCCCTTGGCGCCAAAACAGCGCTAGCACGAACGGGCACGAATGGGCGCGCACGGGAGCGCTCCGGCGCCCCCTGGTGGAGATTTTAGCAGAACTGCCCTGGAAAGGCTCCTCGTGCACGTATATTCCCCCGACGGCCACTGATATGCCCCTGACAGCCTCCTTTTGTTTTAACACTGTTATATATTTTAGAAGGATCTTTCTTTTGATTGGAGAAGACGGGAGCTTGGTTGGGCAAAAGTGATTTCTGGGAATTTGGTTTAAGAACCTCCACTTGTGACCGAACTTGATTGTGGAAATGTGCAAGGGTCTTTGATGTTTTTGGACCATATTTGAGCATATTTGAGCGAATCTCTTGAGTCTGGCGCCCACCCTTGGAGGATGGGCGGACGTACCTTCAAAAAGATTTCTGCTGTTCACCAGAAGGGGTGGTTTTGGTTTTTCGCATTTTCAGGAAAGATGACTGTGTGTTTCTACAGTTTTGCTTAAACTGTTTACCTGGTCTATAGGTCTTGGCTTCTCTGTATCTTTCAGGACGGATGCATTTGTAGGCAGGTCCTCTTGGTGTGTTGGTTCTCCTGTCAGAGGGAATAAGGCCCAACTTGCCCCCCGTCACCTTGGAAATGGCTGCATCCAATTTGGAGCCGAAGAGATTAGATCCATCATAGGGAATTTTGCACCAATTTGATTTTGATGCAGCGTCGGCTATCCAAGGCTTCAGGGCCTTAGGGCGTCAGGGGGAATGCCACAGGGAAGTCCCGTCATGTCCCCGTGCATCAGAGGGGGCGGGGTCACCGGGTGCTCCCCCCCGTTATTTAAGAACCGTCAGAAGAGGAGAAGCGTCACACAGCGGGAGCCTCCCTCCATGCCATCATGGATGCGGAGCAGCCCGAAAAGAAGATGAAGAGAAGAGCGGGAGCCTCCCTCCATGCCATCATGGATGCGGAGCGGCCCGAGGAGAAGAAGGGAAGAAGACACCGACGCCGGGAAGGAGATGCTGGACGAGAACACCGGAGGAAGAATCAGAAGGAAGATAGAAGATAGAAGAAAGAAGAAGCATTTTTGTACCCCCTTACCATTTCACACAGGGGGGAGCACCGGGATCTGGGGGTCTCCTTGTTAAAGGGGGCTTCCAGATTCCGATAAGCCCCCCGTCCGCAGACCCCCACAACCACCGGCCAGGGTTGTGGGGATGAGGCCCTTGTCCTCATCAACATGGGGACAAGGTGTTTTGGGGGGCTACTCCAAAGCACCATCCCAATGTTGAGGGCATGTGGCCTGGTACGGTTCAGGAGGGGGGGCGCTCTCTCGTCCCCCCCTCTTTTCATGCGGCCTGCCAGGTTGCGTGCTCGGATAAGGGTCTGGTATGAATTCTTAGGGGGACCCCACGCCGTTTTTTAAAAAAATTTTGGCGCGGGGTTCCCCTTAAAATCCATACCAGACCTAAAGGGCCTGGTATAGAATTTAGGGGGACCCCCCAAGTCTTTTTTCAATTTTGGGGTTCCCCTTAATATCCATACCAGACCTGAAGGGCCTGGTATGGAATTTAGGGGGACCCCCCACATCATTTTTTTTTTTAAATTTTGGTTCGGGGTTCCCCTGTGGGGAATTCCCATGCCGTTTTTATCAATGAACTTCTATGTGTATTGTCGGACCGGCAATGCATTAATAGCCGCGAGTAGTTTTAAATGACTTTTTTTCCTTTGAAATGTCATTTTGCTGTCAGACTGTTCTAAACACGGGAAACATGCTCCCCTTTATAGGCATACTATAGACACCCCCAGGTACAAAATTTAAAAGGATATTACACTTTTATTGTTTCACTTTAAGCATTATTAAAATCACTGCTCCCGAAAAAACGGCCGTTCACTTTTGATTTCTCCCATAGACTTTTAAAGGGTGTTCCGCCGCATTCGAATTTGCCGCGAACACCCCAAATTGTTCGCTGTTCGGCGAACAGCCCATGTTCGAGTCGAACATGAGTTCATCTCGAACTCGAAGCTCATCCCTAGTCCTTAATTAAGTCCTCTAGTTCCTCAATGAAGGGGAAGGCTTCTGAATCCCTTTTCAAGTTTGGAAAATATTTTTGGGATTTTTGAGGTGTTTTTTCTCAGGCTCCTCCCAGCCTAAGGCCTCCTTGACTGATTTCGCAAAGGGCTCAACCAGAGCGAAGTCAAACCCCGCTGGTACTTCTGGATCAATGTTCTCGGAAGGGGATTCTGGTTCTGTTGAGTGAGCAGGAGAAGTAGTTGGAGCTGGTCTGGCCGGTGCAGGTGTTGCTGACTCCATTATGGATTCTCGCACGAATTCTCGGATCAGCTCGGTCACGTCTCTGGCATCCGATTTTTTTTCTCTTGTGGGTTCATTGAAGCACGTGCGACATGCTAGTTTATCTGGCAAAGCGGGGGCGCCACATACCCAGCAGGATTTGCTGCAGGACAGGTGTGTTGGCTTCGACCGCGACGTGGAGAAGGTGATCTTCTATGACGTGATTGGCTATGTCGTGAGCGGCTGTGGCATGAGTGACCATGGCAAGAGTGACTATGGCGTGAGTGCCTATGATGGGATGAGGAGCATGATTGGCTTCTGCGGGATCGTCTGCTTGAAGCATGGCTCGACTGTTCTTTACGTCTTGACCTTGACCTGGAAGGGCTGCCAGAAGGTGCCATGTTAGTGGATCTGCTCTTTTTTTTTTTCATCTCTTCAATACTTACCAATCAAGGCGGACAGCCTCTTACCTTATTGGATGAGGGTGGTCTGCGTGGGCAGTGGTCTCCATGAGCAGTGCAGATAAAGGCAGGTGGGAAAATAAGGAACCCTGGAAGAATACACAAATATCAGAAAAAAACATACAAAAACCAAATTAAATCCTGTGATATAGAGAGGGAAGAAGGATTGAAGACTTACCTGGAAATTTGAGGTCATACATACGTTTGTATGTTATACAGTAATCTGGGATCACCGCCGTTGTGGCAGAAATTACACTTTCGCGCATGCGCAGAGGCACCGCGAGTGCGCCGGCGCTATCTTGGAACGTGGCAAAGGTCTCTGAACGGCCGAATCTCCTCCCCCCGGCGCCTGCGCAATGCAGAGAGATAGACGCGGCGGCCATGACGGTGAGGTCCGAGTGTTGTGGGACTACAGGTCCCAGAAGGTAAAGGAGGAAAAATAACATAAGCTTATTGCCACAAGGGGAAATAACTAATAGGGGATTAAAGAGGAGACCACTGCAATATTTAAAGCTTTTTTAAAGCTTACTTCTGTGCCAGATGATCTTGTTGCCGATGCCCCTGAGACCACCAGAGCGGGGTTCCCTCCATAGAAGCTCCTTTAGAGACTGTACAGGAGGGACTTTCAAACAGGAGAGGCTTGATCCTGCTGGGGCGATGCGGTAAGAGGCTGTGATGTCCATCCAATCTTGTCAGGTGAGGATAAAAAAGAGAATAGTGGGGGGGGGGTCTCTCTTCAACTTTATAGCTAGACCAATCCTGTCGGGTTGCGGAGGCGGAGTCACAACCCAGTGTGTGCTGCCATGAAGGCGTCAGGAAACAATGTTTGCACCAGACGTGAGGTATCACTGTAAACAGTAAGTATAGTTGTAAGGGCTTTTAAAGTGTCACCTATAGATAATTCTAGGTACCATAGTTGCTTGCCAGTTCACCCGTGTGTGCAATTTTAAATCTTGACATATTTGGTATCTAATTACTTGATGCAACATCATCTTTTTATTTTATTTACAAAAAATATTATATGTGTGCACTAAATTTCACTTATGTGAATCTTTTACTGACAATTTAATTTAATCACTTGCCCACAGGGCACTTACACCCCCTTCCTGCCCAGGCCATTTTTCAGCTTTCAGCGCTGTCGCACTTTTAATGAGAGACCAAAAATTTTGAAAAAAACATTTTTTTTACTTCGTTTCTGTCAGTAAATTCTGTAACTAAGTAATTTTTCTCCTTCACTGATGTGCACTGATGAGGCAGCACTGATAGGCTGAACTGGTGGGCATTGATGAGGTGGCACTTATGGGCACTGATCAGGTGGCACTGATGAGGAGGCACTAATATGCCGCACTGATAGGCGGCACTAATGGGCACTGTTAGGCGGCACTGATGAGCATTGATGGGCAGCACTGATAGGCGGCAGTGACTGGCATCACTAGTGGGCACTGTTTGGTGGCACTTGTGAACAGTGGTGGGCACTGATTGGTGACACTGTTGGTGCTATAATGTAGTCAGGGCACTGGTTACATATTTGGTTGCCCCCTGCGAGGAGATGCTGCTGATCGTCAGTGTGAGGTGAGGAGCGCCGACTACCGGCATCTCCATGTTTATATGTGACCGGCTGTGATTGGACACAGCCAATCACATGGTTAAAGAGCTGCGGACGCGGCTCTTTACAGAGAACGGGGTCGCGCCCTGTCCTAGCAACACAGATAGGCCGTGATCGGTGCGTGCCCCCGCATTTGTGCAAGAGCGGCCGTTCTGGGACGCCGTCGTATGACGGCGTCCCAGAACGAGAGCCGCACCGCCCCGCAGTCATTTGACAGTGGGTGGGCGGCAACTAGTTAATAAATGCCTACTCAATTTTGTGTGCACCATTAAACAAAATGCAACAGCCACCATTTTATTCTCAATGGCCTCTGCTTTCAGAAAATGTATGTTTGGGGGTTATAAGTAATTTTCTATTAATAAATGCTGATTTTAACCACTTGCGGAGCACTTCAATGTACCGCGTACAGGCAAAGTGGCATACTGGTACATTGCTGTCTGTTTCCAGGTTTAAGGCACATGCATGTGTGCCTTCCTGCTGACACCCGCTGAGATTGTACACAGCGGGAGTCTGTCACCATGTCCCAGCCAATTATTCATGGCTGAGACCTGCTGATCAACTGTGTCCAATCACAGCCCAGATCCCTGTGTTGACAATCAACAGAGACGTAGCAGAATACATTTTGGTCTAAATTTGTGAAGACATTTTTTTTTGGTATGTTTTAAAAAAGCAAAAAATATTGTCTATTTTTTGGTCTATTTTCGTTTATATAGTAAAAAGGCCAGTGGTGATAAAATCAAATACAACCAAAAGAAGATTATGTAAAAAAAAAAAAAATGATATAAATTTCGGCTGAATACAGACTTGCATAACCACGCAATTACCAGTTAAATTAGCGCTATGCTACATAGCAAAAAAAAAAGGTCCTGGTCATGAAGGAGGTAAAACCCTTCTGGAGCTGAGGTGGTTAACATGTGAGAAATGTCAAAAGTGCAAGGACAGTCAGTGGTTAAATCCAGTGGCGTTGTTAGGTGGGTGCGGGGGGTGCGGGCCGCACCGGGTGACACCCACCAGAGGGGTGACACCCGTAGGTAGCGGCACACACCGCTACACTGCCCGCTGCGGCTTGTGCTGTGTCCCGCAGCACAGCGGACTGAAGCCGCCTCCCCCTCCTCTCTGTTTACTTCACACAGGAGGAGGAGGAGCCCGAGGGACACACATGGCTGTGTGTATCTTCCGGTCCGCGCTGTTCTGAGGTCTGTAAACTTTATGCTTACAGTATGTGGGTGGATATGTGCAGGGGGATTCTATACTAATGGGGGGTGCTGCACTGGGGGGATTCTATACTAATGGGGGGTGCTGCACTGGGGGGATTCTATACTAATGGGGGGTGCTGCACTGGGGGGATGCTATACTAATGGGGGGTGCTGCACTGGGGGGATTCTATACTAATGGGGGGTGCTGCACTGGGGGGATTCTATACTAATGGGGGGTGCTGCACTGGGGGGATTCTATACTAATGGGGGGTGCTGCACTGGGGGGATTCTATACTAATGGGGGGGCTCTGCACTGGGGGGATTCTATACTAATGGGGGGCTCTGCACTGGGGGGATTCTATACTAATGGGGGTGCTGCACTGGGGGGATTCTATACTAATGGGGGGTGCTGCACTGGGGGGATTCTATACTAATGGGGGGTGCTGCACTGGGGGGATTCTATACTAATGGGGGGTGCTGCACTGGGGGGATTCTATACTAATGGGGGGTGCTGCACTGGGGGGATTCTATACTAATGGGGGGTGCTGCACTGGGGGGATTCTATACTAATGGGGGGCTCTGCACTGGGGGGATTCTATACTAATGGGGGGTGCTGCACTGGGGGGATTCTATACTAATGGGGGCTCTGCACTGGGGGGATTCTATACTAATGGGGGGTGCTGCACTGGGGGGATTCTATACTAATGGGGGCTCTGCACTGCGGGGATTCTATACTAATGGGGGGTGCTGCACTTAAGGGAATCTATACTAATGGGGTTGCTGCACTGAGGGGGATTCTATACTAATAGGGGGCTCTGCACTGAGGGGGATTCTATATTAATAGGGGGCTCTGCACTGAGGGGGATTCTATACTAATAGGGGGCTCTGCACTGAGGGGGATTCTATACTAATAGGGGGCTCTGCACTGAGGGGGATTCTATACTAATAGGGGGCTCTGCACCGACGGGGGATTCTATACTGATGGGGGTCAGCACTGGGGGGGGTGTATGTACTGATGGGGTGGTCTGCACTGAGGTGGGAGGTTGATACTGATGGAGGGGGGTCTGCAGACTCTGTACTGAGGGAGGGTTTCTGTACTGATGGGAGGTCTGTACTGAGGGAGGGGGTCAGTACTTAGTGGGGGGTGTATACTGAGGAAAGGGGGTCTGCACTGAGCGGGGGTCTGTACTGAGGGAGGGGAGTCTGTACTTAGTGGGGGGGGTCTATATTGATGGAAGGGGGTCTGTACTGAGGGAGGGGGGCTATATTGATGGAATGGGGTCTGTAGTTAGTGGAGGGGGGTCTGTACTGAGGTAGTTGGTGGAGGGGGGTGACACCAATTTTTTTGGCACCGGGTGACACCAACCCTAGTGACGCCACTGGTTAAATCACGCCCCATCAGTACTGCCTGTTTTTCACAATTAGAAACTTTACCAGCCTATACACACTGTCACTCAATTGATATCTTTTCCATTAACCTATTGTGTGGGTAAAAGTACAAATTTAACTTTCCACAGGCTGCACTCTACTACCACGGATCAAGTCTCTTCGCAACCCGTACAACACACTCGCAGAAACACTGGAAATGCGTCATTACGCGCCGCCCGCTCATGTCACGTGACATGCCCGTACTTTTGCTCGCGCAGCGGATGCTATATTCCGGCATCCTTTGCGGCTGGCTTTCTCTTTCCGGTAACCAAGATGTCTAAGAGGGGTGAGTGTATGTAGCGGTGCCGTGTAATCTGGTGCCATCCGCTGTCTGCGATGGTTGTTCGTTCTTGTCTATAACCATGTGTTGTTCTCTGCATTCCTCTCTATGTTCTAGCGGGATTATGACAAGGATTGTGTAGTAGAGAATAGTTTGGAATCATCGAGGGGAAAAAACAACCACAGGCAGCCATGTTTATAGCCGGGGAATGATCCTGTCAGGCAGGGTGTGAGGTGGAGAGTGTGTATTATGTCTGTAGCGTTGTTCTTTGTGTGGGCTCCGGTCAGTGTTGCACTGGTTTTTGCTAATTTTATATAATTTAGTATAAAGATGTACTTTGGTTGAAAAGCATTAGAGCTGTTGGAATATCTCGTGTGTGTGTGTGTGTGTGTGTGTGTGTGTGTGTATAATTCTGAGCAATAAATACTATTGATTTTTATGAATACTCTTTCTGAATAACCACTTAGATCGCTACTGTCAGCTTATTAGACTAGTCATGATATAGTTGTGTGATGTTTAACGTTGGTTGTGGTGGCAAAGCAGAGTCTGCTTTTTTTTTACCTACAGGTAAACCTATAATAAAACTTAACCAGCAGGTACAGTACATATCTCCTAAAAGCAGTGCGTGTTTAGAAGATATTTAGTAGCAGCCGGTGATGACACCAGCGCATGGACGGCATGTTGTTCATTGACAGAGCTGTGCCATGGAAGTAACATATGATTGGGGGCTCAGCCATTCAAACAGCTGGAACCCGTAAACCCTTTAGGCATATCAAGTGAAGATGGAAGCCCTCTGGTGCCAGTGCCCCATTGGAGGAATTTGTTTGGTAAACCTTTCATAATGTGTTGCATACTAGCACATTTATGCTCTTAACTTGCAAGGGAAGATTTTATTTTTTATTTTTTTTCTATCACTTTAACCACTACAGCCCCGGAAGAATTTACCACCTTCCTGACCAATGCGTTTTTTGCGATTCGGCACTGCGCAGCTTTAACTGACAATTGCGCGGTCGTGTGACGTGGCTCCCAAACAAAATTGACGTCCTTTATTTTTCTCACAAATATAGAGCTTTTGGTGGTGTTTGATCACCTCTGCGTTTTTTTATTTTTTGCGCTATTAACAAAAAAAAGCGACAATTTTGAGAAAATGCATTATTTTTTGCTATAGTAAATATCCCCAAAAAATATTTAAAAAAGCTTTTTTTCCCTCTCATTTTAGGCCGATACATATTCTTCTACATATTTTTGGTAAAAAAAAAAAATCGCAATAAGCGTTTGGTTTGTGCAAAAGTTATAGCGTCTACAAAATAGGGGATAGTTTATGGCTTTTTTAATTTTTGGGTTTTTTTTTTACTAGTAATGGCGGCAATCAGCGATTATTTATATATATATTTTGACACATTTTTGGGACCATTGTCATTTATACAACAATCCGTGCTATACAAATGCACTGATTCCTGTGTAAATGACACTGGCAGTGAAGGGGTTAACCACTAGGGCGCAGTGTAAGAGTTAAGTATGTCCTGGGGAGTGTTTCTAACTGTGGGGGGTGTGACACGTCACTGATCTCTGCTCCCGAGCACAGGGAGCAGATATCAGTGACACTGTCACTAGGCAGAACGGGGAGATGCTTGTTTACATTAGCATCTCCCCGTTCTTTCTCTCTGTGAGGCGTTCAAGTCCGCGGGACCCGCGATCGGACGCGCGGCCCGCACGCAATGGCGGCAAATTTAAAGGGAGGTACGGGTATACCCATTTGCCCAGCCGTGCTATTCTGTCAACGTACATCGACGTGCGCCAGTCGGGAACCGGTTAAAGTAGAGCTAAAGCCAAAACTTTTGTTTTTTGAATAGCATAAATGAGGGAGTATAACCCCTATCTTTTCTTTCCCCACTTTTTTTTTTTTTTTTAATTTATTTTTTTAAATTTAAAAATCTGTCCCATCGGGGAGATTTCCCTTACTACCTTTCCCTTAACTACAACCGGAAGTGAGAGGATGTGTCCATCAGAACCAGTATCCCCTTTGGAAGATACTCCTCCTATTCCTTTTCTGGTGACTCCCCAAAATCTCCCCAACAGGGGCATAGACAGCAATTAAAACCTCAACGTGTTCTAAACCCTCTCCACTCTATCCCAAACTTTAAAAAAGTTTTGTTTTTAGTTCTCTTTTAATCACAGAAAAATGGTTGATTTACATTTGTGGTCAGGGGATGGTAGAAATAGGCAGTTGGGCCACAGTTTTACCACCCGTCTTAAAGTGGTTGTAAACCCTTACAGACCACTTTGACCTACAGGTAAGCCTAGATTAAGGCTTACCTGTAGATCCAAGAGATATCTCCTAAACCTACACAGTTTAGGAGATATTTGCAAAAAGACAGGCACCGTAGACAGCGGCGCCCAGTCGCACTGAGCATGCCGCTGCTAATGGTGATATGTCATTAGTGACGGCTCCGGCCAATCACAGCGCCGGAGCCACGATACCCGGAAAGAAGATGGACGCTCCGTAGCAGAGGGGATAACGGTGACATCGCAGGCTCCTCTGTCAGGTAAGTGACACATAATGGGCTACTATGTGATGCATAGTAGCCCATTATGCTTTACCTTTGCAGGGAAACAAAGCGGAAGTAAACCGATCAGGGTTTACTTCATCTTTAAAGACTAAACTTTTTCCATTTTGAATAGCGTAAAGTTATTTTATTTTAATTTCCTGTCCTATTGCCGAAACAGAACATGAAAAGATATCCCTTCAAAATGAGGGAATCCCTGGTTGTCACCGTAACTAGTATCCCCCATTGGAAGATTTCCCCTCTTTATCGGTCTGGTGGCAACCCAAAAATTGATTTTTCTTTCACTTACGTTAACGGTGAACAGGGCAAATGGGGTGAATTCCCTTATGGAGGCACAGACATAAAAAAAAAAGCCCTGACAGTTGTTCTAAATCCTTTCTGGTCAAAACTGAGGCATTTTGCCTTTGGCCTAGGTTCACATTGGAGGGGGTTAGAAATTGGGCGAGTTTGGCTGAACTCGCCTGATTTCCACGCGGCAATGCAGTCCAACTTCAGGGACGATTTGACAGACATCTGTGCGCATTCCTGCACAGATGTCTATACCAGTGTTTCTCAACTCCAGTCCTCAAGGCTCCCCAACAGGTCATGTTTTCAGGATTTTCCTCAGATGAAACGGCTGTGGTAATTACTAAGGCAGGGAAACTGATCAAATCACCTGTGTAAAATAATGGGAAGCCTGAAAACATGACCTGTTGGGGCCCCTTGAGAACCCGGTGTTGAGAAACGCTGGTCTATTCAAATCTCCCCCCGAAGTCACCAGAAGTAATACAGAAACTACTTTTGGGAATCTGTGCTGCTCCGCACCGATATAGACGGTGCAATAGCTGCCGATTTGACATGTCAAAATTGCTTCAATGTGAACCTAGGCTCAGATATACTCCCGGCTTCTGTGATATCCTGAAGAGGTTGTACACACACTGGGCTGTGATCCTTAGCTTTGTGGCCACAAACATTATACCCTTTTCTTGTTTGGCTGCTGAATGCCACCCATTTGAGTGAATTTAGGCCACACTGCAACAGTGTATGCCTGTGCATTCCTGTGTAGGCAGTCTCATTGATGACAATTAGGATGCAGCAGCCAAACTGCCACTGCTCACAATTTGACATCTGTGCAGGTGCACAGTCCTGAATGCACACAGTTTGCATGAAGGAACCCTTAAATGTACCTGCAAAAATACTTGCCTACACCTTGGACACAGCAGTGACATAAGGGTCTGTAGGAGGAATCGCTGAACACAGTGGGGGCATGGAAGATTTAGGCTTCCAGGATTCTTCTCTTTATGGAGCAGTGTTGGCAGACACAGACTAATTGGAGGCATTTATTTCTTTGCGGGTGCAGCTTCTAACCTGTGATGGACTTTTGCAACAGTTGCTTTAAATGAAGTATACAGTTGACATCTTTATAAACTGGCATTCGTTTCTGTTTTTAGGACGTGGAGGTTCTTCTGGTGCGAAGTTTCGCATCTCCCTCGGTCTCCCTGTGGGAGCGGTCATTAACTGTGCTGATAACACCGGTATGTTGAATACGAAGATATGTGTGTGTTCTAGTTTTTCAAAGTCTCATGTTTACTTTTATCAAAGCGGAACTAAAAGCGGCATTCTTCTGGGTGGGCTTTTGTCATAATGTTGAATATAACAAGTCATCTGCACAGAGGAGATCTACTGTATACTGGAACATACAGATCATTTAACTCTTTAACCTCCTCACCCGCTGTCTATCAGGCACAGCCGATGACAGACCACTGTACCGGCTTTCTGCTGGTACTATGTGATTACCGTGGCCAAACACAGCAGATGACATGACCATTGTACACAATGAAAGGCTTTGATTCATGCCGTTCATTGTGTACTATTGTGATGAGCTCTGTGATTGCTCAGTGATCACATGGTACAGACAAGGCCAGTCTGTAATTGGCTATTACAATAGTCAACACTGGATGGATAGTTTTCATTCAGAAAAAGTGATTGCTTACAATTCTAAATTTTCTAAGCAATCATAGTGTGTAGTTAAAAATAAAAATCCTGATCACCTCCCCAAAAAATAGTAACAGTATATAAAAAAAATTAAATTGTTGAAGAGAAACCTTTTTTTTTTTCCCCCCCCCCCATGTCTTCATTTTCCAAAAAAAATAGAACTTCAAAAAACTCGCCATGCCTCTTACCTTGGACTTTCTACTTTCCAAAAATGGTCATTTGGGGTATATTTGTACTGTTCTGGCATTTTGGGCCTCAAGAAATGAGATAAGACATCAGGGTCGATCAAACCGAGAATTCAGGATGCACTTGGCCGAAACAGAAAATGACTTTTTTTTTTTTATATAGAATTGAATTGTATTCAACTTTTTAATTAAAATGAATTTAAATAAATTTTGTTGGCCATTGTCGACCCCTTTAGTGCAGAAAAGAGAAATGCATCCCTTTAAATTCTATGTCTTCACACTAGTCTGTTGCGCTTCCGTTGTGGTAATCTTGCTGCATTTTTGGTCAGTTTAAAAAAACAAAAAACCCACCTCTCCATTGAAATGCATTTAAAAGCGCAGCAATAACTCCTTTTTTACGTTTTTGATGCAGTTTTGAGTCGCATGACCTATGGAAAACCCTACCATAAGCACAATAAAATGCTGGCAAAATCTTGTGCGTTATCTTCTATATCGTGGTTTGTAGACCCTATAACTTTTTCTTCTACAGACTAAATGATATACACTGATTTGGGTTATTTTCACCAAAGTAATATAAATTTTGGCCTCTATTTATGAAAAAAGCTTTTTATTTTTTCAAAAATATATATATATATATATATATATATATATATATATATATATATATATATATATATATATATATATATATATATATATATATATATATATATATATATATATATATATATATATATATATATTTGGGGGGGCACATCTGGACCCCCTCCATCAGCACCTGAGGCCGGCGGCAGAGGGGGGATGCTGGCTAATAATGGTGGCTGCAGGGATCTGGTTTGGGGGGTTGGGAGAGAATCAATGCGGGGGGAGATTAAGATGGGAGTGGCAGAGGTCAGAGGAGCAGCGGCATATGGGGGGGGGGGGGTCACATTCGGGGTTAATAACTCTGATCAGCGGGTTGTAATCCACTTATAAGTTATAGAATTGTTCAGCCGACTTCTGAACAATTCTATAAGCTTATGGTCCATAAGCTTATAGGAAAGAGAGGAATTGGATCCGTACGTACTTGGCCACCTACAGGCACTTCTGTAGGTCTATATGGACTTGGCAGTGAAAGGGTTAAAGCACAGTGGTGTACTGGATGGCACTTTTGCCTAGCAGTAAAAGGGTTGCTGGTTCAAATCCCAATCGTAACACCACCTGCCTGGAGTTTGCATGTCCTCCCTGTGCCTGTGTGGGTTTCCTCCGGGTGCTCGGGTTTCCTCCCACACTCCAGACATGTTGGCAGGTTAATTAGATCCTGTCTAAATTGGCCCTAGTATGAATGTGAGTTGGGGACCTTAGATTGTAAGCTCCTTGAGGATAGGGACTGATGTGAATGTACAATATATATGTAAAGTGCTGCGTAAAATTGACAGCGCTATATAAGTACCTTTTTTTTAAATAAATGGAGCTTAACTCTAGGTTTCCTGTGCCTTTTCAGCTTGTTTGGGCCAAGCTGGCCGAAGCAAGGTAATCTCTTTACTTGAAGAGGTGCCTGCTGGGCACACTATATAAACTGAATGTACCCTCAGTTACATATAGTGTACAGTGATGGTCCTGCAGCGTGACAGTAACTTACCGCCTAGTCCTAAAACAAAATCGAGTTGGGCTAAGCACTTTGTATTTTATGAATGTGCACGTTTCTCTGGCTGAGGTGGAGATCACAGATGCTGGCCTCAGAGAATCAGAGGAAGATGTGTGTTCATAAAATAGCTTCCTGTGAAGCTTCCATCTGCGAGTTAGACTTTTTTTAACCACTTGCCGACCGCCTACCGCATATATACTGCGGCAGAATGGCACGGGCAGGCAAAATCACGTACCCGTACGTGATCTGCCTCCCGCGGGCGGGGGGTCCAATCGGACCCCCCCCCGGTGCCATCGGCGGTCGGCATCTGACTGGGAGCGTCGGGAGGTGAGGGGGAGACCATCTGATCGTGGCCCCCCCCTCGCGATCGCTCCCAGCCAATGGGAATCCTCCTCTGCCTGTGTGTCGTTTTACACAGGCAGAGGATGTGATGTCATCTCTCCCCGGTCTGGCAGTTTCCGTTCCAGCGCCGAGGAGAGATGACAAGTGAGTGCACAACACACACACACACACAGTAGAACATGCCAGGCATACTTTACACCCCCGATCCCCCCCGATCGCCCCCCGATCCCCCCCCAATCACCCCCCCCCCCCTGTCACAAACTGACATTAGCAGTATTTTTTTTTTTTTTTTTTTTTCTGATTACTGCATAGTGTCAGTTTGTGACAGTTAGTGTTAGGGCAGATAGTATTACCCCCCTTTAGGTCTAGGATACCCCCCTAACCCCCCCTAATAAAGTTTTAACCCCTTGATCACCCCCTGTCACCAGTGTCGCTAAGCGATCATTTTTCTGATCGCTGTATTAGTGTCGCTGGTGACGCTAGTTAGGAACGTAAATATTTAGGTTCGCCGTCAGCGTTTTATAGTGACAGGGACCCCCATATACTACCTAATAAATGTTTTAACCCCTTGATTGCCCCCTAGTTAACCCTTTCACCACTGATCACCGTATAACCGTTACGGGTGACGCTGGTTAGTTCGTTTATTTTTTATAGTGTCAGGGCACCCGCCGTTTATTACCGAATAAAGGTTTAGCCCCCTGATCGCCCGGCGGTGATATGCGTCGCCCCAGGCAGCGTCAGATTAGCGCCAGTACCGCGAACACCCACGCACGCAGCATATGCCTCCCTTAGTGGTATAGTATCTGATCGGATCAATATCTGATCCGATCAGATCTATACTAGCGTCCCCAGCAGTTTAGGGTTCCCGAAAACGCAGTGTTAGCGGGATCAGCCCAGATACCCGCTAGCACCTGCGTTTTGCCCCTCCGCCCAGCCCAGCCCAGCCCACCCAAGTGCAGTATCGATCGATCACTGTCACTTACAAAACACTAAACGCATAACTGCAGCGTTCGCAGAGTCAGGCCTGATCCCTGCGATCGCTAACAGTTTTTTTGGTAGCGTTTTGGTGAACTGGCAAGCACCAGCCCCAGGCAGCGTCAGATTAGCGCCAGTACCGCTAACACCCACGCACGCAGCATACGCCTCCCTTAGTGGTATAGTATCTGATCGGATCAATATCTGATCCGATCTGATCTATACTAGCGTCCCCAGCAGTTTAGGGTTCCCAAAAACGCAGTGTTAGCGGGATCAGCCCAGGTACCTGCTAGCACCTGCGTTTTGCCCCTCCGCCCGGCCCGGCCCAGCCCACCCAAGTGCAGTATCGATCGATCACTGTCACTTACAAAACACTAAACGCATAACTGCAGCGTTCGCAGAGTCAGGCCGGATCCCTGTGATCGCTAACAGTTTTTTTTGTAGCGTTTTGGTGAACTGGCAAGCGCCAGCGGCCTAGTACACCCCGGTCGTAGTCAAACCAGCACTGCAGTAACACTTGGTGACGTGGCGAGTCCCATAAGTGCAGTTGAAGCTGGTGAGGTGGCAAGCACAAGTAGTGTCCCGCTGCCACCAAAAAGACAAACACAGGCCCGTCGTGCCCATAGTGCCCTTCCTGCTGCATTCGCCAATCCTAATTGGGAACCCACCGCTTCTGCAGCGCCCGTACTTCCCCCATTCACATCCCCAACCAAATGCAGTCGGCTGCATGAGAGGCATTTTTATGTCCTCCCGAGTACCCCTACCCAACGAACCCCCCCAAAAAAGATGTCGTGTCTGCAGAAAGCGCGGATATAGGCGTGACACCCGCTATTATTGTCCCTCCTGTCCTGATAATCCTGGTCTTTGCATTGGTGAATGTTTTGAACGCTACCATGCACTAGTTGAGTATTAGCGTAGGGTACAGCATTGCACAGACTAGGCGCACTTTCACAGGGTCTCCCGAGATGCCATCGCATTTTGAGAGACCCGAACCTGGAACCGGTTACAGTTATAAAAGTTAGTTACAAAAAAAAGTGTAAAAAAAAAAAAAAAACACAAACAAAAATATAAAATAAAAATAGTTGTCGTTTTATTGTTCTCTCTCTCTCTATTCTCTCTCTATTGTTCTGCTCTTTTTTACTGTATTCTATTCTGCAATGTTTTATTGTTGTTATGTTTTATCACGTTTGCTTTTCAGGTATGTAATTATTTATACTTTACCGTTTACTGTGCTTTATTGTTAACCATTTTTTTGTCTTCAGGTATGCCATTCACGACTTTGAGTGGTTATACCAGAATGATGCCTGCAGGTTTAGGTATCATCTTGGTATCATTCTTTTCAGCCAGCGGTCGGCTTTCATGTAAAAGCAATCCTAGTGGCTAATTAGCCTCTAGACTGCTTTTACAAGCAGTGGGAGGGAATGCCCCCCCCCCCCCCCAACATCTTCCGTGTTTTTCTCTGGCTCTCCTGTCTCAACAGGGAACCTGAAAATGCAGCCGGTGATTCAGCCAGCTGACCATAGAGCTGATCAGAGACCAGAGTGGCTCCAAACATCTCTATGACCTAAGAAACCGGAAGCTACGAGCATTTTATGACGTAGATTTCGCCGGATGTAAACAGCGCCATTGGGAAATTGGGAAAGCATTTTATCACACCGATCTTGGTGTGATCAGATGCTTTGAGGGCAGAGGAGAAATCTAGGGTCTAATAGACCCCAATTTTTGCAAAAAAGAGTACCTGTCACTACCTATTGCTATCATAGGGGATATTTACATTCCCTGAGATAACAATAAAAATGATTTAAAAAAAAAAAAAATGAAAGGAACAGTTTAAAAATAAGATAAAAAAATAATAATAATAAAGAGAAAAAAAAAAAAAAAAAAAAAAGCACCCCTGTCCCCCCTGCTCTCGCGCTAAGGTGAACGCAAGCGTTGGTCTGGCGTCAAATGTAAACAGCAATTGCACCATGCATGTGAGGTATCGCCGCGAAGGTCAGATCGAGGGCAGTAAGTTTAGCAGTAGACCTCCTCTGTAAATCTAAAGTGGTAACCTGTAAAGGCTTTTAAAGGCTTTTAAAAATGTATTTAGTTTGTCGCCACTGCACGTTTGTGCGCAATTTTAAAGCATGTCATGTTTGGTATCCATGTACTCGGCCTAAGATCATCTTTTTTATTTCATCAAACATTTGGGCAATATAGTGTGTTTTAGTGCATTAAAATGTAAAAAAGTGTGTTTTTTCCCCAAAAAATGCGTTTGAAAAATCGCTGCGCAAATACTGTGTGGAAAAAAAAAATGAAACACCCACCATTTTAATCTGTAGGGCATTTGCTTTAAAAAAAATATATAATGTTTGGGGGTTCAAAGTAATTTTCTTGCAAAAAAAAATTATTTTTTTATGTAAACAATAAGTGTCAGAAAGGGCTATGTCTTCAAGTGCTTAGAAGAGTGGGTGATGTGTGACATAAGCTTCTAGATGTTGTGCATAAAATGCCAGGACAGTTCAAAACCCCCCCAAATGACCCCATTTTGGAAAGTAGACACCCCAAGCTATTTGCTGAGAGTCATGTTGAGTCCATGGAATAATTTATATTGTGACACAAGTTGCGGGAAAGAGACAATTTTTTATTTTTTTTATTTTTTTTTGCGCAAAGTTGTCACTAAATGATATATTGCTCAAACATGCCATGGGAATATGTGAAATTACACCCCAAAATACATTCTGCTGCTTCTCCTGAGTACGGGGATACCACATGTGTGGGACTTTTTGGGAGCCTAGCCGCGTACGGGACCCCGAAAACCAAGCACCGCCTTCAGGCTTTCTAAGGCCGTAAATTTTTGATTTCACTCTTCACTGCCTATCACAGTTTCGGAGGCCATGGAATGCCCAGGTGGCACAAAACCCCCCCAAATGACCCCATTTTGGAAAGTAGACACCCCAAGCTATTTGATGAGAGGTATAGTGAGTATTTTGCAGACCTCACTTTTTGTCACAAAGTTTTGAAAATTGAAAAAAGAAAAAAAAACATTTTTTTTCTCGTCTTTCTTTATTTTCAAAAACAAATGAGAGCTGCAAAATACTCACCATGCCTCTCAGCAAATAGCTTGGGGTGTCTACTTTCCAAAATGGGGTCATTTGGGGGGGGTTTGTGCCACCTGGGCATTCCATGGCCTCCGAAACTGTGATAGGCAGTGAGGAGTAAAATCAAAAATGTACGCCCTTAGAAATCCTGAAGGCGGTGCTTGGTTTTCGGGGTCCCGTACGCGGCTAGGCTCCTAAAAAGTCCCACACATGTGGTATCCCCGTACTCAGGAGAAGCAGCTAAATGTATTTTGGGGTGCAATTCCACATATGCCCATGGCCTGTGTGAGCAATATATCATTTAGTGACAACTTTGTGCAAAAAAAAAAAAAAAAAAAAAAAATTTGTCACTTTCCCGCAACTTGTGTCAAAATATAAAACATTCCATGGACTCAACATGCCTCAAAGCAAATAGCTTGGGGTGTCTACTTTCCAAAATGGGGTCATTTGGGGGGGTTTTATGTCATCTGGGCATTTTATGGCCTTCAAAACTGTGATAGGTAGTGAGGAGTAAAATCAAAAATGTACGCCCTTAGAAATCCTGAAGGCGTTGCTTGGTTTTCGGGGCCCCGTACGCGGCTAGGCTCCCAAAAAGTCCCACACATGTGGTATCCCCATACTCAGGAGAAGCAGCTAAATGTATTTTGGGGTGCAATTCCACATATGCCCATGGCCTGTGTGAGCAATATATCATTTAGTGACAACTTTTTGTAATTTTTTTTTTTTTTTTTTTTTTTTTTTGTCATTATTCAATCACTTGGGACAAAAAAAATGAATATTCAATGGGCTCAACATGCCTCTCAGCAAATTCCTTGGGGTGTCTACTTTCCAAAATGGGGTCATTTGTGGGGGTTTTGTACTGCCCTGCCATTTTATCACCTCAAGAAACGACATAGGCAGTCATAAATTAAAGGCTGTGTAAATTCCAGAAAATGTACCCTAGTTTGTAGACGCTATAACTTTTGCGCAAACCAATAAATATACACTTATTGACATTTTTTTTACCAAAGACATGTGGCCGAATACATTTTGGCCTAAATGTATGACTAAAATTGAGTTTATTGGATTTTTTTTAGAACAAAAAGTAGAAAATATCATTTTTTTTTCAAAATTTTCGGTCTTTTTCCGTGTATAGCGCAAAAAATAAAAACGGCAGAGGTGATCAAATACCATCAAAAGAAAGCTCTATTTGTGGGAAGAAAAGGACGCAAATTTCGTTTGGGTACAGCATTGCATGACCGCGCAATTAGCAGTTAAAGCGACGCAGTGCCGAATTGTAAAAAGTGCTCTGGTCAGGAAGGGGGTAAAACCTTCCGGGGCTGAAGTGGTTAAGGGATAAAATGGTTCTGGGAAATGTAACAACTTCACTAAAAATTGACCTGAATTTCAATGTTAATGAAGTAAAATGACTTTGCTTTCTAATGCATCAAAATTTATGGGGAACTATGGTAGGCTGGTGTGTTTAGTACTCTGCTGAGTTGTAGAAGTAAAGTGTGCATTGCTGCTGTATGCGCTGTGCTACTTCGATTGGTCTTGATACAATGCTGCTTGGTCCTCTTATGTGAACATTTCTGGATCAGCAAAACAAATGTCACACATTTGTGTGCTGTTATATTTTTTTTTTTTTTTTTGCTTGAGTGTGTATATATTTTAATTTTTTTGTTTTGTTAGGTGCCAAGAATTTGTACATCATTTCTGTAAAAGGAATCAAAGGTCGCCT
This sequence comes from Lithobates clamitans, assembly GCA_037952925.1. Lineage (NCBI taxonomy): Eukaryota > Metazoa > Chordata > Amphibia > Anura > Ranidae > Lithobates > Lithobates clamitans. The sequence continues at coordinate 1,001,723 of JBBGZY010000355.1, read as the reverse complement.
GAACAGATTGCCAGCTGCTGGTGTTGGTGACATGGTGATGGCCACAGTTAAAAAAGGAAAACCTGAACTTCGTAAAAAAGGTGGTGTTTTGGTATCCTCACACGCGATAAAATGACATATGGGATATTGTAAATTGGTCCCCTTGTTTCATAAACATAACTTGTGCTGTTTTCTAGGCAGCATCTGCTTTATTACTTCATAACATAAGATCTTAATTGTAAATGGGATTTATTTTCACCTCAACAGTGCATCCTGCAGTGGTAATAAGACAACGAAAATCGTACCGGAGAAAAGATGGTGTGTTCTTGTATTTTGAAGACAATGCGGGGGTGATAGTGAATAATAAAGGAGAGATGAAAGGTATGTATTGCTTAAAATTTCCCAATGTGTGCAGGTGCAAATTAATCGGGAAGAATCTAGTATTCTGCTGGAACCTAGATAGAGCCCCCTTAAACAGGCTCAGGCTCTACGTAGGCTTGAAGGATTTGCATATGCTACTTTTAATTAGGATTGTTTCACACAAGTGTTCTGTTTTTGGATGGAAACCCGCAATCCATTTGGATGTAAACCTATCTGTTTACATCTGTGTCCCTTCAGAATCTTTTTTTTTTTTTTTTTTTTTAATGGAACAAGGCTACCTCCTTTTCTGCTCAGATGGATCTGAACAGAAGTCGTCCCTTCCGTTTGTTGGTTTTTAACCACTTGCTGACCAGCTGCCGTCGCTATATCCTGGCAGGTCTGCTCTCCTACACAAATCACTGTAGCTGTACGGCGGCTTGTGCAGGCGCACACGCTGCGGGGGCTAGCCCATGTGTCGGACGGACTCTATGTCCACCCGCGATTGCCTAGTACAGAGGCAGAATGAAGATCTGCCCGTGTAAACGAGCAGATCCCCTTTTTGCCAGATGACATGACGAATCACTGGGAACAGAAGATCTGACATGTCCCTGGCAGCCCCCCCCTACAGTTAGAACACCCTTATAACCTTGATTGCCCCCTAGTGTTAACCCCTTCCCTGCCAGTGTAATTTTTTACATTGATCAGCACTTGTTTATAGCACTGATTAATGTAGTAATGTCACTGGTCCCCAAAAAGTGTAATTTTGGGGTCAGATTTGTCTGCCGCAATCCCTCTAAAAACCGTAGATCTCCGACATTACTAGTAAAAAAGTCCCTAGTCAAGTCCCTAAATCTATCCCATAGTTTGTAGACGCAATAACTTTTGCGCAAACCAATCAATATACTCCTATTGCGATAAAAAAATTTCTTCAAAAATATCTATCTCGGCCTAAACTAATAAATGTTTTTGTTATGTATTATAGCAAAGTGTGTGTGTGGGGGGGGGGGGTTTCTTTCTCTTTGTTTATAGCGCAAAAAAATGAAACCGCAGAGGTGATCAAGTGGCACCCAAAGAAAGCTCTATTGGGGGGGGATGTCAGTTTTGTTTGGTACAGTGTCACTCAATTGTCAAAGCGACCCAGTGCTGTATCGCAAAAAAATGGCCTGGTCATTAAGGGGGCAAATCCTTGTGGTTCTTAACCACCTTGCCTACAGGTTACTTGACCCCCTTCCTGCCCAAGCCATTTTTCAGCTTTCAACGCTGTCGCACTGAATGACAATTGCGTGGCCATGCTAACTAGTTAAGTGGTTAAGCGAGAAACCTATTTTTTGTTTACTTTTGCCACCTATTAGTTTCTTCAATAACTTAAAAAAAAAAAGTAACAAAGGGTGTTAAACAGAATAGTTATTCCTTTTTTTTTTTTTCTTAGCACAATGCACGCTTGTGTAATAGGACCCTTCTATGTGCTTTAGCAACTGTGTGTGTGTGTGTGTGTGTGTGTGTGTGTGTGTGTATGTATAAAACTTTTTTTTTTTTTTTTTTTTTTAAATTAACCTGTGTTTTTGTAAAGTTGGGTTTTTTTTTTTTTTTTTTTTTTTTTTTCCTTAATGCATTCTGTGCATTAGGATAAAAAGCCTATGTGCAGCATCTCCCCTAATAACCTGAGCCACATCTCGATCCAGGGATGTCTGACTGCCTCAGCCGTCCAGGACTTCAAACCCACCCCATTGGCTGAGGCACTTAGGCAGCGCCATTGTCTCCTGCTGCTGTCAATCGGTCAGTTGGCCAATGAGGAGATGGGGGCGGGGCATACCAGAGCTTCGTGTTTACAGAAAAAGTATTGGTAACTAAGCGCAAATACACAGGTGCATACAATACTTGGGATGTAAAATGGCTAGGCAATCGGTCTAGAACAATCAGACTGGCAGTTCAAGGGTTTAAGCAAGTATAGTAGCTGATCCTCAGAGAGCTGGCTCTGTAGTAGGCAAGAGAAGGGTAGAAAAGTAAGCGCCACCTGAGTGTAGTATTATAAAATGCTTTTAATGACACAAAGTAAGGTCACACTTACAGGATTAAAACGTTAAAGGCTCTTCTGTGTATATGTGGTACATGCTGCAGGTCGTTTGTTATCGGCCAGGAGCTCCTTCTGTGGCCATCAGTAAGAGGCTGGGGCCGGCGTGGAACGTGTGTGACATCACGGGTCCTCAGAACACTTCGGGGGAGGGCTTCACCCAAGGAAAGAAGCTGTGGATAGGCTATGCGCTCGCAGCAGCTGGGCCTATTGATGGAGCAGCTGCTCAGAGCGCGTAGCCTATCCACAGCTTCTCTCCTTGGGTGAAGCTGTCCGTGATGTCACGTGCGTTCCACGCTGGCTCCAGCCTCTTCCTGATGGCCACAGAAGGAGTTCCTGGCCGATAACGAATGATTTGCAGCCCTGCATCTCTACAGCACCACCGGATCAAGACCAGAGGAACACACCATGGACCACATATACACAGATGAGCCGTTTTAATCATGTAAGTGTGACCTTGCCTTGTGTCATTAAAAGCATTCTATAATACACTTGGGTGGCGCTTCCTCTTCTACCCTTCCACAGCTCCATGTTTGTAAAATCTGTTTATTATTCTAGAAAAAAAAATCACTTTTAAATCTGAAATGTAAAACCTTTTATTTTTTTGTAGCACCAGAGTTGGTACTTGCATTGACTGAAGTGTCCCATGTGCTGGTGGCTGCTGTTTGATTTAAATCTTAAGTCCTGTGTCCCGCATCAGTCTTCCAGTCAGTGTGAATGGCTGACTGTGCCTGTTACAAGCACTCATGGAATGCAGACCATGGCCACCCTTTCTGTCCTTGTTTGTCATATCAGTTCCCACAAAAGAAATTGAAGGTGGCAGAGATTTGTATTAATCAACCCACCCTCTAGTCATAGAGCGCTTTTCATTGTGGGAACTGAAATTACAACTTCTATGGCTAGGGGATGGAAACAAGTGGGCATAGTTTGCACAGTGTGCCAATTGCAGGTGCCAGCCACTCATATTAACCCCTGCAGTACTGGGAAATTGCTGCTGCAGAGGTAGCCGTGGGGTGAGGACATAAAATTTCAGTTGGCCACCAGCACACAGGAGCCACTTCGTGGTAAGCACTATCCCTGGGGGGTGTGGTGTTTTTGTTTTTTTCCCTGTAATTACTATATCTTCAATAAGTGCAAGTCAAAACTGACTCCTGCTTTGTAATTATTCTGGCCTTCGATCATTGTGGCTGTTTCCTCACTTTATTTTTGGCATGACCCAGTGTAGCTGTAATTTCTGGTGCAAAAGTCTGGACTATGAGTGCTTCTAAGACTGGTGGGAGTGCTGAATGAGAAAAACGAGGTGTACTGGCCCTGAGGGGGCAAGGAAGTGTAAGGCATACTTTTGTCCATTGGTGGACATAAGAATTGGAACAGTCCTTCAGAAGATTGAGAAAGCTGCAAACGGAAAAATTGCAGATGGCCCCCTTAAAACACCTCCTTTACCCAGCATACAGCTGGTCTCTATTCAAATTGGAATTTTTCTCTGTGGTAAGAATTAAAGCTAAATGCTCAAGCATGGGTGTAATCTGCTTGGTGAACTGCTTGTGCTCAACACCAGCCCAACATTCAGCACAATGCGCTGTTCAACTGTTGAAGCACCATGTGGCTCACCATTTTGGTTCCACTGCCTGCCAACAGTGACCTTGTCACCTCTGACCATCTGAAACCCTCAGTAGCATCAACTGGCCAAGTCTTGAGGCCTCACCTTTCATCAGGCCTAGTTGCTTACTGCTATGTGAGGCAACACATTCTCTTCAAAGACACAGGGCAGTTTGCTGCTACAGGTGAGTTTAGCCCATGCTCCCCTAGTGGTTCTTGGGGCATATACCCCGGTATCCCCATAGGGAGCTAATGCCTGTAGTCTGAAACCTGGGACCCCTATAGTTATAGCGTCATCAGTCTTCTGCAGCTCTGTTGGACAGGTCCAAGGTCTTCCTGATGTCCACAGGGACATCCATGTCCACTTTAGACTTCAGTTTTTGCTCAGTTACTGGAGCAATCTACATGCAGATGCTCCAAGCGAGCCCTGGAACTCGAGCAGTCTGTCTTTGACCTTCTGGGACGTTTACATCAAAAGTCCATCTAGCTCAAAAAAAAAATACAATCCCATATACACAATCCTTCACCCACACTTGGTCCTGAGGAAGGCAAAAAACCCCAACAAAGCATGCTCCAATTTGCTACAGCAGGGGGAAAAACTTATTTCCTGATCCCCTGAGAGGCAATCAGATTTTCCCTGGATCAACTTTACCTATAAATATTATTATATTTACATTTAGGAAAGAATCCAGGCCTTTTTATTTTTTTAAGCCATCTAGTGAGCTTGCCAGAACCACCTCTGGAGGGAGTCTATTCCACATTTTCACAGCTCTTACTGTAAAACTTTTCTGTATTTGGAGATTAAATCTTTTTTTTTTTTTTTCCTCTAAACGCGAAGAGTGCTCCTTGTCCTCCGTGATGACCTTTTTAAAGTTAATAACTCAACACCAAGTTCACTATATGGACCACTTATGTATTTGTGCATGTTAATCAAATCCCCCCCTTAATCTCCTTCTCAAGAGGGAATTGATTCAGTTCCTCTAATCTGAGCTCCTCCATGCCTCTTATCCGTTTGGTTGAACTTTTACCAGTTCCCCAATTTATCCTTTTTGAGAACTGGTGCCCAAAACTGATCTTATTCTAGATGAGGCCTTACTAATTTGTACAGGGGCAAAATGATCTCTCGTGTTCTTGTTCTCTCTCTTTCTCGCGCTCTCGCTCTCTCAAATAAGCTTTATTGGCAAGACCACATACATGTTAGCATTGCCAAAGCAGTTTAGTTTCTATGAGAAAAAAGGAGGGGGGGTGGTTAATCTAGAGGGGAGTGGTCATAAGTCCATGTAAAGGATTTTTAAGTCTTCAAACTTTCATGTCCCTCTCAGTCGGTGACACGCTGTCACATATTGGGCAGCAATTTTTACCGTTGGCTCCTCTTCTCCCAGTAGAAATTGGAGTTTTCTAATCTCGTTCTCGCTTCGCTCTCTCTCTCTCTGTCCAAGGTTTTACTTACAACCTCATAAAAAGAAGTTGAGTGTCTGACAACTTCTGTATTTCATGAATCCATGCTGTCTGTTGCTTAAAATATTTTTATTCAGCAAATTACTCGTCTGTGGTCTTTTATTAAACTCTCCAGTATCTTCCTGACTATAGAAGTTAAACTAACAGGTCTATAGTTACTTTGTAAAGACTTTGATCCCTTTTTAAGTATGGGCATCACATTGGCGCCAATACAGTGGTACCATTCCAGTCATGAACGGGTCCCTAAATATTAGAAACACTGGCCTTGAAATGACAAAGCTCAATTCTTTTAGGATCCTTAAGTGGGTTCTGTTTAAATATTTCTGGACCATATCACTATTGAGCCATTGTGGATCATTTGGGGCTGTGCCACTAACGCCCCCATTATGGACATGAGCTCCTCCATGCTGCTTTGTATACACAGAGCTGAAGAAAGTATTAAACATTTAAACAATGATGGCTTTTTTTTTTTTTTTTATTTATCTATTTTTTCCACCAGAAAGACCAGGCCTCTTTTTCAGATTTGGTGTTTACAAGTTAAAAACAAGTTTTTTTTTTTTTTGTATTTTTTTTTTGCTAGAAAATCTTAGAACCCCCAAACATTATACATCCTTCCTTTTTTCTCCCTTCGCCTTTCAGGACAGCACCTTGGAGAGAGCGTAGCTCCACCTCTTAGACAGGAAACACTGCGTGACAACGCCCCTTTAAAAAGCAGCTGCTTCCACCATGCCATCAGTTTTAGTGTTTCCTCCGCCATGGTGGAAGCACTGCTTGGGGAACCAGAGGGGCTGCGCTCTCTCCAAGGAGAGGGTTTTGGCAGGACCTCCACGTTTGGGTACTCAGACCAACCCAGCTCCTTCCCTTACGTGAGGAGGGTGCTCCGGTGTCCCTTCCTTCTCCGGCTCACAGGAGTAATGGTCTGCCGGAAGTTTTCCACCCGGGGTGTTCGGGGGGCCGCGGTTGTGCTCAGTAAGAGCGTCCATGCCAGGCCTCTGCATGGCGGCGCCGAATCCCGGACAGCAGGTGATGTCAGTTCCGGTGGGCGGATACTTCCGGCGGGGCGTAGCAGCGATTGGTTCCTGCTGCTGGAACGCAGGAGGAAGGGGCGGGTCCTCTGGCCGGGACTTCCTTTTGTTTGGCACATGGAGCCTAGTACACAGTGCAGCAGCTGCGGATTGCACTATGGAGACAGCGGAATCGTCAGCAGCAATGGCGGATGCAGGCGCCCAGGTTCCCGGCCAGGCCCAGGTAGGAGAGGTGCGGTGGCACCTCTTTCCTTTTATATCACTGGGTGTTTTATCTTTGATGTGGTTATTCAAAACCTGCTGCTGTCTGCTATGGGGTAACAGTTTCCATTAGCAGTTCAGCAAAGGAGTGAGACTCTGGGCACTTAGGGTGTTGGCTGGAGGTACTACTTTTCTCTGAAGCCTTAGTTCTAAAGGACCTGGGTTTTTCTTGTTTCTCTGTTTCAGAAAGCTACTGCCAAATCAGAGAGAACAGGGAGAAAGTGCCCCTCATGCAAAAATCCTTTAAGGGACTCTTGGCCCAAACCACTGTGCAAATCCTGCATTGTGGATTTAGTAAAAGAAGAATCCTCACAAGAGTGCAAAGAGCTCTTATCTTCTGTGAGGAAGGAGTTAGCAGAGGCCCTAGGGACAGTGCGTTCCCTTGTAAAGCACGGCCAGAGTTCCAGCCAAGAGCAGAGTTCTCACTCCAGTTTCCCTCAGTCCACTTCCAGACAGGTGGAAAGTGAGTCGGAGGAGGAAAGGGAAAGCATTCCACCCTCAACCATTGATTCTGAGGAGGAGGAGGTGGAAGAAGAGTCAAGATCATCTAGATATAAGCTGTCACTTGAGGAGGTGGATGAATTACTCAAGGCAATTTATACTACCCTGGAGATCCAGGAAGAAAAGGCTCAGCTGTCTGTGCATGACAAGATGTACCTGGGGCTGGAGGAAATTAAACACAGGGTGTTCCCTGTGCATAAAGTGTTAACAGACACTATTAAAAAGGAATGGAAGAACCCAGAGAGAGGACAGTTTTTTTTCTAAAACCCTCAAAAGGAGGTTTCCTTTTTGAGGAGAATGAGGAACTATTGTGGAATAAAAAACCAAAAATAGATGCTGCCTTTTCTCAAGTATCTAGGAAGACTGATTTAGCTTTTGAGGACATGGGTATTCTCAAAGATGCTATGGATAAGAGGGCAGATGGGCTACTGAAGAAAGCCTGGGACTCATCTCTAGCTAATCTTAAGCCAGCAATGGCGGCTACGGTTGTGGCTAGGAATCTGGAGTGCTGGTTAGAGCAACTTAAAAATCATGTTGTGGCAGGTACCTCCAGAAAAGACTTATTGGAGTCCTTCCCTACCCTGCTTAAGGCAGTAAAATATATGGCAGATGCCTCTGCAGAATCTATCAGGATGTCAGCCAGGTCCTCTGCGCTTGTTAACTCAGCAAGAAGAGCACTCTGGCTAAAGACCTGGTCAGGGGATTCAGCTTCTAAAGTAAAACTGTGCGGAATTCCCTTTTCAGGAGACCTGATGTTTGGACCAGAACTAGAGACTGTCCTTGACAGGACAGCAGACAAGAAGAAAGCTTTCCCACAGAAGAAGAAAACGGTACAGCAGAGGAAAAATTTTCGTCCTTTTCGACAAACCGATAAGGAAAAGTACCACACACAGAAGAGACCCTGGTCTTCTCAGAGAGGAAGAGGTAGAGGTGGGGTACTCTTTAGAACCCCAGAACAAACCCCTAAAAAACAATGACCATCTAGTAGGGGGGAGACTACAGGACTTCTTACCAATCTGGGAAAAAACAACAAAGAGTCCTTTTGTTCTGGGGTTAATCAAAAAGGGTTATCAATTGGAATTCTCACAAAGCCCCCCAAGTCGGTTTTACATCACAAACCTGCCAAAGGATCGGGAAAAGGCTCTGGCCATGAAGTCTGTTACAGGAACTGATGCAACAGAAGGTCATTTCCCAGGTTCCGAAAGATCAAGAGGGGAAGGGGTTTTACTCCCACATTTTTATGGTCAAAAAGCCATCAGGAAAGTTCCGCCTGATTCTCAATTTAAAGGTTCTAAATCGATCCATAAAATACAAAAAATTCAGGATGGATACGATTTTCTCAGTAAGGAACTTGCTAACCCCCAAATGTCATATGGCTTCCATCGATTTGAGAGATGCCTATCTCCATATACCAATAGCGCCCCCATCACAAAGGTTCCTGCGTCTTGCAGTCAATCTGGGGGGAGGGGAGATTTGGCACCTGCAGTTTTGGGCTCTGCCTTTCGGTCTCTCCTCTTCTCCCAGGGTATTCACAAAAGTGATGGCGGAATCTTTGGAGCCCCTGAGACTGAAGGGGATTTCAATAGTACCCTATTTGGACGATCTGCTACTGTTTGCAGACTCAAGGGGTCAAGTAGAGGTCAACCTACAGACAGTTCAAACACATTTAAGAGGTTTGGGATGGCTTCTCAATCTTCAGAAGTCAAACTTAATTCCATCTCAAAGGGTAAGGTTTCTGGGGTACGAAATAGACTCGATAGAACAGAGAATTTTTCTACCCCAGGAGAAAATAGAGAAGATGCAGTTGACCCTGATAACACTTCAATCCAACGCAGAGATCTCTGTAAGACAAGCCATGTCTGCTCTGGGTCTGTTGACAGCAGCAATTCCTTCGGTACAGTGGGCCAGGTTGCATTCCCGTCCTCTGCAATCGGATATCCTGATGAATTGGTCATACCAGGAACCTCTGGAGAAGAAATTCAACTTGGGGGCAAGAGCAAAAAGGTCTCTCTGGTGGTGGAGGAACCTAGGAAACGTTTCAAAAGGGCTTCCTTGGGTCTTTCCGGTAACCAGAAGGCTGACTACAGATGCCAGCACCTGGGGATGGGGAGCTCACCTGGAAGAAAAAACGGTTCAGGGAGTTTGGACCAAACCAGAAGCAAGAAGATCTTCAAATTGGAGAGAGTTAAAGGCTGTTCACTTAAGCCTCCTCTCCCTCCAGGAATTTCTAGTGAATCAACATGTCCAAATATTGTCAGACAATATAACGACAGTATTATATTTAACAAAGCAAGGGGGCACAAAAAGCAAAACCCTAATGGGTCTAGCGCATCAGATCCTAAGATGGGCAGAGAACAATGTGGCCTCTCTATCAGCAGTCCATCTAAAGGGGACGGAAAACACCTTAGCAGATCTCCTCAGCAGGAAAGAAATAAGGGAAGCAGAGTGGTCTCTCAATCAGGAATTATTCGAAAAGATTTCCAAGAGTTGGGGTCATCCCCAAGTGGACCTCTTTGCAAAAGAGGAAAATGCAAAAATACCAGTCTTTTTCTCTCTTCAGAGACAGGATCAAGCTCTCGGAGTAGATGCGTTAGCTCACAAATGGGACTTCCATCTGTCCTACGCTTTTCCCCCGTTCCAACTGATACCAAAGGTGTTAGCCAAATTCAGATTGGAGTCCACGGAGCTAATATTAATAGCTCCTTATTGGCCAAAAAGACCCTGGTTTTCAACCTTGATGAACCTCTCAGTGAAACCTGCTTGGAGATTACCAATCAGGACAGACCTGTTGAGTCAGGGCTGAATTCTCCATCCAGATCCAGCTTACCTCAAACTAACAGCTTGGTTTCTGAAGAACAAATCTTAAGACGGAAGGGTTTATCAGAGAGGCTTATTTCTACCCTTCTTGCAAGTAGAAAAAAAGTGACGAGAGACATTTACTTTAAAGTCTGGAAGATCTATAATTCTTGGTGTTCCAGTAAAAACTTTGATTTTCGTACCACATTTTCAGTTTTGGAATTTCTTCAAGAGGGATTGGAGAAGGGGTTAGCAGCAAGTACGCTCAAGACGCAGGTAGCTGCTTTATCAGTTTTTTTGGTAAGAACCCTGTCAGGGGAACCTTTAATAATCAGATTTTTTAGGGCAATGGCAAAAGTAAAGCCTAGACCTGTTGTTAGTTTTCCCAAATGGGATTTATCTTTAGTTCTTCAGGGTCTAACTATGGCACCGTTTGAACCCATAGAAGAAGCATCATTACGTTTCTTGACGTTAAAGACTATTTTATTGGTAGCAGTAACTTCCGCACGTAGAATTAGTGAGTTACAAGCCCTTTCAATTAAAGAGCCCTTCATGAGATGTCTACAGGATAGGGTAGTCTTAAGGACGGATCCAGCATTTCTACCAAAGGTGGCTTCAGTTTTTCACCGTACACAGGAAATCATTCTCCCTACTTTTTGTCCTTTACCTTCGGGAGCAGGAGAAGAAGCTTTCCATACCCTTGATGTCAGGAGGTGCCTGCTTAAATATCTGGAAAGAACAAAGGAAATCAGAAAGTCATCCTCACTCTTTGTTTTAATGGAAGGTACTCACAAAGGAGGTAAAGCTTCCAAAAGCACCCTTGGAAGATGGTTAAAGCAGGCCATCAAAGAGGCATACATATCTTTGGGTCTGGAACCTCCGGAAGGGGTATTACCTCATTCTACTCGAGCAGTGGCGGCATCATGGGCAGAAAGGGCTGGGGCATCTCCTGAGCAAATCTGCAAGGCTGCCACATGGTCCAGTTTTTCGACCTTCATAAGGCACTACCGCTTGGATCTACTATCAGCCTCGGACCAATCATTTGGTAGGAAGGTTTTGCAGGCAGTAGTCCCACCCTCAAGTAAGTTTCTCGGTTATCCTCTCCAAGGTGCTGTCCTGAAAGGTGAAGGGAGAAAACCTTAGTTAGACTTACCGGTGACGGTATTTCTACGAGCCTTTCAGGACAGCAGCCTACTTCCCTCCCTTGGTTATCATATGTAAAGTATAATTATAGGACCTGGTAATTGTCTGATTATATTTTCCAGCATGTCGGAGGATTTCTCGGTAACAACTGATGGCATGGTGGAAGCAGCTGCTTTTTAAAGGGGCGTTGTCACGCAGTGTTACCTGTCTAAGAGGTGGAGCTACGCTCTCTCCAAGGTGCTGTCCTGAAAGGCTCGTAGAAATACCGTCACCGGTAAGTCTAACTAAGGTTTTTTTTTTTTTCTAACACCCTAGAGCAGGCATATCCAAAGTCTGGCCTGCGGGCCAATCGCGGCCCAGTTTCGGACGGCCTGCCTGGTAATTTTGACATGTATATCTTTTGTGGCCCCCAACGAATCCTCGAGTGCCGGGGGCCCCAAAAGATAGATATGCTGGCTGCCTTGGAGGGGGTGGGACGAGCGCCGTACAGGATACAGGAGAATTTCCTGTTTACACTGCGTCCTGTGTAAAAGGAAGTCCCATCTCCTGCGCTGCCATTGGACAATTGTTTTGTCCATCATAGGAGGCGGAACTCTCAATTAAAGAGGCTGCCGATAAAAACAGGAGTTTCTCCTGTATGTCTGGCGCTCGTCCCGCACCCTCCCTGTCTCCTCCAAGGCTGCAGATGGACATGAATCAGGCTGCACTGACGGCAATGGTGAGTCTGCAGTCATGTCAATACGGTGGGGGCTGCAGTCATGTCAATACGGTGGGGGCTACAGATGGGCACTGACCCTTATTTTGCTTCACAGTTCTTTATTTAAAATTTAAAGATTTTTTTTTTTTTTTCCTGAAACTTCCTTTTTAAAGTGAAGGTGCGTGTTGTTATAAGCCGATTAAATACGGTATATCTAAATAACACGCCCAAGCTCATCTATTCACCACACACAGCACAAAGGCAAGAGAATTCTTGTTGGGCCGTGTATTAGCGCTCGGACGGACACACTTAGACCAAATTTTAATGGTTTAAAGAATGTCAGGCAAAATGGTCGGCCCTCCAGCATTTTCTCTTCATCAAATCTGGCCCTCTTTGAAAAAAGTTTGGACACCCCTACCCTAGAGAATAAAATGGCTGTCATTGCAATACTTTTTGTCAAACTGTATTTGCGCAGCGGTCTTACAAGCGCACTTATTTGGGAAAAAATTTACTTTTTTGCATAAAAAAAAAAAAATGACAACAGTAAAGTTAGCTTTTTTTTTTTTTTTTTTTGTGAAAGATAATGTTACGCCGAGTAAATTGATACCCAGCATGTCACGCTTCAAAATTGCGCCCGCTCGTAGAATGGCGTCAAACTTTTACCCTTAATCTCCATAGGCGATGTTTAAAAAATTCAACAGGTTGCATGTTTTGAGTTTGGAGTGGTAGAAAAAATGTGTGTGTGTATATAAACCCAAAATATAAAGAGTGTTGCTCAATTACATTTCAGTCCAAAAAAATATTGGTGAATCATTGACCAAATATCATAAACACAGTCAATAAACCAATGAGTAGATGGGAAAGGGGTGTAATGTCCCGCTGCATGGGAATATGGATGTAATCCCAAAGGAAGATGATGTTCCAACAGTTGGCAAAAGGTTGTATAGATCCGTGGAGCGAAAACACATCAACCAGACAATGGCCTCATGGGAAAGATGGTATGTATAGACTCTTACCAAATCCTGTGGACTCCCTTGATGGCGACAGGGAGTCTGGAAAGCAGTGTGCCACCCAGGGTATAAGGAGCGATATCCCAGCAGTCGAACCCTCCAAGCTGGACTCTGCGTAGATTTCCGGGGGTCGCCAGGCAAGTCCTCTCAGCAGATAACCAGAATATGGATCCCGAAGATAAAATATCCCTCATGGAACTGGAGTTAAACACTCACTCTCATTCAGATGGTATATGGAAAGAGAATATGCTTCCACATAGTGCAGATAAAAAGAGGATGTTTTTTATTGCTAAAAAAACTTTACAATAAAAACGTGATCACAACATGATATAAAAGGAATAGGCAACATGGAGAAGGTTGAATAGGCCCGATGCGTTTCAGCCTAGGGGTCTTTTACTGGGGCGCTGCGCTGGCAGGGCGTCAAAAAAAGTCCTGCAATCAGCTTCTTTGCAGCGCTTTTGTGTTTTTGCCACCGGGCTGGGTGCGCCGATGGCCCGAGCCCTTTCACACTGCCAGCTCCTGAAAAACGCCCCAGTGTGAAAGGGGTCCCAAGCGGCGCTTTACCAGCGTTTTGTGGGCGCTGGCAGTGTGAAAGGGCTCGGGCTTTCACATTGGGTTTGCAGATGAGGCTTCTTTCCCGGCACTTTACAGGCTTTTTTTTTTTTTTTTTTTTTTAACGCTAAAGTACCTGGAAAACGCCCCAGTGTGAAAGGGGTCTTAAGGAGTTTTCTCCCATAACGGGTGAACCTACCTTTTTATAAAGAGGTCAGCCTTGTGCTTTCATTGTAATGGCTTGTTGCCCCAACACCTTGTCATGTGTGTCTACTGCCTGTAAAGTGATGCCTGTATCTTCCTACATGGGACACCTTTTGAGCGGTCAAGATATGAGGTCCCTAAAGTAAGCAAAAAGGAACCAGATGTTCAGGACCTGCGCCTGACACCATCAGCAAGGTCATGGTGGCCAGTGTGCTCCTGCCTTTAACTCAGGAGATCTGTGGAAGGTTCAGTGAAATTTTTTCATTTTCAGTTAGTACTCATAGGCCTTCAGAGCCAACCTCCACTCGAGCCATAGTTTAAAATCTCTAACCCTTCGTACTCCTCCACGTTTACAAGTTTTTAGGGGGGGGGTATTACATGTACATCCAGACAGGTTTTCTTTGCCCCCCTGGCATTTGAGTGCTTGGGACACCCCTTTTTAGCCCGTTGGCTAACTCCGTGTGTGTGACAGCAGTATCCTTCCTGCACTCAGCAGTATGTTCCCTGCACCCTGGCATCCCCTGTTCAAATGTGTCTGGGATTTCACTCTGAGGAAAATATATCTTTGGATACTGTTGAACCTCTAGTGGTAATTGGCACCCCTCAGCATCCTCCCTCTTCAGGTCAACCCCCTGATTTACAAGATTAGATTCTACTGCTCCTTTTTCTGTCTCTTCTGTGGTTTAAGGGTACCTGCTATTTTATACTGCACTGAACCTTATACCCATCCTAGTGCTTTTTCCTGGCATGCCATTGTGGATGTTTGACCTTCCTTAAAGCGGAGCTCCACCCAAAAGTGGAAGCTCAGCTTGTTCACACCCTCTCCACATTTTGGCGGGAAGCAGGTACCTGGTTTTGACAGGTACCCGCTCTCACTTCCTGGGTTTGTTCAGAGTGGCCCTGATCCTCCTGTTCTAGGGTCCCTCGGCAGCTGTCTTGGCTCCTCCCCACAATAGCTAACCCCCCCCTCTGGGAAGCTCTTATCCCAAGTGTAGTCATACAGAGTGTATGACTCGGTCCTGGCCCCCCCCCCGGTGGCTGCATCATTGGATGTGATTCACAGCATCGCGAGCCAATGGCTGCACTGCTATCCTATCTATCCAATCAATGGCCAGACCCCGTGGAGAAGAGGATGCCGGGGACACGCACAGCAGGTGAACGAGCTCAGGTAAGTAAACGGGGGGGGGGGGGCTGGGGGCGCCGTCATTGCCAGGTGGTGTTTCTCCTTAATGCATAGGATGCATTAAGGTGAAAAAAACACAAACCTTTACAACCCCTTTAATGTCTGGCCCCCTTCAACCCCCACTGCATTCAGTGACCTGTGTCTGTCCCAGAAGATGGCGGGACTATTCCGAAAGCGCGACGCATGCATGGTAGTAAACTGGCTGTGCTTATTTGCAATGCCTGCACTCAAAGCTGGTGGATGAATCGGCTCAGGGTGCAGGAAGTGTGATCCCTGGACAGGTAAGTGTCCTAATATTAAAAGTTGGTAGCTACAGTATTTTTTGTTTTTCCTCCAAAGTGGAACTCTGCTTTAACCACTTCTGTACACCCCCTATGAATTTTGTATCAGAGCAGGTTTAGCATTTTTTGCTGTGAACCGGTTTATTCCTCAATCATTTTGTCCATTACGCAAGATGGCAAAATAGTTTGCTCAAATACGGCTTTCTTTTTGAGATCTTGTCTTGCAAAGATTTTTTTATTTATTTTTTTCAATCTCTATATCAGGGGTAGGAAACTATAAAGAGGTGGAGATCTACCTGAACAACATGGAAGAAGTGAAAGATCAACCAACCAGTTTCGCATCCTGACACCTGATTTAAACCTAATTGATGTATTACTGCGTCGCAATCATGTGCATTGCACAGCAATCGTGGGTTTAAATCAGGTGGTGAGGAGACAAAATATTGCCTTCTCACCACCTGTCAAACACTGACTGCTTTTTGAAGAAGCAGCAGTGCCTGCTGCACTTGTGAATGAGCCATTGGTTGCAGTGGCACCCTTAGGGCTCATTCACACAAAGTTGAGGGTGGTAAAACCAACATGTGAGTTACGGTTTTACTGCTCCCAATCCCTGCCTCCTTTAGCTGCTGAGGCAGCAGCCAGAGGTGTACACATGCCGCAGCAGTAATAAAACCTAATGTTTTGCTGGGTGCTTCTGCCGGCCAATTGTGACCCATTCAAGTAAATGGGGACACTCTGAAAGTACCCTGCAACTGCATGCTTCTGTGAGGTCCATTGGATTATAGCAGGTGGTGAGAGAGCAACACAACACTGCCTGCTTTAACCCCTTGTTTGCCCAGACCGTGATCTAGCTGCGATCTACTGGTTGCTGACCCCCCCCCTGCTCTAGATAAAGCAACAAAACTAGATTTAAGTGGTTGTAAAGTCTCAAATCCATTCTCTTTTCTGGCAGTAATGGAGTGGTGTGTGGTTTTTTTTGGGTTACAACCACTTTAAGCAAGTGATTTTAAAGTGATTTTTAAAAAAGAGGAAAATGGCGTTGCTGTAAATTGACTTTTTATTCTGTAAAATGTTTTTTTCTTTAAAAAACAAAACACTAAAAAATATTCTGGTACAAAGCATTGCAGGTTTTTTTTTTTTTTTTTTTCCCCTCCTACAAATTAAATGGGTTTTTCTTTTCAATATTGCACTTTTATGTCTGACACACAAAAATATCAGATAAAGCTTGTATACAGCTCTATTAGGGCGCAGAAGCTCTAAAAGCAAAGTTCTAGCATCTTAACTGAAATCTTCCAAGTCCAGTAACAAAAAACACCTCCCTCTTTGTCACTCCCCTCTTTCGAAGCACACTGCATTCGTCTTTTCACCCCAATTTCTCTAAGGATAGCTGTGATCTACAGGCCCCCTGGACCAGTATCAACCTTTCTTGATGACTTCTCTGCCTGGCTATCCTACTTTCTTCTGAAATCCCCACAATCATTCTGGGTGACTTCAACATCCCTATTAAAGCGGAGTTCCGCTTAAAAAAAAAAAAATAAAATAAAATCTATACAAATACTGCAACTGCTGACTTTTAATAAGCAGACACTTGCCTGTCCCAGGGTCCAGCGATGCGGGGGATCGAAGCCGCTCAACTCCCCCTCTGCTTGGCGACGCTGGCATTGTAACTGGGCACCCTGGCTATGGCTTCACAGCCGGGCACCCACTACGAATGCTCAAGCCTGGCGCTGTGACTCGCCTCACAATTATATGGGACCTGTGACGTGTCCCAGATTGCCTAGAGGGAGGAGGCAGAGGTGATCAATCTTCTGGCGCAGAGGGAAGTGACGTAAGGAGCTCAGGTGCTGAAGGAGGCAGATTACGAGGTACCCCCTAGTAACAGGCATTAAGAGGAGTGTAAAAAAAAAAAAAAAAAAATCTCTTTTTTTTTTTTTTTTTTTTTTTTTGGGGTGGAACTCCACTTTAATGCTAACAATCCTGCCACTTCCAAACTTCTCAGCCGCCTAACCTCCTCCTTTGACCTGAAGCAGTGGATATACGCTCCTACTCTGAAGGCAATACCCTTGACCTAGTTTTCTCTCACCTTTTGAACTCCATGCAACCTCTCTAACTATCCATTCCCTCTCTCTGATCACTACCTTATTACTTTCACTCTCTCCCTCTCCTCCACCTCCTCTCCCTCCAACCGCCTAAAAGTTGCCCGCAGAAACCTAAGTCATCTCAACCCTTCTCTACTTTGCTACCAACAAAATCTCACCCCTATCCTGCACCAACCTAGCCACTTCTGTCTACAACGCTTCACTTCTAGCCTCACTGGACTCACTAGCCCCCCTCACTACACACAGAATCAGGCCCCAATCCCTTCAACCTTGGCAAATAGATACTAGAAGTCTGAAAAAACATAGTCGTGCTCATGAGCGCCTGTGGCATAAGACTAAGTCTCAAAGATTTCAACCAATATAAATCTCCAAAAATACAATTCCAGCCTCCTCACTGCCAAGCAGACCTATTTTATCACTCATTAGCAAATTATCGAGTCACTGTCAGTTCCTCTCTACCTTCAACTCTCTACTTCATCCTCCACCTGCCAACTCACTCGCTGCCCAGGAGATCGCCAATCGCTTCAAACAGAAGATTGTTACTATTTGTGAGGAGATCTCTACTGTTCAGATACCCTCCACGCTTTACACTTCATGCCCACAGGTACATTCATTACTTCCCTCTTTCAACCCCACCACTATAGACGAGGTTGCTAAACTACTTGCTAACGTCCACATATTACCTGCCCTCTGGATCCTGTTCCCTCGCAAATGCTATGTTCACCCTCTGGCTCTATGCTACACTCTCTAATTCACATCTTCAATCTCTCCCTCTCTTCTGGCATCTTCCCCAACTCTCTAAAACATGCACTTGTCAGACCCATACGTAAAAAGCCCTCACTGGACCCATCCAATCTTAACCTTTGCCCCATCTCCTTGCTCCCATTCTTATCCAAACTCCTTGAACGTCTGGTCTACAAGCAACTGGCATCCACCTTGCTGATAATGGCCTTCTTGAGCCCCTTCAGTCTGGATTTCGTCAACACTCCACAGAAACTGCTCTCCTAAAACTAACAAATGTTCTACTAACGGCCAAACCAATCGACACTATTCTGTACTCTTACTCCTGGACCTCTCTGCTACCTTTGATACGGTTGACCACCCCCCCCCCCCTCCTCAAAAAACTCCACGCCTTTGGTCTCCATGACTACTCTTTGCTGGTTCTCTTCCTACTTATCCAACTGCACCTTTTTAGTGTTTGTTTCAACACTAATTCCTCCTCTCCTTTTCCTTTCTCTGTTGGGGGTTCCCCAAGGTTCTGTTTTTTGGACCTCCTATTTTCAATCTACACCTCCTCCCTGGGTCAGCTGATAGCCTGCCATGGCTTCCAATACCACCTCTACGCTCACACCCAAATCTGTTTTTCTACCCTTTCGCTCACTCCCTCTGTCTCCTCACATATCACGAATTTACTATCGGCTATATCAGTCTGGATGTCACACCACTTCCTCAAACTCAATCTATTCAAAACAAAACTTATTTTTCCTCCCCCATATGCCCCTTTCCCTTCCCCTGATCCCTCTGTCAAAATCGATGGCACGACTATAAACCCATCCCCGCATGCCAAAGTTCTAGGTGTAGTCCTGTACTCTGAGCTCTCCTTTAAGCACCACGTCCAATCACTGTCCAAATCTTCCCGCTTCAACCTCCGCAACATCTCCAAAATACTCCCTTTTCTAACCAATGACACACACTCTTCTCATTGGCTTGCCTCTACATAGTCTATCACCTCTTCAATCCATCATGAATGCTGCTGCCAGACTCATCCACCTTACCAATTGCTCTGTGTCTGCTAGACCTCTGTCAATCCCTCCACTGGCTTCCGCTCACCCAACAAATTAAATTCAAAATACTAACTACTACTTAAAAAGCTATCCACAATTTTATCCCCCAGCTACATCACTAGCCTAGTCTCTAAATACCAACCTACTCGTTCTCTTTGTTTTTCTCAAGACCTTCTGCTCTTTAGCTCCCTTGTCGCCTCCTCCCATGCTCACCTCCAGGACTTTTCCAAAGCCTCTCCAGTCCTATGGAATGCCTTACTCCCAATCTGTCAGATTATCTCCTACGCTATTTAGCTTTTAGACGATCCCTGAAAACCCTCCTCTTCAGAGAAGCCTACCCTACTCATACCTAACTGTTTTTTCATTTTTTCCATCAGCTTATCCCCCACAGTGATTTACTTTTTTTTTTGTTTTTTTTTTGTTTTTTGTTCCAATTGAACCTCCTTTCTAGATTGTAAGCTCTAACGAGCAGGGTGATCCCTCCTGTATTGATTTGTATTTTAAGTGTACGGTCTGCCCTCTTGTTGTAAAGCACTGCGCAAACTGTTGGCGCAATAATATTTAAAAAAAATTGATCAGCGCTCAGTCACTAACCATCCCAGATTCAGAAGATGACTCCACTATTATAGTAATAATGCATGTACAACACTGTAACCAACACAACAGTTCTCACTTGCTGTCCATTTTTTTTTACCAAATAGTATCCAGTTTTGCAGAAAATGGTAGCAGTACTTCCTGCATAGCCAAGAGAAGTTAATTTACATTTTTGCCGGATAGGAGTCCCTGGGGAGGGAATAGAGCAGGGTATAATTCAGCAGGAACCAGCTGACTTACGGTACGTGTACCACCTAACGACTGGGGCCAGAAAACCGACCACGTTGTCATAATGTGGTCAGTTTTTGTTAGGAAAACAGCAACTGGAAGGAACACCAGGTATTTCATACAAAGGAAGCAATACAACTCTTAGATCGTAAGCTCTAACGAGCCGAGCTCTCGGATTTCCTCTTGTACCAAATTGTATTGTAACTAATGTCTTCCTTCATGTTAAAGCGCTGAGCATACTGTTGGTGCTATGTAAATTCTGTATAATGCAAAGAACAGGATACGTTTTCATACAAGTACAACAGACCCACATTAGGGATATGAAATGTTGGCTTTACATATTCCTTAAACCTGCCAGAGCCCCAGCTGCTGGTGTTTTCACAAATGTGGGAATAGATTACTAGTAAGAGTGCGAGCTGCTGAGTGATGCCACTGTGTTCCCCAGCTTCACTTCTGACTAGTTTTAATTGAACTGTTAGTCTTTCCCAAGGATTAATACTGAATACGTTAAAGGAAAATCTGTACTGGGAAGAGAAATATGAAAATGCCTGCTTTTACTGACTTCATTACTTTAGGAAACTGAAGTCTGGAAGTTGTGCTTGAAAAAGAAAATACGAGTAGTAGTGGCCAGTATTTTCTGGTCTCCCTTTGATTCATCTTTTCTTAACTCTCCAGGCCTTCCTCTAGCCTTCCTGGAGGCAGCTATGTTGATAGAAGCAGGACTTTACTGCTCACTGTTCTTGCCGAAGCTCTGACATGAGGCAGCATAGTAGTGGCAGCTGTACTGTAGATCCCACATAAAATAACCAGCAATCGGGTTGCACGCACAGGGGTATCTGGGCACGCTCTCATACCATAATGAGGGATTTTTTAGACAAATGGTACCCTTTTAAGAGTATTGCTTACGCACAGTTGCATTTCTGTTTTTCCTATAAGGTAGCAAATCATCAGTTCCACTTTCAAGTCACTGACACATCAAAGAATTCTGCATACTTGTTTGACTTGGACAGTACTGCACACTTTTAAAACTGGTGGCAGCCAAAGAGTGCTTTCAGGAGAGGGCATTCATACTTGGTACAGATTACTTTAACACGTTGACTCCTACATGTATTTTGCAATCCTGAGTTTAACCACTTCAATACAGGGCACTCCCCCACCCCCCCTTTTCCTGCCCAGGCCAATATTCAGCTTTCATTGCTGTCTCATTTTGAATGACGATTGAGTGGTCAAGCAACACTGCTTGAACAAAATTTGTATAATTTTCATCCCACAAATGGAGCTTTTTTTTTATATGGTATTTGATCACCTCTGGGGTTTGTTTTTTGCTAAACAAACTAAAGACCAACATTTTTGAAGAAAATTATTTTTTTTTTGTTTAAATTGCTTTCTCCTTCACTGAAGGGCACTGATGAGGAGGCACTAGTATGTAGAACTGATGGGTGGCACTGATGATGAGGTAATGACAGTCATTACTGGTGGACACCTCTGGGGGCTGTACTGATTCCGATCTCCCTGCCAGCGAGAACCGAGGAAAGCTGGTTACACGCTGTGATTTGGTCACAGCTGATCACGTAAAGAGCCTACGTCCATAGACTTTACCACGATCGGAGATGCGCTGCGTCGGAGTGACGCACAGCACTACCTATTGCCGTGCTGCATGCCCTCGCGGCTTATCCTGCTGAACGTCATGACGCCCAGTCAGGATAACGGAGCCACGTTGCAAACGTCAATCCGCAATGGGGCGGGTAGGAAGTGGTTAAATCGGGATTCCGGCCAGCTAAAAAAAAAAATTTAAAGTCAGCAGCTACAAACACTGTAGCTGCTGACTTTAAATGAGTAGACTTACCTGTCCTGGGTGCCCGCGATGTCGGCCGCCCAAGGCCGAACCGTCCCTCGGGTCCCGGCACCGCCATCCTAGGTAAGGGAAACGGGCAGTGGAGCCTTGCGGCTTCACTGCCAGTTTCCTACTGCACGAGCGGCGCAGCGATCTGTGAATGGCCCCGTGGTGTTCTGGGAACACGCACAGTTCCCAGGAGACAACGGGGCCGCTCACCGAGAACACGCCGCGGAATAGGAAGAGGCAGATTAGGAAGACTGCCTAGCAACAAGGGTTTAGGTAAGTATAAAAAAATTTTTTTCCAAATGTTTTTTTTTTTTTTTGTTTTTATTTTTTTTACAGGTAGCCCTCCGCTTTTAAACAAGCTCCTGTCTGCAATGGCAATATTTAGAAAAAAAAATTATCAACAGGTGGCCTCAATAGCATCTTTTTAATTAAGCGGAAAGCGAACATCTTGTTAAAAATATTAGTGCTGCCTGTATCTGTGTGGGAGACCTGATTTCGCATCCTATCCTAGTAAAATCTTTTTTTATTTTTTATATATCCCAAGGTATTCTGATTGATAGAATTGAGCTTTAATTTAATAACCTGTATGGAAGTCTTGATAAAAACGTTAACATGTTAGTTGAAATGTGATTCCTCAAAAATTAGCAATTTTATTGGGATTGCAATGGTGATTACCATGGTTTCTGATTTCAGTGATCATTTATAGAGAAATTACTCTTCTTAAAGCACTTATGTCTGTTTAGTGGCACTTTGAGTTGTCAAGGAAGGGGAAATGAATGCACTGGTTTTGGGTGAGGAGGTGGCTACATGTGCCATACTGCTTTAATCGGTGTGACATTCTTCAGGCCAGTAACCTTTCAATCTGTAGATGCCAGATAGTGTTCTCTTAGAATTAGGCTACTTAAAGCTGTAAGGCCTCTTCTCATACACACGATACTCTGGTTTGCGCATCTACTTTTTCAGACTTATTTTTTTTTTTTGTATGTTTTTTCACGCACGTGAAAACTTATTCTCACGGTTTTTGTTTGCACTGGCATTTGAAAACATTTTGCATGCATATGAGGTGTAAATTGATGAGCAAAAAAGGCGGATTTCCTCCCCCCCCCTTTTTTTTTTTTTTTTTTTTTTTTTTTTTTTTTTCCCCTGAAGAATGCACGGCGCGTGTGTGCATAGGCATATTACAATTAATGTGAAGGAAAGGGGGAAATTGCTGCGCTCTGAAGCTGCTAACACCAAAACAAACAGTCCTATTCGGTGAATAAAATAGTGTAGCGAAAAAATTAACCAATGGAACACTATATAGTGTACCAAACAAATGTAAAATGGTTGCAAAACGTGAAAACACAACATATACTGTGTACATACAGTGAATTGGTGACATATAAAACAATCTAAATGTCCCATAAAGTTGAAATAAAAAAAAAGAATGTTCATGAACACCAAACAGGGAAGTATTGGTGAAGGACATAAGGCTTATGTCCAGTCTGGCTGGTAGAAAATCCTCAGTGACAATTGATGTAACAATGTAAACCGGGATCGGGCTATAGAACACGTTCAGAGCTTTACTAAGGTTCTTATAATAAGAAGTTGAAGAACCTACTACCCAATAATACTACTTACCAGACAGGGTGGACCCACTTGCCCTACGACAATGGGTCAATTCAGCTTTTATTGGCCAGAAGCCTGTTGATCAAAAGAAGGAACCATCTTGGATGCGATTGGAACGTATGGAGAGATCGCTCCCAAAATGAGCAACCAGTCAATCAAGATGGATTCAGGAGATATGCCACTGCCAGGTTTCCAGGGTTCAGGCAATTCTTTAGGCCAAGAAAGGATTGGACCTCAATGGAGGGTCCGGACCAAGGACCGATAATAGATGGAACATTTTCACATTTGGACTGCGATGAAAATTATATAAAAAGGGCTTCATACGGTGCAGGTCAAAATTGGAACCGTTTGGAGCCCTTTTTTATAATTTTTTAATCCCGGTCCAAATGTGAAAATATTCCATCTATTATCGGTCCTTGGTACGGATCCTCCATTGAAGTCCAATCCTTTCTTGGCCTAAAGAATTGCCTGAACCTTGGAAATCTGGCTGTGGCATATCTCCTGGATCCATCATTATTGACCGGTTGTTTGTTTTGGGAGCGATCTCTCCATACATTCCAATCGCATCCGAGGTGCTTCCATTGTTTGATCATCGGGCTTCTGGCCAATAAAAGCTCGATTGACCCATTGTCGTATGGCAAGTGGGTCCACCCTGTCTGGTAAGAAGTATTTATCTAACTTTCTATTAGAAGAACCTTAGTCTAGCTCTGAATGTGTTCTGTAGCCAGATCCCGGTTTACATTGTTACACTAATTGTCACTGAGGATTTTCTACCAGCCATTCAGACTGGACATAAGACTTATGTCATTCACCAATACTTCCCTGTTTGATGTTCATGAACATTCTTTCTTTTTGATTTCAACTTTATGGGACATTTTAGATTATTTTATGTCACCAATTCACTGTGCACAGTATATGTTGTGTTTTTTCATGTTTTACAACCATTTTATATTTGGTACACTATATAGTGTTCCATTGGTTCATATAGCACTACACGTTATTTTATATTACAATCAATGGGCTGTATTTTAGCTCAGTAGAAAACTACTGAACTTTTTCGAGCTGCAGTGTGCAATTTCAGTCTGTAGTGTGCAAGAGGCCTAAACCTGTACATTGCACATGGTCATTAAAGTAACCGGTTCGCTCTGTAAACAAGCTTTTACTTCTGAGGGTGCAGAATCT
This sequence comes from Lithobates clamitans, assembly GCA_037952925.1. Taxonomy (NCBI): domain Eukaryota; kingdom Metazoa; phylum Chordata; class Amphibia; order Anura; family Ranidae; genus Lithobates; species Lithobates clamitans. The sequence goes on along the minus strand of JBBGZY010000355.1, from coordinate 977,265 downwards.
GTAGGTTGTGGGAAAATTTAGGGCATTTGCAGTGGTGGTAAAAACTCAACAGTACACCAATCATGAGCTTAACCAGTCCTACTGCTTTTTCATGCATGCTCGTGATGTAATATTGATGCGCGATGGGAGCTTACCTGCTGCCTTTTTGTTTTTATATAGGACGGCTCCCAGAGGTAAGGGTGCAGAATGTAAATATGCATACTTTGAATCCAGGCGCCATTTTCCCAGGTTCCTTTTTCCTAAATGGCCATTGGACAAGGCTGCCCTTGGGGCATGTTGTCTGAGAGGTCAAACTTGGGCTCCATAGTGTTATGAACTTTGTACATATGACCTGTTCCTCTGATTTATATCAGTTACTTAGCTTTACTAATTACCCCACATTCTTGGGATTGACTACATTATTTTTGACTAGAGAATTTTCTACACTATTTACGCTCTGTTTTTTTGCTTTGTAGGTTCAGCTATAACGGGTCCAGTGGCAAAAGAATGTGCAGACCTGTGGCCCAGGATCGCCTCAAATGCTGGAAGCATTGCCTGAACATGCCATCTGTTTGTAAAATAAAATTCTTGTTACAAAGATGTTTTTTGTGTTCATTTTATTACTGAACTGCGCCAAGACATTAGCAAACTGAATGAAAAGACCAACAAAAACGGGGGAAGCTGCTATCCTAATATGATATATCAAAAACTGTCTAGGGATAAAAGGATTGACAGCACTAACCCTTTTATGTGTCTATCAGTGCTCATATGTGCAATGTGTGCATCATATTAACTGCTACAAAAAATTCAGAAAAAAAAATCTAAACTGTATACCCTGTCAAACGTGTATATCAGTCATTTATGGAACAAGAGGAAGGGTAGGAGCTCTCATAGTGTAACAGTTTTCAAATGTTTCTTTTCTAAAAGCTGGCGTTTTTGAGCCGCAAGAGTGATCTTGGTGTACAAGGTAGTAATCGCCTCAGCTTAGCACGTGTGTGTGTGGGGGGGGGGGGGCGCATGTAGTGCTTTGAGTGTAGGATGTGGATGTGACAAGGAATGAGTCTGTGGTGATTTGGGGGGGGGGGGTGGGAGTGACTATGGATAGCAGGGAAAGGGGGGGTTGTCTAATATTACATAGATTGAAAAAAGACCATTCAGTTAAACCAAGAGAAAAAAAATTAGCCACAAGGAAATTTTAGCCTGCAGTGCAGATCGAGCCGAGCCAATCGGAAAGCCTTACCACAAAGGCTGGTGAGTGACCACAAGGAGGGGGGGGGGGGGTGTAGTGTAGTACTCAATGAGTCTGGAACAAACAAGTGTTGACCCTGAAGTGGAGTGATAAGTGAGATGTATATGTCCTGTCCACCATCCACAATGACACCTTGGGTGGAAAGCCACAGAATACAGTCCAGTCCAAAAACCTGAATGCATACATGATTATAAATGGTTCATGGGAGGTGTGGATCGCAATGATCAAATGTTACTGCCCTATTTAGCAATCAGATGGTCGTCCTGCTAGGAAAGGTTTACATTTTGTATTTGGCAAGTTATAATTCCACGAGTCCACGGATAGACTCAGAGGGCCCTGGCTCCATTCAGGGAATGAACTTGCATGAGATATTTAGGTGTCGGGGCACATTTTACCTAAATACAGTATCTTATGTGATTCTGTTTATTCACTAGATCGTTTATGCGGTATTAACCAAAAATGCTTGGTAAATACAGCATTAAAATCCGTTCACAGAAGGAAATAAATGCATGTGAAAATTAACACCTTCCTGCCTAACAAACAGCCAGGCGGTGGCTTTACCGTTCTGAGTAAAAAAAAATTTCCCATGATGCTCATGCACTCTGTAGTGTAGTTGAGAATCATGGGAAATGTAGTTCCGAAACATCTGGGGTGCTTGGGTTCGCCATCACTTCTCTAGGGTGTCTGAGGAAAAAAAAAAATACTTAAGTAGTTAAAATGTTTACCAGTATTGTGCATTATATTTAAAAGGATTATACCTATGCCAAAAAGTTCCGGTCTTTAGTATTAACTTTTGATATAAAAGATTTATATTCACACCTCCACCATTCATATAGCTTCATGTCTGATTCGCAGTTAAAATACCTGTTATATCCTACTTCTGGGTATATTATTTATATGATATAAGTTTATATATTTTCGTTTCACTGTATAAATTAACCCCTTATAGTACTGTAGTAAATCTGTTTTTGTACTATAATGGGCTTATTTTTGTGGTGTTTTTAACACCATTATTACAGATGATATACAAGAAGCATGCTGCTGCTACTAAATGTCTTATGCTAGCCATACATGTAATGAATTTTGCATGAATAGTCTTTATACATTTGAATGGATAAATGTTCGAAAACTTCACTTGCATAACATTCAATTTTAAAATGAGAACTACATACTGTCTAAAAGGTCATTCGATTGAGAAGTTTTCTATTCTGCTCCTTCAAATTTTCCGGTCATTGTGTTTGAAAGCGAATGTTGATTTGACCCCACTAATGATTAGAAAATCGAATGAATGTTCTTACACTAATTTTTCCTTCTAAAATGTGTTGTTGCAATCATCTGGGACCTGTGACGTGTCCTGGATGATTGCCGAAAGGGAGGGGGGAGAAGTGATCTCCCTTGCGGTGCGCCGGGAGGAAGTGGGAGCTGGGACCCTCTAAAAAACCCCCGAAAAAAAAATGAAGCAGAAGCATTTTTGGATGGAACTCCGCTTTAACCACTTCAGCCCCGGAAGATTTGGCTGCTGAATGACCAGGCCATTTTTTGCGATTCGGCACTGCGTCGCTTTAACTGACAATTGCGTGGTCGTCCTTTTTTCCCACAAATAGAGCTTTCTTTCAGTGGTATTTGATCGTCTCTGCGGTTTTTATATTTTGCGCTGTAAACCAAAAAAAACGACGATTTTGAAAAAAAAAAAATATTTTGTACTTTTTGCTATATCCCCATTGCTTTAAAAAAAAAAAAAATTCTCAGTTTAGGCCGATATGTAGTCTACATATTTTGGGTAAAAAATAATCACAATAAGCTTATATTGATTGGTTTGCGCAAAAGTTATAGCGGCTATAAAATGGGGGATAGATTTTATGGCATTTTTATTATGCTTTTTTTTTTTTTTTTTTTTTTTAATCGGGACTGCGACATTATGGGGGACACTTGACACATTTTTGGGACCATTGGCATTTATACAGCAATCAGTGCTTTAAAAATATACTTTATACTGTAAAAAATGTCACTGGCAGAAAAGGGGTTAACTGTTCCCTGCTTTGTTTCTAACTGAAGGGGGAGGGGGCTGACTAGAGGAAGTGACGGATCGTGGTTCCTAGCTAATAGAAACGCACAATCTGTCACTTCTCTCAGAACAGTACAGGGAAGTGTGTTTACACACACTCGTCCCTGTTCGGTGGCTGGCGGTCATTGTGACCGTCTGCCATGATAATCGGCACCCCTGCTATCCCGATCCCGCGTGCCGACCTGCCACTGTAAAATGAATGTCCCCTGATGAAGTCACGTAACCGTGACGGGATAGGCATCCAAGACTGATGTATGCAAACGACCTCGTAGGAGAAGTTTTCTGTGTGTTTTTTCTTGTAAGTGAAGTGAGTACCCTCACCATTGTTTTAATAACCAACCTCTGAAATACTACACTATCTGGCCCCTTCTTTCCTTTAATCCCCCTCCTGCTCCACTGGGAGACAAAGACCCACTAACGGCTCCATCCAGCCCAGGAATCCAAGTGAGAGGTAGTTAGGAGTACAAGGGAGAAGCAGCCATTACCAGCAACTTTATGCCGTTACCTCTTTACCGCTGTTGTGAATTCATGAAGAAATATATTTTATATTTACTGGCAGAAACATGAGAGATGCTTAGGCCTCAAAAAGTAGATGAACTGTGATGTTACAATAGTTGAACTGTTGCCCTTTTGGAGACCTTTAGGACAAAATTGACGTTCTCATGTTTGACCAAGTCTTTCTACTACTTCAAATATTGAAGACTTTTACAGGCATGTATTGTGAGGAAAACTGTTGAACAATGACTGCTCTCGTCACAAATCAAGGAGATATTTACATGGTATTCACGAAGAAACAAAAAAAACTAGGAGTCAAGATTATAGAGACAATTCCCGCATAGAGATAGCCTCACCTGGCATAAACCTATTGTGTTCAAGTGGAGACTGTTTAGCTAACACCTTGGCTAACAAAACTCATTGTATGAACTTTTAGAATGGTTTAGACAAACAAGTCATTTCTAAACACCCAGTGGGAATGTTCAAGGTCCATCTCAACACGTTAGAGAGATGAATATTGTGCCAGTCAAAAATATTTTAAAAGTATCTATAAGGTTATTAGAAGTCATTTCAAACTATCTATGACATTGTAGGCATCTGCGGACCCAACAACTTTGGTATGAAGAAAATATATATGAAAGTGTGATTTTATAAGTAGAAGTGTTTTAAGAAATGAATTGGTATTAGGAAAAACATATAATTATATAAGATTGTAGCCTATGCTTAGATAAATGAATATTCAGTGGAGATACCAGAAGTTATGCAGGTATCCATATAGATAATCATTTTTATGTAGTATTGATTAAATATATAACAACGTGTGTATTTCCTAGATAGACCGGTCTTTATAGATATACATTTATAGAGATACAGATATATATAACCAAGTTATGTAATGGTGACTAATCAAACTTATACTGAGTGTATTTTATATTAGACCGATTACCAGAATATTTAAAAGTATATATTATCCTTACCATTATACATATAACGAAAATAGAACATATTAACTTAAAAGGATGGACTCAAAACACATGTGAGACACCTGGTGGTTGAAGGTGGTATTATTTGAACTCACTAAATTTCCAGAGGAGGTTAATAATTAAGTCTCCTAACCCAATGGGAAGTGAGCCACGTCCTTTTGGGCAGAGCCATTATAATGTTTATGGTCTTATTATCTGAAATGGTATTTAGAGGCAAGTAAGGCAAAAAAGGAAGGAGGAGGAGAGCTCAGGGATCCACCCTGAGGGGGGACACTGGGAGACACACACACTCCCAGACTGACACATGCACGAATACATATCTTTACATTCATGAAGATTCCTCAACACCTAATACTTAGAACTCGGAGGTCACAAGGAGTAAATTCTCTTTAAGAGTATCCATTTTGAAACTACGGCAGCCATCTTAACTCTGGTAACCAGCCGATAGGAACAGTAGCCATCCTGGAATGGGTAATTATATCATGTGGATTTTATCTTGCATGTTCGCTCAAATTTTGATGTATTGAATATTATTCAATTGATAATCATTCTCCCGAATCAGTAACCGCCTTGTAGATTTTTCTAAAGATTCAAATTTTTCATTATATTTTTCTTTTTGCATAGTTGCCACATTTATTGACAAAACAAACGTCTAATTTATTTCACAATTTTAACCACTTACTTACCTGCAGCATAGTAACGGTTGTACGTCTGAAATACAGATGTTCTGTTTAATTGTCAAGTTCACAAGGTTATTGATTCTACCGAGAAGTTATCATGGTGGTATGTCAAAGGGATGGTACGCCCATTTTGCAAGTGTTTTTATTGATTTTTAAGACGTTCATGTAACGCAATCGGTATCTTAATTTCATGTGCTTATTTGTGTCTGTTTACCAATAAATTTATATTTCGTATGATCACACGTCTCCGTGAATAAGTTTCACAAGCATAGACTGTGTCATATAGATTGATTTTGTATCTTAAAAATATCTTCGTTAAAAATTACTCAATGATCATTATTGTGCGGGAAACCTGTCCTTAAAAAGGCACAACTTATACTGACTATTCATGACACCGCAAGGCACCTCTCTTGGGACTACATCTTCCGAAATGGCGCCCTGCTGTTGCTGAGTAGTCGCCCAGGAAGCAAGTTGGCAAGATTCCCTATAAAGCCCCTTAAAGGGACAGCCTTCGAAGTCCATCTCACATCTTCCTCTACTAAGCCTGTTTTGACTCCCCTGAGTAAGGGCGGTCGCTGGCTCTCTGGTAAGCCTTCATTACTCTATCACCAGGTGGTGGGAAGCACAGGCAGTGGATTATTGATCCAGAACTCTGCATGGAACATTTGTTTGGATTTTATTTATACTATATTTCAGAACTTTGCACATGTTTTTTCACCATTTATGGACTTTTTGTTTTGAAAGCTTTTTTTACTAGTCATTATTATTAGATGCTTATTTTTTTACTGTTGCTTTATTCTCAGGTGTTATACATCACTGTTGCATAGAAATTTGCAGTTCTTTATTATTTTCACATTTCCATTCATGATACATGTCCAGCGCTGCACTTTTCTCTTTACATGTAAAATGAAGGTGGCTGGTCAGCAAGCTGTTAAAGTATTCTATCCCCCCCCCCCCCCCCCTTAAATAAAAGATCTTTAAAACCTGATCTGTACCAGATACAACCTCTAATAGTATATACATCTCTTCTGTCTACTATTGTCGGTGTAGATTAGCGATTTTGTTTCCTAACCCTATAGATAGTCATTTACATTTACCACTACATATTGAAGAATTTTTTTTTTACTACATAAATTGTACACCAAAATTTTTTTGAAATCGTTAGTTGCAGCCCTGAATCATCCCCCCCCCCCCCCCCCCTTCCCATTTATAATAAAATGGTCACATATAAGACCTGTACATGATTTATCCAGTGCAAGCTGGAATTGTATGACCACAAGAAAAGTAAATCTATCCAGAAATAGCCCAAGAGGGCTGGCTCCCCTGCAAGAGCTGTCGTAGCTATACATCGGCTCCCAGGGCCGGTATAGCAGGCGCGTGCTGCACAGTGGGGATGCTGATGCTCGTGGCCGACTGTCGTGATGACTGCCGGCCACGAGTGATCGTGAGCAGGAGACAGAACAGGGACGAGTGTGTGTAAACACACACTTCCCTGTTCTGACAGGAGTAACAGATCGTGTGTTCCTATTAGCTAGGAACCATGATCTGTCACTTCCTCTAGTCAGTCCCCTCCCCCTTCAGTTAGAATCACCTCCCAGGGAACACAGTTAACCCCTAGATGGCCCATTAGTGTTAACCGCTTCGCTGCCAGTGACATTTTTACAGTATTCAATGCATTTTTTATAGCATTGATCACTGTATTAATGCCAGTGGTCCCAAAAATGTGTCAAATTGTCCGATGTGTCTGCCATAATGTTGCAGTCACGATAAAATTTGCAGATCGCCGCCTTTACTAGTAAAAAAAATAAAAAATACTATAAATCTATCCCTATATTGTAGACTCTAACTTTTGCGCAAACCAATCAATATATGCTTATTGCGATGGATTTTTTTTGTTTTTTTTTACCAAAAATATGTAGAATACATGTCAGCCTAAACAGAAAAAATTTGCCTTTTTTTTTTTTAAAAAAAGGGGATATTTTATTTTAGCAAAAAGTACAAAATGGTTTTATTTTTTTCAAAATTGTCGCTTTTTTTTGTTAGCGCAACAAATAAAAACCGCAGGCGATCAAATACCACCAAAGAAAGCTCTATTTGTGGGAAAAAAAGGGACGTCAATTTTGTTTGGGTGCAACATCGTGCAACTGCGCAATTGTCAGTTAACGCGACGCAGTGCTGACTCGTAGAAAGTGCTCTGGTTAGGAAGGGGGTACATTTTTTTTTCAGGGCTGAAGTTGTTGAAATAAAACAATTAAACCCAAATATTCCCATATACTAGGAGTTAAAGTTTGCATTTCTGTCCATCATTGTGTAATGCTTGCTGGATACAAGTTCAGATGGTAGCTCCTGGTGCTAGAAGGCACACATACAGTGCCTTGAAAAAGTATTCATACCCCTTGAAGTTTTCCATATTTTGTCATGTTACAACCAAAAAAGTAAATGTATTTTATTGGGATTTTATGTGATAGACCAAAACAAAGTGGCACATAATTGTGAAGTGGAAGAAAAATGATTCATGGTTTTCAATTTTATTTATTTTTTTTTTACAAATATGTGAAAAGTGTGGGGTGAATTTGTATTCAGCCCCCCTAAGTCAATACTTTGCAGAACCCCCTTTTGCTGCAATTACAGATGCAGGTCTTTTGGGGATGTCTCTACCAGATTTGCACATCTAGAGTGACATTTGCTCATTCTTTGCAAAATAGCTCAAGTGCTGATTGGCCCTGTGCTGATCACATGCACTTTCCCAAGAAAAAAAATACCCAATACACACCAAACTGAGCATGTGCAGCTTGTCCCCTAGCTTCTGTTCTATCAGGAGATGCATTGGGGACAGTGGAAGGAGGAGTATCAGAGAAGACAGGATCATACATCTTTTTCACACAATGCAGAGGATTAACCCCTTAGGTTCCACACTGAATATAACCAGCATGCTTTACTTCATATACGGACTGATTTTACTGTTGCGGTTTTAGTAACACTTTAACCACTTCAGCCCCGGAAGGATTTACCCCCTTAGTACCTTTTACAATTTGGCACTGCGTCGCTTTAACTGCTAATTGTGCGGTCATGCAATGCTGTACCCAAACAAAATTTGCGTCCTTCCCACAAATAGAGCTTTCTTTTGATGGTATTTGATCACCTCTGCGGTTTTTATTTTTTGCGCTATAAACGGAAAAAGACTGAAAATTTTGAAAAAAAAATATTTTCTACTTTTTGTTATAAAAAAAATCCAATAAACTCAATTTTAGTCATACATTTAGGCCAAAATGTATTCGGCCACATGTCTTTGATAAAAAAAAAAAATGTCAATAAGCGTATATTTATTGGTTTGCGCAAAAGTTATAGCGTCTACAAACTAGGGTACATTTTCTGGAATTTTAGTTTTTGACTGCTTTTAGTTTGACTGCCTATGTCATTTCTTGAGGTGCTAAAATGGCAGGGCAGTGCAACCCCCCCCCCCCCCAAATTACCCCATTTTGGAAAGTAGACACCCCAAGGAAATTGCTGAGAGGCATGTTGATCCCATTGAATATTATTTTTTTTTGTCCCAAGTGATTGAATAATGACCAAAAAAAAAAAATTACAAAAAGTTGTCACTAAACGATATATTACTCACACAGGCCATGGGCATATGTGGAATTGCACCCCAAAATACATTTAGCTGCTTCTCCTGAGTATGGGGATACCACATGTGTGGGTCTTTTTGGGAGCCTAGCTGCCTACGGGGCCCCGAAAACCAAGCACCGCCTTCAGGATTCCTAAGGGCGTAAATTTTTGATTTCACTCCTCACTACCTATCACAGTTTTGAAGGCCATAAAATGGCAAGATGGCACAAACCCCCCCCCCCCCCAAATGACCCCATTTTGGAAAGTAGACACCCCAAGCTATTTGCTGAGAGGCATGTTGAGTCCATGGAATATTTTTTATTTTGACACAAGTTGCGGGAAAATTACAAACTTTTTTTTTTTTATCATTTTTATTATCTCAGGGAATGTAAATATCTCCTATGATAGCAATAGGTAGTGACAGGTACACTTTTTTTTCAATTTTTTTGAAAAAATTGGGGTCCCTAGATCTCTCCTCTGCCCCAAAGCATCTGGCCACACCAAGATCGGTGTGATAAAATGCTTTCCCAATGCCGCTGTTTACATCCGGCGAAATCTAAGTCATGAAATGCTCGTAGCTTCCGGTTTCTTAGGCCATAGAGATGTTTGGAGCCATTCTGGTCTCTGATCAGCTCTATGGTCAGCTGGCTGAATCACCGGCTGCATTCTCAGGTTCCCTGTTGGGACAGGAGAGCCAGAGAAAAACATGAAAGACGGTGGGGGGGGGGGTGCATTCCTTCCCACTGCTTGTAAAAGCAGTCTAGAGGCTAATTAGCTGCTAGGATTGCTTTTTACATGAAAGCCGACTACTGGCTGAAAAGAATGATACCTAAACCTGCAGGCATCATTCTGGTGTAACCACTCCAAGTCCAGCAACATACCAGTATGTTGCTGGTCCTTGTTGGGCATATATTGTAAACTTTTTTTTTTTTATGCAGCCTGTGGGCTGAACGAAAAAGAGATTGATCGGTGGGTATGCCCACCATTAGAATACCTCCCTTCATCCACCCACTTCTAATGATGGGCATACATGCACCTTTTATATTTGCTGAAGCATGGGGCATCCGCTCCAAAAGGTAGGAGCAAATCGCTTCTCCGCCCCTGCTGCCCCCATACTTTGCCATATATGCTCTTTTTTTTAAACTGTGGTGGTGAAATCACCCCACACAGCGCTGGAGTCATGGCTTTATGTATCGTGGGAGAAAACGCTGTTGCTGTCAAGATAAAGAAATTCGCGCTGCAACTGAATGGCGTACCTGCTAAGCAAATGATGGTTAACAATAAAACAAAGTAACATTACAGTATACCTGCAAAGCAAATACAAAATATATATATATGCCGAAGCATGGGTGCATCCTCCCGCATAAGGTAGGAGCAAATCGCTTCTCCGCCCTCTGCTGCCCCCATGCTGGCTGAAAAGAATGATACCAAGATGATACCTAAACCTGCAGTCATCATTCTGCAAATCGCTCCTCCACCCCTGCTGCCCCCATGCTTCGGCATATATGCTCTTTTTTTAACTGTGGTGGTGAAATCACCTCCGACAGCGCTGGAGTAACGGCTTTATGTATCGTGGGAGCAAATGCTGTTGCTGTCAAGATAAATCCACGCTGCAGCTGAATTGCGTACCTGAAAACAAAAAAATGGTTAACAATAAAAGACAGTAAACAGTAAAGTATTAAAATTAGTGGTAAGGTCCAGGACTATATGGACAACAATCTCCGTCCACTTATGACACAGCTAATGGCTAAGTGCGCTGCTTGGCGTTCACTTCCACTGACCCCGGTCGGCAGAGTAAACCTGCTAAAAATGATTTTTCTTCCTAAATACTTATATTTTTTCCGTAACACACCCACACACATTCCTAGGGCCTTTTTCCGACGGTTGGAGAGTCTGCTGATACAATTTGTGTGGGCTGGGAGGCCACCTAGGGTGGCCAAGCAGATCCTATATCTTCCACTTTCGGGTGGTGGATTGGCACTACCGAACTTCCAAATCTACTACTGGGCAGCTGTTCTTGTTACGGTCCGGTGGTGGTTCTCCCAGCCCGCACAGAATCCTGCGGTCATTCTTGAAGCAGCCATTTTGGGCTCCTTTGCAGCCCTGAGCAACCTTCCGTTTCGCGGACTTAGGGCTAGCCCATCCATGACAGCCTCGATGCGGACCACTGTTAAGGTCTGGCAGGAGGCTAGAAAGATATATGGGAAACCTAATCATATCTCACCGCATATGCCCCTATGGAGTAACCCCATGCTCCCTCACCTTCACAGTATACCAGACCCCTCTATCTGGGCAAAAAAGGGTATCCTCACACTAAAACATATAGTTCAGGACGGTAGGCTTATGACTTTCCAGGCCCTGAGGCAATCATTTGCTATCCCATCCTCCTTCCAATTTAGATACTGTCAGCTAAAGCATGCTTTTGAAGCTCAGTTCCCTGCCCCCCTCGTTTTGGAACCGGACTCCATTGAACGGCTCTTGATTTCTAGTGTGATGGGGAAGCCACTTTCAACATTATATTTATATCTCACGGTAGAATATGACACCAAACTAACTAAGACTTGGGAAAAGTGGAGGGTTGATATTCCTTCCCTGGACGAAGAGGAATGGAAGGAGTGTTTAATTTCCTACAATCCTTCCATGATCGCAGCGAAAGATAGGTTCATACAATCTAAGTTCCTACACAGAGCATACTTCACCCCCCAGAGATTGGCCCGCATTTACAATCAAAGAGACCCCAATTGTCAGAGATGCAGACAGGAGGTGGGCACCTTTTGGCACATGGTCTGGTCCTGTCCCAAACTTAGACCCTTTTGGTCAGCAGTGGCCTCCACACTGAGCAATATTACAGGCTTAAATGTACCGGTTGATCCTCAGATACTATTGCTTAGCCATTTGGAGGATCTTGAGGGAGACAGGTATAGTAAATTGTGTCTTACCTATGCATTATATTATGCTAGGCGCGAAATCTTACTGGTATGGAAACTAGCAGAGCCTCCTACTTTGGCATCATGGAGAAGGTCGGTGAATATGGTACTTCCCCTATATAGGTTGACATATGAAAGTAGGCAATGCCCAGGGAAGTTTGATAAAATCTGGTCCTCTTGGATAGACGCCTCTGGGGTCCCTGAGCCCCCTGATCCATAATTGGTATGCTGTGAAACTTATTGGAGGACATCCTATACCTCATTGCCTACTCTTCTTGTGCTCGTCCCCTCTCGCCCCCCCCTCCCTCTCGTTCCCCTTCCCCCCCCCCCCCCCTCATCTCCCCCCCCCCTCCTTTCCCCCCCCTTCTCTCCTCCCACTCCGTATCAGGCTGGATTGAAACTGGTTACTTACATAATTTTATCTACGATGGTATAATACTATAATATAATAAGGGGTATTATTCTGTGATATTTCTGTCATCTGTGTAACTGGAATATCTGATAAACAGAGACTATAATTTGAAGGTAGATTTTACTGCTATTATCCTTTCTACTTTGAAGGTACTAAATTATCTTGTAATGTAATGCTGATTTGTTCAATAAAAAAAAATTCTCTGTTAAAAAAAAAAAAGTATAAAAAAAATTGCATATCTGAAAAGAAAACGTGGTGAAACATAACCATAAAACATTGCAGAATAGAATACAGTAAAAAAGAGCAGAACAATAGAGAGAGAGAACAATAAAAGGACAACTATTTTTTTTGTTTTTTTTTATTTTATATATTTTTTTGTAACTGGTACCAGGTTTGGGTCTCTCAAAATGCGATGGCATCTTGGGAGACCCTGTATTAGTGTGCCTAGTCTGTGCAGTGCTGTACCCTACGCTAATACTCAACTAGTGAATGGTAGCGTTCAAAACATTCACCAATGCAAAGACCAGGATTGTCAGGACAAGGAGGGACAATAATAGCGGATGTCACGCCTATATCTGCGCTTGCTGCAGACACGACATCATCTTTGGGGGGCTCATTGGGTAGGGGTACTCGGGAGGACATACGGAAAATGCCTCTCATGCAGCCGGCATAGTGCATTTGGTTGGGGAAGGTGAGGTGGAGCACCGTCTGGAAACGGAAGGGCTCTGACGATCTCTTCCTGGAATTTAAGGAAGGATCCAGTCCATCCTAAAGCTCTGTATAGCACATGAGCTTTCAGAAAAGCCAATTGAAATAAATAAACAGACACTTTCTTGTACCAGTGTCTGGCCTTACGGGCAACTAGGTACATCGCCAACAACTGGTCGTTGAGCTTCTCCCACGTTAAGGTTATATTCATGGACACAGAGGGGTTTCTCCACAACACCAGTCGCCGTAGGAATTTGGACCGTCGTGTCTGCATGAAGGGAGGTAAGAATGAAAGCATTCTTATTATCCCTCCACTTCATAGCGAGCAAATTATTACACTTGAAGCAGGCTCTCTCCCCCAGCCTAAGACGAATCTACAAGCAGCTGGGGAAAGCCTCGGCGATTAGGTCGCAGGGTGCCACATGCTCCAATCTGATAATCAAAAGGGTGACTAAAAAGTGGCACGCTCATGTAATAATTGTCCACGTACAAGTGGTACCCCTTTTCCGAATAAGGGTGACGCCAAGTCCCACACAGTCTTGCCAGCGCTTCCTATGTAGTCAGGGCAGTTTGTTAAACCGTAAAACTACATGTATAGCCTGTGGCCCTGAGACACAGGCTATACATGTAGCTATACACAGAGCTTATACATCTTGACCTGTATCTGGCACGCTTGCTGGGAAGATACTGTTTTTTTCTGGCCGCTTGTCATTCACTTAATCAGGGACTCATCAACGCAGACAACTTGATGGGGAGTAAACAAGTCTGCAAAACGTTGGTTGAAGTGGTTTACGAGGGGCCGAATTTTGTAGAGCCGATCATATCCAGGGTCTCCACGAGGGCGACAGAGTTCATTGTTGAAGTGCATGAACCGCAAAATCTGCTCGTATCGTGCCCTGGCCATGGAGGCAGAGAAAAAGGGCATATGGTGAATTGGGTCAGTGGACCAATATGACTGCAACTCACTCATTTTAGTTATGCCCATGTTGAGGGAAAGGCCCAGGAAGATCTTACATTTGGAAACTGTAGATGGTTTAGAATCTCTGGCAAGGGAGGACTGGGGAATAGTGGCGATGTGTTGACCAGCGTACAAATTGCTTTGGTCCACAATAGATCTATAGAGATCTTCGGTGAAAAACAGTGAATAAAGATCAAGTGACGTAAAATCAACTGTTTCCACCTGAATGCCGGGTTGGCCAGTGAATGGGGGAAGTACGGGTGCTGCAGAAGTGGTGGGTTCCCAATTAGGATTGGCGAATGCAGCAGGATGGGCACTACGGGCCTGTGTTCGTCTTCTTCTTGGTGGCAGTGGGACACTACTTGTGCTTTCCACCTCACCAGCTTGAACTGCACTTATGGGACTCGCCATGTCACCAAGTGTTACTGCAGTGCTGGATGTACGACCAGGGTGTACTAGGCCGCTGGTGCTTGCCAGTTCACCAGAAGGAATAGCGGCGCTAGTACTTCTCAGCTCCATAGGAGAGCCCTGCAATTCTTGCACCTCAACAGCAGAAGAAGATCGGGGTCTGGTACGCCTGACCTTGGCAGGGACCACAACTCAGTCGTCAGAGCTATCTGTCATGGAGCCGCTGTCCTCTACAGGATCATATTCTGAGCCTGAATCTGACAGATGAGTGACTTCCTCTTCACTATCTGTCATGCTCAGAAACGTGTAGGCCTCTTCACTAATGTACCTTCGATTTGCCATTTTGGGCTCTAAATTTAGTGGTACACTAGTGAGACTCGCAGGTAAAAAAGCTCCTGACTGTTAGCGACTGATTCAAATCGTTACCAAAAAAACTGTTGGCGATCGCAGGGATCAGGCCTGACTCTGCGAACGCTGCAGTTATGTGTGTTTATTGTTTTGTAAGTGACAGTGATCGATCGATACTGCTCTTGGGTGGGCAGGGCCTAAGGGCAAAATGCAGGTGCTAGCAGGTATCTGGGCTGATCCCGCTAACACTGCGTTTTTGGGAACCCTAAACTGCTGGGGAAGCTAGTATAGATCTGATCAGATATTGATCCATTCAGATACTATACCACTAAGGGAGGTGTATGCTGCGTGCGTGGGTGTTAGCGGTACTGGCGTTAACCTGACACTGCCTGGGGTGACACAGACCCTATCTGACCCTAAAACCTAACTTCTATCACCCGTAACACTTATACGGTGATCACTGGTGAAGGGGTTAACTAGGGGGCAATCAGGGGGTTAAAATCTTTATTGGGTAGTATATGGGGGTCCCTGACGCTATAAAAAGCTGACGGCGAACCTATATACTTGCCTCCCTAACTAGCGTCACCTGTGACACTAATACAGCGATCAGAAAAACGATCGCTTAGTGACACTGGCAACGGTGGGTGATCAAGAGGTTAACTTTTTATTAGGGGGGGTTAGGGGGGTATCCTAGACCTAAAGGGGGCTAACCCTAACTGCCCTACCACTTATAACTGTCACAAACTGGCACCAATGCAATAATCAGAACTGATTAGGCAGGGGGTACAGGGGGGTGAAATGTGTGCCTGGAGTGTTCTACTGTTAGTGTGCTGTTTGGTGCACTTAATGTCTTCTCTCCTCGGTGTCGGAAAGGAAAAGACCAATTTGAGGAGACATCACTTCCTCTGCCGCTGTTTACATTTCAGAGGCAGAGGAAGAATGTCATAGGCTGGGAGCGGTCGCGAGGGGGTGGCCACGAATGGATGGCCTCCTCCTTACCTCTGATCGCTCGGGGAAAGATGCAGACCGCCTCGGGGGCCACCGGGGGGGGGGTCCGATCGGTCCCCCACCCGCGGGAGGCAAGTAACGTACCCATACGTTACTTTGCCTGCCCGTGCCATTCTGCCGCAGTATATCTGCGTGAGGCGGTCGGCAAGTGGTTAAATGGTGAAGAGGTGGGATAATTGTCATATTAAAATATGTACGCTGTGGCTTTTCTATCTCTATTGTTTTATTACAGCTCATAGTGTGGGTAGGGTTGCCACCTTTTCTTCAAGCCAAACCCGAACACTTTTGCGGCGCACGGCAATTTTTTTGTAGTACATGCTATATGATTGTAAAATACCTTCTGTTACCCAAAGAGAGTAGTAATGAGGTGTGCTACAGTGAACAGTGGCTGTGGCCCAATTGCATTAACAGTGGGGGGGGAACTTAAAGGGGCATGGTTAAATAAAACAAAAGCATTAGTGTACCCATAAAATATGATTCGATTAATAAAAGAAATGTCAGTTAAAATATGAAAATGGCCTACCTTAAAAGTGGACACTGTCAGCCAGTAGGGCAGAGGACGGTGTCAGTAGGGCAGAGGACGGTGTCAGTAGGGCAGAGGACGGTGTCAGTAGAGCAGTGGACGGTGTCAGTAGAGCAGTGGACGGTGTCAGTAGAGCAGTGGACGGTGTCAGTAGAGCAGTGGACGGTGTCAGTAGAGCAGTGGACGGTGTCAGTAGGGCAGTGGACGGTGTCAGTAGAGCAGTGGACGGTGGCAGTAGAGCAGTGGACGGTGGCAGTAGAGCAGTGGACGGTGGCAGTAGGGCAGTGGACGGTGTCAGTAGGGCAGAGGACGGTGTCAGTAGGGCAGAGGACGGTGTCAGTAGGGCAGAGGACGGTGTCAGTAGGGCAGTGAACGGTGTCAGTAGGGCAGTGAACGGTGTCAGTAGGGCAGTGAACGGTGTCAGTAGGGCAGAGAACGGTGTCAGTAGGGCAGAGAACGGTGTCAGTAGGGCAGAGAACGGTGTCAGTAGGGCAGTGAACAGGGTCAGTAGGGCAGTGAACGGTGTCAGTAGGGCAGTGGACGGTGTCAGTAGGGCAGAGGACGGTGTCAGTAGGGCAGAGGACGGTGTCAGTAGGGCAGAGGACGGTGTCAGTAGGGCAGAGGACGGTGTCAGTGGACAGTGTCAGTAGGGCAGTGGACTGTGTCAGTAGGGCAGAGGACGGTGTCAGTAGGGCAGAGGACGGTGTCAGTAGGGCAGAGGACGGTGTCAGAGCAGTGGACGGTGGCAGTAGGGCAGTGGACGGTGTCAGTGGACTGTGTCAGTAGGGCAGTGGACTGTGTCAGTAGGGCAGTGGACTGTGTCAGTAGGGCAGTGGACTGTGTCAGTAGGGCAGTGGACTGTATCAGTAGGCCAGTGGACGGTGTCATTAGGCAGTGTCAGTAGGGCAGTGGACGGTGTCAGTAGGGCAGTGGACGGTGTCAGTAGGGCAGTGGACGGTGTCACCCGGTGAGAACTGTATATATGGATGGTGTATGGGGGGGTGGAGTACTGTATATATGGGGAGAGGACTGTGTATATGGATGGTGTATGGGGGAGGACTATATATATATTAGGGGGACTGTATATATGGATGGTGTATGGGGGGGGGGAGGACTGTATATATGGGGGGACTGTATATATGGATGGTGTATGGGGGGGGGAGGACTGTATATATATGGGGGGAACTGTATATATGGATGGTGTATGAGGAGGAGAGAGAGAGAACTATATGGATGGATGGTATATGGGAGGGGGCCGGCAGAACTGTATATATAGTGTATGGTGGGGGGAGGGGGGTGTATGTATATATGTAGGTATAGTGTATGGTGGGGGGAGGGGGGTGTATGTATAGTGTATGGTGGGGGGGAGGGGGGTGTATGTATATATGTATGTATAGTGTATGGTGGGGGGAGGGGGGTGTATGTATATATGTATGTATAGTGTATGGTGGGGGGAGGGGGGTGTATGTATATATGTATGTATAGTGTATAGTGTATGGTGGGGGGAGGGGGGTGTATGTATATATGTATGTATAGTGTATGGTGGGGGGTGTATGTATAGTGTATGGTGGGGGGAGGGGGGTGTATGTATAGTGTATGGTGAGGAGGGGTGTATGTATAGTGTATGGTGGGGGGAGGGGGGTGTATGTATATATGTATGTATAGTGTATGGTGGGGGGAGGGGGGTGTATGTATATATGTATGTATAGTGTATGGTGGGGGGTGTATTGTATAGTGTATGGTGGGGGGGTGTATATATGTATGTATAGTGTATGGTGGGGGGAGGGGGGTGTATGTATAGTGTATGGTGGGGGGAGGGGGGTGTATGTATATATGTATGTATAGTGTATGGGTGGGGGGAGGGGGGTGTATGTATATATGTATGTATAGTGTATGGTGGGGGGTGTATGTATAGTGTATGGTGGGGGGGTGTATATATGTATGTATAGTGTATGGTGGGGGGAGGGGGGGTGTATGTATAGTGTATGGTGGGGGGAGGGGGGGTGTATGTATATATGTATGTATAGTGTATGGTGGGGGGTGTATGTATAGTGTATGGTGGGGGGGTGTATATATGTATGTATAGTGTATGGTGGGGGGTGTATGTATAGTGTATTGTGGGTGGGAGGGGGGTATATTTGTATGTATAGTGTATGGGGGTGTATGTATAGTGTATGGTGGGGGGGTGTATATATGTATGTATAGTGTATGGTGGGGGGAGGGGGGTGTATGTATATATGTATGTATAGTGTATGGTGGGGGAGGGGGGTGTATGTATATATGTATGTATAGTGTATGGTGGGGGGGAGGGTTGTATGTATATATGTATGTATAGTGTATGGTGGGGGGAGGGGGGGGTATGTATAGTGTATGGTGGGGGGTGTATGTATAGTGTATGGTGGGGGGGGTGTATATATGTATGTATAGTGTATGGTGGGGGGAGGGGGGTGTATGTATATATGTATGTATAGGTATGGTGGGTGTATGTATAGTGTATGGTGGGGGAGGGGGGTGTATGTATATATGTATGTATAGTGTATGGTGGGGGAGGGGGTGTATGTATATATGTATGTATAGTGTATGGTTGTATTATGTATGTATAGTGTATGGTGGGGGAGGGGGTGTATGTATATATGTATGTATAGTGTATGATGGGGGGAGGGGGGTGTATGTATATATGTATTATAGTGTATGGTGGGGGAGGGGGTGTATGTATATATGTATGTATAGTGTATGGTGGGGGGTGTATATATATGGTGGTGGGGGGTGTATGTATAGCGTATATGGTATTATTGTATGTTATAGTGTATGATGGGGGAAGAGAGGTGAGAGAACTTTGAAATCCTGACATGTTGGTAAAAACTTACCTTACAGCTGGGCTCCAGTCCCAGCGCTATCTGTGCACACACTCCAGCAGGGAATGGGGGAGGCTCCGCCCACCTCCTTGTCCCTTCTGATGGCAGCCAGAGGATTGGAGGAGAGCCCCCGGCCGGTAACATGGAGGCTCCGCCCACCTCCTTGTCCCTTCTGATGGCAGCCAGAGGATTGGAGGAGAGTACTCGGCCGGTAACATGGGAGGCTCCGCCTCTGTGTCCTGACTCCGTCCTGCACTCAGACAGCTGAGCAGGAGCAGAAATCAAGCAGCGCTAAGGCGGCGCTACGGAACGGAACTCCACGGCCGCACTGATGACACAGCTTCGGCACAGGGAGCCACGGGTCTGAGATGAATAATGTGCCCGGGTCTCAGGCGGGCAGAGACCCGGGCACATGTTTCAAAACCCGTACTGTCCGGGTGAATCCCGGACAGGTGGCAACCCTAAGTGTGGGGTGGGGGGAGGGAGTTGGCTGATATTCCTATTCATGTCCCTGTTTTTTGTGGGCTTGGATTGAGCTTGGAGGAAGGACTGAATACATGGACCTTTGTTTTTAGTGTGTATATATACGACGCCTGTGTTCAGGTGATGTTTTATTCCTCTTGTTTATAGTTCTGGTGAGGGGCTCTCACTGGGCTATTTCTGGATACATTTTCTTTGGGGGGTTGTGATTGCATTCCTGTGCATGTCCCTGTTTCCTGTGAGCTTGGGAGAAGGAGAAGAACAAACTATTACAGGTACTTGTATAGCGCCATCAATTTATGCAGTGATGTACAAAGAGTGAAGAGTGCAATATAACAGAGTGCAATATAACAAAGAGTGAAAAATTTAAGGGGGTCCATTTCTCAGTCCCTGCTCTCCAAGGGTCTTGCACTTAAGTCCCTAAGACCCCTTTCACACTGAGCCGCCCCGGGCGTCAGCGATAACGCAGCGCTATTTTTAGCGGCGCTATTCGGCCGCTAGTGGGCGGTTTTAACCCCTGCTAGCGGCTGAAAAGGGGTTATATCCGCCCGCAAAACGCCGCTGCAGCAGTGCTTTGCCGGCAGTATGGTGGTGCTGCCCCATTGTTTTCAATGGGCAGGAGCGGTGTATACACCGCTGCAAAGAAGGTGCTGCCAGGACTTTTTGTGACGCTGTCAGAGCAGCTACCCAGTGTGAAAGCACTCGGGCTTTCACACTGGGTTTGCAGCTGAGGCTTTTTTCAGGCACCATGCAGGCGCTATTTTAGTTGCTGTAGTGCCTGAAAAACGCCTCCAGTGTGAAAGGGGTCTAACTCTCCTATACATACACCAGTTTAGACAGGAGACAATTAACCAACCAGCATGTCTTTGAAGTGGGAGGAAACTCACGCAGGCACAGGAAGAACATACAGATAGTGCTGTGGTTGGTATTCAAATTGATGACCCTAGTGCTGCTAGGTGGGTGTGCTAACCACTTAGCCACTGAGTTGGACCTTTGTGTCAGGGAATACCTGTGAGATGTCTGATACATAGATATGCGCATGTTATTTCCCGAAGATGGTTAACAGGCGCATACATGTGCTCAGGAATGCACATACGTACACGTCCAGGCACAACCCCCCTATTGGCGCCAGAAGGGCTATTTAAAGGGAGCTCATTCCCATATCCTTTGCTGACTGATCTTCAGCTGTGCCTGTGTCCTGAATTATCCTGCATGTTCTCCCTGTTACTGACCTGGCATGTTCTGGACCTGATCCTGGATTCTGCTTTGTTTTCCCTTGACCCTGCTTCATTCCTGACTGGCTCTGCACATGACTTAGTAACTCGCTTCCCACCTGTTGACCCCGGGCTATCCTGAGACTCTGCCTCTGATCAGTACTACTTGAGTGCTTGCCTGGCTGTCCGCTGCACCAGCTCTGTACACCGCTGTATGTCCAGCCTCCAGAGTCCTGACAAGCTGCCTATCCAGAACCATTGGCGTAAGCAGAGTGCCCCTTTTTAGTCTGGACCAGTCCTCCAAACATTACTGCTGTTCCTGCTCCTCTGGTTCCACAGTCCTAATTGGAGTCCAATTTCCCTGCTGCTGGTTCTGCAATCGACACCCACAAGCACTATTGTCCCTCGGCATCCCCTCTCTTCCTCAGTGGGGCCAGGCAAGAGATATAGGAGGCCGGCCTCGTCAATTCAGTCTCCTATCAGGTACGTGACACTTTTTGTTTTTGACCACTTCTTGCCCATGCTATAGCTGAAAGACGGCCACAGCGTGAGCTCATTTCTGGGATGGCATCCATGGATGTCCTCCTGTAATCGCGCTTCCCGCGCCCTCTACGATGTGCATCGGCACGGATCTGTGATCGCTTTGTCCTTGGGACACAGCTGGTCACAGATTGGGGGTAAAGAGCCAAACACAGTGGCTTCTTTACCATGTGATCAGCTGTGTCTGATCACAGTGTAAACAGGATTTGCCGGTTATCGGCAATCCTTTCCTCACGCTGACAGCGCTTGAGGAGAGCCGATAACTGGCTAATCCACAAAAGGGAACCTCTACACTGATTATCAGGGCACTGATCATCAATGCAGCCTCATCAGTGCACATCAGTGTAGAAAAATTATTTGATCACCTCTGCGGTCTTTATTTTTTGCACTATAAATGGAAAAAGAACGAAAATTTTGAAAAAAAAAAATTATAAAAAAAAAAAAATCCAATAAACTCAATTTTAGTCATACATTTAGGCCAAAATGTATTTGGCCACATGTCTTTGGTAAAAAATGTGAATAAGCGTATAATTTATTGGTTTGCGCAAAAGTTTATAGTGTCTACAAACTAGGGTACATTTTCTAGAATTTACACAGCTTTTAGTTTGACTGCCTTTGTCATTTCTTGAGGTGCTAAAATGGCAGGGCAGTACAAAATGACCCCATTTTGGAAAGTAGCCCATTGAATGTTAATTTTTTTTTGTCCCAGTGATTGAATAATGACCCAAAACAAAATTACAAAAAGTTGTCACTAAATGATATATTGCTCACACAGGCCATGGGCATATGTGGAATTGCACCCCAAAATACATTCAGCTGCTTCTGCTGAGTATGGGGATACCACATGTGTGGGACTTTTTGGGAGCCTAGCCGCATACGGGGCCCCGAAAACCAATCACTGCCTTCAGGATTTCTAAGGGTGTAAATTTTTGATTTCACTCCTCACTACCTATCACAGTTTTGAAGGCCATAAAATGCCCAGATGGCACAACCCCCCCCCCACCCCCCAAATGACCCCATTTTGAAAGTAGACACCCCAAGCTATTTGCTGAGAGGCATGATGAGTATTTTGCAGCTCATTTGTTTTTGAAAATGAAGAAAGACCAGAATTTTTTTTTTTTTTCCAATTATCAAAACTTTGTGACAAAAGTGAGGTCTGCAAAATACTCACTATACCTCTCAGCAAATAGCTTGGGGTATCTACTTTCCAAAATAGGGTCATTTTGTGGGGGGGGCGGGGGGGGGTTTGTGCCACCTGGGCATTCCATGGCCTCCGAAACTGCGATAGGCAGTGAAGAGTGAAATCAAAAATTTACGCCCTTTAGAAAGCCTGAAGGTGGTGCTTGGTTTTCGGGGTCCCGTATGCGGCTAGGCTCCCAAAAAGTCTCACATGTGGTATCCCCGTACTCAGGAGAAGCAAAAGAATGTATTTTGGGGTGTAATTTAACATATTCCCATGGCATGTTTGAGCAATATATCATTGAGTGACAACTTTGTGCAAAAAAAAAAAAAAAATTTTGTCTTTTTCCCGCAACTTGTGTCACAATATAAAATATTCCATGGACTCGACATGCCTCTCTCAGCAAAATAGCTTGGGAATGTCTACTTTCCAAAATGGGGTCATTTGGGGGGGGGGGGGTGTTTGAACTGTCCTGGCATTTTATGCACAACATTTAGAAGCTTATGTCACACATTACCCACTCTTCTAATCACTTGAAGACAAAGCCCTTTCTGACACTTTTTGTTTACATGAAAAAAATTTTTTTTTTTGCAAGAAAATTACTTTGAACCCCCAAACATTATTATATATTTTTTTTAAAGCAAATGCCCTACAGATTAAAATGGTGGGTGTTTCATTTATTTTTTTTCACACAGTATTTGCGCAGCGATTTTTCAAACGCGCTTTTTTTGGGAAAAGACACACGTTTTTAAAATTTTAATGCACTAAAACACACTATATTGCCCAAATGTTTGATGAAATAAAAAAAGATGATCTTGGGCCGAGTAAATGGATACCAAACATGACATGCTTTAAAATTGCGCACAAACGTGCAGTGGCGACAAACTAAATACATATTAAAAGCCTTTACAGGCTACCAATTTAGATTTACAGAGGAGGTCTACTGCTAAAATTACTGCCCTCGATCTGACCTTCGCGGTGATACCTCGCATGCATTGTGCAATTGCTGTTTACATTTGACGCCAGACCGACGCTTGCGTTCGCCTTGGCGCGAGAGCAGGGGGGGGGGGGTGGGAGTGCTTTTTTTTTTTTTCTTTCTTATTTTTGCTTTTTTATCTTATTTTTAAACTGTTCCTTTCATTTTTTTTTTTAAATCATTTTTATTGTTATCTCAGGGAATGTAAATATCCCCTATGATAGCAATAGGCAGTGACAGGTACTCTTTTTTTGAAAAAATTGGGGTCTATTAGACTCTAGATCGGTGTGATAAAATGCTTTCCCAATGGCGCTGTTTACATCCAGTGAAATCTAAGTCATGAAATGCTCGTAGCTTCCGGTTTCTTAGGCCATAGAGATGTTGCCGACCGCTGGCTGAAAAGAATGATACCAAGATGATACCTAAACCTGCAGGCATTCTGGTATAACCACTCAAAGTCGTGAATGGCGTACCTGAAGACAAAAAAATGGTTAACAATAAAACACAGTAAACGGTAAAGTATAAAAAATTGCATACCTGAAAAGCAAACATCATAAAACATAATAACAATAAAACATTGCAGAATAGAGTACAGTAAAAAAAAGAGCAGAACAATAGAGAGGGAGAACAATAAAACGACAACTTTTTTTTATTTTATATATTTTTTTTGTTGTTTTTTTTTACACTTTTTTTTTTTTTTTTGTAACTAACTTTTATAACTGTAACAGGTTCCAGGTTCGGGTCTCTCAAAATGCAATGGCTTCTTGGGAGACCCTGTGAAAGTGTGCCTAGTCTGTGCAATGCTGTACGCTACGCTAATACTCAACTAGTGAATGGTAGCGTTCAAAACATTCACCAATGCAAAGACCAGGATTGTCAGGACAGGAGGGACAATAATAGGGGGTGTCACGCCTATATCCGCGCTTGCTGCAGACACAACATCTTTTTGGGGGGGTTCGTTGGGTAGGGGTACTCGGGAGGACATAAAGAAATCGCCTCTCATGCAGCCGACTGCATTTGGTTGGGGATGTGAATGGGGGAAGTACGGGCGCTGCAGAAGTGGTGGGTTGCCAATTATTAGGCTTGGCGAATGCAGCAGGAAGGGCATTATGGGCACGACGGACCTGTGTTTGTCTTCTTCTTGGTGGCAGCGGGACACTACTTGTGCTTTCCACCTCACCAGCTCGAACTGCACTTATGGGACTCGCCACGTCACCAAGTGTTACTGCAGTGCTGGTTTGACTACGACCGGGGTGTACTAGGCCGCTGGTGCTTCAAAACGCTACCAAAAAAACTGTTAGCGATCGCAGGGATCAGGCCTGACTCTGCGAACGCTGCAGTTATGTGTTTAGTGTTTTGTAAGTGACAGTGATCGATCGATACTGCACTTGGGTGGGCTGGGCCGGGCCGGCGGAGGGGCAAAACGCAGGTGCTAGCAGGTATCTGGGCTGATCCCGCTAACACTGCATTTTTGGGAACCCTAAACTGCTGGGGATGCTAGTATAGATCTGATCGGATCATATATTGATCCGTTCAGATACTATACCACTAAGGGAGGTGTATGGTGCGTACGTGGGTGTTAGCGGTACTGGCGCTAAGCTGACGCTGCCTGGGGCGACGCATATCACCACCGGGCTATCAGGGGGCTAAACCTTTATTCGGTAATAAACGGCAGGTGCCCTGACACTATAAAAAATAAACTAACTAACCAGCGTCACCCGTAACAGTTATACGTTGATCACTGGTGAAAGGGTTAACTAGGGGGCAATCAAGGGGTTAAAACCTTTATTAGGTAGTATATGGGGGTCTCTGACGCTATAAAATGCTGATGGCGAACCTAAATATTTACCTCCCTAACTAGCGTCACCAGTGACACTAATACAGCGATCAGAAAAATGATTGCTTAGTGACACTGGCGACGGGGGGGTGATCAAGGGGATAAAACTTTGTAAGGGGGTACCATAAACCTAAAGGGGGCTAACACTAACTGCCCTACCACACGAACTGTCACAAACGGACACCAATGCAGTAATCGGAGAAAAAAAAAAAAAAACTGCTTGGTGTCAGTGTGATGGGGGGAGGGGGTGATGGGGGTGTAATGTGTGCCTAGCATGTTCTACTGTGTGTTTGTGTTTTACACTCACTCGGATGTCTTCTCTCCTCGGCGCCGGAATGGAAAATAC
Organism: Lithobates clamitans; assembly: GCA_037952925.1. Taxonomy (NCBI): domain Eukaryota; kingdom Metazoa; phylum Chordata; class Amphibia; order Anura; family Ranidae; genus Lithobates; species Lithobates clamitans. Next base: position 951,485 of record JBBGZY010000355.1, on the reverse strand, counting down.
CGAGCCAAGGAGAGATGACATCATTTCCTCTGCTGCTGTTTACTATACAGCAGCAGAGGAATGATTTCATTGGCCTGGGGCACGAATGGATGGTTTCCCCCTCACCTCCGATCGGCGGAGGAGAAATGCCGACCGCCTCGGGCACCCCCCGCCCGCGGTAGGCAGATCACGTACAGGTACGTGATTCTGCCTGCCCGTGCCATTCTGCCGACGTATATCGTCATGAGGTGGTCGGCAACTGGTTAACACCTCATAAAAAGAAATTATGTTTGACACCTTCTGTCTTTTATGAATCCATGCTGTCTGTTGCTTTTAAAACATTTTTTTTTCCAGCAAGAACTCATCTATGTGGTCTTTTATTAAACTCTCCCATTATCTTCCCAACTTTAGAAGTTTACTTCTGATCCGCGCTATAGCCGAATGACGGCTACAGCGCGGATCTGCTTTGCCGGGAGGGTGTCAACAGACGTCCACCCTTTGCAAGCTGGCCACGCCCCCCCCTGCAGGGCACGCGCTGTGATCACCCGAGTCTCATTGACACTTATCCCGAACCCGCTGTCAGCCAATGACAGCTGATCACATGTTGTAAACCGAGGATCGGTAATCTTTTTTTTTTTTTTTTTCTTCTCATGCTGACAGCGCGAAGAGGAAAAAAACGACAATCACCGGCTTCTGTTGAAGGGACATCGGTCCCGAGAAGGGAGAGGCGAAGCCGCCTCCTATGTGCTTATAGTGCCCACCAATCAGTGCCCACCAGTACATCAGTACCACCTATCAATGCCCACGAGTACCACCTATTAATGCCCATAAGTAGTGCCCATCAGTGCAGAGGTGATCAAATACCACCAAAAGAAAGCTCTATTTGTGGGGAAAAAAATGATAAAAATTTAATTTGGGTACAGTGTTGTTTGACCGCGCAATTGTCATTCAAAGAGTGACAGCACTAAAAGCTGAAAATTGGTCTGGGCAGGAGGGTCCCAGTTTAGGTGCCCAGTAAGCTAGTGGTTAAGCTAACATGTCTATAGTTACTTGAAAGACTTTGATCCTTTTTAAATATAGGCACTACATTGGCCTTACGACAATCCAGTGGTACTATTCCAGTCATTAAAGAGTCCCTAAAATTAGAAACAATGGCTTTGGAATGACAGAGCTCAATTCTTTTTGGATCCTGGAGTGTATGCTATCTGGTCCAGGTGCTTTATTTGCCTTTTTATTCTGTCTAAATATTTCTGGACCATATCAATTTTGGGCCGTTGTGGATCATTTGGGACCATGTGAATACCATCCCCATTATGGACATGAGCTCCCCTTACTACTTTGTATACACAGAGCTGAAGAAGGTATTTCATAAATTTGCCGCCTTTGTCTCCAGTCACCCATTCTAGATGCCTACATGCTCAGACCTGATGATTTTCCTATTAACCACTTGACCTCCAGAATATTTAAACCCCCCCCCCCCCCTTTCATAAGCAGGCAATTTTTTTGCGATACGGCACTGCGCTTTTGGTAAAAAAATGTTTTCATCAATAGATTTTTATTTTTATATCAGAAAAATAGAAAGGCAATGTATACATTGTACAACGTTTACATAAAGTCGAAGACTGATAGCAGACACACAAATATGCAAGTGTTCATTTAACAGGAAATGCTGTTTTAAGACTTTTATGCTTTATACATAGGTTGTCTAGTAGTCATGTTGCATCACTCCCACAGGAACCCCAAATGGGAGCTCTTTTGTTGCCTGGGGGAGGTTTGATTAATGCGTAACCCATTTTCAAGCAATGTGAGGCCATTAAAGTCTAACTTGCTGCTGTATCATGGGGGGTATGTGCTGATTTGAGATATCCGATAGGATTTGGAAGATATTTTTCCAATAGGTTTGTATATGTGTGCACTGCCACATTATGTGGAATATGTCTCCCTTGGCTGAGTTACATCTCCAGCACGTGTCAGGAACATTTGAGCTAAACAATGCCAACTTTGATGGGGTTAGATACCATCTAAGGGTCAGTTTTTGGGTGAGTTCCCATAGTGTAGAGCATTTAGTAGCCTTGTAGATAGATTGCAATGCTCAATGCCTTTGGTGGTCTGTGTACTCTCGTCCCAAGTCATTTTCCCAGTGGGTGTGGGGGGCTGACCTAAAGTGGTTTTTGGTGTAACATATTGTAAAATAGAGATATTCCTTTAGTTTTGTGAGATGTGTTGGTTAGGTGCTCCCGGCTTTCGGGTGTACCGTGTATATGGGTAGTTGGATTTTCCCAAGGCAGTGTTTAACTCTGATGTAGGTAAAGAAATCTGTGAGAGGTAATTTTAAATTCTCTCTGTAGGAGTGGGAAAGTTTTTATTCGGGAATCTTGGAGTAGATTATGAATGGATAGTATTCCATGTCTGGACCAGTGGGTCAGGGATAAATTGGGTGATAGATGGAGAGCTTTGATTGGGATTTGTATCTGTGGAATTTTGGGGTATTTAGAGCTTTCATGGATCAGGGTTTGCCATGTTTTAGCCGAGGCTATCATGGTGGGGGATAGTGCCGAGGATAACTTGGTTCCTAAGGGGATGCTCATTAATCACCATTTTAGATTTGGGCGTATCAGTGATAGGTTTTCAATATTGCTCCATAGTTTTGTAGGGCGCTGCTGGAACCATTCAGCAATTTGGGCTAATAATGAGGCTGTGTAGTAGTCTTCAAAGTCAATAGTTCCTGATCCACCCGCTGACTTATGTTTCTTAAGTTTAGAGTGGGCGCATCTGGTTTTAGACAATAGAGTAATATGGCACACTCAGGATACAACCAGATACTATGGGGGGGGGGGGGACAGTAGGTAATAAGCAATTATTTGGTGGTTATTGATCTATGTGAGGATACAAACTGTGACAATAAAAACAATATAAATTAATGATCAAAACTGTCCATGGAGGGCTGCCAGTTCCAAGTTAGAATGCACAAGAAACTCTGGAAAGTATGAGACAAAAGAACAGCGCCCTCTAAGTGCAGTATGCAAACTGATTTAATAAAATGAATGGTTTAAAAACACTCACAAAGGTGGATTTACAATGGGCATGTAACGTCATCCGCTCACAATGACCTGGTGGAAAAGGAAACAGTCCGATATCCGAAGTGGAGGTGGCTGTGATGTACTGAAGCCTGAGGAAGGGACACACATGTCCCGAACGCAATGCATCCCCCGCTGACCTGACCTGGAAGTGACATCCGTCCATCCCTGTGAGCAGTGAACACCGCCGATCTCCTTCCCCATCATACCGGACAGCACCGTGAACCAGCAGTGCGGCCGGACACAGGATCGGAAAACACAGCCACCTCCACATCCACCTAGGATATTGGACTCCTTTCCTCTTCCACCAGGTCATTGTGAGCAGATGACGTTACATGCCCATTGTAAATCCACCTTTTGTGAGTGTTTTTAAACCATTCATTTTATTAAATCAGCTTGCATCTATGTCCACTTAGAGGACGCTGTTCTTTTGTCTCTTATACTTTCCAGAGCATCTGGGTTTAGATCCTTTCCATATACATTTATTGAATAAGGTTTGGAGAGACTTAAAGAAGTATTTAGGTATGGAGATGGGGAGGGTCCTGAATAAGTAGAGGATTTGAGGTAGATGAAGCATTTTAAATGCTGAAAGTCTTCCAGACCACGATAATTCATGTTTGAGTATGGATTGAGTTTCTGTTTGTAGCTTGTTAAGGAAAGGTTTATAGTTAGCCGAGAAAAGGTGTTTGACCGATCTAGTAAGGTGGATCCCTGGGTAGGAGATACTTTTATCTGGCCAGTTGAATGGTGTTGGACCTGTAGCAATTTTTTTGTTGTGGCGTCTAGTTTAAGGTCTAAAATGTGCGATTTGGTTATGTTTAGTTTATAGGAGATTTTTCAGAAGCATTCTAGCAATTTGTGTGCTTCCGCCAATTAGGTGGTCGGATGGGATAGGATCAAAATGACAGTCCGCAAAGAGGCTTATTTTATGGGAGTTTTCCCCTATCGTCAGACCCGTGATCAAGGGATTCGAGCGCACATGTTCCACCAGGGGTTTCTCCTCAGTAAGTTAAAAATTAATGGTGACAAGGGGCATCCTTGGCGTGTGCCATTTGTTATATTAAATGGTTGGGATAGCATGTCTGCAGAATATACTTGCGCTGACAGATTGGTGTAAGGTGCCATGATAGCTCTATAAATGTGATCTCTAAAACCAAACTTAAGGAGCACCTTTTGTAGATATAACCAATGTACCCTATCAAACACCTTCTCTGCGTCTAGAGAAAGAAGCAGGGAAGGCGTTCCACTGGGTTCAGCGCGGTGTATCAGGTTGATCATACGTCTCGTAGCAAATACGGAAAAGGAGAGGGTAACAACTATCATTACATGTTCTAGGAAGGTTCATACACGTGTTTTTTAAGACATACCCTTAACCCGTTCCTGGAGCAAAAGCCAAAAGACCTGCTTGTATAACTGCAAAATGAGAGACAAGCAGGTATGTTCCTCTAGATCAAAGCATAAGCAAAAAAATGGGACCAGAAGGTCAAGGGTCAGGATCAATAAAGGAGGAACTTACTGGCTGTAAATATACACGGGAAATCTTTATTACATGGATATAAATAATAAAGTAAAATTCCACCCACACTTAAAGCAATGGAACTAACCTCCACCACTTAAAAAGTGACAGTGCAAAGTGACAGTTTCACCACCTGGTCCCCCCAACAGACATACCAATTACCTCATAAGTACATAGTAAAAGACCACCCTATTAACCCACTACTGGGAATAAACAAAATAAAATAAGAATAAATCTTACAAAAAGGGCAGACTGTACAATCAACGCTATAAAATCTGAGGACAAATCTGGAAGAAAACTAAAGTGGATCCTACCTGAGCAGGTTGCTGAAATAGGAGGACACTGAAACCTGAAGAGAAAAAAGTCCTGTAAAAAAACGGATCCTAAGGACGGTATTGATGAAGACATTCCTGTATCCTGTTTATAAATTCATGAGATTATAATGGAACAAATAATCCAGTGAAATTACAGACGATCTACACGGATCTAATATGATGTTGCTAGACACATACCTTCCATCCTCTGCCCCCTGTATACTCCTGTATGTGGGAGGGGGGAGGGGAAGCAGCGGGTCTCAGGGAAAACAAACAGGGGCGATCAGATTGCTGCTACGGGGACACATCGGGGCATGTGTGGCAAAGGTATCTTCCCCACTTGTGCAGTGGCTGCCACGTATGGATCCGAAGTTCCCTTGCTGTAGAGCGTGAAATAGCCGGGGCCCCACCAAACTTTTCACTTAGTAGACCTGAAGAGCTTCCTCGTGGACGCCAGGCACAACAGCCGTACAGCGTAGATGAGAGGACTCAGCTCTGGCGGTTCACAGCTCGGACGGAGCGCTCCGCAGCCTAGCTCAACTAGACCAGCTAGTAAGATGATAGATCAAAGTCTGATGAGGTCTCAGCTGTTGAAGGCATGTGGGATCTGAAAGGCAGTAAAAGATCTCAGGTGTGTGTCCATCCAAACAGTATCCTTACAGAAACGTGGGGTTGAGAGGATAATAGGAAAATTCAATGAATTAATGAGGGGGTGAAGAAGTAATTCCAGCTGGTGGCTGCAAACAATAGGGGCGTCCAGCTGATGCGTTTCAATCGGTGACTCGATTTTCTTCAGAACTAGAGCCAAATTGAAACACAGGCAGCTAAATAGTAAGATGATGTGTCTAATTGGCTACCATGTGTTCCCCACGGGCTGCCCCCTTCTAACAATTAACCCTAAAAGACTCAATAAAAGGTGTGCATCTAATAACACCTATGAAAAAAACACTCACATAGACAAGAAAAAGGTAAAAGGTGTGGATGTGAGGAAAAAAGAGGGGGACGGAAAAATAGGGGGGGGGGAGAAGGAGGTAAGAGGGGAAGGGAGTTGTTTCTGGGCACTGATGCTGCTAGATGAGTGTGCTTCGCTATCCTGTGGATCCTGTCTATAATGTCTCTGGGTGAAGCGTCGGGTAGAATGGTGTGTATGAGGTCTTTGGCATATTTGTGCAGGTCTGCCAGTAATATAGCCTCAGGGACCCCCCCTCAGTTTGACGTTATTGTGCTTGGAGCGGTCTTCTAAGTCGGCCAGCTTGGCCCGGACCCAGTCCTGTTCGTCTTTCACCTCGTTTCGATCAAAACATTCACAGTGGTTGTACATTCCGTCATGCCTCCTTCTATAGTAGTGACTCTTTGTCCCATAACATGCATATCAGTGTTGATTTTGTGGAACAGGGAAGAGATATCTGTCATCGATGATGATTGTAGCGACATGTCTTTTAGTTTTGTGTCCATGACTGGCTGCCCTGATGCAGGGAAGGAGGCCATGGAGCTGTGTAGGGCCTGGTTAGATTGGAGTGGGTTTAAGGCCTGGGCCTCGATTATAGCCTGGGACGGCCACGGGAGTGGTGCATCCATCCGCATCCTGGCCTTGGCTGGGCTGCTAGTGAGGGGATCTAGCTCTGTGTCCTGTGTGGGGGATAGGAGTAGCGCTGATGTGCCCATTTCTCACTGTTGTTCGCCAGGGAGATCTGTGTATGCCATTCGCAGCGCAGCTAGGCCACAGCCATCATGAAAGTCACTGACCTGGGCCTCCGGTGGGAACATGAACGTAGTGAGCTTTTTGGGCTTGTAATTCGCCATCTGTTTTCGTGACCTTGTTGGTCGGGTTATGCTGCAGCTCTGGGGTAAGGATGTTTAGAATCCGTTGTGTCAGGCGGGCTGGAGTCGTTCCATTTTTCTCCCTCACTGTGGAGCTGTGAATCTAGGCGTCCATCTTCGGCGCCGGCTAGCCATGACCCCATCCGCTTTTGGTGATATTTCATCACTTCTAAGTTGTTTTTTTTATTTTTTTATTTTTTTTCGCTATAAACAAAAAAAACAGACAATTTAAAAAAAACCTAACTTTCTGCTATAAAACCTATCCAATAAATTATTTAAACTCATTTTTTTTCTTCATACATTTAGGCCAATATGTATTCTGCTACATATTTTTGTTAAAAAAAAAATCCCAATTAGCGTATATTGATTGGTACACACAAGTAAGGCCCCTTTCACACTGGGGCGGTAGGGGGCGTCGGCGGTAAAACAGCGCTATTTTTAGCGCTGTTTTACCGCGGTATTCGGCCGCTAGCGGTGCGGTTTTAACCCCCCGCTGGCGGCCGAAAAAGGGTTAAAACCCCTCGTATAGCGCGGCTATAGCCGCGATATTACCGCGGTATAGCCGCGCTGTCCCATTGACTTCAATGGGCAGGAGCGGTTTAGGAGCGGTTTAGGAGCGGTGAATACACCGCTCCTTCACCGCTCCAAAGATGCGGCTGACAGGAGATTTTTTTGTCTCCTGCCAGCGCACCGCTTCAGTGTGAAAGCCCTCGGGCTTTCACACTGAACAAACAGCGGAGGCTGTTTAGGGGTGGTTTGCAGGCGCTATTTTTAGTGCAATAACGCCTGCAAACGAGCTGTTGATTATACACTATACTCTGGATAGATTGGTGCACTAACGCACCTGTAGATTGTGAGTACCCTCCTGGAGGAATATTTTTTACTTTTAATAAATCCTTAGTCGTATTACACCATGGAGCTTTTTCTTTCTTTTATATGAAAATCATTGTTGTTACCTGAGAGGATTGGAGTTCACACCAACGTACCCTGAATGAGCCCAGGAGTGGTTCCAATGCGTGTTTAGACACTGTTTCATTACCGTGTCACACGCCTAGAGGTGAGCGCAAGCACAGGAGAGCACAAAAGCATGTTTAATTGTGGACACCGTTAACGAGATGCATGATGGACACTAATTTTATGGACACTATATATTTGCACTTTATGTTTTGATACTAATCAGTTGATTACATTTTGTTGTGGACACTTGATTGTCACAAGAGTAGCACCTGGATTTTACGTCCATAGATATATATTTTTATGTTATTTTCCTTTTGCATGATGCACTTTTGAGGATATTTCTACATAAGGATTGCACTTATTTTATGTATTTGTTTTTACTGGCACATTTTTTTTGGTTTTATCATATTAGTGTTATTATTGCACAGTCTTTATATATATTTTAGCGCAGACAAAATTAGTTATATAGAATTTATGATTTCTTGGCCATTTTTCAGAGAATATGAATTCGATAACACAAAAACATTTCTTTTGCTTATGGTTAGTGTTTGGCTGAAGCCATTTATTATCAATCAACTGTGTTTTTACTCCTTTTTTTAAATCGTAATGGCAACAGAAACTACCCAAATGACCCTGATCAAAAGTTTACATACCCTAGTGATTTTGGCCTGATAACATGCACACAAGTTGACACAAAGGAGTTTGAATGGCTATTAAAGGTAACCATCCTCACCTGTAATCTGTTTGCTGGAATTAGTGTGCGTGTGTGTGTGTATAAGAGCTGGTTCACACAGGTGTCTTGGACAGGACTTGAGCGTGAACCACAGCGCGACTTGGAGCTACTTACAACGCGACTTGAAGTCACCTCCAGGACAGGGGACTTTGCCAGTGGCCAATCAGAGTTTATCTGCTCTTGTGACATCATTCTTGTTCCTGTTTTCTTCCTCGTTCTCTGTTTGTTCTGTTGCTTCCTGTATAGTTGCCTCATTATGAACGGGGATCCGACTTGGAGGCGACTTCCATTGAAATCAATGGGTACAAGTCGCCTAGAAGTCGGATTGAAGTAGTACAGGAACCTTTTGTGAAGTCGGAGCGACTTCAGTAGTGTACATTAAGACGGCTCTCATTCACTAACATTGATTTTCTAATGGCGCGCGACTTGGGGCGAAGAAGTCGGATACCAAGTGGCCCCTGTGTGAACCGGCTCTAAAGGGTCAGTGCGTTTCTGGAGTCCTGACAGACCATTGCATCTTTCATCCAGTGCTGCACTGACATTCCTGTATTATGAGTCCTGGGGAAAGCAAAAGAATTGTCAAAGGATCTGCAGGAAAAGGTAGTTGAACTGTATAAACAGGAAAGGGATATAAAAAGATATGCAAGTAATTGAGAATACCAATCAGCAGTGTTCAAACTAAGCAAGAAATGGAAAATTAAGGGTTCAGTTGAAACCAAACCACGGTCAGGTGGACCAGCTAAAATTTCAGCCACAACTGCCAGGAAATTGTTCAGGATGCAAAGAGAAACCCACAAATAACTTCAGGTGAAATACAGGACTCTCTGAAAATATGTGGTGTGGCTGTTTCAAGATGCACAATGAGGCACTTGAAGAAAGATGGGCTGCATGGTCGAGTCACCAGAAGAAAGTCATTACTACGCAAATACCACAAAGTATCCCACTTATAATACGCCAAACAGCACAGAGACAAGCCTCAAACCTTCTGGCACAGTCATTTGAAGTGATGAAATCAAAATTGAGCTTTTCTGGTGCCTCCATGGCAGCATACATGTGATAGAGCTACGCCTCTACTCCGCCTTCAGGACTAGTGAATAGCATAAATTAAAGGGCATAGCCCCTCCCCCAACATTCTCCTTTTTCCAAGTCATCTTTGAGGACAGCTTACAGAGAGATAGGCTCCTCCCACCTAGCACAGGAAACACATGATCCACATCATAAAAGCAGTACACATGTATTAGCCCCTCAGTATTTGTGTTTCCTTCGGCCAGTCAGGAACTCCAAACAGATGTTTGTTATTTTTCCGGCCTTCGTGCTAGGTGGCAGGGGTCTTCCGATGTCCATACCCAGGGCAAACAGGGGTAGTACTCCTGGGGTATGAGTCAGTTTGAGTCACCCAGAGACCTGATAGAGCAGTCTGGGGTGAAAGTAAGGACCCCCTCTCCCGATTGAGTTGTAGCATCAGTGAGGTACCTGTGAGAAGTAGAGGAGGTGATCCAGTGGGTCCATCCAAAATGGCACAGCAGGGTGTCCTGCTAGTGGAGGTGCAGGCCGCTGCATGGTCTGGGTACCTTTTTTCTGCTGTTTACAGAGATCTCCATGTGCAGGGCTTCTCTATCCCCAGCATGTGGATCGTGCTGGTGGCGCAGAGTGATGAGGTAACTTCCAGAGCTGGTGACAGGAAGTGACATGACAGGAAGTCCAGTGGTAGCCATCTTGGTACACCCAGACACCGGGAAGTAAAACCCTAGCTAGGATATTGCTAACAGGGTTGTGCCGGAGGGCGGTGTCAGATCCACAGCGCCGCCCCAGATTCTCCACACCTCCTTATATAGGGGCCCAAATAGCAAGATGGCGCCGAAAGCTTCCAGGAACATGGAGATACCAGGATCCATGGAAGCAGGTCTGGAGGCGCCATCCGTTGATTCAGGCCCTAAGGTAAGAAAATGGGGGGCAGACGGCTCCTTCCCTTTTCTTATCCTCCGGGGGGGGGGGCACAGGGGGCATTGTGTTTTTTCCCAGAGCCTGTTTATTGATATGCTTAGTGTGGACAGGTGTCGCACATACTAACATAGGCTCCGGTGGTGGGTACTATTAAAAAGGTTCTTAGATTAGAATTTTTGTTATCCACAGGGTGTTTTTGTAAAGGTATTGCCTTTAGTGGAAGTAATGTGCTGGCGTTTGTCATTTGATTAATTTCAGGACAAAGCCCACAAGCCCAGAGATGGCAAAACAGACACACCCAGAAAAAGGTGCCTGATGTGCACCAAAATGCCTTATGGGTTGAAGAAAAGTGCATGTCAGGACTGTATAGACAAGGATGGGAGAAACAGGCCCTATCCTCAAAGGTTTTATGGACTCAGTGAAGAAAGGGATGAAACAGACTTTACAGTCCTTTAAACCCAGAGAGCAGGAGGCTCTTGCTGAACCTATCCCCTGTACTTCCGGCACCAGTACTAGTGTTAGGCCAATGGTCCTGACCCAGGCACGGGCAGCCCACCAGCAAGAAGTATTGGAGGAGAGTTAAGAGTCAGCCTCAGAGCCTGAGGAGGGGGACTGTAATGAGGAAAGACCCAGCAAGGTTCAAAGATCTCTTTTTCCTGTAGAGGAAACAGAGGAACTATTAAAGGCTATCTACGACACCCTGGAGCTGGAGGAGCCAGAGGACCAGGAGTTGTCTGTACATGACCTTTTTATATGCAGGCCTTCAGCCTAAGCAGAGCAGAACCTTTCCGGTACATACGTCCCTAAAATTGACAGTACTTCAGGAATGGAAGAAACCAGAAAAGGGAGTCTTATTCCCTAAAAATTTGAAAAGAAGGTTTCCCTTCAAAGAGGAAGATACAATGTTATGGGAAAAGTGCCCCAGACTGGATGCTTCCCTATCTAAGGTTTCAAAGGGTTCGGAGCTTTCCTTTGAGGACTCGGGCAACCTAAAAGAGCCAATGGACAGAAAGGCGGAAGGATATTTAAAGAAAGCATGGGTAGCCTGCTCCACTAACTTTAAGCCAGCACTAGCCACTACATGCGTGGCTCGTACGCTTGATTTATGGCTTAAACAGCTCCGCACTCTTCTGGAGTCAGATACTCCCAGGGAAGAAATTCTGGATGCTCTACCAACGCTAAATAAGGCAGTAGCAAATGCATCCACGGAGTCTGTAATATTCTCGGCCAGGTCTACAGCATTAATGAAGCCAGGAGGGCTATCTGGCTGAAGTCCTGGGGAGGAGACAGTGTCAAAGGTCAAACTCTGTTCCCTCCCCTTTTTCATGGAGATTTGCTCTTTGGTAAAGAGCTAGAATCTGTCCTAGAGAGGTCGGCCGATAAAAAGAAAGGGCTTCCTTTCCCCAAAAAACAACAGCAAAAAAAAATTTCATCCCTTCCAGAGATCAGGTGAAAGGAACTATCACCAGGGGGACAAAAGACAGCATAACAAGGGTTTTGTAGCCACGCAGGATGAGAAAAGAGGGTGGCAATACAGGAGGGGTAGGGGCAGAGGTGGCTTCCTTTTTAAACCCCCCCAGCCTAAAGACCCTTTCCAGTGACTCAGTCAGCCATGTGGGGGGATGGTTGGGGTCATTCCTCCCACAGTGGCAGACCATTTCCAGCAGCAGCTTTATCCTGAATCTGATAAAATTGGGGTACAGGATAGAGCATTTGGGCTGCCCCCCCCACAAAAATTTCACACAACAATTCTCCCGAAAGACGTGGAGAAGGCAACAGCTATGTCTTCCCCTACAGAGTATGCTAGAGGAGAAGGTGATAAGCGTCATCCCCCCAACCCCAAGAAAAGGGGTTTTTATTCTCACTTTTTTGATAAAAAAAAGCCATCAGGAAAAGTTCGACTCATTTTGAACCTAAAGCAAAAGAACATGTACGTAAGGTACAAACAATTCAAAATAGAGTTGATTTACACCACCAGAGATTTGTTAACCCTTGGGGTCTTTATGGTCTCATTGGACCTAAGAGACGCCTATCTTCATGTCCCCATTCGAAAGGAGTCCAGGCAGTTTCTCAGGTTTGCAATGAAGAAGGGGTTCAAGACCCTCTATTTTCAGTTCAATGCTCTGCTCTTCGGATTGGTGTCAGCACCACGCATCTTCACAAAGATTTTGCCAGAAGCTCTGTGGATCCTGAGATTGGAGGGAATTCATATCATTCCCTATCTGGACGACCTGCTGATCTTTGCAGACTTAGCAGACGAGGTAAAACAGAACCTGAGCAGAACTATCAGACACCTTCAGCAGCTAGGGTGGCTGGTAAATCAGGAGAAGTCACAGTTGGTGCCTACTAAAAGTATAGTATTCCTAGGATACCTAATAGACTCGACTACATCCAAAATTTTTCTGACGAAAGAAAAAGTGGCAAAGATAATTGCAGAGGTGAGAAGCCGCTGAGTACATACAGAGACCTTAATTCAGGGTATAATGAGGGTTCTTGGTTTGATGACAGGAGCCATCCCTGGAGTCCAGTGGGCACAATTCCATACTCTAGCACTTTAGGCGTTCATGCTTTCTGTCTGGGATGGAAGGAAGGAATCTCTTCAGAGGCAGATAGAGATCCCGGTCACCACGGACGCCAGCGGTCAGGGGTGGGAAGCCCATTCAGGCGCACAGATGGTGGGGTCTGGAACTGGCAGGAGCCAGTCTCTCCTCCAATGCAAGGGAGCTGAGCGCAGTTCTAAAGGCTCTAGTAGCCTTTGGTCTGACTCTAAGGGGAAGACATGTGCAGGTCCTTTCGGACAATATTACCACAGTAAGTTACATCAACAAGCAGGGAGGTACAAGAGTCCCAGGTCTTATGAGGATAGCAGAAAAGATCCTTCAATGGGCGGAGGCAAATCTTTTATCCCTGTCTTCAATTCATATAAAAGGGGAATTAAATACTCTGGCAGATGTCCTAAGCAGGGAGATTCTGTTTCAGACAGAATGGTGCTTGAATCGAACAGTGTTCGAACAGATAGTGCAGAAGTGGGGAATCCCACAAATAGACCTTTTTGCCACAAGGCAAAACGGGCAGGTGGAACAATTTTTCTCCCTACTGAGAGATCAGCTCAGTCTGGGCCTAGATGCCCTATCCCAGTCCTGGGAGGCAAACGGTGTATGCGTTTCACCTATTGCCCTCATTCCAAAGATTATCATCAAAGATTATAAGAGTGTCAAGTACGAAGCTTATCCTTATTGCACCATTCTGATCAAGGAGGTCTTGGTTCTCAGGACGACTAAGACTCAGCATCACGGAGCCTTGGAGACTGCCTTACAGGACAGACCTCATATCAGGGAGAGGTGAATCATCCAGAAGTGAGCTCTCTTTCTCTGACAGCCTGGCTTCTGAGAGGGAGCTGTTAGAGCAGAGAGTGTTATCGGCAAAAGTCATCGATATCATTCTTAGCAGCCGGAAGCCATCCACTAACGCAATTTACAATAAAATCTGGAAAAAATTTGGGGCCTGGCGCCTGCTCAATAACAGTGTCAGGAGCCATGATCCCGGTGGTCCTAGATTTCCTCCAAGCCGGAGCAGATCTAAATCTGGCAGTCAGTACCCTTAAGGTGCAGGTATCGGCTCTGTCTAGCTTTTTAAATCAAAGACTGTCAGAAGAGCCACTGGTCAAGAGATTTCTTGCATCCATCAGCCGTAAACTGGTCCCCAAGTCAAGGAGGTTCCCTCCCTGGGACTTATCCACTGTGTTGCAAAGTCTTTGTAAAACACCATTTGAGCCAATAGATGAACTGCCCATAAAGCTTTTAACCACTTCAGCCCCGGAAGGATTTACCCCCTTCCTGACCAGAGCACTTTTTACAATTTGGCACTGCGTCGATTTAACTGCTAATTGCGCGGTCATGCAATGCTGTACCCAAACGAAATTTGCGTCCTTTTTTTCCCACAAATAGAGCTTTATTTTGATGGTATTTGATCACCTCTGCCGCTTTTATTTTTTGCGCTATAAATAGAAAAAGACCGAAAATTTTGAAAAAAAATGATATTTTCTACTTTTTGTTATAAAAAAAATCCATTAAAATCAATTTTAGTCATACATTTAGGCCAAAATGTATTCAACCACATGTCTTTGGTAAAAAAAAGTCAATAAGCGTATATTTATTGGTTTGCGCAAAAGTTATAGCACCTACAAACTAGGGTACATTTTCTGGAATTTACACAGCTTTTAGTTTATGACTGCCTATGTAATTTCATAAGGTGCTAAAATGGCAGGGCAGTACAAAACCCCCCCAAATGACCCCATTTTGAAAAGTAGACACCCCAAGGAAATTGCTGAGAGGCATGTTGAGCCCATTGAATATTTATTTTTTTTGTCCCAAGTGATTGAATAATGACAAAAAAAAAAATTACAAAAAGTTGTCACTAAATGATATATTGCTCACACAGGCCATGGGCATATGTAGAATTGCACCCCAAAATACATTCTGCTGCTTCTGCTGAGTATGGGGATACCACATGTGTGGGACTTTTTGGGAGCCTAGCCGCGTACGGGGCCCCGAAAACCAAGCACCGCCTTCAGGATTTCTAAGGGCATAAATTTTTGATTTCACTCCTCACTACCTATAACAGTTTTGAAGGCCAAAAAAATGCCAAGATGGCACAAACCCCCCCAAATGACCCCATTTTGGAAAGTAGACACCTCAAGCTATTTGCTGAGAGGCATGTTGAGTCCATGGAATATTTTATTTTTTGACACAAGTTGCGGGAAAGTGACAATTTTTTTTTTTTGCACAAAGTTGTCACTAAATGATATATTGCTCACACAGGCCATGGGCATATGTGGAGTTGCACCCCAAAATACATTCTGCTGATTCTCCTGAGTAGGGGGATACCACATGTGTGGGACTTTTTGGGAGCCTAGCCGCGTACGGGGCCCCGAAAACCCAGCACCGCCTTCAGGATTTCTAAGGGCGTAAAGTTGTGATTTCACTCCTCACTACCTATCACATTTTTGAAGGCCATAAAATGCCCAGATGGCACAAACCCCCCCAAATGACCCCATTTTGGAAAGAAGACACCCCAAGCTATTTGCTGAGAGGCATGATGGGTCCATGGAATATTTTATATTTTGACACAAGTTGCGGGAAAGTGACAATTTTTTTTTGCACAAAGTTGTCACTAAATTATATATTGCTCAAACATGCCATGGGCATATGTGGAATTACACCCCAAAATACATTCTGCTGCTTCTCCTGAGTACGAGGATATCACATTAGTGGCACTTTTTGGGAGCCTAGCTTCATCCAATCACCGCCTTCAGGATTTCTAAGAGCGTTAATTTTTGATTTTACTCCTCACTACCCATCACAGTTTTGAAGGCCATAAAATGCCAAGATAGCACAAAACCACCCCAAAATTACCCCATTTTGGAAAGTAGACACCCCAAGCTATTTGCTGAGAGGCATGGTGAGTATTTTGCAGCTCTCATTTGTTTTTGAAAATGAAGAAAGACAAGAAAAACATATTTTTTTTTTCTTTTTTCAATTTTCAAAAGTTTGTGACAAAAAGTGAGGTCTGCAAAATACTCACTATACCTCTCAGCAAATAGCTTTGGGAGTCTATTTTCCAAAATGGGGTCATTTGGCGGGGGGTTGTGCCATCTGGGCATTCCATGGCCTCCGAAGCTGTGATAGGCAGTGAAGAGTGAAATCAAAAATTTACGCCCTTAGAAAGCCTGAAGGCGGTACTTGGTTTTCGGGGTCCCGTACGCGGCTAGGCTCCCAAAAAGTCTCACACATGTGGTATCCCCGTACTCAGGAGAAGCAACAGAATGTATTTTGGGGTGTAATTTCACATATTCCCATGGCATGTTTGAGCAATATATCATTTAGTGACAACTTTGTGCAAAAAGAAAAAAATAAATTTGTCTTTTTTCCCGCAACTTGTGTCACAATATAAAATATTCCATGGACTCGACATGCCTCTCAGCAAATAGCTTGGGGTGTCTACTTTCCAAAATGGGGTCATTTGGGGGGGTTTTGAACTGTCCTGGCATTTTATGCACAACATTTAGAAGCTTATGTCACACATCACCCACTCTTCTAACCACTTGAAGACAAAGCCCTTTCTGACACTTTTTGTTTACATGAAAAAATTATTTTTTTTTGCAAGAAAATTACTTTGAACCCCCAAACATTATATATTTTTTTTAAAGCAAATGCCCTACAGATTAAAATGGTGGGTGTTTCATTTTTTTTTCACACAGTATTTGCGCAGCGATTTTTCAAACGCATTTTTTGGGGAAAAAACACACTTTTTTAAATTTTAATGCACTAAAACACACTATATTGCCCAAATGTTTGATGAAATAAAAAAGATGATCTTAGGCCGAGTACATGGATACCAAACATGACATGCTTTAAAATTGCGCACAAACGTGCAGTGGCGACAAACTGAATACATTTTTAAAAGCCTTTAAAAGCCTTTACAGGTTACCACTTTAGATTTACAGAGGAGGTCTACTGCTAAAATTACTGCCCTCGATCTGACCTTCGTGGTGACACCTCACATGCATGGTGCAATTGCTGTTTACATTTGACGCCAGACCGACGCTTGCGTTCGCCTTTGCGCGAGAGCAGGGGGGGACAGGGGTGCTTTTTTTTTTTTTTTTTTTTTTTTATTAATTTTTTGATTTTTTATCTTATTTTTAAACTGTTCCTTTCATTTTTATTTTTTTTTAATCATTTTTATTGTTATCTCAGGGAATGTAAATATCCCCTATGATAGCAATAGGTAGTGACAGGTACTCTTTTTTGAAAAAATTGGGGTCTATTAGACCCTAGATCTCTCCTCTGCCCTCAAAGCATCTGACCACACCAAGATCGGTGTGATAAAATGCTTTCCCAATTTCCCAATGGCGCTGTTTACATCCGGCGAAATCTAAGTCATGAAATGCTCGTAGATTCCGGTTTCTTAGGCCATAGAGATGTTTGGAGCCATTCTGGTGTCTGATCAGCTCTATGGTCAGCTGGCCGAATCACCGGCTGCATTCTCAGGTTCCCTGTTGGGACAGGAGAGCCAGAGAAAAACATGGAAGATGGTGGGGGGGGGGGGCATTCCCTCCCACTGCTTGTAAAAGCAGTCTAGAGGCTAAATAGCCGCTAGGATTGCTTTTACATGAAAGGCGACCGCTGGCTGAAAAGAATGATACCAAGATGATACCTAAACCTGCAGGCATCATTCTGGTATAACCACTCAAAGTCCAGCAACATACCAGTACGTTGCTGGTCCTTGTTGGGCATATATTGTAAACTTTTTTTTCGTTTCAATATATTTTATTTTTGTCAAAAGTGGATGAAAATAATACATCACAAGTTATAGATACAAAGTGAGACATTCGACTTGGGGTGACAAACACGGTCATGTGGAAGACATATTAATCAATGAAATTATTACAAAACATATCTGCATAAGACAAACATAACCTGTCAAGTATTTTGATCAGAGTCCCCGGGTGTCAAACATGTTCCCAGGAGCTTTATCCGATGAGAGGTGCAGAAGGGGAGAAACCCCTGCCACCCCAACTGGGCACAAGCTGTGGCGGCGCTTCTCACCCCCCCAGCATCTCCCCATCATAGACAATAAAACTATTGATTAATCTTGTGTAAAGAAAAAGAAAATGTAGAGGGTTATTAAAGCAATTCGTAGAACAGTAAGTGTATGAACTAGTCCAACATTTTCTGGATAAAGGAATAACTTCGAGTCCTGTGAAGGAAAGACTGCTCAGTAAAATACAAACAAGGACACACGCATGGGAACACATGGTATATATCACAGGGAATTAGAACAGCGACATGACCGTAAGAATCTAGGTTGTAGCCGAAGTCGGGATCGGGAGCAGGGCGAGTCTAGACCCCGGCCTCGGTCACAACCAATCAGTCAGTGGTTGAAGTCCAAGACTGACCTAGAGAGGTAGGGGATAGGAAGGAATACAAGAGGAAAGAAGAGGGAGGAAAAAGAAAGAAGAAATATACGATAGAAGAGGTGAGTACGAGTCGACTGGGGGGAAAGAGAGCCGGAAGGTGACATCCAGGGGAAAATAATTAGAGGGTAACCCCTACGAAGGAAGCCCAGGGTTCCCAGATTCGTTTAAATTTGTCCGAGCGATCCAGGATTACACTTGCCATCTTCTCTTGGTTCATAATCCAAGAGATCTTTCTTTTGGCTAGAAGTGTTGAAACCGATGGTTTTTTCCATGCTTGAGCCAGGGTAAGTTTGGCACCTAAGATGATAAAAAATATAAGGCGTTGAGTAATCCTGGAGGCTTCTTTCACTGGGAAGTTAAGGAGCGCTATGAGGGGGGACATTTGAATAGGTATTGAGGTTAGCTTGCCAATCCAAGAAAAGATCTTGTGCCAATAAGGTCGAACTCTGGGGCAGGTCCACCATACATGGAGCATATCGCCTGTAAGGCCACATCCTCGAAAACATAGGGGAGATGCTGACGGGTATATGTGCGCTAGCTTTGAGGGGACCAGGTACCATCTAGTCAACACTTTTAAACTAGCTTCCATGAGGCTGGAGTTAAGGATACCTTTGTATGATCGGGAAAAGTTCCGGTGCCACGTTTCCAATGTCCAGTGTTGGGAGAGATCAGTTTCCCAAGCCTGCATGTAAGACGTCTTGGATTGCGCGGAGGACAGGGCTTTATAGATTACCGAGATGCCCCCCCTCTGCTCACTGGCCTGACCACACCATATTTCATAGGGAGTTAGTTGGGGCCCATTCGGGAGTGTTTTACACCTTTTGTGTAAAAAGTTTGAGATTTGAGAGAATCTGAAGGATTCAGAGACAGGCATGTCTAGGTTACTAACACAGAATGCTTTGGAGAGTGGGCCAAGAGGTCTGAGGAAGTGCCCTATTCTGTATAACCCTTTGTCGAGCCACCATCGAAATGTTGATATGTCAAGGCCCGGAGGGAAATCAGGATTTCGAAATAAATGTTGCAATGGTTTTGTGGGGGAAGTCAGATGTCGGTTGTCACGCAGACTGTCCCATAGTGCGAAGGAGTGTGAGAGGGTTGGGGAAAGTATGGAGGGTCTTAGTTTTTTATGGCTCCAGAGAAGGTAGTCTAGAGTGTGGAGAGGGACTGCTTGCCTTTCTATGTGAATCCAGTCAGGTTGTTCCCAGTGCGAGTATACCTTTGAGATCTGGGCTAGATGAGCAGCTTGCAAGTACCAAAGCAGATTTGGAAGTCCCATGCCCCCTTCAGTTCTAGATCTGAACAGGACTGCTTTGGGGAGTCTGTGTCCCCCTCTACCCCAAATGTATTTGACGATTTTAGCTTGGAGTCGTTGTAGGCGAGTGTTGTCTACAGGAATCGGGAGGGCTCTAAAATAGTAGAGAATGCGGGGGAGTAGAGTCATCTTAATCGTGTTGATTCTACCCAGCCATGAGAGGGATAGACGGGACCACCGGGAGAGGTCTTCCTCTAGTTTTTTGTAGAGAGGTGGGTAATTGGCTTGGTATAGGAGTTCTATCCTGGGGGTCAGTTTGATCCCCAGGTATGTGATGGAGGAGTCGTTCCAGGAGAATTGGAAGCTCTCCCTGAGCCTGGCCAAAAGAGGGTCTGGGATGTTAATATTGAGTGCCTGTGATTTATCGTAGTTAACCCTAAGGCCTGATGCTGCCCCGAATTGTTCTAGGAGGTGACATACGTTGGGGAGTGACGTTAGTGGGGAGGAGACAAATAGTAATATGTCATCTGCAAATAATGCGCATTTATGACACTTGGGGCCACTTTGAATGCCTTGAATATTTGGGTTATTTCTGATGGCTATTGCTAAGGATTCAATTGCTATGGCAAAGATTAATGGGGATAGGGGGCAGCCCTGTCTGGTTCCTCTAGCTATGGGGAAGGATTCCGAGTAAAATCCCTGCAGACGCACCTGAGCCGAGGGGTTGGAATAAAGGGCATGCATGACATTAAGAAATGAATTCCCAAACCCCCATCTTTGAAGAGTTTTGAAAATATATGGCCATTGGACGGTATCAAAAGCTTTTTGGAGGTCTAGAGAGAGTAAACATCCCTGTCTGGAAGGGCCCCCATCCCAGTTAGAATTGAGAAGAGATATTAGATCAATCGCTCGTCTAGTTTGGTCAGGTCCTTGCCTCCCTGGGATGAAGCCCACTTGGTCTTTGTTAATGTATAAACTAATGAAGGAGGTCAGGCGGTCTGCAAGGATCTTAGTCAGAATCTTTAAGTCATTATTAATGAGAGATATTGGTCTATAGTTACTAACCGAGCTGGCATCTTTATCAGGTTTAGGGATGACCGTGATGTAGGCCGTGTTAAGTGAGGCATCTAGTAAAGTCCCCTGCCTGAGTGCATTAAAGAATCGGGCCATATAAGGGGCAAGAATAGAAGAGAACGATTTGTAATATGGTACGGAGAAGCCATCTGGGCCAGGCGCCGATTGAGATTTCAAGTGTTTAATAACTGCACATACTTCCTCAGCGGAGATAGGGGAGTCTAGTTTCTGGCGGTGTCTTTCTTCTAATTTGGGAATTTGAATATTGTCTAGGAAGTGATCTACGGTCTCTGTATTGGGACCGTTCTCCCCACTGTATAGGGATTTGTAAAAGGTCAGGAATTCCCCCATTATTCGTTTAGGGTTCTGGGACAGAGTGCCACCTTGGATTTTGATTTTGGGAAGGGCTGGGGATTTAAATTTAGGGGATAGCCTGCCCGCAAGCATAGAACCGATTCTATCGCCTTGGCAATAGAATCGGGATCTATTCCACCGTAGCCATTTTTCGGCCCTTGTGGTCAGAGCGAGGTTTAATGCCGTACGAGCTGCGTCCAGCTTGACGGTGGGAACAGCTCTTGGGTCGGCCTTGTGTTTTTTAGTTAAGGCCGTATAATCCTTATCCAATTTCTCTATGTCAGCTTTGTTGGCTTTATTGTTCTGAGAGGCAATTTGGATCAGATGACCTCTAATTACGGCCTTATGTGCTGCCCAAAGGCAAGAAGGGCTAGTTTCTGGCTGATCGTTTGTAGTAAAGTAATTGCAAATTATAGTTTCGATTTCTTTGATTCTAATCTGATCACTCAGGATGGACTCATTAAGTCTCCAACGCCTGCAGGGTTTAGGGCCCAACGGGCGCTGAATGGAAAGGATCACCAGTGAGTGATCCGACCAGACTACATCTTTGATATATGCCCTGTTCGTTAGGGGAATAGAAGCAGAAGCGATGAGGATATGATCGATTCTCGCGAAGGATCTATGGGGGTTAGAGAAGTGTGTGAAGTCTCGTAGGGTGGGATTTACTTCCCTCCAAATATCAACGAGGCCTTGTTGAAAGATTAGTTTGGCTATACGAAGACTCTGTTTAGTGGGTCTGGTGAGGCGTTTACCTGGAGGACGAGACTTGTCCAGGCCCTGGTCAAAGGCCGAGTTAGAGTCGCCTCCAAATATCACTATACCCTCCAGCAGTGGTGTTAGTTTTGTAAACAAGCATTGAAAGAAGGCTAGTTGGCCTCTGTTGGGGGCATAGTACGAAATCAAGGAATATAGTTGGTCGTCTAGTTCCCCCACAATGAGGATATAGCGACCATCGGGATCCTTGTGTTCAGATTTGAGAGTAAATTTGCATCGTTTAGAGATAAAAATGCCCACCCCCTTCGTTTTATCTTCCGCATTGGCTAATGTGAAGAAGGGAAATTTGGAGTGTACAAAGGATGGATTGAAGCGTTTGGGGAAATGTGTTTCCTAGAGGAGAACTACGTCTGCTTTTTGTGCATGTAGGTATTGGAAGACTTTG
This sequence comes from Lithobates clamitans, assembly GCA_037952925.1. Taxonomy (NCBI): domain Eukaryota; kingdom Metazoa; phylum Chordata; class Amphibia; order Anura; family Ranidae; genus Lithobates; species Lithobates clamitans. Next base: position 929,327 of record JBBGZY010000355.1, on the reverse strand, counting down.
CGCCTTTTTGCCGGTGAGTTTAGGCCTTGCGCATTATGTGATATTATTTTAAGTGGTGCATTTACCGGTGGGTCATCAGCCATCGAGCAGTAGATGGGGCAGGGCTAGGAAATCTGCAGCACTTACCATCTGACGTCCACGGAAGCCAAGACATTCCGCATAGCGAGCGAAGACCGGTGAGATGTCCTGATGTTGTCTGGATAATTCCCCCCAGCCGACTTCTACGGGGAAATGTAAAATAAAACATTGTTGGGAAAGAGAAAAGGAAAAGCATGAAAGAAAGACGGGGGACAAGAGAGTCTTCCGTAACATGGAGGGGACAGAGTCCTCCATCGGAAAGTGTGTGTCACACTGAAGTCCCTCCCGAAGGCAGGGAATAGTCCTGTCCAGGGTAGGGTAAACTACCTCAATCACTAGACAGGAGGGGGCGCATGAACACCACTTCAGCAGAGTGGCCGTTGAAAATGGTTTGCGATTAGCATGATAAAGGCACCGGAGCCGGCATTAACATAGTACCCTCCCTACTAACAGTATCGCCTACTAAGTAACACGTGGAGGTGAAATTGCAACATTAAACTGATAAAGCTTAAAGTAATTAAACAGTTAACAAACAAATAAGTGTGGACCTGGATATGTGAGGGTGAGCTGTGAAAAGGGGCAAAGGGTGTACAGGAGGGGGAAGTGAAAATGACTGATGGGGAGGGCGTATAGCTGGTATGGCTCCCCAAAACATTGTGGATTGTATAACAAGAGCATCGGGATTAGTCAGGCGCCATATGTATGTCCCTCAACTCCCGCCTAGAAATAGCAATGGAGCGGCCCAATGGGGCCTGTTAGAGAAAAAAAAAAAAAAAAAAAAAATTTCTGTTCCCATTTAGTGTCCTCCCCAGGTTGAGAGTTACCCGAAACCGTTTCGGCCGAGGCTTGAGGTCATCTAAACGGTGAACAGAAAACCTGTCTCGGGGAGCACAAGTGGGGGGGCTCCGTCATCACAGCCGGAAGCTGAGAGGAAGTGGAGGCAAAAAACAGAAAAAAGTTGAGTCCTTGAGGAAAAACGAGTAACAGAAGTCATGGAGGGATAGTTTCCTTGGACTTCTTGGATCTGGCCTTCTCCCAAACCGGATTCAGAGGACTGGTGGGCATGTGTCTTTTTGCGGAGTTTGGTTGAAGTCCCGACTGACGGGCGTTAGGGTCTTGGTTGATGAGGCCCAGATGTAGAAACAGCCGTTCTCCTTCCTGCAGGGATCCAAAGGTGTACGCCTTGCCTTTGAAGATTAGTTTAAGTTGGAAAGGGAAGAGCCACCAGTATTTAATTTCTCTGTCCATCAGGATTTGAAGTAGTGGCTTTAGGGCCCTCCTTTTTTGGATAGTGAAGGGGGATAAATCAGCAAAGATTTGCAGCTGATGACCCTGGAACACTATTTTAGATAGGGATCTTGATTTCCTCATGACCTCCTCCTTGACAGAGAAGAAGTGCGGTTTCACCACGACATCACGGGGGAGTCCGTCCGCCCTAGGAGGTCGGAGAGCTCTATGAGCCCTATCCAGCTCCAGTCTGTGTTGGGGTGTATCAGGGAGTAAGTCCTTAATTAAAGATTGTATAGTTTCAGGAATGTCCTTAAATGATTCAGGGAGCCCCCTGACTCTAAAATTGTACCTCCGATTTCGGTTTTCGAGGTCATCGAGTTTGGCATTGGCAGTCTCTAATTGCTCCTGAAGGGTCTGTATACAGGCAGTGTTCTGGTTTGTTCTGGAAATGGTAGAATCGAGATTAGACTCAATGAGGTCCATGCGGGTGCCTATGTGCTGTAAGTCTGCTTTAATGTCATTCGTTATTTTGAGGGCTGTGTTGTGCAGGCCTCTATCTAATAATTCAGCAAATTTGGCAAACATTTCAGCCACAGAGGTCGGTTGCACTAGGCCTGAATCCCCAGGCTGTATTAGCTGGTGTGCCTGGGGGGGGGCCGCATCCATGGGGGAGTACTCCAGTCCTGTCAGGGAGTGTTCTAGGAGAGATGCGGTGGATGCTGGGGAAGCAGGATCCTGGGGAGAGTTGCCCATGAAAGACTCTGGCTGCAGCAGGGAGGGGGATGCTGCGAGCTGGACACAGGGAGGGCATGTAGCTGCAGAGCGGTGAGGAGCGGCCGCCATCTTAGCTGTCTCAGTGTGGGACAGAGCGGCTTCAAATGCGGGCTTTAAATTTCGTTTTACCGCTCCCGAGTACATCGGGAGAATCCCTGGGTCTTCCTGTGTCCGTGGGGGGGTAATCCAGGCGCTGATCGCCGGTTTGAGTGCCGCTGCGGAGGCCCGGTCTGCTGAAGCGGGACGGAGCTCTCTGACTAAGCGTCCATGTCAGGAGCCGCCGCGCATGCGCACCTCGTAAACTTTTTTTTCATGCAGCCTGTGGGCTGAACGAAAAAAAGATATTGATCGGTGGGTATGCCCACCATTAGAATACCTCCCTTCATCCACCCACTTCTAATGATGGGCATACATGCACCATTTATATATGCCGAAGCATGGGGGCATCCTCCCGCAAAAGGCAGGAGCAAATTGCTCCTCCACCCACTTCTGCCCCCACGCTTCGGCATATATGCTGAAGTATGTAACTGTGGTGGTGAAATCACCTCCAACAGCGCTGGAGTCACGGCTTTATGTATCGTGGGAGCAAACGATGTTGCTGTCAAGATAAATAAATCTGCGCTGCAACTGAATGGCGTACCTGCTAAGCAAATGATGGTTAACAAAAAACAAAGTATAACAGTAATACTTACCATACCTGCAAAGCAAATACAAAAAAAAAAACATAGTAAAAAATAAAACATTTAACGCAACCTGTGCCTACCTAAAATATATATATGCTGAAGCATGGGGGCATCCTCCCGCAAAAGGCAGGAGCAAATCGCTCCTCCACCCACTTCTGCCCCCACGCTTCGGCATATATGCTGAAGTATGTAACTGTGGTGGTGAAATCACCTCCGACAGCGCTGGAGTCACGGCTTTATGTATCGTGGGAGCAAACGCTGTTGCTGTCAAGATAAATAAATCCGCGCTGCAGCTGAATGGTGTACCTGAAAACAAAAAAATGTTTAAAACACAGTAAACTATAAAAAAATTACATACCTGAAAAGCAAACATGATAAAACATAACAATAAAACATTGCAGAATAGAATACAGTAAAAAAGAGCAGAACAATAGAGAGAAAATAGAGAGAGAGAGAACAATAAAACGACAACTATTTTTGTTTTTTTTATATTTTATATTTTTTTTGTGTATTTTTATTTTTTTTTTTACTTTTTTTTTTTTATAACTGTAACTTTTAAAACTGTAACGGTTCCAGGTTTGGGTCTCTCAAAATGCGATGGCATCTTGGGAGACCCTGTGAAAGTGTGTCCTAGTCTGTGCAGTGCTGTACCCTACGCTAAAACTCAACTAGTGTATGGTAGCGTTCAAAACATTCACCAATGCAAAGACCAGGATTGCCAGGACAGGAGGGACAATAATACCGGGTGTCACGCCTAAATCCGCGCTTTCTGCAGACACGACATTTTCTTTGGGGGGCTCGTTGGGTAGGGGTACTCTGGAGGACATAAGGAAAATGCCTCTCATGCAGCCGGCCTACTGCATTTGGATTGGGAAGGTGAGGTGGAGCACCGTCTGGAAACAGAAGGGCTCTGACTATCTCTTCCTGGAATTTAAGGAAGGATCCAGTCCGTCCGGAAGCTCTGTATAGCACATGAGCGTTCAGCAAAGCCAATTGAAATAAATAAACAGACACTTTTTTGTACCAGCGTCTGGCCTTACGGGCAACTAGGTACGGCGCCAACAACTGGTCGTTGAGGTCCACCCCTCCCATATTAACCACTTCAGCCCCGGAAGGTTTTACCCCCTTCCTGACCAGAGCACTTTTTACAATTCGGCACTGCGTCGCTTTAACTGCTAATTGCACGGTCATGCAATGCTGTACCCAAACGAAATTTGCGTCCTTTTCTTCCCACAAATAGAGCTTTCTTTTGATGATATTTGATCACCTCTGCCGTTTTTATTTTTTACGCTATACGCGGAAAAAGACCGAAAATTTTGAAAAAAAATGATATTTTCTACTTTTTGTTCTAAAAAAAATCCAATAAACTCAATTTTAGTCATACATTTAGGCCAAAATGTATTCGGCCACATGTCTTTGGTAAAAAAAATGTCAATAAGTGTATATTTATTGGTTTGCGCAAAAGTTATAGCGTCTACAAACTAGGGTACATTTTCTGGAATTTACACAGCCTTTAATTTATGACTGCCTATGTCGTTTCTTGAGGTGCTAAAATGGCAGGGCAGTACAAAACCCCCACAAATGACCCCATTTTGGAAAGTAGACACCCCAAGGAATTTGCTGAGAGGCATGTTGAGCCCATTGAATATTCATTTTTTTTGTCCCAAGTGATTGAATAATGACAAAAAAAAAAAAAAAAAATTACAAAAAGTTGTCACTAAATGATATATTGCTCACACAGGCCATGGGCATATGTGGAATTGCACCCCAAAATACATTTAGCTGCTTCTCCTGAGTACAGGGATACCACATGTGTGGGACTTTTTGGGAGCCTAGCCGCGTACGGGGCCCCGAAAACCAAGCACCGCCTTCAGGATTTCTAAGGGCGTACATTTTTGATTTTACTCCTCACTACCTATCACAGTTTTGAAGGCCATAAAATGCCAAGATGGCACAAAACCCCCCCAAATGACCCCATTTTGGAAAGTAGACACCCCAAGCTATTTGCTTTGAGGCATGTTGAGTCCATGGAATGTTTTATATTTTGACACAAGTTGCAGGAAAGTGACAAATTTTTTTTTTTTTTTTGCACAAAGTTGTCACTAAATGATATATTGCTCACACAGGCCATGGGCATATGTGGAATTGCACCCCAAAATACATTTAGCTGCTTCTCCTGAGTACGGGGATACCACATGTGTGGGACTTTTTAGGAGCCTAGCCGCGTACGGGACCCCGAAAACCAAGCACCGCCTTCAGGATTTCTAAGGGCGTACATTTTTGATTTTACTCCTCACTGCCTATCACAGTTTCGGAGGCCATGGAATGCCCAGGTGGCACAAACCCCCCCCAAATGACCCCATTTTGGAAAGTAGACACCCCAAGCTATTTGCTGAGAGGCATGGTGAGTATTTTGCAGCTCTCATTTGTTTTTGAAAATAAAGAAAGACGAGAAAAAAAATTTTTTTTTTCTTTTTTCAATTTTCAAAACTTTGTGACAAAAAGTGAGGTCTGCAAAATACTCACTATACCTCTCATCAAATAGCTTGGGGTGTCTACTTTCCAAAATGGGGTCATTTGGGGGGGTTTTGTGCCACCTGGGCATTCCATGGCCTCCGAAACTGTGATAGGCAGTGAAGAGTGAAATCAAAAATTTACGGCCTTAGAAAGCCTGAAGGCGGTGCTTGGTTTTCGGGGTCCCGTACGCGGCTAGGCTCCCAAAAAGTCCCACACATGTGGTATCCCCGTACTCAGGAGAAGCAACAGAATGTATTTTGGGGTGTAATTTCACATATTCCCATGGCATGTTTGAGCAATATATCATTTAGTGACAACTTTGCGCAAAAAAAAATAAAAAAAATAAAAAATTGTCTCTTTCCCGCAACTTGTGTCACAATATAAATTATTCCATGGACTCAACATGACTCTCAGCAAATAGCTTGGGGTGTCTACTTTCCAAAATGGGGTCATTTGGGGGGGGTTTGAACTGTCCTGGCATTTTATGCACAACATCTAGAGGCTTATGTCACACATCACCCACTCTTCTAACCACTTGAAGACAAAGCCCTTTCTGACACTTATTGTTTACATAAAAAAATAATTTTTTTTTGCAAGAAAATTACTTTGAACCCCCAAACATTATATATTTTTTTTAAAGCAAATGCCCTACAGATTAAAATGGTGGGTGTTTCATTTTTTTTTTTCACACAGTATTTGCGCAGCGATTTTTCAAACGCATTTTTTGGGGAAAAAACACACTTTTTTACATTTTAATGCACTAAAACACACTATATTGCCCAAATGTTTGATGAGATAAAAAAGATGATCTTAGGCCGAGTACATGGATACCAAACATGACATGCTTTAAAATTGCGCACAAACGTGCAGTGGCGACAAACTAAATACATTTTTAAAAGCCTTTAAAAGCCTTTACAGGTTACCACTTTAGATTTACAGAGGTGGTCTACTGCTAAACTTACTGCCCTCGATCTGACCTTCGCGGCGATACCTCACATGCATGGTGCAATTGCTGTTTACATTTGGCGCCAGACCAACGCTTGCGTTCACCTTAGCGCGAGAGCAGGGGGGACAGGGGTGCTTTTTTTTTTTTTTTTTTTTTTTTTCTTATTATTATTATTTTTTTATCTTATTTTTAAACTGTTCCTTTCATTTTTTTTTTTTTAAATCATTTTTATTGTTATCTCAGGGAATGTAAATATCCCCTATGATAGCAATAGGTAGTGACAGGTACTCTTTTTTGCAAAAATTGGGGTCTATTAGACCCAAGATTTCTCCTCTGCCCTCAAAGCATCTGATCACACCAAGATCGGTGTGATAAAATGCTTTCCCAATTTCCCAATGGCGCTGTTTACATCCGGCGAAATCTACGTCATAAAATGCTCGTAGCTTCCGGTTTCTTAGGTCATAGAGATGTTTGGAGCCACTCTGGTCTCTGATCAGCTCTATGGTCAGCTGGCTGAATCACCGGCTGCATTTTCAGGTTCCCTGTTGAGACAGGAGAGCCAGAGAAAAACACGGAAGATGTTGGGGGGGGGGGGGCATTCCCTCCCACTGCTTGTAAAAGCAGTCTAGAGGCTAATTAGCCACTAGGATTGCTTTTACATGAAAGCCGACCGCTGGCTGAAAAGAATGATACCAAGATGATACCTAAACCTGCCGGCATCATTCTGGTATAACCACTCAAAGTCGTGAATGGCATACCTGAAGACAAAAAAATGGTTAACAATAAAGCACAGTAAACGGTAAGGTATAAAAAATTGCATACCTGAAAAGCAAACATGATAAAACATAATAACAATAAAACATTGCAGAATAGAATACAGTAAAAAAGAGCAGAACAATAGAGAGAGAATAGAGAGAGAGAGAACAATAAAACGACAACTATTTTTATTTTATATTTTTGTTTGTGTTTTTTTTTACACTTTTTTTTGTAACTAACTTTTATAACTGTAACCGGTTCCAGGTTCGGGTCTCTCAAAATGCGATGGCATCTCGGGAGACCCTGTGAAAGTGTACCTAGTCTGTGCAATGCTGTACTCTACGCTAATACTCAACTAGTGCATGGTAGCGTTCAAAACATTCACCAATGCAAAGACCAGGATTGTCAGGACAGGAGGGACAATAATAGCGGGCGTCACGCCTATATCCGCGCTTGCTGCAGACACAACATCTTTTTTGGGGGGTTCGTTGGGTAGGGGTACTCGGGAGGACATAAAGAAAATGCCTCTCATGCAGCCGACTGCATTTGGTTGGGGATGTGAATAGGGGAAGTACAGGCGCTGCAGAAGTGGTGGGCTCCCAATTAGGATTGGCGAATGCAGCAGGAAGGGCACTATGGGCATGACGGGCCTGTGTTTGTCTTCTTCTTGGTGGCAGCGGGACACTACTTGTGCTTGCCACCTCACCAGCTTGAACTGCACTTATGTGACTCGCCACATCACCACGTGTTACTGCAGTGCTGGTTTGACTACGACCGGGGTGTACTAGGCCGCTGGCGCTTGCCAGTTCACCAAAACGCTACAAAAAAAACTGTTAGCGATCACAGGGATCCGGCCTGACTCTGCGAACGCTGCAGTTATGCGTTTAGTGTTTTGTAAGTGACAGTGATCGATCGATACTGCACTTGGGTGGGCTGGGCCGGGCCGGGCGGAGGGGCAAAACGCAGGTGCTAGCAGGTATCTGGGCTGATCCCGCTAACACTGCGTTTTTGGGAACCCTAAACTGCTGGGGACACTAGTATAGATCTAATCGGATCAGATATTGATCCGATCAGATACTATACCACTAAGGGAGGCGTATGCTGCGTGCGTGGGTGTTAGCGGTACTGGCGCTAATCTGACGCTGCCTGGGGCTGGTGCTTGCCAGTTCACCAAAATGCTACCAAAAAAACTGTTAGCGATCGCAGGGATCAGGCCTGACTCTGCGAACGCTGCAGTTATGCGTTTAGTGTTTTGTAAGTGACAGTGATCGATCGATACTGCACTTGGGTGGGCTGGGCCGGGCGGAGGGGCAAAACGCAGGTGCTAGCAGGTATCTGGGCTGATCCCGCTAACACTGCGTTTTTGGGAACTCTAAACTGCTGGGGACGCTAGTATAGATCTGATCGGATCAGATATTGATCCGATCAGATACTATACCACTAAGGGAGGTATACGGTGCGTGCGTGGGTGTTAGCGGTACTGGCGCTAACCTGACGCTGCCTGGGGCTGGTGCTTGCCAGTTCACCAAAACGCTACCAAAAAAACTGTTAGCGATCGCAGGGATCAGGCCTGACTCTGCGAACGCTGCAGTTATGCGTTTAGTGTTTTGTAAGTGACAGTGATCGATCGATACTGCACTTGGGTGGGCTGGGCTGGGCGGAGGGGCAAAACGCAGGTGCTAGCGGGTATCTGGGCTGATCCCGCTAACACTGCGTTTTCGGGAACCCTAAACTGCTGGGGACGCTAGTATAGATTTGATCGGATCAGATATTGATCCGATCAGATACTATACCACTAAGGGAGGCATATGCTGCGTGCGTGGGTGTTAGCGGTACTGGCGCTAATCTGACGCTGCCTGGGGCGACGCATATCACGGCCGGGCGATCAGGGGGCTAAACCTTTATTCGGTAATAAACGGCGGGTTCCCTGACACTATAAAAAATAAACGAACTAACCAGCGTCACCCGTAACAGTTATACGGTGATCAGTGGTGAAAGGGTTAACTAGGGGGCAATCAAGGGGTTAAAACATTTATTAGATAGTATATGGGGGTCCCTGTCGCTATAAAATGCTGACGGCGAACCTAAATATTTACGTTCCTAACTAGCGTCACCAGCGACACTAATACAGCGATCAGAAAAATGATCGCTTAGCGACACTGGTGAGGGGGGGTGATCAAGGGGTTAAAACTTTATTAGGGGGGGTTAGGGGGGTATCCTAGACCTAAAGGGGGGTAATACTCACTGCCCTAACACTAACTGTCACAAACTGACACTATGCAGTAATCAGAAAAAAAAAAAAAAAAAAATACTGCTAATGTCAGTTTGTGACGGGGGGGGGGGTGATTGGGGGGGGATCGGGGGGCGATCGGGGGGGGGATCGGGGTGTAAGGTATGCCTGGCATGTTCTACTGTGTGTGTGTGTGTTGTGTGCACTCACTTGTCATCTCTCCTCGGCGCTGGAACGGAAACTGCCAGACCGAGGAGAGATGACATCACATCCTCTGCCTGTGTGAAACGACACACAGGCAGAGGAGGATTCCCATTGGCTGGGAGCGATCGCGAGGGGGGGGCCACGATCGGATGGTCTCCCCCTCGCCTCCCGACGCTCCCAGTCAAATGCCGACCGCCGATGGCACCGGGGGGGGTCCGATCGGACCCCCCGCCCGCGGGAGGCAGATCACGTACGGGTACGTGATTTTGCCTGCCCGTGCCGCTCTGCCGCAGTATATATGCGGTAGGCGGTCGGCAAGTGGTTAAGGTTATATTCGTGGACACAGAGGGGTTTCTCCACAACACCAGTCGCCGTAGTAATTTGGGTCGTCGTGTCTGCATGAAGGGAGGTGAGAACGAAAACATTCTTCTTATCCCTCCACTTCATAGCGAGCAAATTATTATACTTCAAGCAGGCTCTCTCCCCCAGCCTAAGACGGGACTCTACAAGCCGCTGGGGAAAGCCCCGGCTATTAGGTTGCACGGTGCCACATGCTCCAATTTGATGATCAAAAAGGTGACTAAAAAGTGGCACGCTCGTATAATAATTGTCCACGTACAAGTGGTACCCCTTTCCGAATAAGGGTGACACCAAGTCCCACACTATCTTGCCAGCGCTTCCTATGTAGTCAGGGCAGTTTGTCGGCTCTACGTGACTATCTTTGCCCTCGTAAACCATAAAACTACATGTATAGCCTGTGGCCCTGTCACAGAGCTTATACATCTTGACCCCGTATCTGGCACGCTTGCTGGGAAGGTACTGTTTAAAGGACAAGCGGCCAGAAAACTTAATCAGGGACTCATCAACGCAGACAACTTGATGGGGAGTAAACAAGTCTGCAAAACGTTGGTTGAAGTGGTTTACGAGGGGCCGAATTTTGTAGAGCCGATCGTATGCAGGGTCTCCACGAGGATGACAGAGTTCATTGTCGTTGAAGTGCATGAACCGCAAAATCTGCTCGTATCGTGCCCTGGCCATTGAAGCAGAGAACACTGGCATATGGTGAATTGGATCAGTGGACGAATATGACCGCAACTCACTCTTTTTGGTTATGCCCATGTTGAGAGAAAGGCCCAGAAAGATCTTAAATTCCGAGACTGTAATTGGTCTCCAATCTCTGGCAAGGGAGGACTGGGGATTAGCGGTGATGTGTTGACCAGCGTATAAATTGCTTTGGTCCACAATAGATCTATAGAGATCTTCGGTGAAAAACAGTGAATAAAAATCCAGTGGCATAAAGTCAACTGTTTCCACCTGAATTCCGGGTTGGCCAGTGAAAGGGGGAAGTACGGGTGCTGCAGAAGTGGTGGGTACCCAATTCGGATTGGCGAATGCAGCAGAAAGGGCACTATGGGCACGACGGGCCTGTGTTCGTCTTCTTGGTGGCAGCGGGACACTACTAGTGCTTGCCACCTCACCAGCTTGAACTGCACTTATGGGACTCGCCACGTCACCACGTGATACTGCAGTGCTGGATGTACAACCAGTGTGTACTAGGCCGCTGGTGCTTGCCAGTTCACCAGAAGGAGTAGCGGCACTAGTACTTCTCTGCTCCATACGAGAGCCCTGCGGTTCTTGCACTTCAAGGACAGAAGAAGTTCGGGGTCTGGTACGCCTGACCCTAGCAGGGACCACAACTCCGTCGTCAGAGCTATCTGTCATGGAGCCGCTGTCCTCTACAGGATCGTATTCTGCGCTTGAACTTGACAGATGAGTGACTTCCTCTTCACTATCTGTCATGCTCAGAAACGTGTAGGCCTCTTCACTAGTGTACCTTCGATTTGCCATTTTGGGCTCTAAATTTAGGGGTACACTAGTGAGACTCACAGGCAAAAAAGCTCCTGACTGTCAGCGACTGATTCAAAGCGCTACCAAAAAACTGTTAGCGATCGCAGGGATCAGGCCTGACTCTGTGAACGCTGCAGTTATGTGTGCTTAGTGTTTTGTGACAGTTATCGATTGATACTGCACTTGGGTGGGCTGGGCCGGGCCGGGCCGATGGGCAAACCGCAGGTGCTAGCAGGTATCTGGGCTGATCCCGCTAACACTGCGTTTTTTTGGGGGACCCTAAACTGCTGGGGAGTATAGATCTGATCGGATCAGATATCGATCCGTTCAGATACTATAGCACTAAGGGAGGTGTATGCTGCGTGCGTGGGTTTTAGCGGTACTGGCGCTAACCTGACGCTGCCTGGGGCGACGCAGACCTTATCTGATCCTAAAAACGTAACTTCTATCACCGCCGGGCAATTAGGGGGTTAAACCTTTATAAGATAATAAATGGCGGGTGCCCTAAAACTGTAATAAACTACAAAAAACAAACCAACTAACCAGCGTCACCCGTAACAATTATATGGTGATCACTGGTGAAAGGGTTAACTAGGGAGCAATCAAGGGGTTAAAACCTTTAGTAGGTAGTATATGGGGGTCCCTGTCGCTATAAAACACTGACAGCAAACATATATACTTACCTAACTAGCGTCACCTGTCTCACTAATACAGCGATCAGAAAAACGATCGCTTAGTGACACTGGCGACGGGGGGTGATCACGGGGTTAAAACTTTATTAGGGGGGTTAGGGGGGTACCCTGGACCTAAAGGGGGGTACCCTAGACCTAAAGGGGGCTAACCTAACTGCCCTAACACTTGTAACTGACACAAACTGACACCAATGCAATAAATCAGAAAAAAAAACCTGCTATTGGTGTCAGAGTGACAGGGGGTACAGGGGGGTGATCAGGGGGTGACTGGGGGGTGACAGGGGGGTAACAAGTGTGCCTGCGTGTTCTACTGTTAGTGTAGTGTTGGTGCACTTACTTGGATGTCTTCTCTCCTCTGCGCCGGGACGAAAAGACCGGCTCGAGGAGAGATGACATCACTTCCTCCGCTTCTGTTTACATTCACAGAAGCCGAGGAAGCCTGTCATTGGCCAGGAGCGATCGCGAGGGGGGAGCCATTAATGAGTGGCCTCCCCCTCATTTTTGATCGACCCTGACCTGGATCCGACCGCCGCTGGCACGGGGGGGGGTCCGATCGGACCCCCCACCCACGGGCAGGCAAGGACGTACCTGTAAGCCCTTTTGCCTGCCCGTGCCGCTCTGTCGACGTACATCGTCGTGCGGCGGTCGGCAACTGGTTAACCTTGAAAACGGTCATTTTGGTGGCCCTAGTCTCTACTAGGAGTGTTGTGAGATACAGGCGCTTTCAGTGATTGAGCCCTTCTGCATCATCTTGCAAGACAAGATTATCCTCTCGCTAGACCCGGCATTTCTCCCCAAAGTACCGTCTAACTTCCATAGGTCGGAAGAGATTGTGATACCATCATTTTGCCTAAATCCTAAAAACAACAAGGAGGCAGGATTTAAAGCGGAGTTCCACACAAAAATGGAACTTACGCTTTTCGGAACCCTCCCCCCCTCCGGTGTCACATTTGGCACCTTTCAGGGGGGAGGGGGGTGCAGATACCTGTCTAGGACAGGTATTTGCACCCACTTCCGGCATAGACTCCCATGGGAGTCTAAGCCACTTCCCGTCCCCACCGCGCTGTCTGCTGGGAACACACAGCTCCCAGGAGAGAGCAGGGACCACTTGGGATGCGCAGCGCGACTCGCGCATGCGCAGTAGGGAACCGGGAAGTGAAGCCGCAACGCTTCACTTCCTGGTTCCCTCACCTAGGATGGCAGCTGCCGAGAACCGAGCGGGTTCTCGGCGTCCCTTGCCGACATCGCTGGACCCTGGAACAGGTAAGTGGCCATGTATTAAAAGTCAGCAGCTGCAGTATTTGTAGCTGCTGGCTTTTAATATTTTTTTATTTTTGGCGGTGTGGGTGGACCCCCGCTTTAAAAAGATAGATGTCAGGAAATGCTTGATTGCTTACATAGAGCGCACCAAGGAATGGCAATGCTCCACCAGCCTGTTTGTGTTTGCAGGTTCAAACAGGGGTAAAAGGGCATCTAAAAATACCATCGCAAGGTGGATGAAGTCGACCATCACGGAAGCATACAAAGCAGCATCCCGGACACCTCTGTTAGGAATAAATGCTCATTCCACAAGAGCAGTTTCTACTTCTTGGGCAGGTCCCGCCCTGCTCAGGTAGTCCTATTTTGTCCTCTCTGTAAGCCTTCCTGGAAGATGACTTGGAAAAACAGTGTTATTACCCATTAACTACTTTTTCCAGGAATCTTCCAGGATGGCGTCAGTTCCCTCCCTTCTTGGTTGGTGATTAGCAATGTAAAACAGAGTAAAGATGAAGCTACGCTAATGAAGGTTTAATGATTGCCTATTCTGAAGCCTTTGGTTATTTGTTAATACTCAGGGGCTAATACATGTGTGCTGCTTTTATGATGTGGATCATGTGTTTCCTGTGCCTAGGTGGGAGGAGCCTATCTCTCTGTAAGCCGTCCTGGAAGATTCCTGGAAAAAGTAGTTAACAGATAATAACAGTTTTTTTCCTCATACCTCTTGACTGGTGAAGAGTAGCAGTGTTAGGAGATTACGGCTTCTAAGACCACCCAGATAGGTTCAGGTAATGCAGGAAGACCTCCGTTGACCCCCAGGCCTGGAGATATCAATAAAGTGACACAGGAGACAGGTTTGCTTAGCCACTTAATGACATCTAATTTGTATTGGTCAAAAGGGACAGTATTTATGCAGTTTGAGGGATGGGAGGAGTTTTACTAACCTTATACATGTCATTGAAATGAAAATAGGTTCAGTTAATATTTAACTATTAGCTGGTGTTATAAGACAAAATCTTGCATCATTTCTACTATATATGTATTTCTTAACAGGTGAAGGACACACTAATCTTATCAAGAACAAACATGAGCTAGGCCAAACTCCATATTCTAGCTAAAATGTATAGGCAACCTTGAGAAGGTTTTCTATAGATAACAGCTTAAAGATAATATGGGTTTCAGTTAAAACTCAAATATGAGTTTTCTCAATTTTCCTGTAAAACATGAGATGGTGTCTTAGAACTAAAATGGAGTCCCTTATGATATGTGCTATGTTCTTTACAATCCCCTCTTTGAGACATTATTTATATGGCTCACTATCTTTCACAGTTATGTAAATTTTCTTCTATCATAATACATACTCAGATAAATTCTATTCGCAGCAGCAGGATCAGGGGTTCGGGATGCCTTAACAATTATACACATTATAAGCTTATAACAGGCATATAGGAACAAAACAAAAAGAGCAATCATAATTATAGTTATGGCAGCACTCTTTATCCATGCCAAAATTCCTATCCCAGAACTTAGGTTTGCAAAAGGATCCCATGTCTTAGCAATGTTTCTAGCTTCATCTTGTAATTTGTTTACTTCTTTCCGGTGTTGTGCAATTATATCATAATAATCTGGTACCTCCATACTTGTGTTATGAAACCAGGTACAACACTCATAATCTTCTGTGTTTTCACATAACCCAGTTAAGGCAGCACTCATGCTTTCTATGGCTAACTCGTGTAGTTCTAATTGTTTTCTAATTGCCCTAGTTTCTATATTTAATTTAGTAATATCATCAGAATTCTTTTCCATTATTTCATCAATGATTCCAGTGTAATTATTCAACCTTTTCATTAAGTCTATTCCCCACCCAGTCCATGAGGGAAACCAAGCCCATGCCTTATCCTTTGTAAGAAATAACTCCCTTTTATTGCGGTGTTTGAGGGGGTACCTAGGATGCATGCTAGCTTCAAGGAGGTGTCCTCCCTTGCTATCTCCTACTACGCCCATGATGGGGACTAGGGATGCAAGATAACACCATCCTTGGGGTTCAGTGGGGATCCAAGGGTGACAGATTTTTCCACAACAAATATAAATACTGTTTCCTAGAGCTAAGGATCGTTTGTTGAATATTGTCATCATTTCATCAGAAAAACTGGAAAAAGTTAAACTCGACAATAATTGTCCTACTGTGGAAGTGGAACTGGAGTTAAGAAAGTTTATTAGAGTGGTGTTTAGGGCAGGTTCTGAAGTATGAAAGAAAGGGCTTTCAATTGAAGTCATTGAAAAGTTAATATTAGCTTGTTGGCAAACTTCAGCTCCATTTGTGGAGTTTCCCAGCCTAAAACACCAGTCTGGGGAATGACTTCTACCAGTAATTTGGAAAGTAAGGGTATTATTTGAAAGTGTTCTTATGACTTCTGTGAGGACGACAGGAGGTGTGCCATTAAGGAGTGGGGTAAAGTTTAGAGGTACTGCCATTAAGGGGATTCTAGCAGTGCTAGGATGGAGTTTACTACATATCCAACATTTTTCAAATCCAGATTTCTGGGCGTAGCTATATTTAAACTTCAACAATAACATTTTATCTGTAAAACTTTCTGAGTTTTCATTTCTCTTGTGTCTGTCATGTGTATTATTCTGTTGTAGAGTGTTAGAGGCCCCACAAATACCCTTTATGAGTCCCAAATCTTCAGAATAATAAATACAGTTAGTTATCAGCCAAGTTGGCAGGAACACAATCAGGGCAGCCCAGCATAGGAGGCACAAGGCCTTCCCAGAAGTCCGTGGTGAAATAAGCGACGTCATCTTGTTCAGAGTCTTGACCACCTGCTTCACTCTGTTTTCGAGGATTTATATCACCTGCTTCACCTCTCTGTGCTTTATCTTTGCCTTGCTTCTTAGGGTCCTGGTTGACCTTCTTTACGCGACTTGCATGAATCCAGGCCTGTTGTCCTTCTACCAAAATAGCTGTGCGGGTGACTGCGATCACTGTGGTTGGGGGTCCGAAGGGAAACTCTTGTTTCTTGGTGCGGTTCAATCTCTGGACCACCACGGTGTCACCCACCTGGAAAGGGTGTGTAGGTTCCTGTGAAGAAGAAGGAGAGGTGCGAGCAACATTCCTTTCAACTTTATCCAAAGTTTCAATAAGTTTTTTTACATATTCTTCCTGAATAAGATCTAGGTCCCCTCTTTCTAACATAAGTGGCTGTCTGGCCCATGGGGTGGGGAATGGCCTACCCATTAAGACTTCAAAAGGAGAGTATCCTGTCTTTTTAGAGGGTGTCATTCTTACCTCGGCTAGTACAGCTGGTAGGACCTTCTTCCAATTTGCATACGTACCTCCAGTGGCCTTCCTGATCTTATCTTTGATGGTTCTGTTCATCCTTTCCACTATACCTGAACTCTGGGGGTGGTAAGGAATATGAAACTTCCATTCTATTTTCAGTGTTTTTACCAGGTCTTGACAAACTTTGGCCACAAATGCAGGACCATTGTCAGAGTTGATCTGTAGTGGGCAACCCCACCTTGGGATAATTTCTTGTATCAGAATCCTCACTACTGTTTGTGCATCTTCCTTTGTAGTTACAAACAAATCTATCCATCTTGAGAACATGTCCACTATTATTAGCAAATATTCCTGTCTTTTACCTAGTTTGGGCATGTGTGTAAAATCTATCTGCAGATGAGTGAATGGTGTAGATGGATATATCAGATGTTCGTGTTTTGCTTTGTGAGGGTTGCTAGGGTTATTCCGAATGCATGTGATGCATCTGGAAACATATGCCTTAACGAGAGAGGGAAGACCTGGAATGTAAAAATCCTTATCCAAAAGTTCACATGTGACTTTCCACCCTCTGTGACCTATCCCATGGTATTGTGAAATAAAAATGGGTGCACTGGCTACAGGGATACATGGTCTCCCCTCTTGGCAGACAAGGTCAGTTTCTGGGTTTGTCTGCACACCTATTGAGTTCCATTGCTGGATGTCTTGTTCTGTGGCATATGCTTGGAGATCACGCAATGTTTGATCCAAAAGAGGAATTTCTGGTGAGAGTAATGGCATTTGTATGTTTGCAGGCTGTGTGGATGCTGCTTCTTTTGCTGCTTTGTCAGCTAAGGCGTTGCCTTTGGCTATGTCATCCTGTTGCCCTGTATGTGCCCTACAGTGTAGTATAGCTATGGACCTTGGTAATTGTATAGCTTCTAACAGACTTGTGACAAGCGTGGAATGTGAGATGGATTTACCGTCTGCTGCTATATAGCCCCGCCTTTTCCATATGACTCCAAAATCATGCGCGACACCGTACGCGTACTTGGAGTCTGTGTAAATGTTTACATCCTGCCCTTCAAAAAGCTGACAAGCTCGAGTAAGGGCTATAAGTTCTGCAGCTTGTGCTGATTGGAATGGGACAGGGTTTGCTTCCAGTATTTTATCAGGCAGCTGAACAACAGCATACCCTGCATGGTATGTGTTATCAGTTGGTCTTGAACAAGACCCATCCACAAAGACATTCTGTGCTCCAGGGAGAGCAGTTGAAGACATGTCTGGTCTCGGGGATGTGTCTTGGTGGATGAGGTCCATGCCTTCATGTTGAGGCACTACCTCATCTTCTTCACCTTTCAAGCCTAGCAAGGCATTCAGGATTGGAGCTGGGCCAGAAGTGGGAGAGGCATATTTGATCTCAAGTTTTGGGTTAGAAAGTAAAATTACTTCATAACCGCTCAGCCTCTGGGCTGACATGTGCTGGGTATGGATGTTCTTTAGTAGAATGGATACATTGTGAGTGGTGTGTAGTGTGGTGGCATGCCCTAGAGTGAATGATGTAGCCATTTCCACCACCATCGCACAGGATGCCAGAGCTCTGAGACACGCCGGCATGCCCTGTACTGGCATCGGCACAACTTTTGAAAAAAACGCAATTGGGCGGAGTTTCCCCCCATGCTCCTGAGCCAGGACCCCCGCCATTGTTTTACAGTTGTCCCTTGCAAACAAGTGAAACATTTTACCATATTCAGGTAGTCCAAGTCCAGGAGATGTGACCATTGCAGTTTTAAGATACACAAAAGCATTGTACATTTCATCATTCCATTTCACACAATCTGGCATGTCAGTACCTGTGGCTTGCCTCAGGAGATTATCATAGTAGGAACAATCAGGTATCCATTGGCGGCAGTAACCAATCATTCCAAGAAAGGATAGCATGTCCTTCTTAGTAAGTGGGCGGGGCAGACCCATGAGAGCCGCAGCTCTCTTGTGACTGATTTTCCTTTCTCCTTTGGAGAGTACAAAACCAAGGTATTCAACAGTTTCCTGACACCATTGTAGCTTTTTCTTAGAAACCTTGTGACCATTGTCTGCTAACCAATGTAACAGACCTAAACCATAATTTTTACATGCTTTCTGGCTTGGACTACACAACAACAAATCATCAACATATTGAAGTAGGACGGAACCATGGCGGGGTGTCCAAGACCGCAGGGTTGCCTGGAGGGCCACTGTGTACACTACAGGGGAGTCTACATAGCCCTGGGGTAATCTACACCACGTCATCTGGCGGTTTCTGAAATTGAATGCAAAGATAGGCTGTGTCTCTTCGTCAACAGAAACTGAAAAAAATGCATTACAAAGGTCAATGACCGAAAAATACTCTGCATCGCATGGTATGGAGGTTAAGAGTGATGGCACGTCAGGCACTATGGGAGCGATGGGTATCACTAGGTTGTTTATAGCTCTGAGGTCTTGTACAAACCTGTAAGAACCGTCTGGCTTCATTACTGGGTTAATGGGGGTGTTGTAGGGTGACAGTGTCTCTTTAAGAATTCCTAGCTGCAGGAACCTTTCCACCATTGGGGCCACTCCTTCCTCTTTTTCTTTTGAAATGGGGTATTGTTTGTGATAAACCGGCTGTGCCCATGATTTTAAAGCTGCCTTGTATGGGGTACAAGAAATAAGACCTACATCCAAGGAGCTTTTTGACCATACCGGATCATCTGGTGGAGGGAGATCACTATCCTCAGTGTAATATATTGGTATTACCTTGGAGTGTACGAAGACCCCTCCTTCAGTAGTCATTTTCAGTGTTATACCCAATCTTCCCATCAAATCTCTACCCAAGAGATTCACAGGACAATTTGGTATAATCCTGAAACAATGATGCAAGACTGTTGCACCTCCCCTTTCAACATCACTTACTGGTAAAGGTGGTGTTTTGTATGTTTTGGTAAGTATCCCATTAATTCCCATAGAAGGTTCAGCAATTTTAGTCTCACCTCTGTAGTAGTCCTCACTGAGGGTGCTCCGAGTTGCCCCTGAATCGGTTAAAAACGGAACAGGCCTATGTTTGACATATAGGGTCACAATTGGTTGTTCATTGTAAGAGTGTGAGATCAAAGGAAATGCTGGGATACTACCTTCCGGGCAGCTTCATTTTAGTTGCTGTTGATTCCACTGTATAGGGAATCGGGGACCCTGTTGCTTTGGGGCAACTTGATTTGGTTGGCTAGATTGGGGTCCCTGTGTATGCATTTGATCTTGATCTTGAGTATTTGGGTTATTCCATTCATAAGGACATTGATTTCTCCAGTGACCCTGTTGTCCACAGTTAAAACAACATGTGCGGGACTGCTTGGGTGGTCTGGAAAAACCATGCCCTCTCCCTTTTGTTCTTCCTCTTCCTCTGCCTCTGTTTCCACTGCCCCATTGTCCACCATTATCTTGGGGAGGCTGAGTTCGCACTCCACCCTGATAAAGGCTACTCACTGCTTTCTCTTTTATTACATCAAAACACCCTGCTGCTTCTTTCTGTATTAAGGTTTCCTGAAATTGGTCAATCGTCTGTGTGGTCCATTCAGATATCATCTGTTTCACCACCAAGGCGAACTGGGGTTTTAGATTATTCATAAAAGTTTGAATAAACAAAGCTCCCACATCAGTAGTTGTAGCTAATCCAGCTTCTGTTGTCCAATTTTCATGAAACCTTTTCCAGAATTCAACTACAGTTTCTCCTGACTTTTGTTTGCATGCTATGGCAGTAGGGAGGGAACTTTTATTTTTAAATACTCTCATCATTTCAGTCTCTAATTCTGTCCACATGGTGTTCCTACCTGGTACTGTGTTTAACCCATATGCTCCCGCGTTTCCAGTGTCAATAGTGTTTATACTTGGAACATTTGTCCAGTTCCAGGAACTGGTGTGTCCTATGATACCATCAATGATAAGACGCATGTCTTCCTGTGTGTAATTTCTACCCTTACAGGCCTTTTTTAAGTAAATTAAAGTGCCACCTGCAGAGGCGGTGGGTTTGGGGCAATGTTTTACTATCCTGTCAATGTCCTCAATGTCTATTACCTTTTTTAATAATTCATTTCCAATGGTCATGAAAGGTGTTTGAAGGTTAGTGTTACTATATACAGTTCCACTCTTTGTTTTAGGGGGACTAAGTATTCTATCCCCTTTAACGTCTTCTTCCTCCTGCTCTTGGCCAGGTGGTGAAACTACCCCTCCTATAGCTCCCTGATCATCTTCTGGTTCCCCTACCTCGACTCGGGCCCTCTGTGGGTGCTGTCTATCTTGTTGTGGAGCGGGAGGAGGGATCTGCTGTTGTGGTTGTGGAGCGGGGGGGACCTGCCGTTGTCTGGTTGCATAATGTCCAGCCAGAAGATCAATATCTTCCTTTCTTAAACTCGGATAGACATGTACATATGCGGGTGGAGGATGACTGACTATTGGCAGGGGTGGGGCTATTGGGTCAGGGATAAATCTCTTTTTATCGGCTTCTTCTCTATGTTTCTGGTCATAATCTTCCTTACTTAAACATTTGGTGGGCTTTTTCTGTTTCTTATTATCCCTCTGAAACCAATATGGGGCGTATTTTAACCAGTTCTCTCCTCCCTTTTCCATATAATCCATATCCCATTGAGGATCCCCGGGGTACCAAGGGAAAGCTCTCTTATCTCCTAAACACAATCCTTTTATCATATCTATGTGAAATTCATCATTAGCGCCATCCCGGGGAAAGGGGTCTACACTGTGTATGGCTTCGGTCCATCCCGCTAAATTTGAAACCCATGGGACTATGAATTCATAATTAGTACCACAAATTCTGGCTACAAAATCCTTACACGTTTCTCCTGGATTGGGAAGAGGGGGAGGATCTTCTTTACCTTGTTTCTGACCCATATTGACAGTGGGAGTCGACTGTTCTTACCACCCAGTCTTCTGACCCACACACACACAACAGATTATCTTATAACTTCTAATGCGATAGATAAGAAAAAGCAAAGGATTTTGGGGTCACCGGAGTCTATTTCCTCATTAACCACTTCATATCCCTTCCCAAAAGGAATGTCTCTATATATGTGTATGCAGTACTGCTTATCTTTGTGGGTTTCCCAAAAACCCTCCAATATTAACCTCTGGCGTGGTTCTTATCCCCTACTAATTTACGGGTCTAAAAAGCTTTAATCAGAGCTGAGGCAAGAAATATTTCGTCAATAAAGACAAAATAGAGACTTACCTTCAGATGATTTTTGGCTTTTTTTCCCAGAGGACGAGCCCCCAGTTCTGTTAGGAGATTACGGCTTCTAAGACCACCCAGATAGGTTCAGGTAATGCAGGAAGACCTCCGTTGACCCCCAGGCCTGGAGATATCAATAAAGTGACACAGGAGACAGGTTTGCTTAGCCACTTAATGACATCTAATTTGTATTGGTCAAAAGGGACAGTATTTATGCAGTTTGAGGGATGGGAGGAGTTTTACTAACCTTATACATGTCATTGAAATGAAAATAGGTTCAGTTAATATTTAACTATTAGCTGGTGTTATAAGACAAAATCTTGCATCATTTCTACTATATATGTATTTCTTAACAGGTGAAGGACACACTAATCTTATCAAGAACAAACATGAGCTAGGCCAAACTCCATATTCTAGCTAAAATGTATAGGCAACCTTGAGAAGGTTTTCTATAGATAACAGCTTAAAGATAATATGGGTTTCAGTTAAAACTCAAATATGAGTTTTCTCAATTTTCCTGTAAAACATGAGATGGTGTCTTAGAACTAAAATGGAGTCCCTTATGATATGTGCTATGTTCTTTACATAGCAGTATGTCCATACCTCTGCAATCGGCAGCGTCCGCCGTGTTAAGCCTCTCCCATGCGCAGTTCCTGTTCTTGGGCCGCTATTAGCACTGATAAGACTGGGAACCCCTTCAGTGGATCTTTTGGGGTCTTGCAGAGTTTCCTCATAGGATCGCAGTCTGCTGAATTTCCAGAAAAACGAATTCTGGTGATGACGGCGGGAGGATCAGCTTCTGTTCTTGGTCAGGTCAGGTTTTTTTTTTTTGCTTCCATGACTGTGGTATTTTTGACCCCTGGTGGTTACATTTTACAAGTTAAAAAAAAGAAAAAACATTTTTGGCCCCTTTAAGACATTTATTCCCAGTCTGTGCATGCGCAGAACGTTCGTTTTATTTGCCTTTTCCGATGTATTTCTCTAGCCTTGTGTTTACCCTTTAGGGTCCTTACTTTCTTACTGTGGCCTCGGTTCTGTGTTTTTCCCTCTCTCCAATCCGCCGTGCTGGAGAGGGAGAAGACTGGCAGACCTGAGCGGCGGAGAGGAGGCGGTGTCTTCCTCCTTGTTTAATCTAATTAACAAAAGAACAACAAAAATGGACTTTGTAGGCACCAATTATAAAACATACATAAATGTATTTATTATTAAACATATAGTGCAAAAATCGATTTTAAAAACATTGCAGTAAACAGCTAGCTAGACCTCTCTAATGTGAGTTGAATACAATAAATGCATAACATTGTCGGAGATGGAATCCTGCAGTAAATTGGAATATAGAAGAACGAAATAAGCTCTACATGTTTCGCAATTTGATTGCTTCTTCAGGAGCTATAGAGTATTCTACAAAAGAGAGATAAAATTACAAGCAATCAGTAACAATAGACAGACAAAAGTTTATTTAAAAGGTAGAACGTCTCAAGTGGTTTGCAGGGAGTGTCAGGAGGTGATCAGAGTTAGCTCCCATAATTAGCGTGCATGCAGTGACAAAGAGTATACGTGGGGGCGTGTCTGGTATAGGACATACAAAAATATAAAAGTTGGTACTGGTGGTAACGGGGACGCAGTCAACCACCAGTTAAAATACAGAAAATAATTCAACAAATAGGGGAGACAGAGGGGTAACTCCATGCAGGAGGGCAAAGGGGAGTGTAAAAATATAACCACTCACACAGGCATTAAGCCTTCCTTGGATCAATTGATGGTAACCTGGATAAATAAACAAACAATGACTGCAGGGTATAGGCCTGAAAAAATGGTAATAAGACTGAGCAGCAGTCAACAATGTTGCCTATAATGTAAATGTAAAAATATATGTAAAAACAGCCATAATGCCAAAATGGTGATAGATAAATAGAGGGGGGGTTTTATTTTAAATAACCAAAATAGGACAAAATGGTGTTCAAAGAGACACACAAAAAACACCTCACCTTTATAGTCTTAATAAGGAATGGAGAACGGGAGGCCCGATATAACAAGCAGAGAGCAAGCTGTAGTATCAATGAAATTAATAGCAAAAGAGACCAGGGTATATTGGACCCGGCTGGTCAGACAGCACATGCAGGCAGTAATTACATCCAGGCTGGCTACAAAGGGCAGAGAGCATAGAGCTAGGATAAATATTATGAATCTCCCACAAATAAAGGATATACAACAGCGTTTAAGCAAATTAGTAGATAAATACCTTTGCTGGATAGATGGTGAGAGTCCAGGAACGGACCTCTGCCATAGAGGGTAGTAATGGTATAGGGCTGAAAGTCAGCCCCATATACACACGCCCCAGTCAGGTGTGCGGAATCACCACAACACCTGACTCGGCCGGGGAGAGCTTCATGCGCACCCCCGCTGCAGCCGCGCCTGCGCAATAGGCGTCCTCGAGTAGCAGGGCTGTAGGCTCCCCCCAGTGGGCACTCCTAAGAATAAGATTGGAGGAATGAAATGGACAGTGAGACATAGTATAAAGGGAAAAGTAAGAAAGGGAGAAAGAAGAAAAGAAAGAGAAAAAAAGAAGGGGGAAGGAAAAGAAGTAATGATGGAACAAAAAAATAAAAAAAGAACAGGCACAGTATAAGGTCATGATGGAAAAAAGAAGAAAAGGGGAGGGGAAGAAAAAACGAGGAACAGTCTTTGATACAAAAGCCGCATAAAGCAGTCCAATAAGGGACTGGAATGCGGCTACCCGGCCCCGCGTATGGTTCTGTAACAACAGCACGCTAAAGGAGCCACAAAGATGGTGTCCAGACAGTCTCCACTGCAGGGTCCACAGACAAGGAACCAGGATCGGGGATAGTTGAAACATATGAAATCTAGGGAAGGAGAAAAAGAAAATATATGATTAGATATACACGTCAAACTGTGATAAGGTATTAACCATGTTTTTCGGTAATTCTGCAAAGGACAGTAGGGAGTTAATGGCAAGGAAACAAAAGACATATCTTCGGAGGGTACCCTTCAGGAGGTTGAAGGAGAGAAGAAGACCACATCAGCATGAGGCAAATAAGGATATATCGCAACAAGTTAGTATAATAGGACGTCAAAAAGTAGCCAAACAAATGACGGGTTAGAGAAATGACTTGTAGGTGTGTACTTCATTAATGCCTGACCAACGTGTGGCGCTGAGGCATTCAATCCATTTGTCTAATGCTGTAGTATTTTCCTGTTCCAATCCATGCCCCTGGGGTCCTGTGGGACAACTGCAAGTAAAAATCAATAAATGGTGATAAAATTAAAAATAGATATTGCATATAGTGAAATGTCCAAGTAAAAATCAATAAATGGTGATAAAATTAAAAATAGATATTGCATATAGTGAAATGTCCAAAAACTTGAAATGACCAAACACCCGTGAACAAATAAATAATTGATGAAGTGCAAAAATATTGGAGTCCATCTAAATATGAATTGTATGTAGTCTTCAATAACGTGAAAGAATCTTGTGCTCAATCCACCACCAATGATAGAGATTTACCGCTTACCAGAACCCCATGATTCCCCCACTACAGAGGATCAGGGGAAGCCTGTGTAAAGAAAGCCCTCCAGAGCTTAGCAGATGGACCCAAATTCTGGAATCATTGGTGGTAATGGAACATCCAAAGACACCAAATGGAGCTAATAAACCTCAGATCCCATCATAACTTCCCCAGCTCATAGATAGCGAGTGTGGAATGTAAAGATAAGAGAAGCTCCAATAGTGTAAAACCTTCGATTTATTAAAAATAAAAAGAAACATGTATTGCACTCACATGTGGATAGCAGAAATAGGCGCCTGTAATGTCTGGTGCTCGGGCCAGTAAACACACAGACAGAACCCGTCTTACTGAGACATCAACGACAATGCGAGGTGACGCAAGGACGTTGCTCCGCCCTACGCATTTTGTAATAGGTCACATCGTCCAGGGGCACGGGCGGTGCGCTGCGTCACTTCCCTAAATACTAAAACAATCCAACCAGGCCTCGTTCTGGATCCAGTCTGCCGGCGGACATGCCCAATAGTAGTATAGGCATTAGAGCACTCAGTATACTGCGCAAAAAACCAAATAGATACAAAAACCCAGTAGGTTGTAATAATCCAGATTGGTAGTAAAAAGAGACAAAAAAAAAAAAAACACACACCATTAATAGGTGTCTGGACCAAAAGTCAATAAGTAAAAATTAAGGGCAAAATGGTGAACGCTAGATTACCCAGCAACGCCCTACCCGGGCGGAAGTGGGCTAGATGTAAGCTCCAGTGTCACCTGTAGTTGCTGAATCGGGCGACACCAAGTGGTCAAAACATATATAGCATGAAATGTTTATGTTGCAACCAATAACCAATAATAAATGGTATTTTGGAGACTGACAAAATTACCACCAATGGTGATATATATACAAGAATTAAAAGACTATAAAAAATATATAAAAATGTAACTAAAATTATATGGGCATCCCTGCGAAATGCAGGTATAGCACTAATAAAATAGGTCACCAACATCAATATGTAAGCCATGACCCAAAAAGATGAAATCATACTCTTGATGGTGTGACCATATCAGATGAAATAATTAAAAACTAAGTAAAATACCGGAGTAACTACTCCGACTGCCTTAAAAAAACTTTTTTTATGACTAAGACTCTGAAAAAATCTAAACCTATAAATTTGAAAAGTAGTGTATAAAACCCTGTATGTAAATACAAAAACATCCAGACATATATGTGGACTCAGAACCTGAGAGACCTGGTATCATCACAATAAATACCCAAAAATAAACCAAAAGCTATAGTCAAAACATTTACATGATAATTGATAGCAGACTGTATTAACATCTATATCTCACATGGAATTGTTAAACTGTAAAATCAATAAATGGAAGCCTGGCATAAAACCAATAAAAATGAAAAAGGCCTAATCAGCAGTGGAAATCCAAAGGTAAGATGGGTTATTTGTGAACTGTTGTGAACTCCTCATCAAGAATTATTGACGAAGGCGTTCACATCTGTGTCAACGTTCAAACCAAACGGACTTGAGTCTATGAATACAGGCTATTTCTTGTTTTGAAATTTCTCTGACTAGTAAACTTCCCCTCCAATGAGGTCTGTATTTATCAATCCCTATAAACAATGCGTTCGTTGGGTCTCTATTATGCACCTGGTCATAGTGCCTTGATACTAAATGTTTGTCATACCCTCTCCTTATGTTACCAATATGTTCATTTAATCGGTGCTCTTTTGGTCCTCCCAACATACTTTAACCCGCAAGCGCACTGTATGAGGTAAACCATGTCCTCAGTGGTGCAAGTGATAAAAGGTTCAATCTCATAAGAGCATAGGGTGCTAGTAGACGAGAAACTACAAATTTTTCTCTCCTTACATTTATTAAGAGAACAAACCTGGCAGTTTCTGCATCTATAGTACCTTATAAGATTGTGGAAAAAACACCTGTCTACCCTCGGGGGGGCCTGGACAGAGGGAGCAACCCTACTACCCAAAGAAGAAGCCCCCTTAAAAACAATACGAGGCCTGACAGGTAATATGGTACCCAGAGCTGTGTTTTGGCCTAGGCCGACAAGGCCTAGGCCTAGGGCGGCACTTTGCGGGGGGGCAGCGGCTTCATGCCGCCCCCCCCGCACGAAACCCCCCCCACCCGTACTCCAAGTCCCGCACTCCTCAAGTCCCGCACATATACAGCCTACCGCGGCCGGCTCCCGCACATATACAGCCTCCCGTCCCGCAGCTTGCCTTGCTATGTCATGTGCAGTTGTGCACTTGCCGGGCGTGTACTTGGCGGGGGGGGGGGAGCGACTGCCGCCCCCATACACCGGACCATGAGTGATCGTCAGTGTCACTGGCTGGCCAATACCTGTGGTGCACAATGCACTGCCACTTACTGGTAGCTTAAATCACAGAGGGCGCGGTGGAGCCTAATGCTCCGCCTACCCACCTCCGCGCGGCATTACACGTTCTTGGGAGACGGACGGGGCTCTCTGTAACCACTGCCAGAGAGCCCAGAGGAGGAGGAGCAAGAGAGAAGAGGACAGCGGCGGGAACGGCTCAGGTAAGGACGAGTGAATTATCCCCGGCCCAGGTCCTGGATATATATAAAAGAATTGAGTGTGTGTCAGGAGTCAAATTTATCTTGTATACCCAGTCAGCTTTAGTAATGCAGGCAGTCACTGTGCCCATCAATTGCCACCATTGTGCCATCAAACGCAGCACTGTGCCCATCAATTGCCACCACTGTGCCATCAAACGCAGCACTGTGCCCATGATCAATTGCCACCATTGTGCCATCAAATGCAGCACTGTGCCCATCAATTGCCACCATTGTGCCATCAAACGCAGCACTGTGCCCATGATCAATTGCCACCATTGTGCCATCAAACACAGCACTGTGCCCATCAATTGCCACCATTGTGCCATCAAACACAGCACTGTGCCCATCAATTGCCACCACTGTGCTATCACTGTGCCATCAAACGCAGCACTGTGCCCATCAATTGCCACCACTGTGCCATCAAACGCAGCACTGTGCCCATCAATTGCCACCATTGTGCCATCAAACGCAGCACTGTGCCCATCAATTGCCACCACTGTGCTATCACTGTGCCATCCAACGCAGCACTGTGCCCATCAATTGTCACCACTGTGCCATCAAACGCAGCACTGTACCCATCAATTGCCACCACTGTGCCATCAAACGCAGCACTGTGCCCATCAATTGCCACCATTGTGCCATCAAATGCAGCACTGTGCCCATCAATTGCCACCACTGTGCCATCAAACGCAGCACTGTTCCCATCAATTGCCACCATTGTGCCATCATACGCAGCACTGTACCCATCAATTGCCACCACTGTGCTATCACTGTGCCATCAAACGCAGCACTGTGCCCATCATTTGCCACCATTGTGCCATCAAACGCAGCACTGTGCCCATCAATTGCCACCACTGTGCTATCACTGTCCCATCAAACACAGCACTGTGCCCATCAATTGCCACCATTGTGCCATCAAACGCAGCACTGTGCCCATCAATTGCCACCACTGTGCTATCACTGTGCCATCAAACGCAGCACTGTGCCCATCAATTGCCACCACTGTGCTATCACTGTGCCATCAAACGCAGCACTGTGCCCATCAATTGCCACCACTGTGCCCATCAATTGCCACCACTGTGCCATCAAACGCAGCACTGTGCCCATCAATTGCCACCAAACGCAGCACTGTGCCCATCAATTGCCACCAATGTGCCCATCAATTGCCACCATTGTGCCATCAAACGCAGCACTGTGCCCATGATCAATTGCCACCATTGTGCCATCAAACACAGCACTGTGCCCATCAATTGCCACCATTGTGCCATCAAACACAGCACTGTGCCCATCAATTGCCACCACTGTGCTATCACTGTGCCATCAAACGCAGCACTGTGCCCATCAATTGCCACCACTGTGCCATCAAACGCAGCACTGTGCCCATCAATTGCCACCATTGTGCCATCAAACGCAGCACTGTGCCCATCAATTGCCACCACTGTGCTATCACTGTGCCATCCAACGCAGCACTGTGCCCATCAATTGCCACCACTGTGCCATCAAACGCAGCACTGTACCCATCAATTGCCACCACTGTGCCATCAAACGCAGCACTGTGCCCATCAATTGCCACCATTGTGCCATCAAACGCAGCACTGTGCCCATCAATTGCCACCACTGTGCCATCAAACGCAGCACTGTTCCCATCAATTGCCACCATTGTGCCATCATACGCAGCACTGTACCCATCAATTGCCACCACTGTGCTATCACTGTGCCATCAAACGCAGCACTGTGCCCATCATTTGCCACCATTGTGCCATCAAACGCAGCACTGTGCCCATCAATTGCCACCACTGTGCTATCACTGTCCCATCAAACACAGCACTGTGCCCATCAATTGCCACCATTGTGCCATCAAACGCAGCACTGTGCCCATCAATTGCCACCACTGTGCTATCACTGTGCCATCAAACGCAGCACTGTGCCCATCAATTGCCACCACTGTGCTATCACTGTGCCATCAAACGCAGCACTGTGCCCATCAATTGCCACCACTGTGCCCATCAATTGCCACCACTGTGCCATCAAACGCAGCACTGTGCCATCAATTGCCACCAAACGCAGCACTGTGCCCATCAATTGCCACCAATGTGCCCATCAATTGCCACCACTGTGCCCCCAAACGCAGCCACTGTGCCCCCAAACGCAGCCACTGTGCCCCCAAACGCAGCCAATGTGCCCCCAAATGCAGATATTGTGCCCATCAAACCCTGCCACTGTGCCCATCAAACCCTGCCACTGTGCCCCCAAACGCAGCCACTGTGCCCCCAAACGCAGCTGTGCCCCCAAACACAGCCACTGTGCCCCCCTACGCAGCCACTGTGCCCCCCTACGCAGCCACTGTGCCCCCAAACGCAGCCACTGTGCCCCCAAACGCAGCCACTGTGCCCCCAAACGCAGCCACTGTGCCCCCAAACGCAGCCACTGTGCCCATCAATTGCCACCACTGTGCCATCAAATGCAGCCACTGTGCCCATCAAACGCAGCCACTGTGCCCATCAAACGCAGCCACTGTGCACATCAAATGCACCACTGTGCACATCAAAACGTAGCCATTGTGCCCATCAATTGTCACCACTGTGCCATCAAACGCGGCCACTGTGACCATCGATTACCACCACTGTGCACATCAAACGCAGCCACTGTGCCCATCAATTGCCACCACTGTGCCATCAAATGCAGCCACTGTTCCCATTAATTGCTGCCACTGTGCCCATCAAACGCAGCCACTGTGCCCATAAAACGCAGCCACTGTGCCCATCAATTGCCGCCACTGTTCCCATCAAATGCCTTCACTGTGCCCATCATACACAACCACTGTGCCCATCAATTGAAAGAGGAAGGGGTGTGGTTTAGAGGGCTTGTCTTAAATAGGAAGGGGTGTGGCCTTGACAGGAAGGGGTGGGTCATATTTAAATGAGGGGGCGTGAGTTAAGTCAGGCCTAGGGCAGCACAAAACCTAAATACACCACTGATGGTACCGAGAACTTAAACACTGGTCAAAACGTGCCAGTGCTTCTGGGTCAGCCTCTTGATACTCTGATGTTGCCCTGAAAAAGTTGTGATAAATGGTGCAACAGTAGAAGTATCTTCCCTACTGGAATGTCTATCTGACAGGAGTGATGATCTCTCTCTCTCGTGCTTCTTTCACTGCCTGAGACAGGAACTCTTGATCATAGCCTTTCTCTATGAATCTACAAGAGAGAATGGCCGCCTGTTCATCAAAAGTACTGGTCTCTGTACAGTAACGTCTGAGGCGTAAGAATTGTCCCAAAGGAACTGTTTTCAACCAGGGCTCATAATGACAGCTGTCAAACGAGATGTATGAGTTCCTGTCAATTGATTTAAAAAACGTAGATGTCACAAAACTATCGCCCATGATCTTAATCTTCAAATCAAGAAAATTAATTTTGTCAAGGCTGGCCTCGAAGTTCAACTTGATACCCCTGTTGTTGTTGTTAAGGGTTGTCATAAAACTACGTAAATCAGACTCACAGCCATCCCATAGGAGGAGGACATCGTCGATATACGTAGCCCACAAGACCACTTCTGGTCTCCTGGGGGCATCGACGACGTCCTCTTCACACTTGGCCATAAATAAATTGGGCAACCTGGGGTCATATTTAGCCCCCATAGCAACTCCTCTGTCCTGACGATAGAACTGATGTTCAAACCAGAAGTAATTATGACTGGCAGTATACTGTAATACTTCCAAAATGAAATCAATCTGAGATCATACCAAACCAGAATCTCTAACTAAAAATAACTTCACTGCTTCAAGGCCCAAATGGTGAGGGATGATAGTATAAAGGGAAGTTACATCCGCAGTGACCATCCAGAGTCCTCTCTTTGGTGTGATGCTAGAAAGTAAATTAATTGTTTGGTGTCCTTGATATAAGAGGGGACTCTCTGAACCGAAGATTGCAAGTAGTGGTCAATGTACTTGCCCACCCGGGACGTGACCGAGTTTATACCGCTCACTATAGGACATCCCGGGGGCAAGTCTGATCCTTATGTATTTTAGGAAGGTAATAAATGACTGGTGTGTGAGGAGTCACGCTAAAATATTAGGGACAAGCAGGATTATCAGTCTGGTTTTGTTTTTGTCTGGCAAAAAAAGCTTGCTTCAGAGAATGAGGGAGAAAATGGGATGGATACACAATCCCAAGGAGCTTTATTGGGGGAACATGGGATTTATCCTGCCCCTTCCCAAACAAAGGGTGATCCCCACCATACCCCTAGAAGGGACACAAGACCAAAGGGGGGTATCAATAAATCTAAAGGCCCCACATTAGGTTCTGCTCGAACTCATAAAAGGGACCCCTTCGAGAGAACTTAGGAATAATTTTAGGTCACATAGTCAAGGTTATCAACAGCGCGATGTATATCCACAACCATGGGAAACCCACCCACAGACATGGAATAATCCACCACCTAGGCCCGGCCCCCCTAACAATGGTTTGAGGTCTGACCATACACATTCAGGTTATTATAATGAGAGTAGTAGGAATCAGATTCCACTTCAAAATTGTTTTTTTCCCTTATCTGATTTAGAGACCCCAGGATGCCATGGACCAGAGGTGGGAGACTATGGTTATGGTGGTCCTGATAGGAACTCTGATACCTACCATTTGGGGAATTATCAACAAGAGTATAACTACTCAAGACCTACCTAGTACTCTGGCCCTCCTAACAATAGGAACAACCTATGTTGGGGTTTTCCCAGGGCATGAAACGGCCCGTAGAACTAAGAGAGGAGTCAGAGGGGGGAGGCGGGCGCAGTCAATCAAAAAGAACATAAGAACAGGCATTTTTAATTTGAGCAAACAAATGTTGACAGACACTGAGAAACGATTACTGGATAAAGGTCTGAAGTTTGCTCCGCCAAGGAGTCTGAGCAGATTTCAGACATACATGGACGTACACAAGTACGTCCCTAGATTAAATATCAAACGATATATGATATCTAATCCTATTAGGAAGAACAATGTGACTAGAATGGAGTATCAACACTCTAATCTTTCCAATGCTTCCCTTTTTAACCCCCCAGGTTCCCTGGCCCCAGCCATTCGGGTGTTCAGAGATGTTGTTTTACGGGACCTTGACCTGATAAAAGTCAGGAAGGTTAAAATGCAGAGGGACCTGGAGGTTGGTCTAGAATCTCTTTGTAACAACAAGTCCTAAAGGTGGGGGGATTGTGGTTTTGGATCGATGAGATTATTTGAAAGAAATGCATCATATTCTGAGTGATAGAGTAAGTTTCACTATCTTAAATATACCTTGAGACCATTGTAGATACAGGTTTTCGTAAGGGTATTCTGAATGACAAAGAGAGACTATTTTTGGTTCCTAGTGCTCCTCGCACACCAGTCATTTATTACCTTCCTAAAATACATAAGGATCAGACTTGCCCACCGGGATGTCCTATAGTGAGCGGTATAGACTCGGTCACGTCCCGGGTGGGCAAGTACATTGACCACTACTTGCAACCTTCGGTTCAGAGAGTCCCCTCTTATATCAAGGACACCAAACAATTAATTTACTTTCTAGCATCACACCAAAGAGAGGACTCTAGTCACTGTGGATGTAACTTCCCTTTATACCATTATCCCTCACCATTTGGGCCTTGAGGCAGTGAAGTTATTTTTAGTTAGAGATTCTGGTTTGGTATTATCTCAGATTGATTTCATTTTGGAACTATTACAGTATGCTGCCAGTCATAATTACTTCTGGTTTGAACATCAGTTCTATCGTCAGGACAGAGGAGTTGGCCAAGTGGGAGGAGGATGTTGTCGATGCCCCCAGGAGACCAGAAGTGGTCCTGTGGGCTAGGTATATCGACAATGTCCTCCTCCTATGGGATGGCTGTGAGTCTGATTTACGTAGTTTTATGATGACCCTTAACAACAACAGGGGAATCAAATTGAACTTCGAGGCCAGCCTTGACGACATTAATTTTCTTGATTTGAAGATTAAGATCGTTGGCGATAGTTTTGTGACATCTACGTTTTTTAGATCAACTGACAGGAACTCGTACATCTCGTTGGACAGCTGTCATTATGAGCCCTGGTTGAAAACCGTTCCTTTGGGACAATTCTTACGCCTCAGACGTAACTGTACGGAGACCAGTACTTTTGATGAACAGGCGGCCATTCTCTCTAGTAGATTCATAGAGAGGCTATGATCAAGAGTTCCTGTTTCAGGCAGTGAAAGAACCATGAGATAGAGATCATCACTCCTGTCAGATATTCCAGTAGGGAAGATCATTCTACTGTTGCTCCATTTATCACAACTTTTTTGGTGCAACATCAGAGTATCAAGAAGCTGATCCAGAAGCACTGGCACGTTTTGACCAGTGTTTAAGTTCTCGGTACCATATTACCTGTCAGGCCTCGGATTGTTTTTAAGGGGGCTTCCTCTTTGGGTAGTAGGGTTGCTCCCTCTGTCCAGGACCCCCTAAGGGCAGACAGGTGCTTTTTCCACAATCTTATAGGGTACTATAGATGTAGAAACTGTCAGGTTTGTTCTCTCAATAAATGCAAGGAGAGAAAAATTTGTAGTTTCTCGTCTTAGTTTACTAGCACCCTATGCTCTTATGAGATTGAACCTTTTATCACTTGCACCACTGAGGGTGTGGTTTACCTCATACAGTGCCCTTGCGGGTTACAGTATGTTGGGAGGACCAAAAGGGCACTTCGTGTCCGATTAAATGAGCTTATTGGTAACATAAGGAGAGGGTATGACAAACATCCAGTATCAAGGCACTATGACCAGGTGCATAATAGAGACCCAACGAACACATTGTTTATAGGGATCGATAAATACAGACCCCATTGGAGGGGCAGTTTACTAGTCAGAGAAATTTCAAAACAAGAAATGGCCTGGATTCATAGACTCAAGACCTATGTTCCGTTTGGTTTGAACGTTGACACAGATGTGAACGCCTTCATCAATAATTCTTGATGAACAGTTCACAAATAACCCATCTTATCTTTGGATTTCCACTGCTGATTAGGCCTTTTTCATTTTTATTGGTTTTATGCCAGGCTTCCATTTATTGATTTTACAGTTTAACAATTCCATGTGAGATATAGATGTTAATACAGTCTGCTATCAATTTTAATGTAAATGTTTTGACTATAGCTTTTGGTTTATTTTTGGGTATTTATTGTGATAATACCAGGTCTCTCAGGTTCTGAGTCCACATCCTTCTGGATGTTTTTGTATTTACATACAGGGGTTTATACACTTCTTTTCAAATTTATAGGTTTAGATTTTTTTCAGAGTCTTAGTCATAAAAAAGTTTAAGGCAGTCGGAGTAGTTACTCCGGTATTTTACTTAGTTTTTAATTATTTCATCTGATATGGTCACACCATCAAGAGTATCATTTCATCTTTTTGGGTCATGGCTTACATATTGATGTTGGTGACCTATTTTACTAGTGCTGTACCTGCATTTCGCAGGGATGCCCATATAATTTTATTTATATTTTTATATATTTTTTATAGTCTTTTAATTCTTGTATATATCACCATTGGTGGTAATTTTGCCAGTCTCCAAAATACCATTTATTATTGGTTATTGGTTGCAACATAAACATTTCATGCTATATATATATATTTTGACCACTTGGAGTCACCCGATTCGGCAACTACAGGTGACATTGGAGCTTACATTTAGCCCACTTCCGCCCGGGTAGGGTGTCGCTGGGTAATTCAGCGTTCATCATGTTGCCCTCAATTTTTACCTATTGACTTTTGGTCCGGACACCTATTAATGGTGTGTGTTTTTTCGTTTTTTGTCTCTTTTTACTATCAATCTGGATTATTACAACCTACCGGGTTTTTGTATCTATTAGTTTTTTTGCGCAGTA
Organism: Lithobates clamitans; assembly: GCA_037952925.1. NCBI lineage: Eukaryota > Metazoa > Chordata > Amphibia > Anura > Ranidae > Lithobates > Lithobates clamitans. The sequence goes on along the minus strand of JBBGZY010000355.1, from coordinate 893,595 downwards.
TACTGAGTGCTCTAATGCCTATACTGCTATTGCGCATGTCTGCCGGCAGACTGGATCCAGAATGAGGCCTGGTTGGATTGTTTTGGTATTTAGGGAGGTGGCGCAGCGTGCCGCCCATGCGCCTGGACGACGTAACCTATTCCGAAACCCATAGGACGGAGAGACGTGCTTGCGTCACCTCGCATTGTCGTTGATGTCTCAGTAGGATGGGTTCTGTCTGTGTGTTTACCGGCCGGAGCACCAGGCATTGCAGGCGCCTATTTCTGCTATCCACATGTGAGTGCAATACATGTTTCTTTTTATCTTTAATAAATCGAAGGTTTTGCACTATTGGAGCTTCTCTTATCTTTACATGCCACACTCGCTATCCATGAGCTGGGGAGGTTATGATGGGATCTGAGGTTTATTAGCTCCATTTGGTGTTTTTGGATGTTCCATTACCACCAACGATTCCAGATTCTGGGTCCATCTGCTAAGCTCCGGAGGGCTTTCTTTACACAGGCTTCCCCTGATCCTCTGTAGTGGGGAATCATGGGGTTCTGGTAAGTGGTAAATTTCTATCATTGGTGGTGGATTAGGCACAAGATTCTTTCACGTCATTGAAGACTACATACAATTCATATTTGGATGCACTCTTCCAATATTTTTGCATTTCACCAATTATTTATATGTTCATGGGTGTTTGGTCATTTCAAGTTTTTGGACATTTCACTATATGCAATATCTATTTTTAATTTTATCACTATTTATTGATTTTTACTTTTTTATTTTTTTTTTTTTTTTAGTTTTGGTGTCACATCATTTTTTGCTAATTTGTTTACGATATATATGGTACATTGGCAGTATTATGGATTAATATACACATTATTAAGTTAATGTTTTAGCACGACTCTATTATTTTTTCTATATTTAACACAGTAATTTTGTTGTGCAGAAGAATCGCTGCTTTTATTATTTAAGATCCATCAATCATCAGCACGATTTGTGTTTATATACACTATCCCAATTCACCCTAGCGCAGTTTTTTTCCCCTTTTTTTTCCTTCAGTTTGAATCTCCAACCTGGGGAAATCCAGGGACATATAGCACAGTGTCCACGTTTAAAAATTCCTGGTTCACTGATCATAGGTCCTCAAGGAGGGACATAGTGGCTTTGGCGAGATCGCCCTTTTAAAGACGATCTCAAGACAGTCAGTGACATATTTGCTGAGGATGGGGTCCTCATGTAGGATGTGCCAGTGTTTATCCAACACATTACGTAACTGATATTGTTGGTAAGAATATTGCGTAATGAATTTCACAGTGGCATGGTCATCTGACTTGGTTTTTTGTTGGTAAGTAAAGTAAGGTATTTCTGGGTTGTTTAAAAGCTTTACGCATAAGTGATTTAGAGTATACCCGTCAAAGGATCCGATCCCTAAGATGGTCCGCATGATGTCTAAATTCGTTATCATTGGTACAATTCCTTCTTAAGCGGATATATTGAGCGTAGGGGATGCTCCGGACGAGTGTCGATGGGTGGGCGCTGGAAGCGTGCAAAATCGTGTTCCCAGCTGATTCTTTACAGTAAAGTGTAGTAGCAAGGCAGTTATCTCGATCTTTCAAAATTGAGAGATCGAGAAATGGAATCTGGTACAGGTCACTCTTCACTGTGAATTTCAAATTGTAGGTATTTTTATTGAGAAGGTCAACAAAGGCGTCTAAGGTTTGCTGTGAGCCCACCCAGATAACAAATATGTCGTCAATATATCTGAGCCACATCAGTATATGACTGGCGTGGTTGTTCATTTCCTCATTGGAGAAGATGTCCTGCTCCTACCCCCCCAGGTACAGGTTGGCACAGGCCAGGGCACATCTCGTGACCATGGCCACGTCCTGCACCTGGAGGTAGTGGGAGCCGTTGAAAGTGAACCAGTTGTGTGTCAAGATGAAAGAAAGTAATTTTAGGAGGAATTCACTAAAGAGCCAACAGTGGTGGTCCTCTTCTCTGAGGAAGGTGCGAACCATTCCGACGTGTCTTGGACATAGGAGGGCAATCGAATGACATGTGGGGGTCAGGAAAAAAAATCAATAAGTCTACTGGCATTCTCAGTCAACAAGCCAATGCCAGAGACAATAGGGAGGCCTAGAGGAGCATGTAGACTCTTATGAGTCTTCGGTAGTGAATAAAATGTGGGGGTTCGCGGGAACTCAGTGTCAAGGTATGCACAGGTATCCTGGTCAATCAAACCCGCATGGTAGGCATTTCCTATTATGGATTTGTATTCTATGGTGAAACCTTGAGTAGAACTGGCCGAAATCCGGCGATACCAAGAGTGACTGCGGAGGATTTTCATGCACATCCCAACGTATTGATCATGGATCATCAATACCACATTTCCTCCCTTAGCCGCCTGCTTGATGACTAGATCAGGATGATAACGTAGTTTGGAAATAGATTGAAGTTGATCAGAAGATACATTTTTTGGCATAGGGTCTACTGTGAGGTGTCAAAATTCCCCAGTCGTGGCCATCAAAAAGGCCATATTTGTGGGTTAGTCGTCAGGTCAGGGAATTTTCTGGATTTAGGTTTGAATTTGGTAGCAGGTCTGGGTTTGACAGCTGGTGAGGGGCTATTGGGTGTTGGGGGGGGTCTACGGTTTCGTTCTCCAATAGGAGGATAAGGTCTCTGAAGGCCCGGAACTCCTCCCATAGTGAAATGTTTGATATTTTCAGATAGGTCTCTATCTTGTTTAGAATGAATTCGATCATGATCGAACAGGAATTTATAAGTAAGCTTTCTACAAAAAGGTAAACCTCTTTAATGGAGTCGTATTTATCCAGCTGGAAAGTAGGACAAAAACTGAGACCATATCTAAGAACGTCCAGGTTAGTTTGAGAAAAAATATAAGGAGTAAAGTTGATGACATCAAGTTCTACATGTGAAGGGTCGTTGTGAGGGCCATGGGAAAATTTGAGGGTGATGGCCCCATGGATTCTAGGTGTTAGAAGAGTGTCTGTATCCAAGTTGGCCCCATTGTTGGGGTTTGGATTAACCCCAGATGGGTTGTATAACAAATTAAGTGCCTGTGTTGCTAAGGTTCCTAAGTGTTTAGTGTGCAAATTCAAACCCAATCGGGTCTGTTCAGAGTGTGCTCTCAAGGCATGTGAGTTGTGTTTGGTAGCTTCTTCAGGACTTCAGCTATTGGACTGCTTTATGCGACTTTTGTATCCAGGACTGTTCCTCGTCCCCCCCCCTTTCTTCTTTTTTCCATCATGACCTTATACTGTGCCTGTTCTTTTTTATTTTTTTGTTCCATCATTACTTCTTTCCCTCCCCCCTTCTTTTTTTCTCTCCTTTCTTTTTTTATATCTTTCTCCCTTTCTTTCTTTTCCCTTTATACTATGTCTCACTGTCCATTTCATTCCTCCACTGTCATTCTTAGGAGTGGCTATGGGGGGAGCCCACAGCTTTGATACTTGAGGACTGCGTCCCTCTCGCGCAGTGACGACTGGCACGGTTGTTACTTCATACTGCACAGGCATGGCCACAGCGGGGGTGTGCGCGCAGCTCTCCCCAGCCGAGTCAGGTGTTGTGGTGATTCCGCACACCTGACTGGGGCATGTATATAGGGCTGACTTTCAGCCCTATACCATTACTACCCTCTATGGCGGAGGTCCGTTCCTGGACTCTCACCATCTATCCAGCAAAGATATTTATCTACTCATTTGTTTAAACTCTGCTGTTGTATATCCTTTATTTGTGGGAGATTCATAATACTTATCCTAGCTCTATGCTCTCTGCCCTTTGTAGACAGCCTGGATGTAATTACTGCCTGCATGTGCTTTCTGACCAGCAGGCTCCAATATACCCTGGTCTCTTTCGCTATTAATTTCGTTGACACTACAGCTTGCTCTCTGCTTGTTATATCGGGCCTCCCCTTCTCCATTCCTTACTAAGACTATAAGGTGAGGTGTTTTTTGTGTGTCTCTTTGAACACCAATTTCTCCTTTTTTGGTTATTTAAAATAGACCCCCCCCCTCTATTTGACTATCACTATTTTGTCATTATGGCTGTTTTTACATATATTTTTATATTTATATTATAGGCAACGTTGATGACTGCTGCTCAGTCTTATCACCATTTTTTCAGGCCTATACCCTGCAGGTATTGTTTATTTATCCAGGTTACCATCAATTGATCCAAGGTAGGCTTAATGCCTGTGTGAGTGGTTATATTTTTACACTCCCCTTTGCCCTCCTGCATGGAGTTACCCTCCTGTCTCTCCTATTTGTTGATAGAATTTTTATCTGTATTTTAACTGGTGGTTGACTGCGTCCCCCTTACCACCAGTACCAACTTTTATATTTTTGTATGTCCTGAACCAGGCACGCCCCCACGTATACTCTTTGTCACTGCATGCATGCTAATTTTGGGAGCTAACTCTGATCACCTCCTGACACTCCCTGCAAACCACTGGAGATATTCTACCTTTTAAATAAACTTTTTGTCTGTCTATTGTTACTGATTGCTTGTAATTGTATCTCTCTTTTATAGAATACTCTATTGTTCCTGAAGAAGCAATCAAATTACGAAACATGTAGAGCTTATTTCGTTCTTCTATATTCCAATTTACTGCAGGATTCCATCTCCGCCAATGTTTGCATTTATTGTATTCAATTTACATTAGAGAGGTCTAGCTAGCTGCTTGCATTTTTACTGCAATGTTTTTGAAATCGATTTTTGCACTATATGTTTAATAATAAATAAATGTATGTATGTTTTATAATTGGTGCCTACAAAGTCCATTTTTGTTGTTCTTGTGTTAATTAGATTGTCATTCAGGACATGGCACTGTTCTAACACAAAATTCCCACATCTTGTGCTGGAGTTTAGTTGACTTATTGATATCCCCTCTTCATCCTTGTATAGTATTGTATGCTGCGGCTCAGTGCGCCTGCACGGCCGCTATGGATACAGCTGGAGGCTGTATCTGCAATTGCCTCCTCCAACCGATAGTTCGCATGCGCATTGGGCAGTGAGGCTTTGGCGGCCATCTTGGTATAGGGAACACAGCTTAGATTGTGTATTTTTTTTGCCAGTAATACGGAAAGTCCATCCAATTAAACTTCCCCTCCCCTTTTTACTTTAAATTTTGGCTCCAAATTGGGCTCAGGGCTGCTTTGCATATCAAGTGTGTGCCCTGCAGTCCAAGTTACTTCAGTTTTACAGATATGTCTTATACTTTATCCGCACTCCTATTGCAGTGATTTTGGTTATATTGTTTTACAAATAGACTCTATATTTATTTCTTTTTGTTTTCTTACTTCCCCTTCCTACAGCTGATCCTCCTGCCCATATATTCACCATGAGCCATTCGTCTCATAATCAAGATCCTCTTGTATCCAATAGGTATGTGGACCACCTGTACGTGAGTATTTAAAAAAAAAAAAAAAAGAAAAGAGTGCGCAACTTTGTTTCAGCCCTGTTCCTTCAAAGCGGTCCAAAAATTCCTCAAGGCACCATGACAATAGCCCTGAGCGGAGGTCACGTTCTTCACACCATATGTCTTCCAGAAGATCAAGATCTCAAAGACATCGTCATTCACCTTCACCCCCACCACGGGCATCAAGGAAAAAATGCTGGGCCTCACTGTTCAGGAGGGAGGAGCCGGATGTGGGCGAGGTTAGGCTGCTAGGGATGTGAGACGGGAGCTCGGCGTCCCTCCAGCCGTGATGCGGACTACGAGCCCACGGAGTGAATGCTAGCCTCCCACCCCCTCATCACGGAGTGCCGTGCGGTGCATGCGGCAATCGCCCCCTCCCTTCCCCCCTGCGTCCCCTCCAGCTCCTGAGCCCGGAGGTAAGGTGGAGGAGCGGTGTCCACAAGCAGCGGCTCCCTGAATAGCAGCAGCATCAGCGCCGGGTCAGCTGTAACAACAAGAGATTATAGCAAGTGATTATAGCAACCACAGCGGGGAGTATGGTCGGGTCCACCGCGCCATCCCCCTCCTGGAGATAAAGCAGCTAGTACACAGGAAGCAAGACTCACAGGCTGATGAGCGTCAGTGTGTCAGTGGATAGGCTGCTGAAATCTATGCTGTAGGAACAGAAGATATCAACAGGCTGACAGCAAGTAAATGGGAATCTAGGCACGGAAGGAAGCACCCAGGAGTTACAGGGAGGTAAAAGGAAAAAAAAAAAAGGGTGAAAAACTGTATAACTGGAGCCTGGAATAGGTAAGACCCTGTGAAACACTTAATTAACAAGGAGGGTAAGTAAATCCCTTTTTATGACTCACAAATGTATGGATACTCCTGTCTTTTCATTTCTTGTAGACCGCTGCCTTAAATGTGATATCATTAGCAATATAATGTGATGGGTTCCATATATCTTATATACTAAAAATACAATAGTGCTTACTTAGAGCATCAGTGAATAATTGGACATACCTGGAAGAGGGGTGAATGTGAAGGCAGGGGAGGTGGTGAGGGCGAATCTACAAGGATATCAGCACCCCCAGAGCCCCCCCAGAGCCCCTCGCCTCCGGCTACACCCGGGGTTACATCCGGGGAGTGGGTTGCTAGATTCCATCCCTGAGCCCAGGATTGTGTTAATAAAGCATAATTAGCCCTGCAGTACATTCTTAATCCGGGAATCCGGTCAGATGTGCAATTAACGTACAAACAGGAGGAAGGCTCCTAAAAGACATTGAACATATTCCTGAGTGATCAAAGGCGGAACAGATAAAACTAATAACAGGCAATTAGCTACACGGTCAACACCACGTGCGGGCAACCTCTCACTTTCTGGGTCGGTACACATCATTAGCCTGTCCCTGTAGGGACCGGAAGAAACAGGGAAATGAGAGGCAAGTCAACAAGAGGGACTATGGCAAACCCTCCCAGGACTAGCTCAAGCCCTGGCACAATCAGGAGATACATGATGAACGACGGTAGCAAGGAAAGCCCGAGCAAATCAATAGGGGCAACAGCGGCAACAGGCACAAAAAATAAGACACCTGATCGTGCAGGGAAAGCGGGAACAAGAAGACAAATGGCTGATGGGGATATAAGACCTCTAGGCAGTGATACAGGAGCAGAACTTGTAGTGGAGCCCCAGCAAGACAGAACACTTCCCACCAAGGAGGAAATAACAGAAATGTTCGCCAGACTAGAGGTCTCAATCAAGGAGGAGATCAATATAGTGCATGAAAATATGAGCCACTTATTGAAAAGAGTGGAGGAAGTGGAATCCACAGTGGAAACACAAGGAGCCGAAATCCAAAAAATGAAGCTGCAGATGGAAGCAATGCAGGTTGACCAAAGAAATATCAAATATAGAATGGAGGACCAAGAAAATCGTAACAGAAGAAAGAACCTGCGTATTAGAGGACTTCCAGAATCACAAGATGGAACAGAGAACCTTCCACTCAAAATGGAAGAAATCTTCAATGATCTGATGAACCCAATGGAAGCTGGCCGAAAGCTCAAATTGGACAGGGTACACAGAATAAGAAAACCACCAGACATCAGGGGAGACTCACCACGAGATGTCATCGTGCGATTCCACAATTTCGCGGACAAAGAACAAATAACCTCCAACTTAAAGAGAAACCTCCAGGCTAAATACAAAGATACAAACCTGCAAATATTCCAATACCTTGCAGCTGAGACCCTCAATAGGAGAAGAATTCAGAAACCCCTCCTAGCAACCTTGAAAGCGCATGGAGTCCAGTACTCCTGGGGCTTCCCAGCCTGCCTGATTGGATGCAAAGAAGGCCGAAAGGCCGTGCTAAGATTCCCGGAAGACACGCAAAAATTCTGCGAACACCTAGAAATACCTCTTGCGGAAATCCCGGGATGGTGGGAGAAAAATACCAAAAATGACTCAATAGGGGAAACACCCACCTGGAGACCGGTTAGAAACCTGTAGTGAACCTGTAGTAAATCAAATACGGAAAAAAGGAAGAAATGAAAAAAGAGAAAAAAGGGGAAAAAAAGAGGAAATGGTGGTCCTAGGGAAGCGCCAGTACAGACATACAAGTTGTCTGGTTAGCAATGATGTAGTATGATCACGGGGCTGGTGGGGGGGTGACCGGGATGGGGGGGAGGTGAGAGGCACGAGGGAGGGAACCCCGGGACGGACAGCTCCCGTACAACAAACGAAAATCCCGCATCTTCGACCAAACCCCGCACCGAGCTCAACCTCTGGGGGACAACCGGGGGGCCGGGTGGTAGAGGAGGGCCACGGTTATACCTTTGGGCCGAGTTTGGGCCCGCTATACCCCCAAAGGGTTGGGGAAGGGGGGGAGGGAGGGTGTGTGGGAAAGGTGGGGCGTTCAGAGGGGGGGGAGGTGAGGGTGACGGGGTGGGGGGGATGGGGGAGGGGGGGAGCAAGAGAGCCCAATAACCAATAACACTAGGAGCTTGTTTTTTGGAAAAGTAAAATCTTAATAGGGGAAAGAGATGTCACCCAACTTAAAAATAATTTCTTATAATGTAAGGGGTCTGAGTGCCTGTATTAAACGAGCTAACATCCTGGGGGAATTGAAGTTTTTGAGGGCTGAGGTCGCTATGTTGCAGGAGACACACCTCAGTACCAAGAGGAATCAAATTATTTACTACAGGGACTTTCCAGAGTGGTACTACAGTGACTCACCAATAAGGGGCGCTAGAGGAGTTGCCATAGGGTTCGCCAGGGATACGAGGTTCGAACTAGAGGAGAGATTGTCAGACCCGGAAAGGAGATATCTCTTCCTGAAAGGGAAAATTAACGGAAGGAAGTATTCTCTGGCGAACATCTATGGGCCAAATAAAAACACTCACAGAACAGTCATGACCATACTGAGTAAATTTGAGACATTCAAGACGGGGAGAGTAATAGTGGGAGGAGACTTCAACCTATGCCTGGACCCAGAGAGAGACTGTACGTCCCGTGCGCGGGGGAGAGGGGGAGTGTGGCCAGGGAAACTAAAGAAAAAACTACACCAGCTCCAGCTGGTAGATGTCTGGAGGATACAACAGGGAGACACCAGGGACTACACTTTCTACTCCCCCGTGCACGGGACATATTCAAGACTCGATTTTTTCTTGATAGAGCATAGGATGCTGGAAGAAACTGCAGGGGCCGCCATTGGTAATATGACCTTCTCGGATCATGCACCTGTGAGTTTATTACTAAGGGTAGGAGAAACTGTGACACAGAGCACAGGGTGGAGATTAAACGAAGACCTCTTAGCAGACAGCGATACCCTAAAGAGAATAAAGGAGGAATTAGAATGGTTCTTTAAAATCAATACTCCAGGGGAGGTAAATGAGGCTACAATTTGGGAAGCCCATAAAACTTATATTAGGGGGATCATTATGATGATAGGAGGGGAAAAAAATAAGAGACTGAAAAATCAAAGGCTAGCCTTGACCAAAGAGATCCATAAATTAGAACAACAACATAAAGCATCAGGCGGGAGGGTGGTCTGGACGAACTTACTGAAAAAGAGGGAAGAGCTGAGGGCAACCCTAGAGCAGGAAACTCGCAAAATGTATTATCTGGTCAAAAAAGAGAGATACATGAATAGTAACAAACCCGGCAGACATCTGGCAAGGGCCCTAAAAAAGAAGAAAACAAATAACTATATAGAAAGCATTAGGACCAGTTCGGGGGAAATTAAACATAGAACGCAGGATATAGCTAGAACCTTTCAAACGTTCTATGAGGCACTATATGCAATAAAAGAGGGTCACTCTCGGGAACAGGACAAACATAGGCACGAGGCCATCAAAACGTTCCTAAAAGAGGCAAACCTAAAAAAAATCACGGAAGAGGACAGCAACATGTTAGATGCCCCCGTGACCCTCCAGGAAGTCAAAAGAGCGATTCAGGATATCCCAAACGGGAAAAGCCCAGGGCCTGATGGACTGACCGACCTTTATTATAAAAAGCTGCAAGAACCACTACTTCCCATACTGTGCTCCTACATAAATGGGATCGGGGTAAGCTGGGAGATGAGAAAGGAAGCTATAGAAGCAAACATTGCCGTCATAAAGAAGGAGGGAAAGGATAGCACTTTGTGTTCTGGCTACAGACCCATCTCCCTTCTGAAAATAGACACAAAGATCTACGCAAAGATCCTTGCAGATAGATTGAAAAGGGTCATAAAAGAGATGATCCACTCAGACCAAGTGGGATTTATACCAGGGAGGGAAGGGAAAGATAATAGCATTAAAACGCTAATGGTGACCCAGATAATGAAGGACAGAGGAGCCCCAGGTCTACTCCTGTCGATAGATGCTGAAAAAGCATTCGACAGGGTAGACTGGGGCTTTATGTGGAACACCTTGGAGGAGTTTGGGATTGGCGACAAAATGATTAAAAAGATCAAGGCACTATATACACACCCCACCGCAAGAGTTAAAATCAATGGTACCCTGTCTGGACCCATTGAAATGCAAAATGGTACCAGACAGGGATGCCCACTCTCCCCGCTGCTGTTCGTGCTGACGCTAGAACCGTTGCTGGCCAAGATCATACTCAGCCCGGATATCAGCGGTATAAAAATTGGGGAAGATGAATATAAAATAGCAGCCTTCGCAGACGACGTTTTGTTGTTTGTCACACGTCCAAGGATCACCCTCCCTAACTTACTAGCGACTCTCAGAAATTATGGTCAATTATCAAACTTCCGGGTAAACGCGACCAAGTCGGAAATAATGGAAGTGGTAGAAGACAAAGGAGGAGATAAGGCCTACCAAAAGAGCCTACCTTTCAAATGGGGGGTAAGGGAATTGAATTATTTGGGAGTAAAAATAACATTAACAAGAGAAACAATGTTCCAAGCCAACTACATGACCCTCCTCAACGAAATCGGAGTAGAGCTAAATAGATTTCCGCGGAATCGACTGTCATGGGGTGGCAGAATAAACTTACTCAAAATGTCAATCCTTCCCAAAATCACATATAAATTTCAAATGTTACCACTGGCTGTCACACAGAGCTATCTGAATAAAATACACACACTGTTTCTAAAATTTATTTGGAGGGGGAAGAAGCCACGAGTAAAGTACGCACAATTAGTGAATGGCAAGAAGAGAGGGGGATGGGGAGCACCAGATATTAAAAAATACTACACAGCTGTGATTTTGTCACGTATCTTAGAATGGGTTAACAACAATATAGATAAACAATGGGTGAAAATAGAGAACACAAGGAGTGGAGTAGATTTGGGAAAAAATGTTTGGATACCACCACAATTTAGAAAATTAAATATAAAAATATTTGATATCACGAAACATGTTTTAAACACTTGGGATAAGATATACATTAGAGAGAAGTGGAAATATAATTCGCCGCTAGTCCCTCTTGGGGGCACGGATTATTTCCCGCCGGGGAGGGAAGACGTGGCTGGAAGATGGATCCTGAGTGATGACGTCCAGCTTAAGGACATCACCAGCCAGGGAACACTGTGTACCTACCAGGAACTCAGGGCAAGAGACACCTGTTTTGCCATGGATAGCTGGAAATATAGGCAGCTCAAACATTTTGTAGAGTCCCTCCCGCAGCCAATAAGATCAATAGAAGACCTCTATCCACTTGAGAAAGTACTCATAAAGAAAAGTAGGAGGGGAGGAATGTCAAGGATCTATAAAACCCTGATAGAAATGGGAGAGACTGAGCGACCAGGATTTCTTGGGAAATGGGAGGAGGAGATAGGAAACAAGATTAGTGACAATGAGGCGAGGAGAATCCTGAGTAGAGCTAATGGCACATCAGTAAATTACAGGATCGCAGAAATGAATTTTAGAGTTTTGGCTAGAATGTATATCGCCCCGGACTTAGCACACAAAATACAGGATGAGACGTCGCAGTTCTGCTGGAGAGGGTGCAGAGAAATAGGGACTGCTGCGCATATTTAGTGGGCGTGTCCAGAAATAAGAAAATTTTGGGAGGAGGTAAGGGAGATTACATACATGATAACCAACAAGAAAGTGCCAGATGACCCCTGGGTGTGTCTGCATCACGGCAGCAATATACCTTCCAAAAACTACCGGAAAATCTTGCTGCCGCACCTCCTTAATGCAGCTAAGAGTCTCATCCCTAGGCACTGGAGGAACAGTAGGAGACCATCAATGCGGGAGTGGTTCGACAAAATAGACGAAATCTACTGCATGGAGTACTTAAGATACAGTGAAGGATTGGAGATGGAGGAATATGAGGAGATATGGAGAGATTGGGTTAGGTTCAAGGCCTCAAACCAGGCAGCTGAAGTATGGGATGACAAGGTAGAAAACACACCCTAAATAAAATATACAAATAAAGAAATAAGCCATGTACCTTGACAGGCTCTGGAAAAACCAGAAACAGTAGAAATGGATCAACAACAGTCTGAGGTTGCGCTGGGTCTCTCTCTCCCAAATAGGGGGGGGAGTTTGGGGTGGGGGGTAGGGAGGGGGGATATAGTAGTATGATAATAAAAAACCAGAAATGGCAGAGGGCAAACATTTTATAAGGCACTCATGGAATGTAAAATATATTCACATACAGAAAATGCCACAATGATGTGTAAGTATTGAGGAACAAGCTTGACTGAAAAGCTGAAACAATATCCTCTCATGAATAGTACTTGGCTGATGTGGCAAAAAAAAAAAAAGAAAAAAAAAAAGGAAAAAATGCTGGGCCTGTGGCGCGGTTCCACTCCCTAATAAGCTTGTCTGCAGAGACTGTCTCAGGGACTACGCAGCTAACCGGGAATTAGGACCTACTCAAACAAACCATGAGAGACTCTTTCTAAGTTAACCGCCATGATCCCTGCTCACCCGGTTTCTCAAGCTGCGCAAGTATTGGGTTTGGAACTTGACATTCCGGGTCTATCAGCTGTTAGTACTCCTTTGCCTCCATCAGGAAAAACAGCTAAACAAACTCCACTGGTAGATTCATCAAAGGAGTCCTCAGATGATACTGAACCATCTGGTTTTAATTTCTCCCTGGTTCAACCCTTTGTACAAGCGGTGAGGAGCGCCATTGCATGGGAAGACCCAGAAGAGCCTCCTCAAAATGGGGGAGATCAAGGAGATCATAGAGGATGAGTGGAACATAACAAATAAAAAGTTTTCTCTAGCATGTTTATCCAAACTGTATCCACTGGCAGATTTGGATACTCAGTCCTTAAGTTCAATGCCTGTGGTTGATACGGCTGTAGTGCGTCTGGCAAAAAAATGTAACGTTTCCAATGGAGGATTCAACGTCTTTCAAGGATCCCCTAGATAGACGTATTGACCTAGACCTCAAGAGGAGCTATCTAGCAGCAGGGGCGGCTTGCAGACCAGCCATTGCGCTGACATCTGTTTCCACAGCCATCAGGTCTTGGACTAAAAATGTTGAGACAGCCCTGCACCAAGACGTTCCTAAAGATGACATCATCAAAGCTCTGGAGGAGCTTAAGTTGGCGGCGGATTTCGTAGGAGAAGCTGCGATTTTGGTAAAAAGCAGTAGTTATGGCGCTGCCCTTGTGGGGTTAGAAAATTTTTTTTTCTATTAGTGGACAATTCCACTATATATTACCTGGTGTACATAACTCCTATAGATCTAGAGCATTATTCTTAAAAATTATATTTATGAGCGAAAAAAACAAAAAACCTATATGTACCAAAATAACGTGAGTGTTTTAGATCTGGAATCTGACTGGTACTCGGTTACTAATAATCACATTGTAATAAAAGTGAAATATCAACATGAAATTATTTCCACAAAGTGCATTTGTGCTAAATCAGTGCTATAAATGTCATAAATTGACTGCTGCTAAATCATACAGAATCATACAAAATGTCCAGTGCTATGAATTCCATAAAGTGACTGGTGCTAGATCATACAAAATCATACTAAATGTCCAATATAAAAGGTGACGGATGTGTTTTTAATTTGGTAAAAAGCAGGAGTAGTTATGACGCTGCCCTTGTAGGGTTAGACATTTTTTTTTCTAATAGTGGACAATTCCTCTATATATTACCTGGTGTACATAACTCCTATAGATCTAGAGTATTATTCTTAAAAATTATATTTATGAGCGAAGCAAAAAGCAAAAGAACAAAAAACAAAACAAAAAAAAACCTATATGTACCAAAATAACATGAGTGTTTTAGATCTGGAATCTGTGACTGGTACTCGGTTACTAATAATCACATTGCAATAAAAGTGAAATCTCAACATAAAATACTTCAATTATTTCCACAAAGTGCATTTGTGCTAAACCAGTGCTATAAATGTCATAAAGTGACTGCTGCTAAATCATACAGAATCATACAAAATGTCCAGTGCTATGAATGCCATAAAGTGACTGGTGCTAGATCATACACAATCGTACTAAATATCCAATATAAAAGGTGACTGATGTGTTTTTAACCAGTAATCTTGGATAGGAAAAGTTCCATTAATGAAAAAAAAAAAAAAAAGTTCTTTTTGGAGTATTTTAGGATGTTCAATCTCTGAGAAACAGATTTCTGTGGGAAAACTTCTTATCCAGGTGCTGGCTTTTTAATTAGTGCCTTATGTGCATGTACTGATACTGCTTGCGCTCACCGGATTTTCTTTCCCCTGCAGGGGTGCAGGCAGTCACAGTATCTGCCACTGTGTAGCAATCATAGATGTCTCCAAACTTTACTTTCCGGGTTGTTTTGATGTATTACATATAAAAGAAAGGAGGGATACCCATAGCGTAAAACTGTATAGGAACTTTTATTAAAGCTTAATAACACTGTGGTACTCACATTTTCAATGATAAAAACGAGCATGAAAAAGATATCAAAATCGCTTTGCTAGAGGTGCTGCAAGACGTCCGTAAGCCCGCCAAGCTGCGATTGACACAATTCGTTGTTCGGCCAATTCAGTGCTGCACTCGGTTATGGCAAAGCGGGCCTTATGGCTAAAACCTTGGACAGCCGATCTAGCATCAAAGCAGAATTGGTGCATGGTTCCCTTTGATGGAAAATCTTTGTTTAGCGAGAAAAAACTCGACAAAAGCAATCTCCAGAGTAACAGGGGGCAAATCTGGCTTACTTTCTCAGGACAGGAAGGTCCGGAGAACAAAGGCCTATTTATCCCGATTCCGGCAATCAAATTCTAGAGATTTCAGGCTGTCTCACCCCTTTAGGGACAACAGGAAATCGTGGAGAGGCACCCAGACTTTTTTTTTGGGAGCCAGAAAGAACAAGTCCCTCACCGCTCCCCAGAAGGGGACAAAGTCTTTTTGATGCCAAAGGGGCGGAGACGCCCCCATTAGGAGCCCGGCTAAAACTTTTTTTCCCTATCTGGGCCTCCAAGTGTCAAGACTCATGGGTCCTATCGACGATCCGGTACGGTCACTTCTGGACTTTCTCTCAGCAGCCTCCTCACATGTCTTTCAAAGAAACACAGTTACCGGCCTCCCCACAGAAAGCACTGGCCCTAAACCAATTTATGGAGTTTCTGCAGCGTCAAGGGGCAGCAGTACCTGTTCCCCCATTGGAGCGATTTACAGGTTTTTATTCCACCCTTTTCCTGGTGCAGAAAAAAACAGGCGACTGGAGACCTGTAATAGATCTGAAAAAGCTAAATTGATA
The DNA here is from genome assembly GCA_037952925.1 of Lithobates clamitans. Taxonomy (NCBI): domain Eukaryota; kingdom Metazoa; phylum Chordata; class Amphibia; order Anura; family Ranidae; genus Lithobates; species Lithobates clamitans. The sequence goes on along the minus strand of JBBGZY010000355.1, from coordinate 878,027 downwards.
CATCCATCTTGGAAGGTTCAAGATCGAGTCACTCCAAACGATTATCCAAACCATACAACCAGGAGACTGGTTAATATCGATAGCCCTGCAGGATGCTTACCTTCACGTCCCTATTCTACCATCCTTCCAAAAATACTTAAGGTTCGCAGTGGGTCATGTCCACCTGCAATTTCAGGCTCTGCCCTTTGGGCTGTGCACCTCCCCTCGGGTGTTCACAAAAGTGTTGATATTTGTCTTGGCCCCTCAGAGAGAGAGGGGATTAGGAATTTATCACTACTTGGACGATATCCTCTTGCAGTCAAACAACCCGAGCCAGCTTATAGCCCACAGGGAGATTCTTCTTCAGTCGTTGTCAGAGTTGGGGTGGTTGGTGAACCATCGAAAGAGCCAATTGATTCCAACACAACAGATGATCTACCTAGGAGCAATGTTCGATACACACCTAGGCACAGTCTCTTTACCCCAAAATGAAGATGGAGGGCATCATTCAGAAGGTATTCAAGACCATACAGAGGTCCCATCTATTAGCCTCACAGTGTCTGAGCCTTATTGGCACGATGTCCTCGTGCATACCTCTAGTTCCATGGTCTCACTGGCATCAGAGACACTTCCAGACGGGATTATTAACACAATGGAGATGGCAACATCTTTCTCAGACAATCCGTTTAACAATGCTAATGAGCAGGAGTCTGCACTGGTGGATGAATCCAGAGAATCTCTCCCGTCGCATCATTTGGGTTCCCACTCATGGACCACAATTACTTCAGATGCGAGTGGCCAGGGGTGGGGTGCCCATTGCAGAGAATTCCGGATTCAGGGAAGATGGTCCTTTCCCACCAGAGGGATAGTTTCCAACATCCTAGAAATGAGGGCAGCATTTCTAGCTTTAACCTCTTTTGCATCTCAGGTCAGGGGACAGAGTACTTCTGTGTTTGGACAACAAGGCTGCAGTCTCGTACCTTCAGAAGCAAGGGGGCACCAACAGCAAGGCAATTCTGAGGGAAGTGGAACCTGTAATGCTCTGGGCAGAGAGGAACCTGGTAGACCTTAGCGCAATATATCTCCCAGGCAAGATGAACATGGAGGCAGAGGAGGTTTGGGGACAACGATTGGTCTCTCCATCCCGATGTATTTAACCAGATCTCCAATCTATGGCAGACCCCACAGGTGGATCTCTTTGCTACGCAGGAGAATTCCAAACTCAGGAGATTCTTCTCTCGCCTTCCACATCCACAAGCGGAGGGAGTAGATGTGCTATCTTGTCCTTGGACCTTCGAGACAGCTTACGCCTTTCCTCCTTGCCCACTCATATCGAAGTTTCTCCTCAGACTCCTGAGCGAACCAGTCCAAGTGCTGGCAGTGCTACCCTATTGGCCGAAGATACCTTGGTTTCCACTAGCCATGCACCTCACTGTGGATCCTCTGATCAGAATTCCTCCCTACCCGCAGTTGTTGACCCAGGGCAGGCTGGCTCATCCAGACCCACAGCTGGATCTTCATGTATGGAGGTTGAAAGGAGGAGGTTTGAATCGTTAGGCTGTTCCCAAGAGGTCATATCCACCCTGTTGAAAGCCAGGAAACCTACAACCAACACAATCTATGCAAGGATTTGGGACAATTTCTTATCCTACACCACAGGAAAAGGATTTGATCCCATCTCTCCTTCCACTGCTGACGTTCTGAGTTTTCTGCAAACTGGTCTCAATTTGAGGCTCAGCCAAAGTTCCCTCAAGGTACAAGTGTGCGCAATTTCTGCAGCAACTAACACCAGGTGGGCAGAAGACCCTTTAGTGGTTACGTTCCTCAGAGGGGTATTGAAGATGCGTCCTTCATCCAGACGTTCCTTCCCAGAGTGGGGTCTTCCTCTAATATTGGAAGTCCTATCCACTCATCCGTTTGTGTCGGTTGAAGAGGTCTCAATTTGGAACTTAACTTTAAAAACAACTTTGCTGTTGGCTATTACATCCGGCAGGAGGATTTTGGAACTCCACTCTCTGGGCGTGGGGGATGAACATATATCCTTTTTCCCAGATAGGGTAGAACTTCGCCCTCTCCAAGGGTTTACGCCTAAGGTCACCTCAATGGCAAACCTGTCAGAACCATGGGCATTACCAGTTTTCATGGACTCAGAATCAAACTCCTGTCACAAGTTAGACATATCCAAAGTCCTCAGGGCCTACTTGAAAGCCACAGCAAGTTTCAGGAACTAAGAAAGATTATTCATCATCCCGTGGGGTAAGAATAGAGGAAAGGAAGCTTCTACCAGAACCTTGGCATCCTGGGTTGTCAAGCTAATTCAGAAAGCATACAGGGTGAAGAACTTGGAACTTCCGGCTCAGGTGAATGCTCATTCAACAAGAGCAGTATCAGCTTCTTGGGCAGCGAGGGCAAATGTTTCTTTGGAAACAGTATGCAGGGCCGCCACTTGGTCTTCTCAACACACGTTCCTTAAACATTATCGTGTTGATCCCAGAGCTCTTACGACTGTAGAGTTCGGAAGAAGAGCACTTTTTTGCTGTTTTGTCTGTATCTGATTAAAATTTTTTGTTAAAGCATTAAACCCACTCGTGTGAGCTAGTTATTTATCACATGTATGCTGCTATGGAGGCACCAGGAAAATGAAAAATTGTATCATACTTACCGTAATTTTCCTTTCCTGGTGCCAATCCATGGCAGCATAAGCTCCCACCCTCGGTATTCTATATTACGAAGAATGTTGGGGGAGGAGCTATGCCCTTTAATTTATGCTAGTCACTGAAGGCTAGTCCTGAAGGTGGAGTAGAGGCGGAGCTCTATCATATGTATGTTGCCATGGATTGGCACCAAGAAAGGAAAATTACGGTAAGTATGATACAATTTTCTGTTTTTTGGCCACAACCATAAACGCTTTATTTGGAGAGGAGACAACAAGGCCTATGATGAAAGGTACACCATTCCTACTGTGAAACATGGAGGTGGATCACTGATGTTTTAGGGATGTGTGAGCTACAAAGGCACAGGAAATTTGGTCAAAGTTGATGGCAAGATGAATGCAGTATGTTATCAAAAAATACCGGAGGAACATTTACATTCATCAGCCAGGAAGCTGGCATGGGACGTACTTGGGACATTCCAACATCACAATAATCCAAAACACAAGGCCATGTCGACCTGTCATTGGCTACAGCAGAATAAAGTGAAGGTTCTGGAGTGGCCATCTCAGTCTCCTGATCTCAATATCATTGAGCCACTCTGGGGAGATCTCAAACGTGCAGTTCATGCAAGACAGCCCAAGAATTTACAGGAACTGGAGGCTTTTTGCCAAGAGGAATGGGCAGCTGTACCATCTGAGAAGATAATAAGCCTCATCCACAGATACCACAAAAGACTTCAAGCTGTCATTGATGTTAAAGGGGGCATGGTACGCGGTATGAAGAACTGGGGTATGTAAACTTTTGGTCAGGGTCATTTGGGTAGTTTTTTTTGCCATTATGATTTAAAAAGAGTAAACATAGTTGATTTTATAATAAATGGCTTCTGCCAAACACTAACCATGAGTGAAAGAAAAGTTTTTGTGTTATCATTCATATTCTCTGAAAAATGGCCAAGAAATCATAAATTCTGCCAGGGTATGTAAACTTATCAGCACAACTGTATATATATATAATATAATATAATTAGATAATAATATAATATAATTAGATTTTTTTTAAAAAGCTCTTTTCTTATTTATGTATATAGCTTTTTTTTAACTTTGACTGTGAGCCACATAGGTTTTATTTTTTAGCCTTTTAACCACTTGCCTACTGGCCACGTTTACCCATTTCCTGCCCAAGCCAATTTTCAGCTTTCCTCACTGTCAGACTTTGACAATTGCGCAGTCGTGCTACACTGTACCCATATGAAACTTTTATAATTTTTTTTCACACAAATATAGCTTTCTTTTGGTAGTAATTAATGACCACTGGGTTTTTTATTTTTTGCTAAACAAACGAAAAAAGACATGATTTTGAAAAAAAAAGTTATAAAATTTTGCAAACAGGTAATTTTTCTCCACTGATGTGTTCTGAAGAGGCTGTACTGATGGGCGCTGATAGGCGGCACTGATGAGGCTGCCCTGATGGGGACTGAGAGGTGGCACTGATGGGTAGCACTGATTGGCAGCACTGGTGGGACTGCACTAATAATCAGGACACTGACAATCGGTGCCCTGATTATCAGTGCCAATGTCCTTTTAACATAAGCTGGTTATCGGCTTGTCTTTACAGCTGTCATTGGCTGACAGCTGATCACGTGGTAAAGGGTCGCAGTGATTGGCCCTTTTCTTTAATCTGTGATCAGCTGAGTCCAAAGGACTCGGTGGTCACAGAGCCTGCCACCCGTGCGGCGCAAGGGTGTGCGAGCAGCAAGATCACAGGAGGACTTATCTCTCACTCGTACATTGCTGCCCTGGGCCCCTATCAAACTGCTTATACATTTTTCAGCCACTGTTGTCTATGGAACATGTCACTGTAAATTTGTTCGTTTACCTGAACAACTGACTCATCTATGGAAGGTAGGTTTGTGGTTTTGAGGTGCTTTGGTTCACTCTGGGTGGACATTGGGTAAACTGTACACAATAAAGTGTGATACTGAAAAGAAAATCAAAAGCTCTATGTGACTTGTTTTGACATGGTTTGGCAATTTGTATGAAGTTAATAGTGTTGGCAAGTATATACTTAACCGCTTCAGCCCTGGAAGATTTGGCTGCTGAATGACCAGGCTATTTTTTGCGATTCGGCACTGCGTCGCTTTAACTGACAAGTGCGCGGTCGTGCGGCGCTGCACCCAAACAAAATTGATGTCCTTTTTTCCCCACAAATAGAGCTTTCCTTTTCTGGTATTTGATCATCTCTCTGGTTTTTATTTTTTGCGCTATAAACAAAAAAAGAGCGACAATTTTGAAAAAAACACAACATTTTGTACTTTTTGCTATAGCAAACAGGAGCACCATTGTGGGATGTATAGGGTAAATGAGCTTAAAAAAAAATGTATATTAGATTCCTCCTTACGATAAATATTTGTTTAATTACTATGTTATATTTATTTGTTTACTTTCTTTCTCTCTCTATGTAATATTTCAGTTTTATTAATGGTACCACACAGTCTCCTGAAAAAGCTCCGCAGAGCGAAACATGTTGAGAAAATAAGTGGTATCTGCATCATGAATTGTTGTTGTATTTTTTAAACATTTTTTGGAAACTTTTGTAATGCATTTGGCCTTATATAGGCTTTTTAAATAATTGTAATAAAATTTCTCTTTTTTCAAATTTTCACTTGGATTACATTGACACCTTTAAAGTCCCAAGGCTCTATGTCTTAAAGCCCTTTCTTCCTCATTAGTAAACATACAGGATGTGGTGTCTTAACAGTTGGTCTTTTTTGTTTCCACGCTTCATTACAAAGATGAACGTAGTAGTACAGCAAGCAGGATCAGGAGCCAGAAGGAACGTCAGCCGAGCAAGTCTTCAACAGGAATGCAGGAGAAAGTCTCTGGGATGTTGACAAAGGTGAAGGCAGAGATCAAGTGAGCTGGACGACTTTAAGTAGGGAGGACTGACGAGCAGAATCAACAACAGCTGGGTAACTGTGGAGAGAGATGGGAGCTGGCAATTAGCCAACAGCTGAGCGGCCATCTCAGAGAAGGAAGGGCTGAGCTCAGCCCTGACAGTACCCCCACCTCAACTACCCCTCCCCCTGGAAGAACCACCGGGCTTGAGGGGAAAATGCCTATGGAAATCACAGAGGAGGACAGGGGCATGTACGTCCAAGGATGAGACCCAAGAGTGTTCCTCCGGACGGTACCCCTTCTAATGCACCAGGTACTGTATGTGCCCACGGAACCTACGGGAGTCAACAATGGATTGTACTTCATACTCCTCATAGTTCTCAACCTGTATAGCGTGAGGACGTGGCACCGAGGTGGTAAAGCGTTTGCAGACCAAAGGTTTCAAAAAGGAGACATGAAACACATTTGAGATGCGCATACTAGGAGGAAGGTCCAAGACGTAAGCCACTGGGTTAATCCTGCGAAGGATACGGAAAGGCCCAATAAACCGAGGTGCGAACTTCAAAGAAGGAACACGAAGTCGGAGGTTGCAAGATGACAGCCAGACTCTGTCCCCAACCTGGTAGGAAGGTGCAGGCAGGCGTCTGCGGTCAGCATGGAGTCTGTACCTATCGTTAGCACAGGGCTCGACAAACCCCGGGCGCCAGGTCGCATTTGCGACTAGAATTAGCGACCTGGCGCCTGGGGCAGCACAGCTGGGGTGTCCTGTGTCCGTTCGACACCCCCACCCCCCTCCCCGCGATCACGTTGGGCCGCGCCGGTAATTGAAGCCCCGGCTTTGCGGCCTACTGCAGTCCTATGGTTCCTTCTGCAATCGGGCGCCCTCTGGTGGTGGCCGTTGGTATGACAAGACATCCACCAATGCTAATGGAGCTTCCCCTGCCTGTTTTCACTGCCTGCTCATCTCCTTCCCTTTACTTAGAACCCCCAAACATTATATATATTTTTTATTCTAACACCCTAGAGAATAAAATGGCGGTCATTGCAATACTTTCTGTCACACCGTATTTGCGCAGCGGACTTACAAGCGCACTTTTTTGGGAAAAAATACTTTTTTAAATTAAAAAATAAGAAAACAGTAAAGTTAGCCCAATTTTTTTATATTGTGAAAGATAATGTTACGCCGAGTAAATTGATTCCCAACATGTCACGCTTCAAAATTGCGCCCGCTCATGGAATGGCGACAAACTTTTACCCTTTAAAATCTCCATAGGGGATGTTTAAAAAAATTCTACAGGTTGCATGTTTTGAGTTACAGAGGAGGTCCAGGACTAGGATTATTGCTCTCGCTCTAACGATCGTGGCGATACCTCACGTGTGGTTTGAACACCGCTTTCATATGCGTTTTGCTTCTGCAAGCGAGCTCGGCGGGACGGGGTGCGTTTAAAAAAATTATTTTTTTTTCTTATATATTTTACTTTTTATTTTTACACTGTTTAAAAAAAAATGGTGTCACTTTTATTTCTATTACAAGGGATGGGGCACATTTAAATTTTTTTTTTTTCTTATTTTACCTTTTTTTTTTTCACTGTTCTTTTAAAAAAAAAAAAAAAAAGTCACTTTTATTCCTATTACAAGGAATGTAAAAATCCCTTGTAATAGAAAAAAAACATGGCAGGACCTCTTAAATATGAGATCTGGGGTCAAAAAGACCTCAGATCTCATATTTACACTAAAATGCATAAAAAAATAAAAATAAAAAATTGTCATTTGAAAAAAAAAATAATAAAATGTCCCTTTAAGAGCTATGGGTGGAAGTGACGATTTGACGTCGCTTCTGCCCTGCAATGACTTGGAGATGGGCGGGGCCATCTTCCTCTCACTCGTCTCCATGTCAGGCCAGGGATAGATCCGGATCGCCTTCGCCGTTACCGACGGCCACGGTAAGCAGTGAAGGGCACCGGAGCGCGGCAGTAGGGGGGGCCCCTCTCCTGCCGCCGATAAAAGTGATCTCGCTGCGAATCTGCTGCAGAGACCACTTTTATCTGAAAGAGAACCGCCGGCTCTTGAAGAGAATACCGGGGTTATGGTAGCTAGCTGCTACCATAACAACGGTATTTCTCTTCAAAGACAGGACGTATATAGTCGTCCTGCGGGAAGGAAGTGGTTCATTAAAATGAATTTATTATTTGTCATTTCCCTGCTTGGCCCCTTTCACACGGGCTGTCTGATCAAGTTCGCCTGTCAGTTTTTCAGGCGGACCTGATTGGATCCTTAGCAGGAATATGGCGGTCTTATGTCCCTGCATGGCAGGAAATAAAAGCAGTCACATTCGTTCTAGTCGTCTCTGTGTAAATTTAAGATTGGTTAATTTTTATATTGAAAATTAAGCTTTGTCAGTCGTTTAAAAAAAAAAAAGAAAACCTGGCTCCTAACTATTTTAGCTGGCTCCTAGATTCCAAGCAAATTTGTCAAGCCCTGTGTTAGCACGTTGCAAAGCCTCCTGAACTTGTGCCCAAGTGGAACGAAGACCATGGAGATGCTCCTCTAACGCAGGAATACTCTGTGAAACAAATGAGTCAGGCAACATGGAAGGTTGGAAACCATAATTCGCCATAAATGGGGACAATCAGGAAGCAGAATTCAAGGCACTGTTGTGAGCAAACTCTGCCCATGGTAATAGGTCTGACCAGTTGTTATGATGGTCAGAAAAAATAGCAACGTAAGAATTGCTTCAAGTACTGATTGGCTCGTTCTGCGGCCCCATTAGACTGTGGGTGATACGCAGAGGAGAAAGCAAGCTGAATTCCCAACTGTGCACAAAAGGCTCGCCAGAACCGGGAGGCAAACTGACTACCCCTGTCCGAGACAATCACCTTAGTTATTCTCGGGGGAATGGTCTCTTCACCCCAACATTTTTTGGGCTGTTTGCCAAAGATGGTGGCGTCCGGACGTAGATCTTCTAGCGTCCAGATTCAACATGAAGTTAGTCAACTTTGTGTCCAGGACAAGGGATCCACTCTCATGTGGAACAGATGTGTTGTGACCCCGTGGGATCAGTTTTCACTGATTTATGCATTCCCTCCTATTCAGTTGCTACCACAACGATTTTGCAAGATCAAGCTGGAAAGAAAGCCGGTAATTCTGGTAGCACCAGCATGGCCCAGAAGGTCATGGTATGCAGAAATCGTAAAGATGGCATAGGGGGATCCATGGTTCCTTCCACTAAGGCCAGACCTGCTCTCATAGGGGCCGATATTCCATCCTACTTTACAAATGCTAAATTTAACAGCCTGACTATTGAAACCCACATTCTGAAGAAACGTGGGCTTTCCGGGTCAGTTATCTCTACTTTGATTAATGTAAGGAAGCCAGCTTCCAGAACTATATATTACCGAGTCTGGAGGGCTTATGTTTCCTGGTGTGAATCCAAGGGTTGGCACCTTCGGAGATATATCATAGGCAGAATTCTTGCCTTTCTACAATTAGGCGTAGAGATGAAATTGGCCTTGAGTACTATTAAGTGCCAAGTCTCAGCCTTATCAATCTTATTTCAAAGACCGCTTGCTACGCATTCGTTAGTCCAGGGTTTTATGCAAGGGGTGATGCGGATTAATCCGCCAGTTAAATCACCTTTGAGCCCTTGGCACTTAGTTTTGCCAGTGTTACAAAAACAGCCATTTGAACCGATACAGCATATTCCCTTAGTTCTTCTGACAAGGAAGCTGGTGTTCTTTGTTGCTATATCCTCAGCAAGGAGGGTTTCGGAATTAGCTGCTCTTTCTTGTAAAGAGCCATACTTGATTTTTCATGAGGACAGAGTGGTGTTACGCCCTCGTGCAGACTTTTCACCAAAAGTGGTTTCAGGTTTTCACCTGAACCAAGATATTAGCATAGAGGGTGAGTATACCTCAATTAAATCAATAATGATACAATTCAGTAATCAGTGCCATCATCCCGGTTGGAACGACTAAAAATTATAGGGGTGGAGGTGTGGAGGCAGCTGCTGCCACTTGCCTAACCACACATGCACCTCTATGAGTTGGGACTCGGCACCCGTTAGTAACAAGCAATTCAGGTAAATTATATAAAAAAGGTATAAACTTTAATAATTAAAAAACACATTTGCAAAATAGTACATACATAGAATGCTAAAACAAATTAATACACCACACTTAGCACAAGCATAAACGGGTATAACCGTAAGATTTCTTGTGGAAAGGGGTATCTAAGATGGTTCCTCAACCGGTTTTGCGGTTAAGACCGCTTCTTCAGGAGGGATAGGTCTAAAACATTAAACTTTAATTTAGACAAAATTGAACATAAAATAGCAAGCAGAGGTAATAAACACCATACAAAGTAATAACAAAATAGAAGACTGGCTCACCAACTCAAACGGATTGAAAGGGATAGTAGAACCCCACACAAATCCCCCCACGGCGGACAAGGGGGATTATGGACAATTTCTGGTTAAATAAATAATATATGTAAGGAAACTACAACTTATAAAGTAAAAAGGGTTGGGGAAGTGCTCACCCAGGTGGAATAAATGGATGTCAAGGCAGGGAAGGTGATGTGATGGGGAAGAAGGGAAGGAGGAGGGAAGGTGATGGAGGGACGGAAAGGAGGGGGATTGATGTAGGAGGGGAGACAGGAGGTGAAACAAGGGAGGGGAGGGGAGGGGAAAAGGGGGGGGAGAGGAGGGAGAGAGGGGGAGAGGTAAAGGGCAGGGAGGTAGGGGAGGGAAAGAGGGAAGGGAAGAGGGATAGGAAGGGAGGGGGGGAGGGTGGAGCTGGAGGGGAGAAAGGTAAGGGAGGAAGGGGGAGGGAAGGCAGGCCAAGGGCAGGAGGAGGGAAAAACAGGTAGGGAAGATTGGAAAGTGGGGGGGGGAGGTGAGGGAAGGCGGGAAGGAAGGGGAGGGTGGAAGGCGGGAAGGAAGGGGAGGGTGGAAGGCGGGAAGGAAGGGGAGGGTGGAAGAGGGAGGGAAAAAAAGGGGGGGGAAAGGTGAAGGAATATCCCAAAGCAACCTGGACATCGGATAGTGAGGACGTACAACATTAAAATAATTGTATAAGCCAGTGGGCACTCACCAACACGTTGGCTAGTCAATGATACTGCATGGGCTGCCTAGCTCAAATATCAAGTATAGTATTGGTAGGTAATTGAGATTGGTCCCAAGAAATAAAATTGAACAATCAAATCCCATTTACCATAAATGGGACTCCCAGGTAACCACCAGATCTGTAATCTAAAAAAGGGTATGATGTGAAACCTCTGAAGGTCAGCGGAAAGCAGAGGTGAGTGGAGCAGAAGAATAGAAGAAAGAAATAAGAACAGGGAGCAGAAATTGAAAGAAAAGGAAAGACCCCAAATTCTGACCAGAATCAGTGAACACCAGAAAGAGAAACAGCTGCAGAAAGAAAGTGATCAATTGCAATAGGAGGGACAGGGAGAGAGTGTGCGGGGTGATAAGGCTCATCCCAGTAGAGTAACCAGCCCAAGATAACATGCAGAGTAAAGGGATAGAGCAGGGTGTGGAGACGAAGGGTGAAGGAGTCCACAGCCAGTGGGCAACCGACCTTGAGAGGGAGAAAGATCACATAAGGCAGCCCAGCAGAACGTCCGTTAAGGCTCAATGAGTGGTCCCGAATGGGGCCGCTAGAAGAGCTCCCCAACCCGGAAGTCAGATGCACGCCGCCGCTGGCGGCATCTGACGTAACCGGGTCTGTTTACCTGCACTGCGCAGGTGCACAGAGATCGTGCTCCTGCGCAAGCGCGCGCTGACGTCACAAGGATCTGAGCGATCCAAGACTGTACAGTGCAAGCAGGCGATTGGATCTGCCAGGGTAAACACGTGTCCGCCGGGTGGAGAGAAGACAAGGGATATCAAACCATACCAAGGCCGCTGAGGGGGAGGGGGAAGGGGGGGGGAGAAAAAGAGGAGCGAGTCTTCTGTACAGCAAAGATGTACAACAGATTAAAATAAACATAACAAAAACGCTGAATAAATTCGTAGTATATGAATTTCTGGGGGTAAAGGAAACACCAGAATGTCACCAATCCTAGCATACATGTGGATCATTAACCTGGATGAAACGCCCAAAAGAGGATACCTGGACATGAAATAATAAGTGGTGTGAGAATGGGGGCAGGGGAGAAAAGGGAGAAAGGGAAGGGGGGGGGGGGAACAGGGAACAAGGGGGGAAGAAGGGGGAAGGGAAGGAAAGAGGGGGAGAGGAGGGGGGAGGGAGAGAAGGGAGGGAAAAGGGGGAGGAAAGAACGGGGGGGGATAGGGGGAAGGGGATAGGATAAGGGAAATGCGGAAGGGAGAGGGGGGAAGAGAAGGGGGGGAGGGGAAAAAAGGGGGGGGTGAGGAACCAGGGAAGGGAGGTAGACCACAAGATCATAAAAAAGATCTATAGGATATCGTTTCATTGAGGCCGGGGGACAGGTGGCATTCAGCCTTTTTATCCATAAGGTTTCCCTCTGAAGGACTGTACGATCCCAATCACCTCCCCTTGGATTGGGTTGCGCCACCTCAAGAACTACTAATTGTATGACAGAATTGTCAAATCTATGGTAAAGTCCAATGTGTCTACCAACTGTCGTTAATTTACCATTCTCGGAGTAGTAGAGGTGGCCACCAATCCTCTGCCTTAGTTTTCGAATAGTCTTTCCAACGTAAAAAGCTCTACAAACGCATAACATCAAATAAACCACACCTCTGGTACCGCAATCCGCAAACGCTCGTGGGGTGAAAACTTCTCCATTTGGTAAAATAAATTGTTTCCCCTCACGAAACCAGGGACAGCGGGGGCAATCACCACATCTAAATGTACCCTTAGGTCTGATCCTAGGAGATTTTTCAGAAGTGTAATGACTGGAAGTAAGTTGGTCCCGCAGAGAACATGCCCTGCGGAACACCACTTCAGGAGTGGAACGAACATATTTACCTAGGATCTGATGTTCGGTCAGGTGATGCCAATTATTAGATAGGATATTGGCGAGTACGTTATGATGTGCTGAATATGTGGTGATGAACCTCACGGGGTCGTTGGAAGATGGAGGTTTTTTTCGATTAAATAATAAAGAGTTGCGGGATTGTGACAAGGCTCTATTGAATGCCTTTCTAAGGTTAGTGGAAGAGTATCCTCACAGTAGAAGACATTCACGTAATGCCTTGGCCTGAATTCTGAAATTGATGTCCAGCGTACAATTTCTAGGTAAACGCAGATATTGTGCGTAGGGTATGCTACGCACTAAAGAACTGGGATGGGCACTAGTAGCATACAGTAGGGTGTTACCAGCCGTAGGTTTACGGTATAAATCCGTGCCAAGGGTGCCGTCTTGTTGTTTAATGATATTAAGATCTAAGAATGAAATCTGATCGGGGTCAATTTTAAAGGTGAACTTGAGATAAAGATCGTTATTATCCAACTCATGGAAGAAATTCAGAAGTTTCTCTTTAGGTCCTGTCCATACTAGGAATAAATCGTCTATGAAACGATACCATAGTAAGATGTCATCTAGGAATTCTGTGTATCTATCGTCCGAGTGGCCTAGCCTCTCCCAACCACCTAGATAGAGATTTGCGTAAGCTGGAGCGCAAGATGTCCCCATGGCCACTCCTTGTATTTGTAGAAACAATTGGTTGTTAAAGACAAAATAATTTTTAGTTAAGATACATTGTAATAATGTAAGTACAAAGTGATTGAGTGGCCATGTGCTGGTATCCTGCTCAAAGAGAAAGGAACCAGCTGTCCGTGCTTGTGGGGGATACTGGAGTAGAGCGCCTCAATATCAACTGCCATGAGCAGGGCGTTCGGAGGGATCTGGATTCCCTCAAGGTGCTGCAACAGATCAGTGGTATCCCTAATGTAGGACGGGAGGCTACGTACGTGAGGCATCAGAAATGCGTCAACGAACTTGCTGGCTTTGTTGGTTAAAGAACCTATCCCCGAGACAATGGGCCTTTCTGGGTGGGTATGAACATTTTTGTGGGTCTTGGGAAGGGCATAGAAGGTGAGGACATGGGGAAATTTGGGGATCAGGAACTCCAGCGTGTCTTTGTCAATGAGGCCTGAGAAAAAGGCCTCAGTGTAAAGACTCTGGAGTTCCTGTGCAAAGGATGACACATGGGATTGGGTGATAGATTGGTACCAATTATGGTTATTGAGAAAGGCCAAACACATGGATTGATTTTGATTGTGTGTCATGAGGACAATGTTACCACCCTTATCAGACTGTTTGATGATGACATTGGGGCGCCTCCGCAAAGATTTGAGAGCTTCAATTTGACTGGTGTAGCACTGGAACGGACATTACTCTGGAGGGAAAGAGTGGAGGATAGAGATGAATCAGATTCGGTGTCCACTGTGGAGTTCCTAGAAGTATTAGTCCGGGGGGGCCCCTTCTACCTGGGTTTCTCCCGGACCAACGGTACGCACGGCCCTCAGTGAAGGCTGTTCCATCTTTACTAAGTTTAGTTTGTTTTTTGACAATGATGTCTTTATTCATTATCTCTAAACGTTCTATAAGCTCTTTCCACTTAGTTTAAAATACTGTGTTGTCAGCTAGATGGGAATAATTAGAGTTGAGACGTTCTATGTCACTATCGAGAGTAGTCATATCCTGGGTGTACTGGGTAATAAGTAGTCTGAATAAATCAAGGCTGCATTTGGTTAAAATATTTTCCCACATTTTTTTAAAATCGACCGATTGGGTCTTTTATGGTGGGGAAGATTTCACTTCTCAGACCAAGATATTGTCCTGCCATTTAGTAACTAATGGATAAAGGGACAGGGGATTATAGCGGTGCTAGAGCAAAAAGTGTGAAAATGAGATAAAGATATAAAATTACAAATAATACTTTATTTCACAAAATTCAATACAGAGAAAACAATAAAATCATTAGCAGCAAAAAGCATATATATTGCGTATGACCCAAATGCAGTGGGGTGGGCCAGGTGGAGACGGCCTTCGAAGCAAGGGCTCAGTTTCCTACATGTTTCGCCAAAGCATTGGCTTCCTCAGGGAATAAGAGCTTTTTGCAATATATAAGAATCTATGCATGGAGATACAAAAACATCATGTAAACAAACAAAAGCATTGGGATATAGGCTGTTGTAAACAATGCTATAAATTGGAATATTATGGCCGGACAATCTCGCACAGGGAGGTAACCCTAAAGTGGCCCCAGGACTCCGAACATACCAGAACAACAGACACCCAGGGGAAGCCCGGCAGGGGGCCCCCAGACTAGGGAAGGACAGACTGCACCGTATTAATGCTTGCAGGGTGCACATAGAAGACCTGGCGATTAAATGTATTGAAAATTAGGAAATGGTAATGACTAAGTAGGTTTGAAGTGTATGTGAAATATTTAATTTTAAGAACTTGAGTAGAATAATAAACTATACATAAGTTAAATAGGGCATAAAAGCCTCAAGAGAACTTACACTTTAAAAGCAAGTTGATTGATAAGAAGGAAATGCCTGAAGATGGATTAAAAAGACAAGCATGGACGGCTGGTGGAAATATTGGATAGTAATCTGCATAAGAGAAAATGAGCCAGTTGACCTTACAGGGATTGTTTAGCAACAGTCTTGTCAAAGGATAGAAAAAATTACAAAAAACAGCTTACCTAATAAGCTATTTGCAAGGCATGTGATTGTCACCAATCAGTTTTCACATAACTTGTATAGAAGTGAGAAGTTAGATAATGGCAGGGAGTTGATAAGTCCTGGGAGAGGGTGGATAAGGGCTAAGTTAGAAATGAAGAGACAGATTGTTCAGGGATAGCTGAGAGGTGAGTAGCCATTAATAATTACCTTGTCGGTATGTGCAGAGCAGGTACAGGTGTTTTCCTTGTCCAGCTGATAGAGTGGACAGGCCGGCTTCTTATATCCCCCCCACACCTGATCGGGTAATGATCAGGTGTGCGGACGCTAAAGGAGGGCGTCCGGGCATGCGCACTGGGCGGCATCATGGAGCCTACAAGGTCCGACATGCACCGCGCGCGCACGCTCAAACTCCACGGCCCCAGTGTAGCCAATGGGAGAGTAGAAACACCGTGAAGCCAAAGATCCAGCGGCGCTACCAAAGCCCCATTCGCAGATGGAATGAAGGAGGCTGGGCGGTGCGAGCGATGCGCAGACACCTGGGGCAGACAAGAATTGTTCTGCCCCGGGCGTCCGTACAAGCAACAACAGCGCTAGCTCCGCCCATCCCAGCGGGGGGCCGGAACCAAGCCCCCCCGAGGGACGAATGGGGAACAGGCAATGCAAGAAATCAGAGGATGGGACCCCCCCGGTGGTGAGATAGGGCGTGGGCAGAGGCGCAGGGTGAGGGGAATGGTCCCCAAACAGCCCAACGGTCCCATAGGTCTCTGGGGGCGGAGGGAATGTCCCTGTGCCTCAACCCACGTAGTCCAGCCACATAGACCATAGAATGCATAGAGAACCACAGGGTCCCAGTATAAACAAAAAATAGATAAGACAATAATTGTTATGAAACTGATACAAATCTAGTATAAACCTCAGAACAGAGAACAACAAAATGAATAAGTGTCAATTATACAGTATCACCAAATAAATATACAAGAGTAAATATTGATATGGACATTTTTGCAAGTCGCTATTGTTCCATGGTAAAGTATCTAAGACTATGTAAGAAGAGCACAATAACATGCCATGACAGAAAGATCAGGGGAAAGAAAGACAGAAAAAGGAAAGGGAGACGGAGAAAAGGGAAGAGAAGAAGGGAAAAAGAGAGTAATGGAAGAGATACTATGCTTGGCGTGAGTGGAAAGGGAACATATAGCAACTGAATGCATAGGTGAATATAGTAAGACAAAATATAATAAACTAAAGGATATCCCGACTCACAAAAAAGGTTTAAAACTTATGTGTTCATTGAGCCCAGGAAATTTTGTGGCCTGTAAGGTGTGGATCTATTTTGTTTCCAACTGTAATAATCTGTTATCAATGCTCCCACCTCTAGCATGTGACGGGACATGCTCGAGAATTGAATAACATGAGGATCAAAATTGTGGTGGATAGCAATGTGCCGGTTAATGGCTGTGGTGGTGGTATTTTTGAATAAAGGTTTGATGTGGTCTCGGATGCGAACCTGGAAGGCACGCTTGGCTTTTCCGATGTAGTACGAGCCACATCGGCATTGAGCCAAGTATACGACTCCCACGGTGAGGCAGGTGACTCGATATTTAATACTGTGAATTAGTCCATGGGGCAGAACCAGTTCCCTGGAATTGGTTACAAAGATACAAACATCACATTTGCCACACTGGTATGTTCCAGTGCTATTGGAAGCATGTTGTGTGTCAGTTGAATGATGGCTTTTAATTAGTCGGTCTCGACGTGAAGGAGATCGACGATAGGTAATGTCAGGATGGGCTTTGACATATTTTGAGATTGTGGCATCCGCCGTTAGTAAAGGCCAAAACTGGTTAAGGATGTGTCTAATTTGGGTGTGTTGTTTAGAATATTGGGTGATTAGTCGTACAGGTTGTCTAGTGTCTGGATACTTGTCAGAGAAGACAAGGTCCTTTCTGTTGAGTTTACTGTAGAGTTCCTGTGCTGCTTGAAGGAAATCTCCTTCAAGAGTGCAGTTTCTTTTGAGTCTGAGATATTGACTGAAAGGAATGCTTTTAAGGAGAGGCTTGGGGTGGGCACTGCTAGCGTGCAAAATCGCATTGCCCGAAGAGGGTTTACAATATAGGGCAGTGTGAATCTGACCATTGGAATGCAGACTAATCTGAAGGTCCAGAAAGTGGATCTGCGACTGGCTGCATTCCATGGTGAATTTGAGATTAAACGCGTTCTGGGTTAGATGCTCAATGAAGAGCATCAATTCATCCTTGGTACCTGACCAAAACAGTAGTATATCATCTATATACCTGTACCAAGATGTTACCTTGGACAAGAGGGGAATGAAATTGGCTGTATCGAACAGTTCTCTCTCCCACCCCCCCAGGTACAGGTTGGCATAGGCGGGGGCACATTTGGTCCCCGTAGCCACGCCCTGTACCTGGAGGTAGTGGGAGGAACCGAACATTAAATAGTTGCGTGTCAATATAAATTTGAGTAGTTCAAGAACAAAGTCTCCATAAGCGTCATATCTGGGGCCTCTCTCTCGGAGTAGTTTTTCAATAACCAAAATGCCTCTCTCATGTGGGATAATATTGTACAGACTCTCGACATCTAGGGCTACCAGCCAAGTGTTTTTTGGTAGGAATTTGCCATCTAGAATGCGGAGGAGATGGATAGTGTCTTTTATATAAGAAGGCAAGGAGGTAACATGAGGCGCTAAATACTTATCAACTAATGTGCTAGCATGTTCAGTGAGACATTACCGTCCAGAAACAATAGGGCGGCCTGGTGGGTAAGTTAAAGACTTATGAAGTTTGGGTAGAGAATAGAAGGTGGGGGTTTTTGGTTCCCTGACGTTCAGAAAGTTCCATGTATTAGAGTCAATCGTGCCTTTTTGGTATGCTGAAAAAATCAGCTGGTTATATTCTGAAGTATAGTGGTCAATGAGTGACTTGGATATTGGTCTATACCAGTCACGGTTGTTTAGGATATCTAGACACATTTGTTCATAGAAGGGCACATCCATCACCACCACGTTGCCACCCTTGTCGGCTGGCTTGATGACTAGTTCTGGATGATTTTGAAGAGATTTTATTGCTTTGGTCAAGGCAGGGGATAAATTAGATGGAGAGGAAGAAGTGGAATGAAACCCTTCAATAGCTGTGGTGACTTGTTGCACAAAAGCCCAAATGTTGGGGTTTGTGGATAAGTTGGGAAAGTTACGGGATTTTGGCTTGAAGGAAGTGGGGGGGGGGGAGACACCAAGGGCGACGATACTCGAGTCAGAGGGGTCCGAGAAATCGTCACCGTCAGTGTCACCCTCTTCCCATAGTGACATCAGCTCCTCTAAGGCTTGTATCTCAGCCAAGGTAGGAACCTCTTGAGAGGAAGTAGTAGGTTCAGAAGGAATTGCACGAGAGGAAAATTTGTCATAAATTACCTTGAACAGCAATTTTCACGCGAAAAGGTGGATATCTTTAATGAGAGAAAATTTGTCAAAATCGTTGGACGGGCAGAAAGTGAGACCGAGTTGTAGTACCCGGATTTGGTCAGAGCTTAATGGAATGGATGATAAATTGGTTACATCAGAGGTAGGTGGTCTTCGTTGATCACTGATGTTTGTATTTGTGGAGAGTCCTGGCCCTGTACTAAAAAAATGGGTGCAATTTTTGGATCTAGGGACTGTGCGTTAGCCGGGAACATGGAAGTGATTGTGGGTTCACTTACCCTTTTGGTGACAGTGTGCGTCTGGGAGTGAGATGGTGCCGATGTCGTGGAAGTCGGTGCCTTGGTAGTAGATGATTTCGGTATAGACGACATCTTGGATTGTGCTTTGGTGAAGGGAGTGGAAACGTGAGTGGCCTTAGAGTGGGCCGTGGATGGGTGAGAAAGTGGAGTGGGTCCGAGAGTGCGAAGGAGTGATTCCGAGGACGTGGCAGATAGGTCACCTTTTCTTTTCTTGGCGAGTTGTTCCTGAGTGAGATCGTGATACATGGTGGAGGTGCTGGAGGAAAAGGAAGCAGACAGGGTATTAGGTTCATGGTTATTGGAGGTAGGTACATTAGGAGCAAAAGGCTTACTTCTAGGTTTGGTTTCTTTGGTGTTATCCCATTTATACGCATAACCATTTTCGTGGGCTGCTTGATCTCTTAAAAATTTTCCTTCTTTGTCATTAATTGTAGTTAGTGTGTATTCCTCCAGATGTGCGCGCAGGGCCTTGTCCCGCTTGCTGTATCTAGAGGAAGACATACCCAGTGCATGATCTGAATACCAACGATTAATAGCAACATCAAGTTGGTCCAGCTCTAGTTCGTATTCTTTGCATAAGTTGGAGAGCATATTAAGAGAGCACGATTGAAGGTTGTCCTCCCAGGATGCCTTCAATGAGTCATTTATTTTTTTAATGTTGGGGAATAGCTGGATTCTCAACCACCAAGGTACTATGTTATGTTCGGCATATTTTTCGAAATAAATTTTGTGCCAGTAAATTCTGACCTTTTTTTCCAAAAGGCATTATAATCTCATAAATGCCCTGTCCAATTCAGCGTCAGTTATAGTGGAAGCATTTTGGGATGCCTGGATACGGGTCATTAGACCTTCCCAGGCTTCTCCACAGAAGTCCACCTTGGTTCCAGTTATTGAGACCTTCGACAGTACTAATCGTTCAAAGAAAAATGAAAAGAAACAGCAACAAGCAAAATAGTTAGATATACAGATAAGACAGTATACTGAAATATATTGGTTGATAGCACTACAGTAGTAAGGAAATTTATATTTAGGTCTAAAAAAGTAGCATAAAATGATGTAAATATGTAAATAAAGAGAAACCAATCTAGCCAGAAGAATAGTGAGCATTGAAGCTCAAGATAGTTGAAAAATGCAGGTGTGGTTAGATAGGTTGCATCAGATACGGCACCTTATCCCAGAGTAATTTAGTAACTAATGGATAAAGGGACAGGGGATTATAGCGGTGCTAGAGCGTGCGCGCGCAGAGCATGTCGGACCTTGTAGGCTCCGGGATGCCACCCAAAGCGCATGCGCGGACGCCCTCCTTTAGCGTCCGCACACCTGATCATTACCGATCAGGTGTGGGGGGATATAAGAAGCCGGCCTGTCCACTCTATCAGCTGGACAAGGAAAACGCCTGTACCTGCTCTGCACATACCGACAAGGTAATTATTAATGGCTACTCACCTCTCAGCTATCCCTGAACAATCCGTCTCTTCATTTCTAACTTAGCCCTTATCCACCCTGTCCCAGGACTTATCAACTCCCTGCCATTATCTAACTTCTCACTTCTATACAAGTTATGTGAACACTGATCGGTGACAATCACATGCCTTGCAAATAGCTTATTAGGTAAACTGTTTTTTGTCATTTTTCCTATCCTTTGACAAGACTGTTGCTAAACAATCCCTGTAAGGTCAACTGGCTCATTTTCTCTTATGCAGACTACTATCCAATATTTCCACCAGCCGTCCATGCTTGTCTTTTTAATCCATCTTCAGGCGTTTCCTCCTTATCAATCAACTTGCTTTTAAAGTGTGAGTTCTCTTAAAGCTTTTATGCCCTATTTAACTTATGTATAGTTTATTATCCTACTCAAGTTCTTAAAATTAAATGTTTCACATACACTTCAAACCTACTTAGTCATTACCATTTCCTAATTTTCAATACATCTAATCGCCAGGTCTTCTATGTGCCCCCTGCAAGCATAAATACGGTGCAGTCTGTCCTTCCCTCGTCTGGGGGCCCCCTGCCGGGCTTCCCCTGGGTGTCTGTTGTTCAGGTATGTTCGGAATCCTGGGGCCACTTTAGGGTTACCTCCCTGTGCGAGATTGTCCGGCAATAATATTCCAAAATATATCATTGTTAACAACAGCCTATATCCCAATGCTTTTGTTTGTTTACATGATTTGTTTTGTATCTCCATGCATAGATTCTTATATATTGCAAAAAGTTCTTATTCCCTGAGGAAGCCAATGCTTTGGCGAAACATGTAGGAAACTGAGCCCTTGCTTCGAAGGCCGTCTCCACCTGGCCCACCCCACTGCATTTGGGTCATACGCAATATATATGCTTTTTGCTGCTAATGATTTTATTGTTTTCCTTATGTATTGAATTTTGTGAAATAAAGTATTACCGGTATTTGTAATTTTATATCTTTATCTCATTTTCACACTTTTTGCTCTAGCACCGCTATAATCCCCTGTCCCTTTATCCATTAGTTACTAAATTACTCTGGGATGAGGTGCCGTATCTGATGCAACCTATCTAGCCACACCTGCATTGTCCTGCCATTGTTTTTTCCAAAACCATGTTCCAGGGAAGAAAAGTCACTACATTGTCTTGATGTGGTGAGAGAAGTGAAAATCTATTTAAAGGCAACTGCTCAGGTTCGAAAGACTGATGTGTTATTTATTCTGCCCGAGGGTCCTAAGAAAGGGCAGGCAGCATCAAAATCCACTGTCGCTAAGTGGATTCGGCAAGTTATAATTCAAACTTATGATTTAAGGGGTAAGATTCCCCTTAACTCCTGGAAGGAGGAGGGGTTATATAGGGGAGTGAACTTCCTGTATTGAGTATACCAGTGTCCATCACCTGAAGGTGGCCCATAACCCATTAAGTTATTACTTAGGCTCTGTGTCCCTGATGTACTCCAAGAAAAGGATTTTACAGGTAAGCTGTAATAAAAATCCTATTTTTTTTCCGCCTAAATCTGAGGATTCAGTCTCTGGGGATTGATGCTCTGGTGCATTCCTGGGCATTTAGCCTCTGCTATGTCTTTACCCCTGTCAGGCTAATTGCGGCAGTCCTCTGGAAGCTGGAAAGGACCGATCTGATTTTGATTTCCCCCTTTTGGCCTAAAAGGCCATACTTCTCCCTCCTGCAGTTCCTAGCCTCAAGTCCTCCTGCCATTCTCCTGAATAAGCAGGACCTGCTATCTCAGGGTCCAGTATCGCATCTTCAGGTAGCATGCTTTGAGAGCACTAGATTCTGTTCTATTTTATCCATTCAAATATACTCCACGGAGTGATCAACATCTGTGCCACTGATTGACCATCAGAGGATTTATGTCCCCATATTGTGGGAAAGCGCATTTAACTACTTAAGGACCAGCAGCTGCAGTTGTACTGTGGCAGGTTGACTCCCTTCTGGGAATCACCATCATTGTATGTCTGCTCGCGTAGCTGTGGGTGGGCACTGGCACGCTCTCGCACACACTGTGGGATCATGCCCGCAGGTTGGGCGGACTCTAATGCCATGTACACATGATCGGAATTTTGGTTGGAAAAAGATGATGGCTTTTCCAACGGGATTCCGCTCAAGCTTGTCTTGCATACTGTGAGGGAAAAATGCAGGGGAAATGCATTGAGTGGATGCCCCCATGGACTTTAAAAGGCAGGAAGAAATAGATAGAGAGTGGATGAGTATAAAATGCAAAAAAATGCCAACTTTATTAATGTACCAAAATATCGAAGGGTGATTTATAAAAAAGATTCAGAGTCATATACAGTACAAAAATGCACCAATGATGGAAAAAATGTTACACAATATGTATCACCCAAAGCTGGTCATCCAAACTGTTACTCATGGTGAGTTGGATTCAATTTGAATTTCACAGCATATATTCCAACATGTTTTGGAAAATCGCATTGGAGTGTACTTTTCCTTCTTCAGGGAAAATGTATAAATGGGTATATTATTGTGTAATCTGTAACACAAATATATTTATGTATAATACAAAGGTAGTATTTATAGTGTGGGCATCAACAATATGGTTTAGAGCCTAATTGTATCATATTGCAAAAGTGATGTGAAAAATACTTACATATATGTCATTGACTCATTGAGCAGCAATAAGATAAAAACAAAAGAAGAGATACAAGCTGGCTGCGTGAATCCATAGACACGGCATAGAAGTTATCCGTGTATCCGTAGGCTGGAGAACGAGATGCATTCACAAGGGACGCCTGGTTGCACAGCGGCGAACAAGTTTGGCCACTGTGAAAACAATCATAACAAAAGGAGTAATGGAGTCCATTGGATAATATTGCAGAGTGATAAGATTAAGGGTAAAAAAAAAATGCTGATCAAACAAAGTAGACACATGGACAGAGACCATGTCCACGTGTTAGCCATTGTGAAAATAGCATTTACCTTTAAGATATAAATTGCAGCTGACATCGAGGCTGCAGCCGAAGGACTGACACGGAGTATACAAGTGTCAGTCCTATTATACCCAATCTAATTGGTGTGAGCCAATCAGATGGTTTACTCCGCCTGATCAGCTGTATGCTTCACAGCTGATCGCGGAGATCAGAGCATCCCTCTGACTCAGGGGCGCGCGGCATAGCCACGCCCCTGGGGGCGTGATGACGTCACGCGTCTCCGGCGGGGAAAGGTGAACGGCCGCCGCTCGTCAAACAGACTGTTGGGAAGGCGCACATAGGCTCTCAGTGATGCAGTAAAGCAAGGTCACGAACAGAGATATGTCCAATGCCCACCCTCCACCAATGGAGCCCACCCGCCGGGTGTCTGCACAAGACCCAACCGAGGACGGGGCTAAGGAGCCACCTAGTGGAGAAAAAGGTGTAGGCAGCCAAAAAGTTTACAATCAAATGAGAATTACAAAAACATAACAAAAAATAATGTGAGAAGCAAATATACAATGTAAATGATAAAGGTGGGCATCACAGATGTTAAACAGGGATACCATGGAGAACAGAGATAGAGTGAGGTTTTTAAGAAACAAACAAATTAATGTAGACAGAAGATCTTAGGCAAGGTAGAAACAAATGGGAGGTTTAAACGCTCATTCACTTGGACAGTGAAAATGTCTATTAAAGGGCACAATTACCAGAAAGCGTTTGTGAAGCGCTGTATATTTTTGCTTCATATTATAGCTAATGAGGTGTTGCCAAAAACAACCCTACATTACTGGCTGTATTTGGGAACAGGAGAAACTATTACTCAAACAGTTCCTATAGACAGAGAGCAGGGACAATGTCTTGAAATCTAGTAGAACCAAGAATGTATATGAGAAAATACAATTATTTAGAGATTTAATTCACAGACCCCAGAAGTAAACCCGGGAAGAAATCAGCAAAAATTGAACGCTTCATTTAGCCCAGGTAGAGCGGTGGCCTGTAAATTAAATATCCACCGTAGCTCGCATTGGAGGAGGCACTTATTGAAGTCGCCTCCTCTAGAGTGAAGGTGAATACGATCCAGTCCCAGGAAAAGGATCCTGGGAATGAAGTCTGGATGTGCCAAGGCCATATGTCGGCCAATAGGTACCTCGGGATCCCGTTTACGAATTGTGGATAAGTGTTGATATATTCTCTTCCAGAACTCATTAATCGTCTTACCGATGTAACAACCACACTCACAAGTGAGTAGGTATACTACGGCGGGAGTCTTGCAGTTGATGTAATGCTTGGGACGAAAGTGATGTCCATTGGGTAAAAGTATATTGTGACGCCTATCCATGTATTGACAGTATGGGCACCCTCCACATGAGAAGTTGCCCAACGTTTTACAAGGATCCCCTCTATGAGATCTGTATTCACTTGTGACTAGCTTGTCACCCACAGAGGGAGCTCTCCTGTATGTGATAGCAGGTGTATCTGGTACAAATGGAGACAGTAGAGGGTCCGTAGTAAGTAAATGCCAGTATTTGTTTAAAATTCGCTTTAGTTGTTTGTGTTGTGTTGTATAGGTGGTAATAATCCTGGTAGTATTATCAGTAGAGGGTAATTTCTGTATATTGAGTAGATCATGACGTGACTGCCCAATAGTTTTTCTGTACGCCTTTTTGAGGCTAGAGTTAGAGTTCCCTCTTTCGAGGAGTCTCACTCTTAGCTTATTAGCTTCATCTTTGAAAGTAACATCATCTGAGCAGTTTCTGCATACCCTAAGGTACTGGCTGTAGGGTATGGATGCTAAAAGTGGTTTGGGGTGAAAGCTTGTCGCATGTAGCAGCGAGTTCCCTGCTGTAGACTTGTGATAAAGCTGGCTTGAAAGACTGCCATCAAGTTGCTTTTTGACAAGTACATCCAAAAATGTAATCCCTGTTGCACTATAGGACATAGTAAAAGTGAGATTAAATTCATTCTGATTGATGGAGGCTAGAAACTCCTGTAATAGCTCAGCCGAACCGTCCCAAATTAGAAACACGTCGTCTATGTAGCGTTGCCATGAAAGTATATGGCCGACATAGACAGACAACAAGTCGTTGGTAAGCAGTGAGTGTTCTCACTCCCCCAGGTACAGATTGGCGTACGATGGGGCACAACAAGTCCCCATCGCCACGCCCTGTACCTGGAGGTAGTGGGAACCGTCAAAGCAGAAAACATTGTGATACAATATGAATTCTAAGGAATTCAAAATAAATTCAGTGTATTCGGGTTTACATTCACTGAATTGTGACAATACATGGCGTATTGTGGCAAGACCCTTAGTGTGTGGTATAGTACAATACAGAGACTCAATATCGATGGTTACCAATAAGACACCATCCGTAATATGCAAATCTTGAAGAGTCTGTAAAAAGTGTAGAGTGTCCCATACATAAGATGACAGACAAGTAACGAGTGGTTTTAGATGATTATCTACAACTCGACTAAGGTTTTCAGTGAGATTGCCACAACCGGAGATGATGGGTCTACCGGGTGGCTTCTTTAATTGTTTGTGTAACTTTGGCAACGCAAAGAACGTAGCTTCTCTAGGACAGCTAGTTCTAACGTACTCCCACGTTTGTTTAGTTATAATGTTTTGGTGGAAAGCTGAATCCACCAGACTTTAGAGAAAAAGTCCTTACTATACTGCCATGTTAAATCTTTTGAAGAGTACATTACTGAAAACCTGAACCCCTTTGGGCTCAGGGTACAAATTTTCCCCACCTTTGATTCGAGTTTGATTCGAGTTTCAAACTGGCTTGGGAAGAAAATTTGAAACTATGTTCACAAAGCATGATTTTCCTACTAATCACTGAGTATCAAAAACGTATAACAGGTCTGGATGAACAATTAGAAAAATTACAAACTCAAATGTCGCACCTTAGAATGCATCCTTTGTATGCTGAATCTGAGGAAAAACTCAAAAACCATCTAGAGCAGTTCAATAGAAATATCTTGATAAAAAAGGACAAAAAATTGCAGAGAGATAGAAAATCTTTTGAAGATGGGAAAGCTTATAAATGGCAAGCTATTCGGGGGCGTGGCCTGGAGAGCGATGGGGTAGGACGTGTGCAGTGAGAGCTCCGCTTGCCCATACTTCTGCAACACTATCCTGCTCTAATCCTGACGATCCTACCTGATATACAGTACCCAGCAAGCCTGCTTTGTCCCCTGACTGGCCATTGGAGTTATCCAGCCTTCTGGAGCGCCATCCGCGGCCGTGATCGCCGGATCTCCCCGCCTGGAGACTGCCTGTAGGACAGACCATGGCTTCGGCCTAGTCCTTGGAGCGGTGGCCATCTTGCTGCACTCGGCGGCGGCTCCAAACATTTTCTTGCCACATCTTGCTCCCCAGAGACTCCTGGTTACCTGCCCTGGCCACCGGATTACCTGTGGGCACTGCCACAGCATCTCTACACCCTGTAGAAGCTAGTTGGAAGGTCTGACACCCCGACCTGGTCCCTGGAGCGGCGGCTATCTTGCTACACCCAGAGACGGCCTTATAGGATTCCCTGGCCTGCCCGGCTCACCGGAGACTGATCTTTGCCTCCTTCGACCACCAGAGCTTAGTTTGCAGATGGTGCAGTATCTTCTCCATCAGTGATAGCCAGCGAGACGGTAAGTGACTTCGGGCCTGGTCCCCGGGCCGGCGGCCATCTTGCTTCACCCGTAGTCGGCCTGTGCAAACACTACTAGACTACCTGATTTCCCTGATTCCGATTTCTCCTTGCTATACCCACCTGCTCCCACACTCCTCTGGCCGCAATCTATAGTCCCTATTGTGCCGCTCTAAAACTGCGAAGAGAGGGGATCACCGAGGACTCGGCCCTGAAAGCAGCGGCCATATTAGTACACCCCGAGATTCCCCCGACCACCTCTGCACTATGTCTCCACCGAAAAAGGCTTCCGAGGCTACTGACAAGCTTGCCAAGTACCGTCGCCTTGAAGAAGACCAACAGGCCAAAGATGGTGCCGGTCCCTCTCGGAACATTCTACAGCGGCCACAAACATAGTACTAGATGCTATTGCCCTATGCTAGAGCACGCTCACCACCAAAATCGAGGAAGTCAAAATCGATGTGTCTCTTATCCGACAAGACCTCTCTACCCTGCGAGACCGCGTGGCAGAGACAGAGACCCGTATTAGTAGAGCGGAGGATATATTGCACCCCCTGCAACATACTACTGACAAGGTGCGCCGGCAGCTTCAGCAGATCAGTGCAAAACAGGATGACATGGAGAATCGCCTCCGGAGATGTAATCTCCGATTTATCGGCCTTCCTCAGACTGCTGAGGGCAGTGACGCGGCAAGTTTTCTTGAAAACCTCCTGACATCCACCTTCGGCAGAGATGCATTCTCGGTAATGTTTGCAGTGGAAAGGGCTCATTGAATCCCTGCCTGTCCTCCTCCTTCGGGGGCTCCACCGTGTACCCTGATAGCGAAGTTCCTCAACTTTAGGGACCGCGACAAGATCCTCCGCCTGACCAGAGAGAGGGGGAATATTCCCCATACCAACACTAGTGTGGCCGTATTTCCGGACTTTTCCAACAAGGTACAACGACAAAGATCCAAGTTTCAGGATGTTAAACGACGCCTCTGAGTACTGCACCTCAAATACGCTATGCTGTACCCTGCAAAGCTTCGTGTCGAGTGCGACGGCCAAACCCACTTTTTTGAAGACCCTGAATTAGCATCTGCTTGGATTGACCAGAGGGATCACCGAGACTGAATGTATCACTTAGCCTTTAAGCTGTGAGTACTTTACCCTTTTTTTTTCCCCTACTCCCCCCGGTGCTAGCGATATCATCCACTGCTTTACTACTGAGCCTCTCAGTGGGCACCTTGCATGTACATATCCTTTGCTGGAACTGGAGGGTGGACTTGCAAATCCTTTCCAGCCCTATACTGGATCTCACAGTGTACCTACTGTCTCCAAGTGACCTCATTGACTCATGTTCCCTGATTTCCCCTTACCTGTGAGATGCCTTTAGAGAATAACAGATCAATCGTCATTCATGACTCTGTTACTTTACTTTATCTACCATCCTGATGGCAAGCGGAGTCCCCCCCCCCTGCGCAACTGTAATGGCGCTACATTTTTGTGGCCCCTACACCCCATGCACTTCTCAGACAAGAAGTCGCCCCCTTAGTGTTTTTGTGAATTTTTTCATTTCCCATTGGTTTGACTGTTGTTTTTCCCCCTTTGTTTTTTTTTCCTTTTCTTATGGGTATCTATGCTCCTCTGAAATTAAGTCCCTGGCCTCCAATGGGTCCTATACGTTGGATGTCCCCTGTTGATACCTGGTTATGGGATATTATGTCTGTGCCAAGTTTGGGTGGCAATGGACTGGGAGGGAGGGAAAATGTTGTAGTTGTTATTTGTCTCACACCACCATGTTTGCAACTGTTTGTTTACGCTAAAGGTACTATGTTATTATCATACATGCACTGTCGTTACTGGTTATCATTGTGTTTTATGTGATGTGGCTATGTCTGCTCTGCCGGTCCTGAACCAGCCGCGGTTCATTATCTATACCCTTTTCCCACCATGAGTTCTCTGAAGTTCCTCACATGGAATGTTAGAGGCTTGTGCAATAAGATTAAACGCACAGCCGCCTTGACATTCCTTAAGTCCCAACATGCCGATATCATCACCCTAGTTGAGACCCACATCACGGGCCACTTGCAATCCTCTCTTAAAAAAACCCTGGATTGGTTGGGCATATCACGCCACCCACACTTCTTATTCCAGAGGTGTATCAGTCCTGATTGCTAAAAGGGTTCCGTTTGAGCTAATACTACTCCAGACGGACCGGCAGGGCAGATATGTATTCATACACGCCGCTATTAATGGATCCCCTATTCTGATACTAAAGTGCTACATCCCCCCCCATACAACTCACTTGTGGTTAAGGAGGGCCTTGACTTTATGGCACAATACACCTCTGTACCGGCGGTGTGGATGGGGGACTTTAATATGACCCTCATTCCCACTCTAGACCGAATTGGCGCTCCGGACCTCCCCCTAGACCCACCGGCCCATACCAGACTACACCGGATACTGACTGATTTTGCTATTGTTGACACTTGGCGCCACAAACACCCACAATCTAAAGTCTTTTCATGTTTCTCAGCCAGTCATAACACAATGTCACGAATCGATTTTATTATAATTTCAAAGACCCTGACACGTAAACTGGGAGACGCGGGCTTTGCTCCGCGAATACTCTCAGATCACGCCCCTTATTGGATTACGATTCAGCTCCTCAAGGCCTCCCCTGCTCCTCCTTGGCGGTTAAACCCGTTTTGGCTGACTGCTCTGCAGGACCAGGATGACATCCCCACGGAATTGCAATACTATTTTACAGCCAACAGGGGGTCAGCCACACCTGATATAGTGTGGAAGACGTTTAAGCTCCACGCCCGCTCTCTACTCTCCACACGTATTAATAGACTTAAGCGATCATCGAAACATATTGTCCAAGAGGCTACAGAACACCTACAGGTGCTGGAGGAGGCATTCCACCGGGACCCCCCGCCTAGCGCTGCCAACAATCTCAAGATCCAGATGCGACAGGTCTCCCAACTACATATTGAGAAGGCCAAGCAACGCATCTTTTTCTGTAGGCAAAGGATATTTGAGTACGGAGAAAGATCGGGCAAACTCCTTGCATATCTTGCTCACTTAGATTCGCATCCCCCGGTGGTGGTGTCGTTGACTGACCCCCAGGGGAATGACGTCACTGATCCGCAACAAGTAGCGGAGGAATTTGCGAGATTCTACTGTGCACTTTACACCTCCCGGGTCACTCACACTCCCCAAGATACCAAAGACTATTTAGCGAGAATTAAATTCCCTAGATTGACTGATGCCCAACGTGAACTTTTATAAGCTCCCATTACTAAGGAAGATATCTCTGAGGCCATCTCCTATTTGGCTACATCTAAGGCTCCAGGTTCAGACGGCCTACCACTTGAATTGTATGCCACCTACTCTGAAATTTTAATCCCTAAACTTCATGATCTATACAAATCCATATTTGATACGGGAATCCTACCCCCATCTATAAAAGAAGCTCAAATTGTGGTAATCCCTAAGCCTGGTAAGGACCCCAAATACCCGGAGTCTTATAGACCCATCTCCTTACTACAGGTAGACATTAAAATACTTGCCAAGATTCTAGCCTCCCACCTTAACCAGGTCATTCTTTCCCTGATCCACCCTGATCAGACAGGCTTTATGCCGGGGAAGAACACTACTATGAATATTCGCCGTCTATTTATGAATATTCAGGGGTCCCACGATGAAGTCGGCTCGAGGGTCGTGGTGGCTCTGGACGCCGCCAAGGCCTTCGATTTCGTGGAGTGGAACTACCTATGGGAGTGCCTCTCAAGATTTGGACTTGGCCCCATCTTTGTCCGCTGGGTCCAGCTCCTGTATCAATAACCGAAGGCTAAGGTGTTTGTAAATGGCGGGCTCTCCGATCAATTACCACTGGAGAGAGGGACCCGACAAGGCTGCCCCCTTTCCCCCATGCCTTTATGCATTGGCTGTGGAGCCGTTGGCGATTATGGTTCGTGCGGACACCAATATTCGAGGCCTCAGGATAGGGAATCTGGAAGAAAAGATTGGGATGTATGCAGATGATACGCTCCTCTACTTGGCCGACTCGGGTCCCTCCCTCGTAGCAGCCCTCCACTCCATAGAGCATATTGGTAGTCACTCGGGCCTAAGCATAAATTGGTCTAAATCCCAGATCCTTCCGATTGACCATTTCCCCCCCGCACTCACATCCCCCCCTCTGACGCTCCCCAGGGTCTCTGTAATCAAGTACCTCGGTGTGCAGGTTACTAGATCGCTTACAGACTACACACTCCTGAATATTGAAGCCTTGTACACTCTGATCAAGACTAAGACACAAAATTGGGCTCGACTACTCCTGGGTGTCATGGGACGCATCAGTCTAGTCAAAATGATACTTCTCCCAAAAAATACTGGTGTGGCATGCTCCCCTGTATATACCACAAAAAATTTTCAAGACGATTGAATCTATTCTTAATTCATTTATATGGGGACACAGCAGACATAAATTATCCTGGAAAATACTTAAGAACCCAGTGACATTGGGAGGAGTTGCTCTTCCAGATTTTCAGGACTATTATCTTGCCTCCCAATTATCCCACTTCTATCATTTTGACAAGAACGAGCTACCAAGATACCAGCTACTAATCTGTGAACACCCTAATAACCCTGCTCATACCCCACTTCAGTCAGTCCTAAGGGCCCCATCGACAGGACATACCCCCCAATACAAAGTAGGTATGTTGACACATAATCGGAGGGTGTGGCGGTTGGCACTACAAAAACTTGGGACTCCGCTGATTCATTCCCACACCCCCCCTTTGGTTCAACACCCGCCTGCCTGAGCTGTTGTCTATCCCAGACCCCGGGGTTGGATACGCAATGGGATCTTGTATATACACCAGGTCATGACCACCACGGGACTTAAAACATTCCAAACACTAAAAGACGAATTCTCACTTCCCAATCACCTCCTTTTCAGGTACTTACAACTCTGCCATGCTATACAAACTCAGTTTGCTGGTTCTAACCCATCCCTTATAGTCCCCTCCATAGTTGACACGATTACAGGTGCCGAACCAGCCAAACTAATCTCTCTAATCCGTCTTCCCAACTCCATAGCTTTGGCCTATAGTGCTAAGACTAGATGGGAGGCGGACGTTGGACTGATTGAGGATGAGGATTGGGATGAGATCTTGGAAGACGTGAAAAAAGTTTCCCCTAAACTGTCGGACCGCCTAACACAGTTATATATTATACATAGGACATATCTGACTCCTCAGAGGTTAGTGCGTTTCAAACCCATGTATAATCCAGGATGCCGACTATGCAACCACACCCCGGGCTCCTTCTATCACCTTATATGGTCCTGCCCAACTATTCAAGCGTATTGGATACAAGTAATACGCTTCCTGCACGATCAAATGGGCTCCCCGGCTACCCTAGATCCTAAGATGTGTCTACTTGGTCTGCTACCTGACTTAGATGCTGACAAACCCCTCCGTACCTTTTTACATGAAACACTATTCTTGGCAACAAAAGCGATTGCCCGTGATTGGATGCAGGCCCTACCCCCTACAAGGAAAAAAGAAATCAATGACACTCTTCCATATAAGAAGCTGATTTATGTACATAGAGGATGCCCGCTTAAATACGAGCAGGTCTGGAACAGATGGTTGGAGGATGGTGAAACATGTACTTGAAATGTTGTCATGTTCATCTCTTATCTTCTTCTCTCCTCTTCCCCCTTTTTTTCCCCCCTTCTTCTCTATTATGTACCGGCGTCATGTCCGATGGATATGTTATCCTATATCATGTAGATGACTTAATGTGCTCATGTATATATTACTGATTTGGCCATTTTGGCCTATGTTATTTTATGTACCAAGCATATATTTTCTCAATAAAGTTGGTTTTCCAATTAAAAAAAAAAAAATGGCAAGCTAATCCAACCCATGTTAAATCATTGGGAAAGTCCAATAGAGGAGTGCGCACTAACAACAATAACCATGAATCTTCTGTACACTCATCTACCTCTTCTCCTCCACAGCTCTCCTCTCATCATCAAAGCCGGAGACGACAACGCCGCCATCGTGGCGATGAATCGTATGACGAATCCTCCCATACGGAGGGCTCACCACCAAGGACAGGTAACGGTGGTCACTCTCGGTATACTACCAATAGTGATCCACCAGATACACTCATCCCAGCTACTAAACAACACAAATACCAGAGTTGTCAAGCAACTCAGGTCCAAGCGCTCATGGAGTAAACCAAGATGGAACAAGTCCAATGAAACTAATTAAAAGCTGCTGTTATAAAAACAAGAAAACAATGATACAGCACAATATACTCTCTTATAAGAAGGAAGTATTAACAGCGCTAATACTGAGCTTTAAAAGTGTAATATATAAACTCACAAGAAGGTGAGAGTAGACATGAGGTAGATGTTCATAAAACATATGAAAAATATATCTATAGGTATATATACTGTATATATATATATATATATATGTAAAGAGTCCAATGCTATGTATAAGAACTCACAGTCCCAAATAGATAGTTAATAAAAAACACAGAGCAGTGTAAAACACACTGATTATGTCAGCTGCATGGACTCAAAAGTAACATAAATAGTTAATTGCAATATATCTATAGGTATATATATAAAGAGTCCAATGCTATGTATAAAAACCCACAGTCCCAAATAGATAGTTCATAAAAAACACAGAGCAGTGTAAAACACACTGATTATGTCAGCTGCGTAGACTCAAAGGTAACAGTTAATAGTTCCTTGCATGAAGAGGACAGTGATCAAAATTAGAGAATATATTTCTTCTCAAGTGCAGCAACTAGACCATCACCACATCACCGCGTGAAAAACCCTTATGGATGTGAGCTTACCAGAAGTAAGACAAAGACAAGCCTGTCAGCTCCTTTTCTCTCAAGGATCGGCTCCTCCACCTCCAGATTCCCTCAGTCCTCCTCAGTCAAGATCATGTATTAACATGTAGAAAAAATAGAAGGGGAGGCTCTCCATAGTGTAAAACAGTTTATTTATAACAAACCCACAGAGATTCCCCCCTTAAGCAATTGTGCTTACATAATAGAAGTAAAAAAACAGCTTTGACTTGTACAGCATCAGCTCACCGCTGGTTGGAACTGAGAACGCCCGCCCACCTCGATGAGTCCCGGGATGATGCTGCTTGTCTCTAGCTGGTAGGTCGCGTGGTCACGCCCTAATGCGTTTCGTGATTCCATCTTCCATGATCAGGGCGTGACCACATCCATAACGGTTTTTCACGCGGTGATGTGGTGATGGTCTAGTTGCTGCACTCCTGAAGAAATATATTCTCTAATTATGATCACTGTCCTCTTCATGCAATGAACTATTTATGTTACCTTTGAGTCTATGCAGCTGACATAATCAGTGTGTTTTACACTGCTCTGTGTTTTTTATGAGCTATCTATTTGGGACTGTGGGTTCTTATACATAGCATTGGACTCTTTATTTATATAGATATATTGCAATGAACTATTTATGTTACTTTTGAGTCTATGCAGCTGACATAATCAGTGTGTTTTTGGACTCTTTATATATATACCAATAGATATATTTTTCATATGTTTTATGAACATTTACCTCATGTCTACTCTCACCTTCTTGTGAGTTTATATATTACACTGTTATGCCGCGTACACACGAGCGGACTTTACGGCGGACTTTGCCCGGCGGACTTTTCAACGTACTTTACGACGGACTTTCTGAATGAACGGACATGCCTACACACAATCCACCAAAGTCCGTTGAATTCGTACGTGATGACGTACGACCGGACTAAAACAAGGAAGTTCATAGCCAGTAGCCAATAGCTGCCCTAGCGTGGCTTTTTGTCCGTCGAACTAGCATACAGACGGCGGACTTTTCGACCGGACTCGATTTCGACGGATTAATTTAAAACATATTTCAAATCTAAGTCCATCCAACTTTTGAGCAAACAAAGTCCGCTGGAGCCTGCACACGATCGAATTGTCCGACGAAATCCAGTCCGCTGGGCAAAGTCTGCCGTAAAGTCCTCTCGTGTGTACGCGGCATTAAAGCACAGTATTAGCGCTGTTAATACTTCCTTCCTATAAGAGAGTATATTGTGCTGCATCCCAGCTACTAGTTCGGGATCCTCTGCACATATACCCACCACCTCAATTACCAAACGTTCTAAATCCGTGCCTCCTGGTACTTTTTTAGACCTAAGGTCTAAAATAAAGAGGTCATGCACAGACCCATCAAAAGAAAGCCCAATCTTATCTGTCCAAAACTCACAAAAAAAACAAATAAAAATCACGCTTAACGTGGTTAATTTATCTTCACGTTCACTTACTTCCAAGGAGATGGATGTCCTTGCACGTGGCCTCACTTTCTGCCCAGAATTCAATCTTTTGGTTTGGAGCCATTAAGGACATCCACCTCTTTATCCGTAAAATTTTGTTAAAAAGTTTATATGCCAAAAAATCAAGACGAGTAGGCATTAGACAGCTTGATCACCTTACTCGAAGAAAGTGAATCTGTGGATACCATTGATGCATTTAATGTAGAGACCCTCTCAGCCATAGTTGACGATACCCCTTCTACTTTGCTGGAGGAAAGTGAACCTGTGGATCTCATTGACTCAGTTGATCTAGAGGCCCTTCTCACTGTAGTCAATGAGACCTCCACCACGCAAACACAACCACATGTTCTCGATCTTCCACTAAAAAAGAAATCAACTTTGTATCCCTCACCAAGCTCAAATCGCAATGCATTGCTTTTTCTAAAACTTGTGACAGCAGATATCAGGAATATTAAAAACTTCTCCAAATCACACGGCAATCTTGACCAGGACGAGAAAGTTGCTCTCGATGCGTTGGTCGTGACCACAACATTGTAATCAAACCATCCGATAAGGGTGGCAATGTCGTGGTCATGGATAACGTCCAATACATCGAGATGTGTAAAAATATACTCTGCAATCTCGATTGGTACCGACCAATTCAATGATTGGTACTTGATAAATTTACTCATGATTTTTATCTATTGGTGGATTCAGCTTTCCACCAAAACATTATAACTAAACAAATGTGGGAGTACGTTAGAACTAGCTATCCTAGAGAAGCTACGTTCTTTGCGTTGCCAAAGTTACACAAACAATTAAAGAAGCCACCCAGTAGACCCATCATCTCCGGTTGTGGCAATCGCACTAAAAACCTTAGTCGAGTTGTAGATAATCATCTAAAACCACTTGTTACTTGTCTGTCATCTTATGTAAGGGACACTCTACACTTTTTACAGACTCTTCAAGATTTTCATATTACGGATGATATCTTATTGGTAACCATCGATGTCGAGTCTCTGTATTGTACTATACCACACACTAAGGGTCTTGCCACAATACGCCATGTATTGTCACAATTCAGTGAATGTAAACCTGAATACACTGAATTCATTTTGAATTCCTTAGAATTCATATTGTATCACAATGTTTTCTGCTTTGACGGTTCCCACTACCTCAAGGCACAGGGCATGGCGATGGGGACTTGTTGTGCCCAGACCTCACTGTCTGGTGTCCGCTTGGGTTTAGGAACATGGAGATCCCACACAAGATCATCTTCCCATGCTTCCCGGGAACTCTCAACGATCTCCATAATCCACTCAGGGACATAGGGATAATCTAGGTCACACTCATGAGCTACTTTCCTTTGAACCTCTCTCTGAAACCTTGAAAGTCTGGGGAAATCTTTTAGCCTTTCCTCTGCCAGGCAAAACACATGCGTCAGAAGCTCTAGTGACCCATTGTTGGTATGTGGCTGCCCTGGTAGGAAGGACAGTAGTTGAAACATTGAAAGGGGGTACTGGGGTTTTAGATGTGCCAGGTAATTTCTCTGGCACTCCTGTAGAAACTTCCACTGAGGTAGAACTCTCCAAGAAACATTCTTCCTCATCACTAGTCTCGTCAGGGGATGACCATTCAAATAGATTGTCCATAGATCCATATTTTTGTAAAATCTGCAGTGATCCCCAATCTACAGCCCGGCCTTTGTCTACCCTGTCCGGCTCACCAGAGGGATCCCCCTCCTGTAACTTAGGCTCCTTCCGGACGAGCCCAACAAAGGGCTTATTGTCAGCCGGCCCTCAGGGGTTTCCTCCAAAGACTGTACAATAACTTCAGCAGTCCCTGGGTCCCCGGCCAGGCCACAGGCTCCTCCATTAGATCCTACCTGATCTTCCGGTGGCTCCGATTCAGCCGAATCAGATGGGAGCTCCTCCACTGCTGCAGCAGGCGACATGCGACCCTCTCCGGCCTTCCGAATCACCTGCATCTGCGGTAGACAAAGTCCCATTGCAAGACTGGCGGAGTAGTACCTGACTTCCTGTTGAATGGGTCCCAGCCATGTTAGCTGAACACCGCAATGCCCACACCGAGCCCAAGCGGCGACTCCAACCGTAGGACTCCGACATTCGGGACACAACATGCAAATTCTCTCCACTCGTTCAATCACTCCTAGTGCCAGTCCTCCGGTGAGTTCCAATCGAACACCGGTATCAATCAGAACCCGGTCCTGCAAGTCAGGTAACCGCTGCATGGCGGGTGTATTCCCAACACCTGCCGCCATCTTCCTCCGCTTGTTTCGGTCTGGTGTGTGGCACGCTGAACGCTGACAAACTTTTCCTCTGGGGCGTGGCTCCACTCCCCACTTGTTGGTTCAGCGCGCGAGGAACTGTAGCTGCACATTTTCAAAGTCTTCCCCAGCGACACCTGGTGGCAGGCCCTAATAAACTGTAGGCTATCTTGGCAACAGTTACTGAAATGCAGACTCCGCTGCTATGGGAGATGGCTAGCGGACAAACGTGAAACAGATATCCTGGACGACGCCCCCACATGTAGCACTTACCCCCGAAGGAGCTGCTGATTAGATATTATATCCGTAAATCACTTTTTGCACCTAGCCCATCGCAGCCAATAGAGATAGAAACAGTCCATTTTGTACTTTTTCTCTTGCTTTATTAATACAACACAAACTGGGATAGGTGAAGGGTTTTCTGAAATGCTCTTTTGTTGCTTCGTAATCTTTTCTTTGCCTTCTTATGCAAAGACTTAGAACAATGCGGACGATAAGAAATCACTTTGAATGATTTCTTTAGTGAGGAAGACGGAAGTAGATTTACTAGAGAATATATGGTAAAGAGTCACTCTGAATAACTTCTTCACCTGCAGAACTTTTTAAGAACAGTCTGTATCTCTACTTGTGCTGGTACTTCCAAGTTGAGCTAAAGAAGATATTACTCTGAATAATTCCTCCCGCCTGACTGATTGGAATCCCGGGTATTGTTGAACCCAAAGTCACAGGCCATCACCACCTGTCTCACTGACTTGCGTACCAACATCCCTCAGCCTTTGCTAGTACCCTTCCCCTGGGCTTTCACTCACTTGATCAACAGTCCATGTGCCACTCATAAACGATCCATCGCCCAGTTGTTTTCTGCTTAGTTGCTACTTCTTCTGAAATGGCTTCTCCATCCCTTCTCTCTGGTCTGGCACGCTCCCTTCCCCGTAGGGGCGTCCAGGAACACCAACGATTACATGCTGTCCGGTGTCATTAGCTTTTCTGGGGGTCCCAGTCCCCCCTCCCTCCCCGTGGGGGGGGGGTTCTGTTGGCTCCCCGCAGGGGAACCTCTCCCCACTCTGGGCACCAGACTGGACTACGAACCTCGACTGACCATGTGACCCCAGCTTTTATGAGAGTCCCGCCTCCTGCCAAACAAAATAATGATTGGCCAGAACTCACACACAAGTTGCCTGTCACTCAGATCCCCATAGTTGCCAACAGTCCCGATTTTCCCGGGACAATCCCGAATTTGGGGCCCTCGTCCCGATTTAGGCTTGTCCCGATAATTTTCCCGGGGTTTTGAGTTTGTCCCGAGAAAAACGGGAATGTTTTTGCTAAAAAACGGCAGCAGCTACACAAACATGGCCGCCGCCGCCACCACGAGTGTTATTTCCCCTTGTGTTCAGTGCAGAGGAGAGGGGCAGCCAATCGGCTTTTCTCTTCAGTGTACAAATAGAAAATTCTATTGTATACTGAAGCCAATTGGCTGGAGGGATTGGCGGCCCCTCCCCGCTCTCCACTGAACACAAGGATGTGATCATCTGCCGCAGCTGCCAACACGGCCTCTTCCTTGGGCTCAATGGCATCAGTCACTCCTTCCCTAGCCCCACCATGTCCTCCTGAGGAGTCCCCCGAACTGTTTGACCACAGTGTTGGGTACATGCTCCAGGAGGATGCCCAGCATTTTGAAGGCTCCGATGATGGTACTCAGCTAGAGGAAGGCAGTAATGTGAGCCCAGACAGAGGGGGTGCCCAAGAAGGACAGCAATCTGGCAGTCATGTTCCCCCAACTGCAGCATACTGCCAGGTTTGCTCTAGTGATGAGGAGGGAGGGGATGATGAGGTCACTGACTCCACGTGGGTGCCTGATAGGAAAGAGGAGGAGGAGAAGGAGGCACATCACTAACAAGGCAGGATGCCCTCCAGGGGCCAGCTTAAGGGCAGCACACCGACTGCATCACACCGCAGAGCTTCGCATTTGCAGGGCGCTGCTGTCTCTGTGCGTTATTCCAAAAGTTCTTTGGTGCGGTCCTTTTTTGAGACGAGTGCATCAGATCCCACTGCTGCTATTTGCAACATATGTCTCAAGAGTATCTCGCGTGGCCAAAACATCACCCACTTGGGTACCAACATGCTTGACCAGACATATGTTGACCTGCCATGCAGTTAGTTGGCAAGCGTACCTAAAAGACCCACAAAGAACAAAGAGGACCTCTCCTTGCTCCTCATCAGCTGGGATCTCCAACCCCACTATACCTTCAGTCCTCTCTGAGACCTGTACTGAGAGGAATGAAGGTGTAGAATTAGGTGCTTCACAGCCAAGTACTTGCAGGCAATCTGCTATTGGTACACCGACGTCAGATTGTACCAGGCAAATTTCCCTGCCCCAGCTGCTGCACCGCCGAAAGAAGTTTGCTCCCAGCCATCCACATGCCCAGCGGTTGAATGCTAGCTTGGCTAAATTGCTAGCACTTCAACTACTGCCTTTTCAGTTGGTAGACTCTGCCCCCTTCCGTGAGTTTGTGGAATGTGCGGTTCCTTGGTGGCAGGTTCCCAAACGCCACTTTTTCTCACGGAAGGTGATTCCGGCTCTCTACTGGCATGTGGAAGGCAATGTCTTGGCCTCGCTGGACAGGGTGGTCAGCGGTAAGGTGCATATTACCGCTGACTCATGGTCCAGCAGGCATTAACAGGGACGTTACCTATCTTTCATGGTGCATTGGGTGACTCTGCTGGCAGCTGGGAAGGATGCAGGACAAGGTGCAGTAGTGCTGGAGGTTGTTCCGCCACCACGCCTCCAAAATGCTACTACTGGTGATTCTGACACACCTCTCTCCTCCACCCCCTCCTCTTCTTTCTCCATGGCCTCTTCCTGTGCTTTGTCTTCGGAACCAGCAGTGTTCCGTAGGCATTCAAGGGGCTATGCAAGTATGCAGGCCAAAAGATGCCATGCGGTGCTTGAGCTGGTGTGCTTGGGGGACAGGATTCACACTGGGGCAGAGATTCTGTCAGCTATGCAGGGGCAGGCTCAGAGGTGGTCGACGCCACACCAGCTTAAGGCAGGAATGTTGGTTTGCGACAATGGCACCAACCTCCTCTCCGCCCTCCGACAGGGACAACTGACCCATGTGCCCTGTTTGGCTCACGTCCTTAACTTGGTGCAGTGGTTCTTGGGCAGGTACCTGGGCTTACAGGATGTCCTGAGGCAGGCCAAGAAAGTCTGTGTGCATTTCTGCCTCTCATATAATACCAGTGCTCGGCTGGCTGACCTCCAAAAGGAATTTAACCTGCCCAAGAACGGCCTAATCTGTGACGTGCCCACCAGGTGGAACTCAATGTTGGCCATGCTGCAGCGGCTGCACACGCAGCAGAGGGCCATCAATGAGTACCTGTGCGACTATGGCACCAGGACAGGTCAGGTGAGCTTGTTTTTTTTTTCTCCACATCAGTGGGCCATGATCAGGGATGTATGCACTGTCCTGTCACCATTTGAGGAGGCCATGAAGATGGTGAGTCAGTGACAGTGCATGCATCAGTGACACTGTCCCCATGTCCATCTGTTGGAGCACACGCTGCATGGAATAATGGACAGGGCACTTGAGGCAGAACAGAGGCAGGAAGAGGAGGACTTCCTTAGCTTTCAAGGCCCCCTTTATCCAGACAGTGTTCCTGCGTGCCCGCCGATCACACAGGAAGAGGACGAGGAGGAGGAGGATGAGGATTGTGTCAGCATGGAGGTGGAGCCTGGCATTCAGCATCAGCAGCAGTCTTTAAGGGATCATTTACAGTCCCGAGAAACCCATGGACTTGTACGTGGCTGGGAGGAGGTGGCTGTGGATCATTCGTCCTTAGTGACCCAGAGGACTCCGGACCGAATGCCTCAGCAAACCTATGCTGCATGGCCTCCCTGATTCTGCAAAGCCTGCGGAAGGATCCTTGTATTCGTGGTATCAAGGAGAGGGATCAATACTGTCTGGCAACCCTACTTGATCCACGTTACAAGGGTAAGGTTGCGGACCTTATCTTGCCATCGCAGAGGGAGCAAAGGATGAAACATCTTCGGGTGGCCTTGCAGAAAGGTCTGTGCAACGCGTTCCCAGAGACTGGGAGGTTACAAACTCCTGTTCCTGGACAACGTGTTGCTGAGGCTTCGGTCAGTCAAAGAAGGAGCGGTGGAGAAGGTGGCCATCTGACCGATGCGTTCAGACAATTATTTAGTCTGCAGCCCCAAGGTATGATCGGTTCCAGTAACCATCGCCAGCGTCTGTTTTACATGGTGCAGGAATACCTAAGGGCAAGATCAGACTTGGACACCTTTCTCACCAAAAATCCTCTGGGTTACTGAGTCTTGAGGATAGATCACTGGCCAGAGCTTGCACAGTATGCAATTGAGCTACTGGCCTATCCTGCATCCAGCGTTCTTTCGGAACGCACAGTCAGTGCTGCTGCAGGCTTTGTAACCGATCACAGGGTGCGCCTGTCCACCGACTCGGTCGATCGACTGACCTTCATAAAAATGAATCAGTCTTGGATCATCACCAGCTACCAAGCACCTGATGCTGATGTAACCGAATAATTTTTTTTGAAATGTCAGATCCCTTTAAGACTGCCTATGCTGATGCTGAGTGACTATCCAGTTATGCTGAGTGACTATCCTCTTCCTCCTCAATGATCATGCTGATAGCTTGTAAGAATATTTTTGGTCCTGGGCGCTGCCACCAGTGGCTAAGGCCCAATTTTTCAGCCCCTGTTTAACAGGGGCGTGTAATTACAATTTTTGATGCAATACTTTACAGCAGGGCTCGTTCCTGCGCTCCAACTAGAGTATCTGTGAGGGGTTGCAGTGTTGTGGCACCAGTGCTTAAGGCCCAATTTTTCTGCCCCTGTTCATTAGCACTTTTGATTTAGAAGGTTCGAGTCCCATAGACTTCAATGGGGTTCTAAAGTTCGCGCAAATTTTTTGTCCGTTCGCAGGTTCTGGTGCAAACCGAACCGGGGGGTGTTTGGCTCATCCCTAATTGCCAGCACCTGGACTTCTAGACTGAAGGAGATGCCTTTTACTTTGATCTGACCAACCTGGAGTGGTGATTCTCTCTACAGTGTGCAAATGATGTCATCAGCGCATGAGCTGTGAAGAAATGTCCTTCCATATCGTTTCTTCACTAGCGAGTGACGTGACTGATGGCTGTCGCACGTATGTGTTACGCCACGTGACTCCGGCCAGTCACAGAGCCGGAGTCCGCAGCCCCGGAAGGAAGAGGGGCGAAGATGGATGCGGTCTCCAGCGGGGACATCGCGGGCTTCGCTTGCAGGTAACTGGCACACAATGTGCTAGTATGCAAAGCATACTAGCACATTATGCTATTACTTTGCAAGGAACTAAAAATGAAGTAAAACCTCTCAGGGTTTTACCCTCTTTAACCATATTAGATAGGGACCCAAAAGACCGCTATGTCATATAATGTTGTTGTGATAGGATATCTTTAATCACCTGTCTACCAAGGTATATTTATGAATTGAATAGTAGACAAGTAGTTAAATCAAGCTCACGGTCCTCTCAAAGTGTGCCCCTCCCGTACCGCCGGCAGCACCCATGGTGGCTCCCAGACTCTCCCTGTTCCTCAGGGGAGCCGGACCCACAGGAAACATCTAATAAACCCCCAGTGTCTTCATAAAGATGACCTGTCCCTTACCCATGCTTGTTAGGCCTCTCGTGGCAGCAATAAAGTTAAAAAGTAAAAAAACTTAAAATTATTTTTATTTAAATTTTGTTTTTTACAAACATTTGTCAAAGCATCGCTATTAGCCCCGTACACACCCAATATAAAAAGTGCAGTATAGGATGAGCTCATGTATGTAATCATCAGTTACATGTGAGATATCATGAACGTATGAGTGAAAGCAATAATTCTAGGTCCATAATTCATGGTTAATTAAAATGATAATCTGTAAAGACTTTTAAGGTGTCATCTTTGAAGAATTTTGGGTGCCATTTTTTTTTTTTTTTTTGCGATTTCACACAATTTTGAGGCCTGGCATATTTGAATCTATTTACTTGATACAACTCAATCTTTTATATTTTACCAAAAATTGGGTATAATATTTTTCTTTGCACTAAAATTCATTGTAGTGTTTTTTTTAAGCATTTGATAAATAGCCGTGAAAATATGTGAAATCAAATATTGCAACTACCACCATTTTATTTTCAAGGGTCACTTCTTTCAGAAAATATATACTTTCTGGGGGGTTTACATTAAGTTCTAGCAAAATAAAATGCATATTTTAACGTGTGCTAAAAATTAACAAATTGCCCTTGTAGGCAAGTGGTTAATGATACATCAGGCGTCTTATAGACCCCTGATGTCT
Organism: Lithobates clamitans; assembly: GCA_037952925.1. Classification (NCBI taxonomy): domain Eukaryota; kingdom Metazoa; phylum Chordata; class Amphibia; order Anura; family Ranidae; genus Lithobates; species Lithobates clamitans. The sequence goes on along the minus strand of JBBGZY010000355.1, from coordinate 834,119 downwards.
CACCTGCCCTCCATTGAAGCTAATGTGGCACTGATCGCACTCCAATAGCTTCTTCTCTGGCCACAGCAGCCAAGAAAATTAACAACAGAAACCGCAAGACACATAATATACTTTCGGGTTCTTACTTGGTAGGGAAAATCAGCAAACTGATTTTTGTTGTTCTCTCACATCTCTACCCAGTGACACCAGGTCCAGAGCTTGCAGGTCAGACAGCAAAACCCAGGATGCATTGCTAGTCGGGGGGGAGGGCACATTTTCTGGGTGTCTGTGAAAGTCCACAGTAAGCTTGTGAAATATACACACACTTCCAGCCTTTGTGGCTGCTGACAGTGTGGGTAAAATCTCTAGGCAGGTATAATGGATATAAATGAATGCAGGTCTATAATCAATACATCATTACATTTATTTTTCATTGGGAAATAGTGTAAGTATCTGATGTTGATCTAATATAAGTCTCTTGCAGGCACTGTACATTAGGGCTGAAGTGGAAAAAACAGAAGAAGGAGCCATTCAGTTCATGTGCCAATAAAGAGCATGCTGATAGGATACTTTCATGTTCCTGTAGCACTCTCTACCTTAGATAGGTAGGTGCTAGAATAGTGGGTTTGTTTTTGCTGTCAGCGCAGGTAAATTTAGGCAGGCCTATGCTGTGAGCTAGGCCTGTTTGTTTTGATCTGGTGGCAGGGAAGTGGTTTAGTGTAGCAGCAGGTGACTGACCTCTGCCAGGTTAGCCCCCCCATATCAAAATTTCTGAAAAAATCTTATGCAGTTTGTTAGATCTTTGTTAAATCAGGTTAGATCAACCATTGTTTGCGTTAGATCTCACACAGAAGAGGCAATATTAACAGTTATTTGCTGGGGGGGCTAACCCATCATCAGACCCCCTTATCAAAAAATTGATCAAAAAGTTAGCTATTTTGGAAGCAATTTGTTAGATCCGGTAAGATCAAGTGGTTTTAACGTTAGATCTCACATAATTAGAGACTTATTAAGTGATTAATGAGGGGGGCTGGCCCCCCCTTATTAAATTTTCTGGCCAAAAATCATTCAGGCTAATAGATATTCGTTAGATCCGGTAAGATCAAGTGTTTTTAACGTTAGATCTCACATCATTTCAGAGATATTCCACATCAAAATAGAGATATTAGGTGGTACATATGGACGGGCTGGCCCCCCCATATCAAATTTTAGGGCCAAAAATCATTCAGGCTAATAGATATTCGTTAGATCCGGTAAGATCAAGTGTTTTTAACGTTAGATCTCACATCATTTCAGAGATATTCCACATCAAAATAGAGATACCAGGTGGTACATATGGACGGGTTAGCCCCCCCTTATCAAATTTTCTGGCCAAAAATCATTCAGGCTAATAGATTTTCGTTAGATCCGGTAAGATCAAGTGGTTTTAATGTTAGATCTCACATAATTTCAGAGATATTCCACATCAAAATAGAGATATTAGGTGGTACATATGAATGGGCTGGCCCCCCTTATCAAATTTTCTGGTCAAAAATCATTCAGGCTAATAGATATTTGTTAGATCCGGTAAAATCAAGCGGTTTTAACGTTAGATCTCACATAATTAGAGACTTATTAAGTGATTAATGAGGGGGAGCTGGCCCCCCTTATCAAATTTTCTGGCCAAAAATCATTCAGGCTAATAGATATTCGTTAGATCCGGTAAGGTCAAGTGGTTTTAACATTAGATCTCACATAATTAGAGACTTATTAAGTGATTGATGAGGGGGGGCTGGCCCCCCCTTATCAAATTTTCTGGCCAAAAATCATTCAGGCTAATAGATATTCGTTAGATCTGGTAAGATCAAGTGGTTTTAACATTAGATCTCACATAATTTCAGAGATATTCCACATCAAAATAGAGATATTAGGTGGTACATATGGACGGGTTAGCCCCCCTTATCAAATTTTCTGGCCAAAAATCATTCAGGCTAATAGATATTCGTTAGATCTGGTAAGATCAAGTGGTTTTAACGTTAGATCTCACATAATTTCAGAGATATTCCACATCAAAATAGAGATATTAGGTGGTACATATGGATGGGCTGGCCCCTCCTTATCAAATTTTCTGGCCAAAAAATCACCCCAGCTAATTGATATTCATTAGATTCGATAAGATCAAGTGATTTTAATGTTTGATTATCTATAATTACAGGGATATTATGGATATTTGGTAGCGATGCACGTATATCCATACTAGTGTCTATATTGGAGGCGGTGATGAGCATTTTCATGTGTACCAGTTAGGAGTGCCATTGAGCATACCGAGGTATGCTGAAATTATGTGGGACATTAATCAACAGCTGTGTCCAAGCCCAGTGAAGCCTTAAGCACAGTGCCAGAAGCCAGAGGGAAACTTCGGAGGGCTCTGGTGAAGGAGCCAACCGGGTGCCCATCTACGGTAGCTGGCTCAAAACCAATGACACGAAGAGACAGCAGCGAAAGTCCAAAACTTTGCAGAGGGCCCTCAGTTGTTGCCTCCAAGCAACCCAGTGTCCTGTTTCTTTTGACAAATGCTGCCTGGTGTCAGAGAGTCAATGCACACCAGACTCCCAGAACTTAGCGCAGACTTAAGCCCAATCAGAACCTCGCAGAGAGGAGCGTGGATACAAACCACTGAACAGGCCAGGGCCACCACTTCCTCCATGCTCCCTGACAAGCTGGTGGGACCTTCTCCTGTTGTTCCCATCCAACTAAAGGGAGTCCACATCAAGGCCCTTCTGGATACTGGAGCTTAAGTGACCCTTAAGTGAGTTGCAGATATGGGGCATTGTGTCTCAGAACTTTCCCTATGATGGCTATCTACCGGTCAAGCTGACCTTCGATCCCTCCATGGCTGGGAAAGCCGAGACTTTTGAAACTCAGGCAGTGGTCTGTCCTCGCCCACCAGGGGCCAGTAAGAGTTCTGTCATCATAGGGACCAATACTGATCTTGTCAGAAGGCTGTTGACACCTCTTGTTCTGGAGCCGGGCACTTCAACTACAAGTTTGCACCCCATGTTGAGACAAGCCTACCAGCACCTGGTACACCTGGTACAAAAACAGAAGGGAAAGATCTGGCGCTTGGACAAGTGTGAGAAGGTTTTACAGCCTGGTAAAGTGGCCTATTTACGAGCATCTGTCAAGCTAAATTGGAAGCAAGCAGGCCCTTTCATTGTCCTTCAATCAGACGGACAGAGAGAAGACATGGGAGTGGAGATAAATCCCGAGTTTGTTTCAACCAAAGGGTTGCAAAGAAGTCACCGCCGTCTGATTTGGTGGGGGGAGCAAAGGATGGGATCTCTGTGGAGGAGCTCTATCCGAAAAATACTCCCCTTTTGCCTGAATGGAAGGAAAGGGCCAAGACTCAGCTCCTGAGATGGCAGGCTGCATTCTCCAAGAGTCAATTTGATGTGGGGTGCACAAAAAGTGCCCAATACCAGATCCATCTCTTTAAGTGCATAAGCTGTTCAGGGAAAGAGTTTGATGGATTCCTTTAGGGGACTTGGAGGATCTGCATGAACAACTGGCAGAGTTGAAGAGGGCAGGTATCATCCGAGAGTCCCAGAGTCTATACGCTTCCCCAATAGTGGTGGTACGGAAGAAGAATGGGTCACTGAGGCTGGGTATTGACTACCGGGCGCTGAACTGAAGGACCATTCCCTACCAATATACCACCCCAAGGATATAAGATGCCTTGCAGAGCCTGTCAGGAGCGAAGTGGTTCAGCATGCTGGATTTGAAGAGTGGGTATTACCAAATCCCCATGCACCCTGAGGATCGGGAGAAGACCATTTTCATTACCCCGCAGGGGATGTTTGGATTTGACTGTATGCATGAAGGCCTGTCTGGTGCCCCAGCCACGTTCCAAAGGCTAATGGAGAAGACCGTGGGTGACATGAAACTGATCGAGGTGTTGGTGTACTTAGACGACATCATCGTTTTCAGCAAGACCCTGGAAGAGCATGAAGAGTTTCTGCAGAAGGTCCTTAAGAGACTCCATGGTGAGGGGGGTTGAAGCTGTCTCTGGAAAAGTGCCAGTTTTATCAACCGTCGGTCAACTACATAGGTTGGACTTGATGGACTTGTGTCTTTTTTCAACCTCACCTACTATGTAACTATGTAACTTTGTAACTACCTTGGTCACATTGTGTCTGCTGATGAAGTGGCCACTAACCTCCTGGCCGAGGCCTACCAACGTGACTGAGCTTAGGTCATTTCTGGGATTCTGCTCTTATTACAGAAGATTTGTCAAGGGATTCGCTAAGACGCTGACCCTGATCTGGCGAAGCCTGTCAGACCAGCTGGAGGGCCCAGAAAACCCAGAGAGTTCATTCAGGAACAATTGACTCTGGAGTGTGAAGAGGTTTTAGGCAGCTGAAGTGAAGCCTAACAACCGCTCCAGTCGTGGCCTATGAAGATCCAACCAAGCCATACGAGCTACACTTTGACGCCAGTCGAGATGAGTTAGGTGGGGTGCTATATCAAGAGCATGACTGCCATCTACGGCCTGTTGCCTACGTGAGTCGGAACTTGGCCCCCGCCGAAAAGAACTATCCCATGCACAAACTTGAGTTCCTGGCCTTGAAGTGGGTGGATAAGCTGAGGGATTAACTGTATGGAGCGGAGTTCGTGATCAAGACCGACAACAATGCACTCACCTACATCCTCACTTCCACCAAGTTGGACGCCACGGGTCACAGATGATTGGCTGCTCTATCAGGGTTTATTTTCAGCCTGAAGTATCGACTGGGGTCAGGAAACAAGACGCTGATGCTTTGTCAAGAAGGCCCCATTGTTCCAGAGACCCTCCAGAAGAATGGGCCCAACTGACACCTGAAGGGTACGAGCCTTATGTCAAGGAGCAGAACATCAACCTGGAGTAGGATCCAGGACCGAAGAGGTTGTAGTGTCAGCCGTTGGTGTCCCCAGATGTTATTGCAATGTCGCCCAAGTCGGGGATGAAGGTCTGCCCAAGCTGTCAAAGACCTGTGGAGGGACCAGTTGGAGGACCCCCTTCCTGTAACTTGGCATTGAAGGCCTTGGAGAGCCAATGCCCTGACTTGCTCCTCACTGACTCCCCGAAGGAAACCCATCTGCTGCACCGAGAGTGGGATCGGTTTCAGGTGCACAGAGGGTTGGTCTATCGAAGGGGCCCCCTCTGACGATTCTGAAGAAAAATGGCAGCTTTTCCTACCTTAAAAACATATGGAGACAGTATTAACTGCCCTACTGTCAGGAACCATGAATCAGACCGAGACAGAAGTATAGTTAAATCACACTTGTTTATTAATAATAATACTAATAATAATAATAATAAGGTAAACAGAGTAAGCGTAGTCAAAACAAGCCAGAGTTCAGTAACCGGATCGGGAAGTCAGCCAAGCAAATGTCAGAGAGCCAGAGATAAACGTAGTAGTACAGGAAGCAGGATCAGGAGCCAGAAGGAACGTCAGCCTAGCAAGTCAACAGGAACGCAGGAGAAAGACTCTGTGATGTTGACAAAGGTGAAGGCAGACATCAAGTGAGCTGGACGACTTGCTGGGTAACTGTGGAGAGAAATGGGAGCTGACAATTAGCTGACAGCTGAGCGGCAAGCTCAGAGAAGGAAGGGCTGAGCCCAGCCCTGACACCTACATGACAACCATGGCCACCTAGGGCCCAAGAGGACTTTTCTCCTGGTGAGGGACCGGTTCTACTGGCCCTGCATGCAGGCTGCAGTTGAAGACTATTGCCACTCCTGCATCAGATGTATCCAAATGAAGACTTTGCCTCATGAGCTGCTCCAATGGACCATCTTCAGAGTCAAGGACCCATGAAGCTGGTGTGCATTGACATTCTGTGCTTGGAGCCTGATCTGAGTGGGCAGGGAAATATCCTGGTAGTGACTGACCATTTCACTCAGTATGCCCAGGCGTTTTCCACGAGGGACCAACAAGCATCCATGGTGGCCAAGATCTTCGCGGAGAAATTCTTTGTGCACTATGGTCTGTCCCAACGCATCCACTCTGATCAAGGGAGAGATTTCAAGAGTAGTCTCATCAAGAGACTTTCAGACCTGTTGGGCATCAGGAAGTCTAAAACCACCCCGTATCATCCTCAAGGAGATCCTCAACCAGAGAGATTCAACTGAACCCTCCTGGATATACTTGGAACTCTAAGTTAAGAACAAAAGCAGCACTGGAGCAAGCATATAGTGGCTATTGTGCATGCTTATAACAGCACCGCCAATGATGCCACAGGTTACTCTCCCTATAGTTTGATGTTCGGACCGTAGGCCCGGCTGCCAGTAGACTTGGCCTTCGGCACATCCCTCGACCATACCTTAGCAAGTTTCCACAGAGGGTATGTGGATCGCCTGCAGAGACGTCTGAAAACTACCTTTGATAAGGCTCAAGCTGCCTCATATGCCTGAGAACAGAGAAACAAAATAAACTTTGACCTTAGGGTACGAGTGCAGGACCTACAGCCGGATGACAAGGTACTGCTGAGAAACCTGGGTGTCCCTGAAAGCACAAGTTGGCTAACCGCTGAAAGTCACAGCCCTATGTCGTTTGCAAGCATCTGCCCAGACACCCAGTATATCCAATCCGGGCAGAGGGAAGCACAGGCCTGCTGAAGACTTAGCATCACAATCATCTGTTGCCTCTGTCAGAAGCAGTTCATGTGCCACCACAGCCAGATTTACAGTCCACACCCACGGCCTCTCAAAGATCCCGGCCAGTGACTAGATCTCACTCTGTACCACTCTCACTCTGCTGAAGATGAAAACAGCAAGGATGAAGAGAAGATTGTCTGTGGCCATCTCAAATGTCAGGGCCTGCCACCCACCCCCACGCTCTTTCTTTTCCTCCCAAGGTGACTGAGTTGACTCTCAGGCCAGAGGCTCCTGAGTTTGTACCTCAAAGTCCAACTTTTGAAGAGTTGGAAGACCCTCAATCTTCCCTGCTGACAAGAGACCCCTAATGGGGCGTACACACGGTCGGACTTTCTGGAAAGCTAGGTCCGACGTACTTGCCGCCAGACTTCCGGCGGACTACCGCCGGACTTTCTGAACAGCCAGACTTGCCTACACACGGCCGGACTTTCCGGAATCCGGTCTTCCCGACGGACTTCCGACGGACTTTCAGAATGAACAGACTTTCCCACACACGGACAAGTCCGTTCATTTTGAACGTGACTCGGGTATGACGGGACTAGAAAAGGAATTCAATCTCGCCGCTTTTTTTGGCGAGATTGAAACCTTGCGAGCCCCGTCACAGGCATCCCAGGCCCTTAGGTCTGGTATAGAACTTTAAGGGGAACCCCCTACGCCGAAAAACCGGCGTGGGGGTCCCCCCAAAATCCATACCAGACCCCCGAGCACGCAGCCCTGCCGGTCAGGAAAGGGGGTGGGGACGAGCGAGCGCCCCCCCCCCCTCCTGAACCGTACCAGGCCGCATGCCCTCAACATGGGGGGTGCTTTGGGGGAGGGGTCGACCACGCCCCCTAAAACGTCACAGTCCCAGCATGCCCAGGGACTGTGACATCATATGGGGGCGGGGTCTCCGCCTATATAAGTCACAACGGAGCCCTCAGAGACCAGTCCAGCCGGAGAGAGCGTCGTGTCAACATCTGGGGAAGAGAAGAGAAGCCCAGAAGCCCAGAAGCCCGGACCTCCGCTGGCAATAGAGCTGCCTGAAGACAGCGGAGGGGCCGGCCGAAGACCTGGAACACCGGGAGAAGAGGCCGGAGAGAGCGTCATGTCAACATCTGGAGAAGAGAAGACAAGAAGTCCGGACCTCCACTGGCAATAGAGCTACCTGAAGACAGCGGAGGGGCCGGCCGAAGAACCAACCGGACGCCGGGAGAAGAAGAACCGGAGGGACACCCGAAGCCGGAGCAAGATCCCCCCCGGAGCTGTTTAATAAAATATTTTAAAAACCTGTGTTGTGTTTTATTATTTACACTTTTTCCCTAGGTGAATGGGTAGGGGTACCATGTACCCCATACTCATTCACATAGGGTGGGGGGGCCGGGATCTGGGGGCCCTCTTATTATAGGGGGCTCCCGGATTCCGATAAGCCCCCCGCCCGCAGACCCCGACAACCAATGGCCAGGGTTGTCGGGAAGAGGCCCTTGTCCTCATCAACATGGGTGCCCCCTCCCCCAAAGCACCCCCCATGTTGAGGGCATGCGGCCTGGTACGGTTCAGGAGGGGGGGCGCTCGCTCGTCCCCACCCCCTTTCCTGACCGGTTGGGCTGCGTGCTCGGATCGGGGTCTGGTATGGATTTTGGGGGACCCCCACGCCGGTTTTTCGGTGTAGGGGGTTCCCCTTAAAGTTCCATACCAGACCTAAGGGCCTGGGATGCCCCCCGCGCTCGCCGCAATGGAAAAATTTGTTTTTCCTATTGCAGCGAGCGCGAGATGCAGTAACCTGCTCCTCCGTCGTATCTGGTCCGTCGGACCAGCATACAGACGAACGGGTTTTCCGTCAGGAACTGAGTCCGGCGGAGTTACGACGTAAGATTTGAAGCAAGTTTCAAATCTAAAGTACGTCGGATTTCCGGCCGAAACGGTCCGTCGGAAGTCCGATGGAGACCACACACGGTCGGATTGTCCGCCGGATTTGGTCCGGCGGTGTCCGTCGGACTTTTGCATGTGAAAAGTCCGACCGTGTGTACGCCCCATAAGACTTTCCATCCTTCATTGAGGAAGCTAAAGCTAAAATGCAAGAAGAAGAAGAGACCAGTGTGCCTGTAACCCCAGAACCTAAAGAACAGCGAGAGCGAAGGGTTATTCACCCGCCCAAAAGACTAACATATGATACTTTGGGTGAAAGCTCTGAGGAGGTCGTTCTCATTGCAAAAAGGACTCTTGAAGAAACTGACCCTTCCACCGCAGATTTGGTGGTGGACAATCCCAACTCACTGTCAGGGCTGGGCTCAGCCCTTCCTTCTCTGAGCTGGCCACTCAGCTGTCGGATAATTGCCAGCTCCTATCTCTCCACAGTTACTCAGCTGTTGATGATATCCTGCTCGTCAGTCCTGCCTACTCAAGCCGTCCAGTCCAGAGGATCTCTGCCTTCGCCTTGGTCAACAGCACAGAAACAATCTCCTGCGATCCTGTTCAAGACTTGCTTTGCTGACATCTTTTCTGGCTCCAGATCCTGCTTGCTGTTCCTCTACATTGATCCATGACTTCTGGCTTAGCTGACTATCCGTTCCGGTTACTGAACTTTGGGTATGTTTTGACTACGTTTGTTCTTTTTACTTTTATTATTAAACAAGTGTGATTTAACTGTACTTCTGTCTTGGCCTGATTTCTTGGTTTCTGACACTCAGCCCCTGGCACATCTAGCTGGGCCATTCCAGTTAACCTCCCCTTCTATGCTAATTGGTGGGATGTTCCTCTGCCAGGGTTTTATGCAGATGTAAACTGTATGGTTTCCTGTGCACACTAACCTGTTTTTTTTTTTCCGTGTGTATATCAAAAGCATGTAACAAGTCATAAACTCTTTACCTCCTTTGGCGGACCAAAGGTTCTTTGGTGGGGGGAGTGTGTAGCGGGAGCTACTCTATTACCCATGGTCCCGCACCTCCTGCCTTTCCTGCCAGCGACCACCGGACTGAATAGACACTGACACAGGCGCTCACTGAGGGAGAGCACGCCTGTCAGTCCCTGTGGGGGATTTCTCCCCCTCCTTCTCCTCTTACTGTGTCCCTATTGGCAGGGAGAGGGAGCCAATCAAGCAGGCCCACAATACAGCCCCATTGATTTCTACAGGGGTGGAACTACCAAGCCCAGCCTGCTTTGCAAGAAGGGGGGCTAGCTCAAGACTTAAGCTTGTTGGTCTGAGGAGAGATCACCATGAGGCAGGGAGGTGAACGGAGGTGTGAGGAGAGACTACAGGCACCCGCTGAAGAACCATGCAAAGAAGGTTCCAGAGAACATCCAGAGACGGTTGAAGTTTGATAAGGGGGGCTAACCCATCCATATGTACCACCTAATATCTCTATTTTGATGTGGAATATCTCTGAAATGATGTGAGATCTAACGTTAAAACCACTTGATCTTACCGGATCTAACAAAAATCTATTAGCCTGAATGATTTTTGGCCCGAAAATTTGATAAGGGGGGGCCAGCCCGTCCATATGTACAACCTAATATCTCTATTTTGATGTGGAATATCTCTGAAATGATGTGAGATCTAACGTTAAAAACACTTGATCTTACCGGAAGATGGCGGAGGTGGTTACCTGCCATGCAGGATCGGGCGCTGGTAGACATCAGCGTTCGGCTGGAGATTTGCGGAGGGCTCACCTTAGGGGTGATAGGAGTGGAGCCTCTGTGTCTGCTCTGTCCCAAGTGCCGGATCCCAACGGTGGGAGTGACTGCTTGGACCCGGTGCGGCCATTGTGGGGAGCCACAAACCAGGCTAGGACCTGTTCAGCAGGAGTCAAGGTACTACAGTGTCAACCTGCTTTCAGGACTTTGTATGCCGCAGCCGCGGTAGACTCGGAGGGCCGGAGAGGGCCAAAGATCACCAGCCAAAGGTGGAGAGGTGTTGCGGCCTGACGACTCCTCCATGAAGATACTGGACATATGTGACAAAGAAGACTGCCGCGACCTGTGGCCTGGTGACTGCACGTGCCAGTGTGCAGAAGCCAGATGACATCCCTGAAGAGCTGGCCTGCTCTAAGTCCCTTGCTGTGCCTCTCTGGAAGGAGCCCATGCTAGAGGTGTGCCTCCAGGTGAGCTGGATGAGGTAAGCGAGGGCCAGGTCTTAGATTGGGGTTCCCCCAGAATACTGGAAAAATTTGGGTCCTTGGAGGGACTATTTGAGTGGTCATCCCCCGAGGAGAGTTCCGAGGAGGAGGAGTGGGAGACAGGAGGTTCCCATCCCACAGAGACCCAGTCAGAGGCAAGAGAAGATACTCGGCCCTCAGTATAGACCCCTAACCCTTCCAGCAGACTCTTTGAAAGCTGGCCTTCCACTACCCAGACCAGAGGACCCACCTACAGGCAGTGGGTGGTAAAGTCCCAGGATGCATGTGTCTTGCCAGGAAAGGGGAAGCCTAAAGAATTGCCCAGGTTTTCTCGCTTCCAGAGGGAGATACAGAGAAGAGTTGCTCTGGAGTGGGGTCTGGACTATCCATATGTCCCCTCCCAGATAATGGACATTATGGAGAACTCTCGGGGACAGTGGGAGAATGACCTTATCTGGGATTTCTTGCACATTCCCAAGCCTTTGCGGGTGCCAGAAAACGATGTTCTAGGAATAGAAGCTGGGACATGCCATCTATTGAGATCGAGTCCTGGTTGTAAAGGCAGGTCAGCCTACCAGGAGCCACTCGGTCTCTGTCAGAGAGGAAGGAGATAGCAGGAGGAGGTTGCCGGATCACCGCTTCTATGTGTGAGGAGGATTGCTGTGCCTTGCACCCACATACCTTCCAACATTTTGAGATGGGAATTAGGGACACCTACTAACAAATGTATGTAGGCATAGGACACGCCCCCTGCCACACCCCCTTAAAGGAGAATTAACAAAAAAAAGTTTAATTAAATCCACAAGGACTTTTTTTTACCACTACTATTCTTTTATATTGGCTTTTAAAATATACAAATGCAGCAATTTAGAAATTGGATGCAAAGTTTAGCACTGGGAAACACTTTTTGAAAGATAAAAAGTGCATTTTCTATACAACTATATAGATCAGACCAAAACGAGGGACAGAGGAGGAGGAAAGAGTCACAGAGGGACATTGCTCCAAATCAGGGACAGTCTCTCGAAATCAGGGACAGTTGGGAGCTATGCATCCACCATAGAAGCCGCCACGAAGACTGCAGGAAGTGGCAAGGTTGTGAGTGTTTTTTCCTCTTTGACATTTCTTTTTCCAGGGACAGCCTTTGTCCGCCACCCAGTGTGCCTGTTGGAAGAACTGTTGACCATGGACGCTTTGGGTGTGCTGTCCCTGCCCACCTCTATGTATGTTGTCTGAGGAGGGGCCCCTTCTATCAGGAGCAAAAGAAGGACTGTTACAAGTTGTACATATATGTTTGTTGTTGTTCTGTTCTAGGGTTAGTAGTTCCCTTCTGACAGAACAAATCAAGCGGAAAATATATGTGGTGGTGTTGATTTGATTTCTCTGCTGGAAGGATCATAATCCCCTTTCAGTAGTGATGTATAAATGTACAGTTAGTATGTAAGTGTAGGATGTGATGTATTATGTGTTCTTTTAGGACCTACAGAGATGGGAGGGCAAGAAATTTGCGAGTCAGCGTATTCTTCCTGTGGGAGTAATGCTCTGGCTCAAAAGTGTCAAATGTCTAGCTGCAGGGACCTTTAGCTAGGGTTGTATAGTAATGTATAGATGTACAGTGTATATATGTGACAGAAATTGTACATATCTATTTTTGTACGTAATTTATTTGTACTATAGACCTGTCCAAGTTGTTTCCTTTCCCCCATCCAGCTAATTTATGGGATGCCCTTGCCATTTTTCTAATATTTTTCACAGCTTGGGCCAACTGTATTCTGGTGGGGGGGTGAGTGTAGCCCCCTCTTCCTTAGGTAGGTAGATGGGTGCTAGAGTATTGGTTTTGTTTTTACTGTCAGCGCAGGTAAATTTAGGCAGGCCTATGCTGTGAGCTAGGCCTGTTTGTTTTGATCTGGTGGCAGGGGAGTGGTTTAGTGTAGGAGTAGGTGACTAACATGTGCCTCAGCTCTTGGGCGCCTCCTCTGTTTCCAGATAGAAGGTTCTGGAAAAGGGGCAGGGCCGACGGCTGGAGTGGAAAACTCTGGAAGACATGCCAGTAGTTGGATGTAGAGCCAGAGGGAGAGACTGTGGCATTGTTGTCAAGTCTGTTGTGAATTCATGAAGAAATATATTTTATATTTACTGGCAGAAACATGCTTAGGCCTCACCAAGTAGATGAACTGTGATGTTAAATATTGGAACTGTTGCCCTCTTGGGGACTTTTAGGATAAAATGGACATTCTCATGTTTGACCAAGCCTTTCTCTACTTCTTTAAATATTGAAGACTTTTACAAGCATGTATTGTAAAGGAAGCTGTTGGAACAAAGACTGCTCTTGTCACAAAACAAGGAGATATTTACATGGTATTGTGAATAAACAAAAGCTGCCACAAGACACAAGGTTATATAAACTTTTCTCGCATAGAGATAACCTAACTTATTGTGTTCGAGTGGAGAACTGTTTAAATAGCTAACACCTTGGCTAACAAAACTCATTGTATGAACTTTTAGGATGGTTTAGACAAACAAGTCATTTCTAAAACACCCAGTGAGAATGTTCAAGGTCCCTCTCAACACGTTAGAGAAAGTTGAATATTGTGCCAGTCAAAAATAATTTAAGGTATCAATAAGGTTATTATAAGTCATTTTAAACTATCTCTGACATTGTAGGTCACAGAGACATTATAATGTTGGCGTCTGCGGACCCAACAACTTTGCTATGAAGAAAATGTATATGAAAGTGTGATTTTATAAGTAGAAATGTTTTAAGTAACGAATTAGTATTAGGAAAAACATATAATCATGATTAGGGATGAGCTTCGTGTTCGAGTCGAACCCATGTTCGACTCGAACATCGGCTGTTCGACCGTCCGTCGAATTGCGAACGTTATGGGCCGTTCGCGCCAAATTCGTGTGGCGCGTCACGGCCCATAATTCACTGCGGCATCGCAGTGCATTGCTGGCTGATGATTGGCCAAGCATGCACTATGACCCGCATGCTTGGCCAATCACAGCGCCGTCAGTAGAGAGAGCTGTAATTGGCCAAAGCCAGGGTGGCTTTGGCCAATTATGGCTCAGGGGATTTAGTACACGCCCCACACTATATAAGGCCGCCTGCACGGCGGCCCTGTGTAGTGTGTTCCGGTGTGCTGATAGAGAGAGAGACAGACAGTGTCATTTAATTTGAGTTAGCTAGATTAGGCTAGATCTGTTCCTGCTATTTACATTTAATGCAGTGCGTCCTGCTCACAGTGTTCAGCTAGATCCGTTCCTGCTATTTACATTTAGTGCAGTCAGTGCGTCCTGCTCACAGTGTTCAGCTAGATCCGTTCCTGCTATTTACATTTAGTGCAGTGCGTCCTGCTCACAGTGTTCAGCTAGATCTGTTCCTGCTATTTACATTTAGTGCAGTTCGTCCTGCTCACAGTGTTCAGCTAGATCCGTTCCTGCTATTTACATTGAGTGCAGTGCGTCCTGCTCACAGTGTTCAGCTAGATCTGTTCCTGCTATTTACATTTAGTGCAGTCAGTGCGTCCTGCTCACAGTGTTCAGCTAGATCCGTTCCTGCTATTTACATTTAGTGCAGTGCGTCCTGCTCACAGTGTTCAGCTAGATCTGTTCCTGCTATTTACATTTAGTGCAGTCAGTGCGTCCTGCTCACAGTGTTCAGCTAGATCCGTTCCTGCTATTTACATTTAGTGCAGTGCGTCCTGCTCACAGTGTTCAGCTAGATCTGTTCCTGCTATTTACATTTAGTGCAGTGCGTCCTGCTCACAGTGTTCAGCTAGATCCGTTCCTGCTATTTACATTTAGTGCAGTGCGTCCTGCTCACAGTGTTCAGCTAGATCTGTTCCTGCTATTTACATTTAGTGCAGTGCGTCCTGCTCACAGTGTTCAGCTAGATCTGTTCCTGCTATTTACATTTAGTGCAGTGCGTCCTGCTCACAGTGTTCAGCTAGATCCGTTCCTGCTATTTACATTTAGTGCAGTCAGTGCGTCCTGCTCACAGTGTTCAGCTAGATCCGTTCCTGCTATTTACATTTAGTGCAGTCAGTGCGTCCTGCTCACAGTGTTCAGCTAGATCCGTTCCTGTTATCTTCCTACTGACAGGCAGGCTTGTCTGGTTACAGTATATAAAGCTACCTGAAGAAAATTACAGGTGTTCTATCCCAGCTTAGTGCAGCTACAGGCCATTAGTATGTCTGGAAGGCCAAGAAGGAGAGGCAGACAGTCACAAGCCAATAAGAGAGGGCAAGCAGGCTCTGTGTCTAGTGCTGGTCGTGGAGACGGTGCATCCTCATCAGCCCGTGGCCATGGGACACGCTTGGCCTTTTTTTCGGCAGCTGGCCGTGTTGAGCCGCAACATGCAGAAAACTTGGTCGAGTGGATGACCAAGCCGTCCTCATCCTCCTCATCCTCTCTCACCCATGCCCAGGGTGCTTTGTCTGGCAAAGCAGCGGCCTCTTCCCTCAGCTCAATGTCATCAGTGACTCCTTCCCTAGCTCCACCATGTCCTCCTGAGGATTCCCTCAAACTGTTTGACCACAGTGTTGGGTACATGCTCCAGGAGGATGCCCAGCGTTTGGAAGGCTCTGATGATGATACTGAGCTCGATGAAGGCAGTAACATGAGCACGGACAGAGGGGGTGCCCAAGAAGGACAGCAATCTGGCAGTCATGCTCCCCCTGCTGCAGCATACTGCCAGGTTTGCTCCAGTGATGAGGAGGGAGGGGATGATGAGGTCACTGACTCAACGTGGGTGCCTGATAGGAGAGAGGAGGAGGAGGAGGAGGAGGCGGCACATCACCAACGAGGCAGGATGCCCTCTAGGGGCCAGCCTAAGGGCAGCACATTGACTGCATCACACCCCAAAGCTCCACATGTGCAGGGCGCTGCAGTCTCTGCGCGTTATTCAAAAAGTTCTTTGGTGTGGGCCTTTTTTGAGACGAGTGCATCAGATCGCACCGCTGCTATTTGCAACATATGTCTCAAGCGTATCTCGCGTGGCCAAAACATCTCCCGTACCACATGCTTGACCAGACATATGTTGACCTGCCATGCAGTTCGTTGGCAAGCATATCTAAAAGACCCACACCAAAGAACAAAGAGGATCTCTCCTTGCTCCTCATCAGCTGAGATTTCCAACCCCACTAGACCTTCAGTCCTCTCTGAGACCTGCAGTGAGAGGAATGAAGGTGTAGAATTAGGTGTGTCACAGCCAAGTACTTGTGGGCAATCTGCTTTTGGTACACCGACGTCAGATTGTACCAGGCAAATTTCCCTGCCCCAGCTGCTGCACCGCCGAAAGAAGTTTGCTCCCAGCCATCCACATGCCCAGCAGTTGAATGCTAGCTTGGCAAAATTGCTAGCACTTCAACTGCTGCCTTTTCAGTTGGTAGACTCTGCCCCCTTCCGTGAGTTTGTGGAATGTGCGGTTCCTCAGTGGCAGGTACCCAAACGCCACTTTTTCTCACGGAAGGCGATTCCGGCTCTCTACCGGCATGTGGAAGGCAATGTCCATGCCTCGCTGGACAGGGCGGTCAGCGGTAAGGTGCATATTACCGCTGACTCATGGTCCAGCAGGCATGGACAGGGACGTTACTTAAGTTTCACGGCGCATTGGGTGACTCTGCTGGCAGCTGGGAAGGATGCAGGACAAGGTGCAGTAGTGTTGGAGGTTGTTCCGCCACCACGCCTCCAAAATGCTGATTGTGACACACCTCTCTCCTCCACCCCCTCCTCTTCTTCTTCCTCCATGGCCTCTTCCTCGGAACCAGCAGTGCTCCGTAGGTGTTCAAGGGGCTACGCAAGTACGCAGGCCAAAAGATGCCATGCGGTGCTTGAGCTGGTGTGCTTGGGGGACAGGAGCCACACTGGGGCAGAGGTTCTGTCAGCTCTGCAGGGGCAGGTTCAGAGGTGGTTGACGCCACGCCAACTTAAGGCAGGAATGGTGGTTTGCGACAATGGCACCAACCTCCTCTCTGCCCTCCGACAGGGACAACTGACCCATGTGCCCTGTTTGGCTCACGTCCTTAACTTGGTGGTGCAGCGGTTCTTGGGCAGGTACCCGGGCTTACAGGATGTCCTGAGGCAGGCCAGGAAAGTCTGTGTGCATTTCCGCCGGTCATATAATGCCAGTGCTCAGCTGACGGACCTCCAAAAGGAGTTTAACCTGCCCAAGAACCGCCTAATCTGTGACATGCCCACCAGGTGGAACTCGACATTGGCCATGCTGCAGCGGCTGCACACGCAGCAGAGGGCCATCAATGAGTACCTGTGCGACTATGGCACCAGGACAGGGTCAGGGGACCTTGGTTTTTTTTCCCCACGCCAGTGGGCCATGATCAGGGATGCATGCACTGTCCTGTCACCATTCGAGGAGGCCACGAGGATGGTGAGCACTGACAGTGCATGCATCAGTGACACTGTCCCCCTTGTCCACCTGTTGGAGCACACGCTGCGTGGAATAATGGACAGGGCACTTGAGGCAGAACAGAGGCAGGAAGAGGAGGACTTCCTTAGCTCTCAAGGCCCCCTTTATCCAGACAGTGTTCCTGCGTGCCCGCCGATCACACAGGAAGAGGACGAGGAGGAGGAGGAGGAGGAGGAGGAAGATTGTGTCAGTATGGAGGTGGAGCCTGGCACTCAGCATCAGCAGTCTTTAAGGGATCAGTCCCAAGGAACACATGGACTTGTACGTGGCTGGGAGGAGGTGGCTGCGGACGTTGTTGTCCTTAGTGACCCAGAGGACTCCGGACCGAATGCCTCAGCAAACCTACGCTGCATGGCCTCCCTGATCCTGCAAAGCCTGCGTAAGGATCCTCGTATTCGTGGTATCAAGGAGAAGGACCAATACTGGCTGGCAACCCTCCTTGATCCACGTTACAAGGGTAAGGTTGCGGACCTTATCTTGCCATCGCAGAGGGAGCAGAGGATGAAACATCTTCGGGAGGCCTTGCAGAAAGGTCTGTGCAACGCGTTCCCAGAGACTGGGAGGTTACAAACTCCTGTTTCTGGACAACGTGTTGCTGAGGCTTCGGTCAGTCAAAGAAGGAGCGATGGAGAAGGTGGCCGTCTGACCGATGCGTTCAGACAATTTTTTGGTCCGCAGCCCCAAGGTATGATCGGTTCCAGCAACCATCGCCAGCGTCTGTTTTACATGGTGCAGGAATACCTAGGGGCAAGATCAGACTTGGACACCTTTCCCACCGAAAATCCTCTGGGTTACTGGGTCTTGAGGATGGATCACTGGCCAGAGCTTGCACAGTATGCAATTGAGCTACTGGCCTGTCCTGCATCCAGCGTTCTTTCGGAACGCACATTCAGTGCTGCTGGAGGCGTGGTAACCGATCACAGGGTGCGTCTGTCCACTGACTCGGTCGATCGGCTGACCTTCATAAAAATGAATCAGTCTTGGATCACCACCAGCTACCAAGCACCTGATGCTGATGTAACTGAATAATTTTTTTCAGATCCCTTCAAAGACTGCCTACGCTGATGCTGAGTGACTATCCCTGAGTAATTATCCTCTTCCTCCTCAATCATCACGCTGATAGCTTGTAAGAACATTTTTGGTTCTGGGCGCCACCACCAGTGCCTAAGGCACAATTTTTCAGCCCCTGTTTAACAGGGGCGTGTAATTACAATTTTTGATGTAATACTTTGCAGCAGGGCTCGTTCCTGCATTCCAACTAGAGTGTCTGTGAGGGGTTGCAGTGTTGTGGCACCAGCACCAGTGCCTAAGGCCCAATTTTTCTGCCCCTGTCTAACAGGGGCGTGTAATTACAATTTTTGATGCAATACTTTGCAGCAGGGCTCGTTCCTGCGTTCCAACTAGAGTGTCTGTGAGGGGTTGCAGTGTTGTGGCACCAGCACCAGTGCCTAAGACCCAATTTTTCTGCCCCTGTCTAACAGGGGCGTGTAATTACAATTTTTGATGCAATACTTTGCAGCAGGGCTCGTTCCTGCGTTCCAACTAGAGTGTCTGTGAGGGGTTGCAGTGTTGTGGCACCAGCACCAGTGCCTAAGGCCCAATTTTTCTGCCCCTGTCTAACAGGGGCGTGTAATTACAATTTTTGATGCAATACTTTGCAGCAGGGCTCGTTCCTGCGTTCCAACTAGAGTGTCTGTGAGGGGTTGCAGTGTTGTGGCACCAGCACCAGTGCCTAAAGCCTAATTTTTCAGCTCCTGTTCAACAGGGGCATGTAATTACAATTCTTGATCTAATATTTCACAGCAGGGCCCTGTGAGGGCTTACAGTGTTTTGGCCACAGCAACACCTAAGGCCCAAATTTCTGCTGAGTATATAGGGCAGGACCCTACTTTCAAACATCTAACTTACAAACGACTCCTACTTGCAAACGGAAGGAGACAACAGGAAGTGAGATGAAATCTAACCCTAGGAAGGGAAATTCTCTCCTGTAAGAGTTAATATGGGAAAACAATTTCTCCTTTCCACTGATGCTTTCCAATCCTTGTTCCACAAAAAAACCCAAATTTTCAAAAAACATTTTTCATTGGGACAAAAAAGTGAGGTGAAATCTTCTGAAGAGGAGGAAAGACGCAAAACAAATGTCACAGGGGTGATAACCCTTCCCTATGTTTTCCAAAAAGCTTAGAAAAGATTTTTTGGCTGGAGCTAAACACGTTAAAAATGTTCAAAATTACAAACAGATTCTACTTAACAACAAACCTACAGTCCCTGTCTTGTTTGCACCGCCTGTATACTGCTGTTCAGAGTATATAGGGACCTTTCCTTATTTTAATTTGGGTGCGGGGTTCCCCTTAATATCCATACAAGACCCAAAGGGCCTGGTAATAGACTGGGGGGTACCCATGCCGTTTGTCTCACTGATTTTCATCCATATTGCCATGACCCGACATGACATTAAACCCGCAAGCAGTTTTAAATGAGATTTTTTCCTTTAAAAATGACATTTGGTGCAGGGACTGTCCTAAACATGGGAAACACGCGTCACTTTACAGGCATACTATAGACACCCCCCAGGTACGATATTTAAAGGAATATTTCACTTTTTTTTTTTTTACTTTAAGCATCATTAAAATCACTGCTCCCGAAAAAACGGCCGTTTTTAAAAGTTTTTTTTGCATTGATACATGTCCCCTGGGGTAGGACCCGGGTCCCCACACCCTTTTTAGGACAATACCATGCAAATTAGCCTTTAAAATGGGCACTTTTGATTTCGAACGTTCGAGTCCCATAGACGTCAATGGGGTTCTAACGTTCGTGTGAACTTGCGGTCCGTTCGCGGGTTCTGGTGCGAACCGAACCGGGGGGTGTTCGGCTCATCCCTAATCATGATTATAATCATATAAGATTGTAGCCTACACTTAAGATAAACAAATGTTCAGTGGAGATACCAGAAGTTATACAGGTATCCATATAGATAATCATTTTTATGTAGTATTGATGAAATATATAACAATGTGTGTATTTCCTAGATAGACCAGTTTTACAGATATACATTTATAGAGATACAGTTATATAACCAAGTTATGTAATGATGATTAATCAAACTTATACTGAGTGTATTTTACATTAGACCGAGTACCAGAATATTTAAAGGTATATACTTATCCTTACCATTATACACCTTATGAAAATAGAACGTATTAATTTAAAAGGATGGACTCAAAACACGTGTGAGACACCTGGTGGTTGAAGGTGGTATTATTTGAACTCACTAAATTTCCAGAGGAAGTTAACCATTACGTCTCCTAACCCAATGGGAAGTGAGCCACCTCCTTTTGGGCAGAGCCATAATAATTTTTATGGTCTTATTATCTGAAATGGTATTTAAAGGCAAGTAAGATGGCAGAAGGGGACGGAAGGAGGAGAGAGCTCAGGGGGAGAGCTCAGGGATCCACCCTGAGGGGGGTCACTGGGAGACACACACACTCCCAGACTGACACTCATGCACCATGCATGAATACATCTCTTTACATTCATGAAAATTCCTCAACACCTAATACTTAGAACTCGGAGGTCACAAGAAGTAAATCCTCTTTAGGAGTATCCATTTTGAAACTACGGCAGCCATCTTAACTCTGGTAACCAGCCAATAGGAACTGTAGCCATCCTAGAATGGATAATTATGTCATGTTGATTTTTTTATCTTGTATGTTCTCTCAAATATTGATATGTTCTCTCAAATATTGATGTATTGAATATTATTCAACTGATAATCATTCTCCCGAATCAATAACCGCCTGGTAGATTTTTCTCTAAAGATTCAAATTTTTCATTATATTTTTCTTTTTGCATAGTTGCCACATTTATTGACAAAACAAACGTCTAATTTATTTCACAATTTTAACCACTTACTTACCTGCAGTATAGTAATGGTTGCACGTGTGAAATACAGATGTTCTGTTTAAGTGTCAAGTTCACAAGGTTATTGATTCTACCGAGAAGTTATCATGGTGGTATTAGGTCAAAGGGACGGTACGCCCATTTTTGCAAGTGTTTTTTATTGATTTTCAAGACGTTCATGGAACGCAATCGGTATCTTAATTTCATGTGATTATTTGTGTTTGTTTACCAATAAAATTTCAATTTTGTGTGACCACACGTCTCCGTGAATAAGTTCAACAAGCATAGACTGTGTCATATTGATTGATTTTGTATCTTAAAAATATCTTCGTTAAAAATTACTCAAGGATAATTATTGTGCGGGAAACCTGTCCTTAAAAAGGCACAACTTATTCTGACTGAATATTCACTACAAGTCGCTGCAGCCAAGAGGGCTGGCAGGATTTGCATCAGACATGCTGGGATCAGTAGTCCATCAAGTATCAATTAGCACATTTATTCTTCTCTTCTAAAATGTTTGCTACCTCAAAGGGGGCTGCAGACCCTTACCTGTAATGGGCTATCAGGAAAACGTTAGGACTTATTCAGAGTGAGGCCTAGCTATGTGCGAACTGTGACAGGAATCTAGATTTGGACAGCGAAGTGAAGCAAGTGATCTCAAGTAGTATGCTGGAGATGTGCAGAGGAAAAGACTACTTTTATTCTACTTAGAAGTATTCTTTATCTGGGCATCCCATGTCCCTTTTTTCCCATCTAAGTTTAAACCCCTAATTAAAAAGTATTTAATTTTTGGGAAAGTGTGGCAAAATGTATGTCTGACCAGCAGGGTGAAATGTGTTGATGTTGAAACACACAGTGACCCCACGGGGCCATCGCTGCATTCCATACAGGGGTGGGTCCAGGAAGTAGGTTAAATGATGCTGGCCAACAAACTGAGGGCATCTTGTGGTGGAAAGGAAGTACTGCAAGAGCATCACACCGAAAATAAATATTGCAGCAAAAGCTGCTATTTTACCTTTTAATTGTTATTTTGTTTTTTTGGGCCTGGAGTGCTGATTTAAATCTGATGAACTGCATTTGTCTTACTAGACAGCCAATCTAAATAGGATCCTGTGTGCAATTACTTGCTAATCTACATACTTGCATAAACTGCTACAAGACACAGATTGTTCTCATATTACAATTTTATTTTTTGTGATAAAAATATATCATATTGATTAGGCTATTGCTTCAAATGAACATTTACCACTACATAACTGCACAAAATTGACTGCGTATTGTCTGCCTGCAGCAACTGATTTAAATACATACTTTACTTATATAAATTTAGATATGTGATATTATCAGGTTCTACTAATAATATATACATACATTAGTATATAAGACAGAATTGTTTGAGTGCATAGAGCTTTTAGCTGAGCAACATAAAAAAAGACTGTATAGAGAATGGTTTATTAAAACCACCAAAATGTTCATTTGCATAAATGGTATACACATTTTAAAGGAGTGGTAGTTTTTATATCCAGAAAAACCGTTCAAAAATTCCAAAGCCTTTTTTTGTGGAAAATTCCAAAAACCTAGTGCAAAGCTGTGATAGGGTGTAGGTTGAGTGACCTCAACAGATGCGACACCTTTATGACGATTATGACGGTGCTCAACATATATATATATATATATCTATCTATATATAGATATAGATAGATATATATATATAGATAGATATATTAGGGCTGCAACTAACGATTATTTTCATAATCGATTAGTTGGCCGATTATTGTTTCGATTAACCTTAAAAAAAATTGTGGTGTATAATTTAGTTAATATGTAAAGTAAAAAAAAAAGGCAATTTATTTCTTAAGTATCTCTATGCAGTGGTAAATATAAATAACCAACTATATGGTTAGGGAGCAACATATCTAATCCACTCCGAGAATAACAGACAGAAGAGATATATACTGTATATACTATAGGTGGAGATATACTGTATATATTATTAGAGGAGATATACTGTATATACTATAAGACGAGATATACTGTATATACTATAAGACAAGATATACTGTATATACTATAAGAAGAGATATACTTATATACTATAAGTTGAGATATACTATAAGAGGAGATACACTGTATATACTATTAAAGAATAAATGTGGTAAATATTATCAGACTCAGAGATCAATATTTTATTTAAAAAAAAAAGGACAATTTTCTTCCTTCAAAAAAAAAAATTCATGTTATCTTTATCTAAGCCAGTGGTTCTCAACCTGGGGGTCGGGACCTCCTCGGGGGTCGAATGACAGTTTTCCAGGGGTCACGAATCCTGGGCTGTTCCTGAAGCCCGCACCGCTCTCCCAGCTATTTTGCGGCCGCCCAGCAGGGTTGTCGCTGGCGCCCGCAGTCACCCATTCAGTTCACGGCATGACTGGGGGCAGAGACTAGAGGTCAGCTGACTGGTGAGGAATGTGAAGTGGGAGGGGCTGGAGGAGACCCCATCTCCTGATTTCGGCATAGGTGTCACTGCTGCGAGACACAACAAAGTCTGAGACGCAGTGAAGCCAGAGACACAGTGAGTAACACTACCTGTGATTATAGTAGTCATTAAAAGTCCCCACTGCAGTTCTGCAGATGACCTAAGTTGCCTGATCAGAACTCCCCCCAGCACTGCCACTCATTCCAACCCCCACCAGCACTGCCACTCATCCCCCCCCCCCCACTAAGGAGTAAGAGAAGGAATAAAAATAGAGAATACATGGAAGGGAGAGGAAAAGAGGGGCAGGAACAAAGGAAAAGGGAGAGAAAGAATAAGCGAAAGAACAAGAAAGATGGCAAGAGAGGAATGGGGGAATAAAAACAAGAAATTAGGATAGAGAGAAATAAAAGGGAAAGAGAGGATAACAAAAGAGGAGGAGTGGTACATCCTAAAATATACCATAAGGGGTTTTAATACTGTACGAGTAGAAGGGACTCAGGTAAATGTCTGTGGGATGGGGCGCAAATTACTTTTCTTGGAGGCTGACAACCCACGTTACGAATATAATTTTACTGTTAGGGGTCCCCACAGCTTGGGAAATTTTATCAAGGGGTCACAGCACCAGAACGTTGAGAATCACGGATCTAAGCATTAGTGGGGTCAAATCGACGTTCATTTTCAACCACAGTGAGGGGAACATTTAGAGATAATAGAAAACTGCTTGGTCAAAGGAATTTTCAGATAGTGTATGTGGTTTTGGTTCAGAAATTACATTCATTTTCAAAACAGAATGTTAAAAACAAGTGAAAATTTCAAACATTCTTTCATTACAAAGATTTTTCGTCTGAATATTCTCGTCTGAAAATTGATCCCGGTGGCCAGCATAAGGCTCGGTACACAATGATGCAGTTTGCTTTTGATCTGTTTCTGAAGTGCTTTTTGCTGTGCGTTTTGATCTTTGCGCACGTGATTTGCTGCGATTTGCGGTTTTTGCATTTTTTTGGCCAATTTGTTGTTGGGCAGATTAAAAAACACAAATTGCTGCAAAAACGCATTACATGCGTTTCTGCAGCTTCTCCATTGAAGTATATTGAACCAAAAAAGCACAGTTTTGCGTTAAAAAAGTCCCCTTTCCAAATACGCAGCGGCTGAAAAAAGCATAGATGTGAACGTGTCCAATAGGAAACCATGTAAATGAATTGTAGTGCGTTTCTGAAAAAAGCACCAAAAAACACATAGATGTGAACCAGGTCTAAGACATTTAGTAACATAATGGGGTTAAAAAAACTAAAATTAGCCCTTTATAGTACAAAGAAATAAAGAAAGAATAGTAATTGATTCATTTCATAATCGATTAGTTGTCGATTAGTTGTTTCAGCCCTAATATATATATATACATATATATATATATAAACATGTGTATATATATATATATATATATATATATATATATATATATATATATATATATATATATATATATATATATATATATATATATATATATATATATATAAACATGTATATATATATATATATATATATATATATATATATATAAACATGTATATATATATATATATATATATATAAACATGTATATATATATATATATATATATATATATATATATACCGTATATACTCGAGTATAAGTCGAATTTTTCAGCACATTTTTTTGTGCTGAAAGTGCCCCCCTCGACTTATACTTGAGTCAAGCACTTTTCTGCAGCAAAAAATTTCATTTTCTGAACCGATTTTGGGGCCCCGTATCTCAGGGCCCCTTGGTGCTAGGAACCCCAAATTTGGTATGCAAACCCAGTGGAACTTGTACCACAACATAGATGAAGTTCCTAGCTCTAAGTGACCCCGAGATACGGGGCCCCAAAATCGGTTCGGAAAATGTCATTCTCTGCTGAAGAAAAGTGCTTGACATTTTCTGAACCGAATTTGGAGCCCCATATCTCAGGGCCACTTAGCGCTAGGAACCCCAAAGTTGGTGTGCAAACCCATTAGAACTGGTTCCATAACATATCCAAAGCTAGGGTTCCTAGCACTAAGTGGCCCTGAGATACGGGGCCCCAAAACCGGTTCGGAAAATGTCATTCTATGCTGCAGAAAAGTGCTTGACATTTTCTGAACTGATTTTTGGGGCCCTGTATCTCGGGGCCACTTGGTGCTAGAAATCCCAGCTTTGGAAATTGTATGGTGCTAGTTCCACTGGGTTTGTACACCAAATTTGGGGTTCCTAGCACTAAGTGGCCCTGAGATACGGGGCCCCAAATTTGGTCAACTGTGTCCATCTGCAGCAATGTCATTTCAGGACCCTTTGGGTTCAGAGACCCCAAATTTTGGCTGCAGCTAGGGGGCATCTAGGAACCCTTAACTACCGAGTTTGAAGTTCAGGGGGCCTATGGCTGCAAATGGGCACAGTGAGGCATGCAAATGGGCATTGTTGACCCTCTTTTCCACTTACAGTAGCTGTGCATTTCTCACCCTCGTCTTATACTCGGGTCAATAAGTTTTTCCCATTTTTTTGGTAGTAAATTAGGGCCTCGACTTATACTCGGAACGACTTATACTCGAGTATATACGGTATATATATATATATATATATATATATATATATACATATATACACACACACACACACACACACACACACACACACACACACACACACACACACACACACACACATATATATATATATATATATATATATATATATATATATATATATATATATATATATATAAATGCAGATTTGTTTAAAATGTTTAACATTCTATTATAAGACATAAGACAAATATAACAAAACAATCATGTGCTTAAAATAACAGAGTAACATTTAGTAACTAATACTGGCCAGAGTATCCATATGCCTGTAGTAGTGACTGGTAACGAAGCCTTACATGTTTCGCCAAACATTGGCTTCTTCAGGGGAAATGTGTAATTACCAGTGTGGGACAATGGTTCTAATAACAATGGATACAAGAACAACATTTTAGTAACTGACAACAGATTAGTACTTGATTTACAAAGCATGCAAAAAACAAACGCATATACCAAACTGATTGTGTGGCATGGCTCGTGATATCACCCACCACATAGTCCCCGCCTACCTAAGAGTTCCCCCACGGGTAGGGTGCGCAGAGTGCGTGATATCACGAGCCATGCCACACAATCAGTTTGGTATATGCGTTTGTTATTTTGCATGCTTTGTAAATCAAGTACTAATCGGTTGCCAATTACTGAAATGTTGTTTTTGTATCCATTGTTATTAAAGCCATTGTCTCACATTGGTAATTACACATATTCCCTGAACATATTCACATACATATTACACATATTCCCTGAAGAAGTCAATGTTTGGCGAAACATGTAGGGATTTGCTACCAGTCACTACTACAGGCATATGGATACTCTGGCCAGTATTAGTTACTATATGTTACTCTGTTATTTTAAACACCTATGATTGTTTTGTTATATTTGTCTTGTAATAAAATATTATACATTTTAAACAAATCTGCATTTCCATATATATAATGTTTGGCACCGTCATAACCCCAATTTCCAATGTGGAAACTATTTTCTACTAGTGCAACACTGTTCCTTACAATGTCAAGAACTGTCTGATGTTGAAAATTTTTCAGTCCACAGGTTTGATATGCCCTAATAATTTTACAGGAAATGTAAAGGAATGTATAAAAGTAATGTATGTTAATTTTTTATATATCTTCTTTATTTCAGTTGGGAGTAAATACAAATTTAGAAAAATATTATTTTCTTTTTTTAGGTCAGGTAAGTATGACATTTTGCATTTAATACCCACTCAAAAGGCTCATTGAGTGGGTAGGCTTCTTAAAAAAGCCTGCTGTTTACAGAGCTCCATAGTTCAGGCTGAAATTGATGTAAAGAGTCTCTTCCCACCCCCTCCATACTCTGTTTTGAAAGGGCTATACAGAGTTTCAGTCAAGAAGAATGTGTAACGGTTAGCACTTTCTGCTGAGCTCTTTAGAAAAATATAATGCTGTGTAAATTATGGATCAGAATCTGGATTCTGGATCCGAGTAAAATCTATATTACATCAATTTGTTGTGTACAGTATAATACAGCTGGAGAGAAAAAAATACAAATGTTTAAAAATGTATACATTTAAAATAAACTTAACCATAGGCTATTTAATGCTATTGTAGATGTGCATTTATTCTTCCATTACAAAAACACTGCAGAAGAAAGACGAGTTTAACAAAACATACTCTATAAAAAAAACAGACTGAAAAGCCATTTGGAAATGACAGATAGCATGAAATGGAATATGTTTGCATTTATTTTATCAAACTGATATGTAAACCATAAGCCTTTGTGGTAGAGTGGCCAAATCATTTATCTCTGTTCAAGCACCTACAAATTGGCCAGTAAAAGGCATGTACTAGACAGAATACATTTTTATGAGATTATCTGTAAAATAACTTTTGGGATTAATGCATAAGAACACTGATGCAGACAGGACATTTTAATACACTCTTGTGCCCCGTACACACGATAGGATTTTCCAACGGAAAATGTTCTATGGGAGCTTGTTGTCGGAAATTCCGACCGTGTGAAGGCTCCATTGGACATTTTCCATCGTAATTTCCATCACACAAAATTGGAGAGCTGGTTCTCAAATTTTCCGAAAACAAAATCCGTTGTCGTAAACCTTCTGTGTGCATCAGCCCCCCTCAGTCCCCCTAATACTTACCTGAGCTCTCACTCGATCCAGTGATGTTGCACGAGAGCCACAACGTCCGGGGAGTCTCCCTCCTAATTGGCTGAGACACAGCAGCTGATGTCATTGGCTCCTGCTGCTGTCAATCAAAATCAGTGAGCCAATGAGGAGAGAGAGGGGGCGGGTTTGTGTCTGAATGGACACAGAGTAACAGCTCGGCTGCCCCCACAACAAGCTGCTTGCCTTCTGAGAGTGTACAATTAATGCCTGTGCTAACAACTCTTCTGCTCCTCCCCTCACCTCCTTACAAAATGTTTCATCCAGTGTTTGGGGAAGGAGCAAAGGGCAGTCTTTTTCAACCAGTATGCGGTGGCATGCTGGAATGCTTTTTAGGTTCTTCAGGGAGTCCTTGGCAAAATGCCTAAAAATTGTCAACAAGCCAGTGACTGGATCAAACCTGCCTTTTTCCTACACAAAGCAACAAGTTTTTATGCAGCATTACATTCTTGGGCACCGTGTGGTGATGTCACCGTTGGGTGTCTGCAAGCAATCCTTGTTTGCCCCTCCCCTGCCCCTCTCCATCAGCATTTGGTCACCATAGCTGAGTGAGGGAGAAAAACGGAGAATGAAGAAAAAGTTCACCTAAGTTCACCTTTACATCTGTATTTTGGGTGTAACATGTTCTTAAAGCGGAGTTCCACCCAAAAATGGAACTTCCTCTTTAAGTACTCCTTGCCCCCTGACATGCCACAATTGGCATGTCATTTTTTTGGGGGGGAGGCTGGGTACTTTGTTTGGAGTGGGACTTCCTGTCCCACTTCCTCCTTCCGGGCTTCTAACTGCCTAGGCGATTCCTAGGTGGCCCCTCCCTCCTGGCAATGTTCTGGGACATGTGGCAGGTCCCAGAACATTGCCTGGCCATTGACACAGTGCGGCTCGCGCATGCGTAGTGCGCGGCTCGTGCCCGGCTGTGAAGCCGCAAACTGTCACAGCCGGACGCCCACACTCACAATGTCGGCGCCGGCGGAGAGGAGGAGGGGGAGAGAACGGAGGCTTCGGGCGGCCACATCGCTGGACCGTGGGACAAGTGAGTGTCTGTTTATTAAAAGTCTGCAGCTATCCTTTTTGTAGCTGCTGACTTTTAATAAACTAAAAAAAAAACAGTGGGACTCCGCTTTAAGCACTCACTTCCCACCCCTAGAGCCCCCTTCCCTTGACAGCATGCAGGGTTTTTCTCCCTCCACAACCGCTGTCGCATGGACTTGTAATTCCCAATAACAATCCTCAATGTACTCAGCACTCATGTCCTTTGACACTTCCTTGTGCTTAGTAACTGTACAGAGGTATAGCAGAGAGCTGGAAGAAGTGTCTGTAAGAGCCTGACATTGCACCCATGATCCACTGATTGCAGGCACAATGCTTTGCAGGCTATTGTGAAAAAAAATACATTCACATTTTCCCTGCAAAAATATGTGCACTTTTTATTTTTATTTTTTTCCTAAATGTGAATTTAGCCTTTATGAATTTGTAAAAATGTGAGTATACATAGCCTACCCACTGTTGTACTTCAAAGTTCAACATTATCCAAAATTAATATTTTAGATTTGAGTGGTTGCTGGCAAGCTGAGTCTCATGTTGGCTTCTTACATTCCTCAGGGTTGCAAGGAGAGAGAGAGACATTTCCACCTGAATTCTCAGTTCCATCTTTCCTACTGTCATGACAATTAGAAAGTCAAATAATGGTGTTACTCTGACCTGATAGATTCTCCAAATATTGAATATGTAAATAGCTGGGAAGCATAATACCTTTGTTCTGGCAGTGTGGGAAAAAACGTACATCCAAAACATTCTCTGGAGAAATCTCATTACTGTGGTCTCCAACCAATGTACCCATGAATTACATTGGGGTACCCCCAATGTAAGAAGCAGACAGGTGACTAAACTGCCAAAACTGAAATATTACTGGATTGGTTGAATGTGGCCTATAACATTTCTACATTATGGTGGAGATTTACTAAAACTGGTGCCAACAGAATCTGTGTATAGTAACCAATCAGCTTCTAAGTTTATGGCCAAAGCTTGATTGAACTAAGCTAAGTTAGAAGCTGATTGGTTAGTATGTACAGCTGCACCAGATTTAGTAAATCTCCCTATTACTATGTGTTCTAAATATGACAATGTCAGTATCCTGATGAACCATTGGATCTACAGTGTGAAGCTACTGGTTTCCATTGCAGCAGGAGTGCTGAAACTTCTGCTTGATCCACAGTGTCTAATGTAACTTGCTCTAGAGATGCATCTAAAATTCTTCAGCATGAGCAATATGTCCTTTCTGAATTTAACACCCACAAATGCATAGAGGATTGGATTGATGCAGCATCGAGTGAATGCCAAGTTGCTGGTGATGATGATGGCAATATCTTTATGCTTTCTTACTTCACAGCTCATCTGCTTGTTTCCTATGAAGTCAGTGGTCTCCATGAAAGTGACTAATGTGTAAGGGAGTTGGAAGACTACAAAGGCTAGCACAATGGAGATAATGACCTTCATGGCTTTGTGTTTCTCAAAACTTCTACAAGTAAATAGGGTCCTGATAATGGAAGAATAGCATACAATCATCACACAGAAAGGAAAAATGAACCCAAGGACAATTTGAAAGAAGTTACACATATTCTTCAGTATACTGGTGATGTCTTCTGGAAAGATCATTTTGCAGATTTTGGAACCATCTAAATTTTTTGACTCACTGAAGATGAATTCTGGAAGACTAAGAAAACTTGATGCTATCCAGACAAATACAGAGGTAACTTTGCTGCAAAAGAAAGATTTTTGGCGCTTTGTGCGAGCCTCAACAGCTCGGACAATTTCAAAATAACGGTCCAAACTGATGCAAGTTAGGAATAGGAATCCGCTAAAGAAGTTGATGGCGAACACACCTTGTGCAACCTTACACATCCCATTGTTAAGCTCCCAGCCATTAATAGCGCTGGTGATCCAAAATGGAAGTGTCATGAGCTTAAGGAGGTCGGATATCGCTAGGTTAATAAGATAGGTGTCAGTCTTAGATTTAATCTTGCGGGAGCATCTATATGTAAGGAGGACCAAAGTATTGCCAGACATGCCAATCAAAAATACAAGCATTTGAATAAATGGTTGAAAGATTCTGGCAAAATCCATAATGCCACTGACTTCACAGATCTCTGGAATTTCATAGTCGGATGAAACATAGTAATCTGTTGTAAACTGCGGGCTGTCAGAAAACTGTAAGAGAAAAGAGAAATTATGCTTTTATACCATCACAGCCTTTTTGTATTCTGACCTATACAGATTTCTTTCAGCTAGAAAAAAGACATTTTAATCTCTCCAGTGTAACCCAGTAATATACATCCTTGTCTTAGATTAATTTAAATCGGACACAAATCTTCAAGAGCACTTTTCATTAAAGAAGAAATATGGACTTGCAAAAAAACCCACACAGTCGGTTTAATGCTGCAGCTGTGCCCTGCTGGCTCTAAGCCCTGGTTCACACTGATGCGATTTCTAATGCAAGTTGGAAAGCAGTGAATTGCATGACAAGTGATATAACATCAGTTTCTATGGAGCCCATTCACATACACGCAATGCGGCTGAGATCCGACTTTGAGTAGGGTCCTGCGAGAGTTTGGTGCAATGCAGTGCGATTTTGTTGTCCATATACTTCAATGGATATGAATTAAAAGCGCATCTGCATTAGCTTTTGATCCATTTTACAGTGCGTTTTGCACTAGATGTTAGGAGCTGGCACTGCTGACAGCAAAATGTAGACAAAAGAGCCCGCATAAAGAAATATTATTTAAACCAGGTGCTCACAATGACACCTGATGGTTTAAAAATCAAACTTGACATTAATTGTTTTATTAGTAATTCTTTAAAGGGTTAACAGTGAATCGTTTTTGATGGGTATGTGAGTCTTTATTTTTTATTGTATTTTTATTGTGAAAGATTTTTTAACCTGAATTTCTATTATAATTTTGATTGATATGCCTTCCTCTTTAATAGTGTTTTTAATACTATGGGCATCTTAATATTATGTGACTATTTGTCATTTTTTTAGATTGCCATCTATTTGATTGCGATCTGAGGGATTCAATTTGTAGTTTTTATTTGGCTTAATAGGGGTTAACTGCACTGCACAAGTATGCTGTGACCTGCCTGTGTTTACGGTGCTGTCCGGCCAATTGGTTACCATTTTATGGGAAGCTATGAGTTAATGCTTAAAAAGGGGGAGAGTATATGGCTGTGCCATGTAGCCACCTCCTATGGTGAAGTGACAAAATGCGTTGGGCATGGCTACATGACAACCGGAAGTGCTGTCAGGGCCAGAACCGGAAGTGACACAGTAATGCTACCTAAGTATTCCGGAGGTGGTGAGGCAGTTGAGAGATCGCTGCTTATGTTTGCCTGATGCCATTTTAGAACCTGGATGAGCGTGATTTATATTTTATTTTGTGAGTGGCTTTTTCACTTTTTAATAAACAAAGGTTGATTGGTCACTGTACCATTTGGAGGCCGTCTTTCATATATTCATGATGTTTTATGAGCCGCATGGAGGAGTGATGTGGAGATCTAAAATTCGGGAGCTGTGGTGTAATTACAATAAAGTGAGCTATGCCAGCCACGCGAGTGGTCAGCGTAGAGTTCCAGTGAGTGTCTGTCTTTTGGGAGAGGGACTTGACAAGCACAAGTGGTGTACGAGAAAATTTGTGGGAAGGATTGAAGCACTTTTTTCATGCACATTTATGTTGACTTTTTCTATGAGGACTTTTTAATGTGATGAATATGCACTCTATTATGAAGGATCCAATGTTTATAATCACAGCGCTACTATGAAGTGGAGATTTTACACATTGGTATTTTTGTAGTTATTAAGGCTTCATGTACACTGTTTTTACAACCTCTCCTGAACAATGGTTAAAACGTCAGTTTTGTCACATTTAAATGCTGCGTTTAGCCGCATTTGCGCTTAGAGACGTTTTTTTTTAAAAAGTAGCCAAAAATGAAAAACGCCTGTAAACGAAACACGGCTAAATGCGAGTTACCGAGTTTAACCATGTTTAGAAGCGTTTGGTACTTGAAATGCCTGTAAACTCAGCTTCTGAACCCATTTTTTTGCGCTCCTAATAATGCCTCTAAACTCAACTGCCTAGATACTACTGTAAACAACCCTGTGTAAATGAACAGATAAGATAGCATGGAGGAGAGTTCAGGGGCAGTTGAAAAAAACTCCCAACTGCTCCTAAACGTTCGTCAGATGTATTATTTTATGTTAACATATGTTTGTTTACATATTTGTCAAGGAGGGAATTTTCTGCAAGGTCAGTTTAAACAATAGCACAGAGTTTTCTCAAATATTGTTTTATATACAGTATATACCATTGTTTGTAGACACTATAACTTTCACATAAACCAATAATTAATATACACTTATTGTGATTTTTTTTTACCAAAGACATGTAGCGGAATACATTTTTGCCTACATTTTAACCACTTCAGCCCCGAAAAATATGGCAGCTCAATGATCGGAGGACTATTTATAATTTGGCACTGCGCTGTTTTAACTGGTAATTGCGCGGTCATGTAATGTTGTACCCAAACAAAATTTGCGTCCTTTTTTTCCACAAATATAGCTTTCTTTTGATAGTATTTGATTGCCTCTGTGATTTTTATTTTTTGCGATATAAACGGAAAAAGACCGAAAATTTTGAAAAAAAAATGATATTTTCTACTTTTTGTTATAAGAAAAATCCAATAAACTCAATTTTAGTAATACATTTAGGCCAAAATGTATTCAGCCACATGTCTTTGGTAAAAAAAATGTCAATAAGCTTATATTTATTGGTTTGCGCAAAAGTTATAGCGTCTACAAACTAGGGTACATTTTCTGGAAGAAAAGAAAGGACGCACCAGACATGTGCATTATCCTTTAAATGTATATTTATTAAAACCAACAGTAAAAAGAAACTACTCACAAACAGTTGTGGAAGTTCTCACAGTGTAAAAAGTCTTTGACTAGCAGCATGCAGTCTAGAATGAGCGGAGCCCTCCGAAAGTCACAGATAAACTC
The DNA here is from genome assembly GCA_037952925.1 of Lithobates clamitans. Lineage (NCBI taxonomy): Eukaryota > Metazoa > Chordata > Amphibia > Anura > Ranidae > Lithobates > Lithobates clamitans. The sequence goes on along the minus strand of JBBGZY010000355.1, from coordinate 799,760 downwards.
ACAGGGATCACTGCTAGCTGACGCGTTTTGAGGGGAACATCCCCTCTTCCACAGAGCTCAGCTGAAGATAATGCACATGGCTGGTGCGCCCTTTCTTTCTTTTCTCTCGTTGACTGTTAGAATTCCCCATCCTTGAGGGCAGCAAGGCCTGTGGCTATACACTACTGGCGTTTTTTTTCGTTATCAGTTACATTTTCTGGAATTTACACAGCTTTTAGTTTATGACTTAGAGTATAGGTGTAGTGCTAAAAAAATATCATAATCAAAAAGTCCATATGTTGAACCATGAGAGATTTTAAAATTTGTAGGCAATCTAAATCAGTTCATAATCAATCTCTGTAGACATAAAAGGGGAAAGAGCCCATCACCATCACCCAAACACGCTGACCCTTACCGTCAGCAAGTGGGTTAAACAGCATAATATTAATAAATGGTGTCTACGAAGGAATGCCTCTCATTGCCCAGAGCTGGGCCACCAAACCCTGGGCCACCATCATCTGTCTTTGCCCATCGCTCCCATCCCCCTACACCCTCTGGCAGGAGCCGTAACCCACAGAACTTGGTCTCTATTCCTCTTTCCAAAACCAGCCCCCCCTTTTCCTGTGCCCTGTGGAATGCACGTTCTGTCTGCAACAAACTCACCGCCCTTCACGACCTCTTTATCACAAATTCCTTTAACCTACTTGCCATTACTGAAACCTGGCTTCATGAATCGGACACTATTTCTCCTGCTTACCTCTCCCATGGGGACCTTCTCTGGACTCACTCCCCCAGACCAAGTGGACGGAAGGGAGGTGGAGTGGGAATCCTTCTAGCCCCATGCAGCACCTATCAGGTACTTCACCCACCTCCCAAAAAGTCTCACACAAGTGGTATCCCCGTACTCAGGAGAAGCAACAGAATGTATTTTGGGGTGTATTCCACATATGTCCATGGCATGTTTGAGCAATATATCATTTAGTGACAACTTTGTGCAAAAAAAAAAAAAAAATTGTCTTTTTCCCGCAGTTTGTGTCAAAATATAAAATATTCCATGGACTCAACATGCCTCTCAGCCAATAGCTTGGGATGTCTACTTTCCAAAATGGGGTCATTTGGACTGTCCTGGCATTTTATGCACAACATTTAGAAGCCTTTGTCATACATCACCCACTCTTTTAACCACTTGAAGACAAAGCCCTTTCTGACACTTTTTAACTCTAGGTATAGGAAACAAAGAATGCACCTAGGCCTAGCGCATTATCCTCAAATTATGTTTTATTGAATATTGTAAAACAGAGGCGAATGTACTCACAAACCAATGCTTGCATGATAGCTTAGACATAACCTCATCATCTGCTTAAGTACTCATATACGTAAATTCACAATGCTCGTTGACACATCGGCTAACGCGTTTTGAGGTTTCCCTCTTCTTCAAAGCCTAAAGAACATGCCAATTCCATATGTTATTATACATGATGATGAATCACCTTTAGTAGTAACAACTCTATATAGGTCAATCCCAACTGTACAGGGTGGCTTAGTTTGTTCAATGGTGATGAATTCCAAGGTCAAATGTATAAAAAAAGGTATATACACATCTAAGAAAATGTATCTAAAGTGAATTTACATGTGTGTGGATAGATAGATAGATAGATAGATAGATAGATAGATAGATAGATAGATAGATAGATAGATAGATAGATAGATAGATAGATACACACACACAATAGCATACATATTAGTAGTGATGATTGGTTACATCCTTTCTGAAAACGAACGTAATAGAGAGTGAAAACAAGTAAAAATGTATGACAATGCATATTTATACAGTTGTGCTCATAAGTTTATATACCCTGGCAGAATTTATGATTTCTTGGACATTTTTCAGAGAATATTAATTATTACACAAAAACATTTATTTCACTCATGGTTAGTGTTTGGCTGAAGCCATTTATTATTAATCAACTGTGTTTACTCTTTTTAAACCATAATGACAACAGAAACTACCCAAATGACCCTGTTTAAAAGTTTACATACCCTGGTGATTTTGGCCTGATAACATGCACACAAGTTGACACAAAGGGAGTTGAATGGCTATTAAAGTTAATCACCCTCACCTGTGATCTGTTTGCTTGTAATTAGTGTATGTGTATAAAAGGTCAATGAGTTTCTGGACTCCTGACAGACCCCTACATCTTTCATCCAGTGCTGCACTGACGTTTCTGGATTCTGAGTCATGGGGAAAGCAAAAGAATTGTCAAAGGATCTGCGGGAAAAGGTAGTTGAACTGTATAAAACAGGAAAGGGATATAAAAAGATATCCAAGGAATTGAGAATGCAGTGTTCAAACTCTAATCAAGAAGTGGAAAATGAGGGGTTCTGTTGAAACCAAACCACAATCAGTTAGACCAACTAAAATTTACAGCCACAACTGCCAGGAAAATTGTTTGGGATGCAAAGAAAAACCCACAAATAACTTCAGGTGAAATACAGGACTCTCTGAAAACATGTGGTGTGGCTGTTTCAAGATGCACAACAAGGAGGCGCTTGAAGAAAGATGGGCTGCATGGTCGAGTCGCCAAAAGAAAGCCATTACTACGCAAATGCCACAAAGTATCCAGCTTACAACTGTTGACAAAAGTTGACATTCATGTTTCCCTCAATGAACTGTAGCTCCCCAGTGCCGGAAGCACTCATGCAGCCCCAGACTATGACACTCCCACCACCATACTTGACTGTAGGCAAGATACACTTGTCTTTGTACTCCTCACCTGGTTGCCGCCACACACACTTGACATCATCTGAACCAAACAGGTGGTTTATCTTGGTCTCATCAGACCACAGGACATGGTTCTAGTAATCCATGTTCTTAGTCCGCTTGTCTTCAGCAAACTGTTTGCGGGCTTCTTTGTGCATCCTCTTTAGAGGAGGGTTTCTTCTGGGATGACAGCCATGCAGACCCATTTGAGGCAGTGTGCGGTGTATGGTCTGAGCACTGACAGACTTACCCACCACCCCTTCAACCCCTGCAGCAATGCTGGCAGCACTCATACGTCTATTTCCCAAAGACAACCTCTAGATATGACGCTGAGCACGTGCACTCAACTTCTTTGGTTGACCATGGTGAGGCCTGTGGTGAGTGGAACCTGTCCTGTTAAACCGCTGTATGGTCTTAGCCACTGTGTTGCAGCTCAGTTCCAAGGTCTTGGCAAACTTCTTATAGCCTAGGCCATCTTTATGTAGAGCAACAGTTCTTTTTTTCAGATCCTCAGAGAGTTCTTTACCATGAGGTACCATGTTGAACTTCCAGTGACCAGTATGAGAGAGTGAGAGTGATAACACCAAATTTAACACACCTGCCCCCCATTCGCACCTGAGACCTTGTAACACTAACGAGTCACATAACAGTGGAGAGGGAAAATGGCTAATTGGGCCCAATTTGGACATTTTCATTTAGGAGTGTACTCACTTTTGTTGCCAGCAGTTTAGACATTAATGTCTGTGTGTTGAGTTATTTTTACACTGTTATACAAGCTGTACTCTCACTACTTTCCATTGTAGCAAAGTGTCATTTTTTCAGTGTTGTCACATGAAAAGATATAATAAAATGTTTACAAAAATGTGAGGGGTGTACTCACTTTTGTGAGATACTGTAAATACACATACTGTACATGCACACACACATCCATGCACACATCCATATGTACACACATAAACACACCCACGTGTAAAAAGAATAGATATATATAAAATAATGATAAACTCGGTGTGAAATCACATACAGCATGTATTAGAATGGTATATGTATGTAGCTGTCAGGTCAATTTAGATGCTTTCTGCCTACCAGGGAGTAGGGATCCATTAATAGGGTCTGCTCAAGGTACTCTGGTGCTGCTCATGTTGTCTGAATGTTTCACACTGATCCAATAGGATGGGGCATATTGGACAGCGGGAGGAAACCTGACAAATGAGAGCACAGGCATAGTTACAGCCCTGGCCATTGGCAGAGGAAAGTGCCTCAGTGCATGCTGGGTGACTGTATATATGCCGAGAGCACATGTGTTTGGGGTTTTTGGCTGGAGAGCAGGGTTCCAGAGGGAGGGGGCGGCCGACCCTCCTCTGCACAGGCTGCCATGCGGCCTCAGGTGGTTGACTTGAGGGCCTGAAATTGAGTAAAGCTGCAACCCAGATGTCTTGCAAAGCTGACTAGAAGGGAGACACGCCAGGAAGGATCTGTTTCTGCCTAGAGTGAGTATGGATCTGTGTCATGAAGCCTGTCCTGTGAGGGCCATTCCTTCAGCTAGTAGAGCCAGTGGATGGGGGTCAGCCAAAGGGGATGCTATTGAGTGTCCTGAAGAAAGGACAGTATGATCGTTATAGGAAATATAGGAAACACGCAGGGAAGTTCTTCTTCTCTCAGGTCCCCCTTGCTGAGTACCTCTACCCACTGGACGGAGCCTTCTTGCCTTGTCTTCCTCTCTTGGTGAGGTCGGATTGGGATGCCTCCATCGAACAGATATCCTATTCATACACAAGCGGTCTTGTAGCTTGCCTCTGGTAAGCGTGTAATACTACAGGTGGTGGATCCTTCACTGGGTGTCATTTGAGAAGTTTAATCTAATCACCATTTGGATACTAATTTTGTTTCTTGGGACTTTTTTTACATTGCTATTCACTTCATATTTTTTATATGTCACTTTATCGGATTCCTTATGTTATTATTATTTTTTAATACTGTCAGATTTGGTGTTGATAGTGTTTGATATATATTTCAAAGTATTATTTCAATTTTGGTTTAGCGCAGTTCATTTTTATATTTTTTGACAGTATGATCAAGTCTGCTGCCAGAGCAAGCAAAGGACTTATTTCTTCCATACGAGTGTTGTATGGCCTAGCAAAGAATCTGCTACCACAGTTAATCTGGTGAGGCCAAGTGAGAGTTGTCCTCATTTGTAAATAGTTCCAGTTGGAGTATCCCACTATTCCCTTCTCCCATCCAAGTTCCAACAATAAATACCAAAAAACCAAACCCCTGGATTAATTATTGGATAACGAGCGGATGAGAGTATGGGTGGTCGTGTGAAAACCTCTAGTAACTGGCTGCAGGGAAGTCTACAAACAGCAATCCCTACGGGGGCAGCAATACATTTAGGGGCCTCATCAGGGATTTCTTCCCTGATGGGGTTGCTACCGGTAATGGCCGAATAGAACACCCAGGAAACCTCATTATACAGATTGTGGGAGTATAATTAAAGAAAGGATGCGTTGCACTGTGGAAGAGAATGTTTGCTTCACAGTTATCAGTACAAGTATACTGTCAAGAGAGCCTGCAGAGGAAACTGGAATGCAGAACCCAACACTTGGGGATACCCTGGGGGAGTCTGGCACTGTGCAAAAGAGGAGACACGGTGCACCTTGGATTGGTATGTGGCAGATGCCAGAATGTATCTGTGAGGTTGCGTGCCTGGGGTCAGTGTGGGCTGAAGTTGGAGCCAAGTGACTGCCAGCCCAGAAGATTATATGTGAACTGGGAAACAGGGACTACCTCTGAGATGCTGACACCCGTTGTAGCTATTCCCTTTGGAAGAGGCCGGGGAGTGACGAGAATACCGCTGGGTATTAGTAGTGACCAGTAGTGCATACTCGCACAACCATCTGCCAGACCAGGGAGACTTGCATGTCAGAGCTGCAATGCACCCAAATAGTAGAAGCCGGGCCACGGCCGCAGAGTGCATTGGTTGCGGTCACAGCAACTACAATTTTGGCTTTTAAAGGGGCAGAGAGGGCTCGATATATCCAGAGGTTGGGGCCCTCCAGTTTGTCAAGTGAGGAGGAACCAGGGATCATCGATGTGGGATCACCCAGGTTTGAGTGCCAAAAAAAAGAGGGAATCGGTGATCAGAAGTGGAGAGTGAGTGAGATTGGGGAACCGAAAAGAAAGGAAGTTCTCCATGTTCCAGTTTGCTCAGTGAAGAAACTGAAGCAGCAGTTATTCGCATGAGGTGTGCAAGAAATCTTGGGTTTTGTGAGGCCTACGCAACTAGGGTCCCAGATCTGTCCCCACCACGTATGTATGCTCAGGCCCAAGCTCAAAATGCTGCGTACCCCAAGCTGATCTCTAAAGTGGAAATCACGTATGCCCCACCTGGGAGAGGTTACAGGCAGAAACATCCCAGGTTCTGTCGTTTCCAGAGGTACATCCAGAGGAAGATGACCATGGAATATGGATATGATTATCCTTATGCTCCGTGGTAGATAATGGAAGAAATTGAGAGTAAAAGGGAGGCTTGGTGTGATGTAGAGCTATCTGGGACTTTCTCTATGTCCCCAAGCCGCATCGGAAATAGTCCAAGCCACAGTTATGGGAGACCTTCCTGTCCATTAAAGAAAACTGGAATCTAGGAACATCAATATACATCAACCGTGTGGAGGTCAATCGTCCTAGGAAAAGTCAAGCTTGAGCCCTCTGTATACTGGGTCCTGAAGGAAAGATAGTCCAGATACCGCATCCTGATCATTATTTTTGAGCTTTGTCAATTTCCTGGTCAGTTTGAAAGGACTGTTCATTAAAAAAGGGGCTTTTAATGTGTCTGAGGCCCCTTTTCCCAAATGCCCTTCTCTTCTATCCTTGCAAATAGAGGAGGGGACAACTGAAGCAGCTATTGCTTCACCATTTGGGAGAAAATAACTTCTACTGCAGAGGACTTTTCCTGTTCGAACCAGGGACTGCAACCTGGAGGTGGTAAACCCCTAGTTACTAAAGACTCTTTACAAAGATACCTTGTTAAAGACACTTTGCAAAGACGCTTTGCCAAAGAAACTTTGCAAAGATTCCTTGGGCCAGTGGGCCCACAGTTATTAGAAGAAATTTTGTGTGAGTTGTTGCCATGTGAAAAAGGGCAGCAGCTCATTGTCTCTTCAAAAGAGGGCACCAGAGAAACAAGCTTCCTTGAATAGTTCTTACAAATGCCCACAAGTAGGCAAGCCATTACTAAGGCTCCAGCAATGATGGGTGGCCGCCAAGGAAAGATGTGTTGCCCCGATGCTGCAGAAAGAGGGTCACTGCGGGCATTAGTCAGATGGACTCCACACTTCTTTATCCTGACTTTTGGGTTTGGCTAATGGGCAAGTCAGTACCCTGGTGTTTGGGAGGGACTTTGCCTATTAGCCATATAATTTCCATGAGGAACAAGGTAGCATGGGTCTAGTTAGACAAACAGAACAACCTGCCACTCTATTACAGGAACACAACAGAACGAGTCAAGAGTTGCCCTGAGGGGGCTGGATGCATCAACTATCTCTACATAAACGTTAGTGATAGATGTCTGTTAGGTGAGAAAGTTGCCTTTGTGAAGAGGACAGTGTCACTGTAAGTATGATAGACTGTACAGTTACTCCATGCTTATGTGTTTTGCCTCAGCGGAAGTTGCTTATGGAAACATCATTGTACATATGTAATGGTTGTAGTATAGTTAGTTAGGATGTTTAGTCATTTCTCCTACCAACCAGTCCATGTGTGGCGGAGAGTGCACTTATACAGTGCACTTGGTAGGTGCTCCTTTGTAAAAAGAAAGTTTGTAAATATCCTTGTACAGCATATGTCATATATATTTTTCTAGGCTAACGTATTGTACTTATTGGTCACATATGGGGTATGCCCCATGGCTTTGTACCTATGTTATATTCCCTTTTCCAAGTTTGTGGGCTACTCCTTGTAATTTTTGTACAGGTATTTGAAGGGACGGCTGCCCAAAGCCAATGAGGACATGACTTGTTTTGGCGGGGGGTGGATGTAGCACACTCCTAGGTAGGTGCTAGAAGAGAGTATCGATTTTTGGGTCTTTCGGTTTACCAGGAAGGCTACCAGGTAAATGTAGATGCTTTCTGCCTACCAGGGATCCATTGATAGGGTCTGCTCATGGTGCTTAGGTGCTGCTTATGTTGTCTGGTCCAATAGGACAGGACATATTGGACAGTGGGATGAAACCTGACAAATGAGAGCACAGGCATAGTTACAGCCCTGGCCATTGGCAGAGGAAAGTGCCTCAGTGCATGCTGGATGACTGTATATATTCTGAGGGCACATGTGCTTGGGGTCTTCGGCTGGAGAGCGGGGTCTCGGAGGGAGGGGGCAGCTGCCCCTCCTCTGCAGAGGCTGCCACGTGGCCTCAGGTGGTTGAGCTGAGGGCCTTAAATTGAGTAAAGCTGCAACCCAGATGTTCTGCAGAGCTGACAAGAAGGGAGACACGCCACAAAGGATCTGTTTCTGTCTAAAGTGGGTACAGATCTATGTAATGGGGCCTGTCCTGTGAGGGCCATTGCTTCAGCTAGTGGACGGGGGTCAGCTAAAGGGGATGCTAGTGAGTGTCCCCAATACAGAACATTGTCATCAAGTCTGCTGCCAGAGCAAGCAAATGTCTTATTTCTTCCATACAAGTGTTGTATGGCCTAGCAAAGAATCTGCTACCACAGTTGGTGAGGCCAAGTGAGAGTTGTCCTGATCTGTAAATAGTTCCAGTTGGAGCAGTGGCGGCTGGTGAAGTCTTAGGATGGGGGGCGCCAGACCAAGCCCTTCCTTTTTTACCCCTCCCACTTCTCATAAGCCCCACCCCTTATATAATCCACCCACTCTGTCCCCTGTATTTCACCCATAGTGTCAGGCGTATATAGCTCAGCATCACAGGACAGAGTATACAGCCCCAGAATCACAGGACAGAGTATATAGCTCAGCCTCACAGATCAGGATATATAGCTCAGCAATACAGATAGGGTATATAGGTCAGAATTACAGATACGGTATATAGGGCAGCATTACAGATACGGTATATAGGGCAGCATTACAGATACGGTATATAGGGCAGCATTACAGATACGGTATATAGAGCAACATTACAGATAGGGTATATAGGGCAGCATTAAACCCCCCCCAGGACTGGCAGTACAACCAACCCCCCCTCATGTGGTTTGCGGCACTGGTGGCACTGGCAGCACCCACCACACCCCCCCAGTGGGTGGCTCGCGGCACTGGCAGCACTAACACCTCGTGCGCTCGCGGAACTGGTGGCACTGGCAGAACCCACCCCCCCGGAGGTGGTTTGTGGTACTGGCAGCACCGACCCCTCCCCACGCGAGTGGCTGGGGGGCACTGCACTTACCAGGCTGTGGAGAGGATCCTGCTCTGGCCTCTCCTCCACAGTGCAGGCGGCGGTGGAGGTGTCCTCTCCTCAAGCTCCCCCCACTTGCCAAAGCACCCCTAGGCATCCAATAAGAACACCTGGTGCTTTGGTAAATCAGGAAACAGGTCTCACTGACCTGCCTCCTGATTGGCGGGGAGGGACTGTAGTGTGAAAATAGTGAAAATTAATTTGCTATGGTCACACAATTGGGTGGGATCAGGGCGCACTTTCTGGGCCCCGAGCCCACCCTTTTTTGAAGCCTATTAGAGCCTCTGGCTTTAATCAGGCGCTTAAAAAAAAAACACCCCGCCTACCCCCGCCATAAGAATTCATGTGTCCGGGGTCCTGAAAGGGGCCGGGCGCATGGATAGGGGAGCAGCGGCAGGGATAGGGGGACAATGCACGGGCTGCCACTGAGTTGGAGTATCCCACTATTCCCTTTTCCCATACAAGTTCCAACAATAAACACCAAAAAAAACAAGCCCCTGGATTAATTATTGGATAACGAGCGGATGAGAGTATGGGTGGTCATGTGTAAAACCCCTAGTAACTGGCTGCAAGATAATAAGGGGAAGGCCCTGGGAAGTCTACACACAGTAAACCCTACGGGGATAGTGCTACATGTATAACAATGCAATGTGTAAAAGCAATTCTTGTGGGTTAGCTTTTAGACTCCTCAGAGCCCATATATCTATTTTCCTATATTAATGTATTTACTTTTGTCCTCCTAGTTAATGTGAGGTCAAGATGCTGTTGGGGATAGCCCCAGACATGATAACAGTGTTATACTGTTAAAAACAATCAGACTATATGGGGTTAAACTAATCTCAGTACTGCCAGTGGTAATGGTGGGAGAATATGTAGGCATACCTCGTCTAGATGGCTATTGGTATAGCTGAGTGGCTCTTGTGGTCTGATTCTGTGACTCTCAGCCTGGTGTTGTCACTTTGCAGATTTTCTTCTCATGTCTGAGTGTAATGGAATGCACGCTGACATACAGTGCCTTGAAAAAGTATTACACCCTTTGAAATTTTCCACATTTTGTCATGTTACAACCAAAAAGTTAAATGTATTTTATTGGGATGTTATGTATTCAGGGACTGTGATTAGCAATAAACACTTATGTCCTTTCATGCCCTCTCCTTGGTAGCCCTATCAGAGCTGAATAAAAAAACGTCTGTACACTGTAGAGTGGTTCTCAAAGAACAAAAGTATCCTTTCATACTCTCTCTATATTGACCCTATCTGAGCTAAATAAAGGACAACTGTACACTGTAGGGTATACTATTGTTTAAACTAAAGACTAAAAGCTAAGAACTGGACATGATAGGTAAATAATTAAAGGAATACATACAACGTCCTTATATATATTATAAAGTATATTGTATGGTAATACTAGATAAATCCCAAAACTATTACCCTTGGTAGGTCAATGCATCTCTGTAAGGGAGTTTTGAGAGGTTCCTGTCCATGACGACTGGAAATGGAAATAGAGAAAGTGAACCCATATGCACCTACTTGTCCACTATTTGGAAAGGAGGGGCAAACATGCCCGCCCAAATGTGCAAGCACTTCTATTGAGGAATCTTATCCGGTGGCCATGGGTTTTGCTAGGGGGAGCTCCACGTGACTGAAGCTCGCAGTGTCCTGGGATGTCCTGGTTTACTTCATTACCCCATGTATCTCAAGGTCTTCGTTGAGGCCCCCTGGGGCCAGACTTGCCAGGGTGAAAATCCAGTAGGTCTCCATTTTACACACTATAAAAAGAGAAAATCAACCAGCGCAACAACAATTCCTATGACTAGCAGCTGAAATACTGGGGGTCAAAATATCAAATCCCAAATACAGAATATATTAAAAGGCAGTACAGCACTAAACAATAAAAACTAACTGGTACATTCAAAATAACAAATAGAGATAATAGGAAAGTCCTTTAGAAACAAAATTCCAAGAGCTCTAGCAAGTTTCCGGTGATGAGAGGGAAGAGTTAAACATAAATGGTGACTTCTGTGACACCCTCCACCAGCATAGGGAATGGCCCCTCACCTCACGTAGTGGACCCCTGAGTAAATCAGTCAGGTCTCAAACAGCATTCCCATAGAATGAATGGGTCATTAAGCACAAACAGCAAATGCAGTGGGATGGCAGTATGAGTGTCTGGATGAGATATCCTCTTCAACTCCAAAATACAGGTACATGAAATGAAATTAACAATATCTAGTGCTCTCTGAATGAAATCTCAAACTTATGTTTATTAAAAATGAATAAAACTCACTGTAACGAGCCCCTTTGCTCGCTCTATTCCACTCTCACGACACTCCTCTGCAACTATTGAATCAGATTGCAACGTCTGATGGTTCAGTCATCCAATGCACCGGGATTAGAACTTCAGCTATGTGCCGTTCTAACCTAGTTGTGATAGCTCAGAACAAACACCAGGCAGGCTGTATGTAAGTTCAAACAGGAATCATCTTTATTCAAAAATACAGGCTCTTTTATACACTAACAGTGGAGGTGCATACCTCCTGCTCATATTACTTTAACAATACACCTGTAACCTAATTAACCTAATTAACATGAGCTAATTAACTAATCCCTTTAGACAGCCTAGATGACTCAGACATGACCTTTAGGCCAGGCTGGCCGTCTTGTAGCTTAGAACCCCCAATCAACATTATCACAATAGCAGAGTTAATTAACACAATCAACAATGGGGATCTAATGACTCTTAGATCCTATACTAGAGACTTATTTACAATACACATTTTAGCAGACAACAGACAGGTAGCTGGAATTGACGACATTAGCATTTAACAGTAGGAGTCCCAACGGTATGAACCAGTCACTATTCCAATATGGCAAATCCAGGGTCCCCAGAGTCTGTGTGTCCTGGGGGACCAGGACCCGAATCCACAGTAATACCACCTCAAGGGTCCCCAGGCATACAACTCACAAGGAGCACCGTTCCCCCAAATGCCAGGGCCCACGATCGATCGGCAAGAGGCTAGCATACAGTCCCCTCCAAAAGTCTCTCTCCCGGCTAGGTCTGTCACACTCACAAAGCTTGCACTGTACCCCAGTGCTAAGGATGATGGCAATGTATTAACATCAGTTACCATGCAATTGCACAGTGCAGATATATTCAACATTCACTGACGACAGTGTCAACAGAGGTGTCTAGAGAGTAAAAATAAATATTAATATTCTATAGTTCCATAGCTCACATCAATAACCCTGACAAGGATAATCAGAATCACTATCATGGTACACTCAGTTAGACTTACCTAGCAGTGTTCACCTTAGATCAAGCCACAACAACCATTACTGCTACCACTATCAGCCTTAAATAGAAGCTGCCAGATAATTGCTGACTTCAATCATCTGTAAAGGCACACACCTCGGGAGCTGGAGTGGGAGGCTTTACCCTGCATAGTATGCAAAGCTGAATATTAAACCATGGAAAGCAGGATCTCCAATGGTAGCGATGTAACACAGACACCTGAGATAGAACAGGGACACCTATAACCATATGCATCTACCATATTAAACATGTAAACTACTCACAAGGGGCTACGTTAACCAACAGCACCATAATCTACAAAAACCTTTCTCCTATGCATAATAAGCACGATGTCTGTATGATCCATGCCTATAGGGGGATTTACCCCCCCCCCCCGTTTCCAACCACTGCAACACCACCACCATGGAACTACAGGGGCTATACAAAAGCCACCATGCTGCCAGATATTTGCCATGCATGGGGTCCCTTAAGGCATATAGGTGGAACAAAATCCATAATCCAGACCACACCTAGGAAGCACAATAACATGTTACAGCTCTGTACACTTACCAAATGTATTCCAAACAAAAGGAAAAGAGTATTTCAATACTGATTCAGTATTTGAATCAGTTCAATGATTTGACAACCAACCCATTGGGACATACATAGGCAGATGGGAGTAACATCATTCTATCATTAAATGAAAACAATTGTTTCTAATGTGAAGAGATTCTATTCCATGATCATCCCCACATTCTTAGTAAATTATGAACATTAGTTCCTCCCATTCTATGCCTGTACAGTCCGCCATAGTGTCCAATTTGTCAAATCAAGTATTTGTGAATATTAATAGATATGAGTCCTTTTTACCTCACCTCAATAGCGGTGAGGATTAAGCTTATCCCTAGAGAGATGGCGTCTTCCGCCTGATATAATACAGTTATAAAAAAGGATACCTGTATACCATAAGGTATTTTGTTTGTCTTTTTGTTTAGTGATCCCTGTGGTTAGATAGAATATGTTACATCTTATATACCATTCACTTTGTGTCTGTCATACTTTCTATAGGAGTTTAGGTGGATAACTAGCCATATTGATTAACACAGCATACTGGTTATTAACTCTCATCTCAGTGTAGTGACTCTGGGGATACTTCTGTCCAGTAAGTAGTGTATTATTATGGTTGACTGGAACCTATTATTACTATGCTTATTTTTTGGAGACTGATTTTCCATTCTGTCCCTCTTATAGAATGGGGCATGTAGATTTATTGGCTGATGTATCTGGGGAGGATATCGCTGATCTGGACGCCTTTGGATAGCACATGGCATGTTACATGTATGAGCACTCTCTCTGATATGTGAGTGGCACTCTTAATACACTGTTCTCCATATTATTTATGGGGACTATATTACTAAATGTTTTGCTGCATTTTATATCCGTTGCTGAAACATGATGTTTCCCTCCTTGTGTCCTACAGAGAATCCCTCTGCTTACAGTCAAGGTATTAAGGTCCTGAGGAAGCATAAAGTGAATAGTCGACCTCTGACCCAGCAGTAATAGGGATCTAATATGTTATATACATTATGTGGTTGTATCAGTGAGAGCTCTAATTTTCTTGTTTTTATTCTGTATCAACTTTTATTCCTGTAAAAATATCTGTAATAAATTGAATTTCATAAGATTATGTAGTGTTCCTTTTCTGGTACCGGTAAAGTCTGCTCAAATGGTCCTATATCTTTTAAACAGTTTATTATTATTATTATTTATTAGTGTATTTGTCAGCTTCTTTACTGTTGCTGATGTTGCACTTGTGTTCTCCAAACCTCACTCTAAGCATGCATATCGTACGTCCCACATATAGCAGACCGCACGGGCAAATTAAGCCTTAGACCAAGTATGAAGTTCCACAGTTTATAAACTGTTTTATCTTGTGGTTTGTGCCCATCTTTCCCCATTACTTCCTTTTTCGGTGCCACATGAACATGCAGATGCCACAGTTGTTCACCCCGCACCTGAAGTTTCCTCTCTGGTCAAACACCTATGACCAGGGGCCCTTGCTTCTCTTTGGGACCTTGCGCACCTTACTGGGTGCGATGAAGCTCCTTAGGTCTCTTGGCTTGATTGGCCCAAAATAGGATCTTGTTCCAGGATTTTCCATTTACATTGGATGGTGTGTTGGATTTCAAAGGCCTTGGTGTGAGTGTGCGCATGCGCATAGCACCGGGAACAGTCATGTGCTGACTGAGCTTCGCACGCCTCCGGCCCACAAAAACATAGAACAAGCCATTAGGGGTGCCCGGACCAGCATTTGAGTGGCCATCCATGGCTTGGGAATGGACAATACAGCAGAAAACAGCAGGTTCGACCAAAAAAAACCCCCAGCTGCCACAGCAACTCTGATTGGCCCGGCCTTACCAAGCCCAGAGGCAGTCTCCTCAAGTTAAGATGGCGCCGGGGGAAGGGAGACATGGTGCATGGCAGCCCTCAGTCCCAGAAGCCAGCCTCACTTCGTCTGGCTGCGGCTTCACAGAACAGCGCTGGGAAGTATCCCTCTTCCTCTCAATCCCAGGAGGAGCAGCCGACCACACCTCGAGGTGAGCATTCACAGCCTTTTCCCTCATCTATCTACCCAGAAAGAGCATTAGAATATGCTGAATCTCCTGCCTCATCCACAGACCGGCATATGGCCGAACTAGCTTAACTGGCTCTGAGCCAAAACAGTTCTATACAGTCTCAGCCATCTATTCAAACTACTTATTCTGGAGATGCAGTTCTGCTGGCTAGATTTTTTTTGCTCTCCTGCAACAGGAACTGTCTAAACTCTGCACTATTATTACTACTGATTTGAAAGATGCTTTTCAAAATATTGCATAATGGACACCATTGTGTTAAAAAAAATGGTCTCATCCCTGCAAGAACAACTAGATCAGGCGAATGCAAAGATAAAAGAGCTTGAAAATAGATCTAAGAGGTATAGCTTTCGTGTTCGGGGCCTCCCAGAATCGGTGATGGATTTAGAGGACACTATACAATCCTTGATGAAATATACAATATATCTCCCCTCATCAGCTGGAAATCGACAGAGTACATTGGGCCCTGGCAGCCCCTAAGCCAGATGGCTTACTGAGGGATGTGATAGTTAAACCTCTACAAGATCAAGGAGAAGATTATTATGGAAGCCAGAACCAAAAGCGACTTATCCCTCCTGGGTAGGGATGAGCCGAACACCCCCCGGTTCGGTTCGCACCAGAACCTGCGAACGGACCGAAAATTCGCACGAACGTTAGAACCCCATTGACGTCTATGGGACTCGAACGTTCGAAATCAAAAGTGCCCATTTTAAAGGCTAATTTCCATGGTATTGTCCTAAAAAGGGTTTGGGGACCCGGGTCCTACCCCAGGGGACATGTATCAATGCAAAAAAACTTTTAAAAACGGCCGTTTTTTCGGGAGCAGTGATTTTAATGATGCTTAAAGTAAAAAAAAAAAAAGTGAAATATTCCTTTAAATATCGTACCTGGGGTGTGTCTATAGCATGCCTGTAAAGTGGGGCGTGTTTCCCGTGTTTAGAACAGTCCCTGCACAAAATGTCATTTTTAAAGGAAAAAATCTCATATAAAACTGCTTGCAGCTTTAATGTAATGTCGGGTCCTGGCAATATGGATGAAAATCAGTGAGACAAACAGCATGGGTACCCCCCAGTCCATTACCAGGCCCTTTGGGTCTTGTATGGATATTAAGGGGAACCCCGCACCCAAATTAAAATAAGGAAAGGTGTGGGGCCACCAGGCCCTATATACTCTGAACAGCAGTATACAGGCGGTGCAAACAAGACAGGGACTGTAGGTTTGTTGTTAAGTAGAATCTGTTTGTAATTTTGAACAGGTACATTTTTTTTTTTTTTTTTTTTATTAAACAAGAGCATGTTTATTGATTGTCAGCAATGAAAAACAAGTAAGAAAACAGCCATACATGTATGGAATACATTTGTTTCCCAGATACAGATTGTTCAAAGTACATTAGTGCAAACAAAATCAGAGGTTCACATTAGTATTAGTGTTCCTAGATACAATACGCTGAGTATTATTCTATTCTTCCCTATGTCCTCCAACCACATCCACTTTTCTTTTGGGTGATACATTTAACATTATGGAGTAGTCAGTATAGTATGAGTACTGTAGATGTCAATGTTACCTTTGGTTATGTAATTATTCAATACAAGTTTCACCGAAGTTGAGCCACCTATCCCATATTCTGTTATACTTGGCCGGGCACCCTCTGTGTCTGTATAGTACTTGCTTGTATGGCAATGTTTGTTTATTTCCCCAATCCAAGCTCGGACTGTGGGGGGGGCTAGTCCTCATCCAGTGTCTGGCAATCACTTTTCTGGCACAGAACAAAGTTTCATGGAGGAAAGTTGCCAAATACTTTTCGGTTTCAGCGTCTGGCAAAATGCCTAGCAGGCATGTCTTGGGATTAAGTTGTAAGGGTGAGCCCATGTGGTCGTATAAAAATTTTATAACCTGTGTCCAATAGTGCTGGATGTTTGGGCATTCTCATATTAAATGAACAAAAGAACATGGACTGGCTGAGCACCCTGGACAGTTGGGGTCCTGGTCGCGTGAGAATTTGGCCAACTGTGAGGGGGTAAGGTAGGTTTTGTGGATAATATACAACTAAGTCAACCGGTCGGAAAGTGTTGGGGATGATTTCTTGACATTCTCCAGTGCTTCCTCCCACTCCGAGTCCTCTATTGGGCCTATGTCCTCTACCCACCTATTTTTAGCACTATCTATAGTTCTTGCTACTGAGCGTGCACGTATGATACTATAGAGGTTGGATGTCAATTTAGCTGGTTCTTCGCCTATAATCACTTCAACCATAGGTAGTGTCTGGGTGTTGGGAAAACCATCTATGAATTGGGCCCGTAGAGCATGTCTCATCTGCATATAGCTAAACAGCATGTTTTCAGGTAGGTCAAATTCCTCTCTAAGTGCTTGGAAATGTCTTACCCCTAGGGGTGTGAGTACCTGGAATAAATATGTGATTCCCTTAGTAGCCCACGTTGTAGCACCAGGTAAGTGCATTAGTTCTTGCAGTTGGCGGTTGTGCCATAAGGGTGTGTGTGAGTGATAGAAATCAGCTCCAGTTAGTTTAAGCGCAATCTCCCAAACCATTTTATGCTGGTGTAGCAAAGGGTTCTGGGTCGTGCCTCTTCCCTTACCTTCCCTGCCTCTGAAAATTACTTGTAGGGGGGAATCTATATCTTTATTTGATTTCCTACATACTAAAGCTTGGTATCTATCTTTGTCTGTTTTATGTAGATGAAATAGATGTGAGGTCTGTGCCGCTATATAGTATGCATGTAGATCCGGGAGGGCAGCTCCTCCATCGGTGGTGGGGTTTTTTAGGGTGTTCCAAGCTAGCTTATGTCTATTGGATCCCCATATAAATGAATTGACTATCTGATCTAGGGCTTTGAAAATTTTTAGGGGGATAAGTAATGGTGAGTTCCATAGTATATAGAGAAATTTTGGGAGTAGAATCATTTTAAAAAGATTGATTCTCCCCATCACACCCAATGGGAGTCTAGTCCAGACTTGTGTTCGGGATTTCAAATATGTAAATAAAGGCTCTATGTTGTTGGCAATGAATTCCTTGGGTTCTCTAGTAATTATTACACCTAGGTATTTGATTGAAGCAACTCTAATTAATGGAAGGGAGGCTGATTGGCGCGTGGGTGACGTTAGATCTAGAGGCATAATTTGCGACTTGGACCAGTTCATACTTAGTCCAGAGTGTATCCCAAACTCCTCTATGGTCTTTAGGGCCGCCTGGAGGGACGGGCCAGTATCCTCCAGATAAAAAAGCATATCGTCAGCGTACAGACTCACCGTCTCCACCAGGTTACCAGCCCTGAGACCTCTAATTCCTTGGGAGAGAGAGATGGCCAGGGGCTCGACAGCTAGAGCATACAAAAGTGGGGATAGTGGGCATCCCTGACGGGTGCCACGTTCCAGCGGGAAGGGGTCTGATATTGTTCCATTCACAAGCACACTAGCTTCTGGTGAGAAATATAGTAGTTGTACCCATTTAATAAATCTGGGCCCGAACCCGAACCTTCTAAGGCATTCCCATAAATACTCCCACTCCACGGAGTCAAATGCCTTGGCGGCGTCCAGCGCCACCACTGCACGATCCCCTATGTTTTCATGAGTCGCTTGGATATTCATATATAACCGACGCAGATTCATGGCCGTATTCTTTCCAGGCATGAATCCAGTCTGGTCAGGATGGATAATGGAGAGAATAATTTGGTTAAGTCTAATGGCCAAAACTTTTGCTAGAATTTTAATATCTGCTTGGAGCAGTGATATTGGGCGATATGATTCCGGATATTGGGGATCTTTTCCTGGCTTGGGGATCACTATAATTACTGCCCGCCGGAGGGATTCAGGCAGGGAGCCAGATTCGAAAATGTAGTTGTATAGTTTGAGCAGCTCAGGGACAAGTATCTCAGAGTATTCTGCATAAAAATCTAGGGGTATGCCATCTTGACCTGGGGCTTTCGCTGGGGCTAGGGACGAGATCGCTATTGTAATCTCATCCGCAGTGATAGGGGCCTCCATTTCTGTCATCTGGGGTTCTGAGATCTGGGGGAACGGTATATCATGAAGGAATGTCTGTGTCTCCTGTCTGGTGACATTTACTATAGAGGAGTAAAGGTCGGCATAGTATGTTCGGAATGCTGATGCTACCAAAATGGGGTCTGTCAAGGGAGCATTATGTGAGTCTAGCAAGGATACCACCACCGGTGGATTAGTGTCCTGATGAGCCAAGTATGCTAATAGTTTACCCGCTCTTTCACCCAGTTCAAATATCCGTTGTCTTGAGAAAAAAAGTTTTTGTTTGGCTTTCTCGAAGTGTAACTGGTTTAGAATTCGGGTATGTAGTTTAAGTATTGATACCGTAGCCAGGGTGGGGTCTAAATTGAATTCTTTAGTTGCTATTTCCACTTTCTCAGAGGCAATGTGAAGTGCAGCTTTAGATGAAGCCTTCAGTCTATTTATGCGTGAGGAGAGGATTGTACGGACGTGTATTTTAAATGTCTCCCATACCATATTTACCGAGGCGGTGTCCCTATTGTGGTTGAAAAAATAATGCCATTCCTCCTGGATATCCTCCTGATCTTTCAAGGCAGACAGCCAGAAGGGATGGAGGCGCCATGTGCGGGATCCCGTATGCGAGGTGAGGCGTAGGGTAGCCCAACAAGGACCGTGGTCTGAGAGAGATCTAGTGTGATATCCTGAGTCTGCTAGGAGTGGGAGGAGCAGTTCTGAGATTAATATGAAATCTATATGGGACATAGTGGAATGTGTTGCTGAAAAGCAAGAGAAGGCCTGGGTGTTCGGGTATTTAGATCTCCATGTGTCTATTAAGGAGAATTCGGACATTAGTCGCCCAAATCTAGTGCTGTGTGGGGTTTGAGCGCTCTGGAGAGATTGCAATCTATCTCTGGTAGGGTTGAGAACTATGTTAAAATCCCCCAGCCAAATAGCAGGGATGGCAGGGTGCTGTGACATATACAATAAACCTTCTGTGACTATAGCCGAGTTATAAGGTGGGGGTATGTAAAAGGCAAGAATCAAGTATTGTGAACCACTGATAGTACAGTGCAGGAAGATGAACCTGCCCTGAGGATCCGTCCGCACTGAAATTATGCCAAATGGGGTAGTTTTAGCAATGAGTATAGAAACCCCTCGGGAGTAGGAGGAGTGCGTAGCATGGTATGCCCACCCTATCCATGGGCGTTTCAGTGCCACTTGTAATTGGCCTGTTATGTGCGTTTCAACTAGCACAATTATGTCCGCACGGTAGGACTTGAGGCAACCAAAGATTGCCGTTCGCTTAATTTTGTCCCGGATTCCCCGAACGTTCCATGTTAGGAACTTTACATTAGTCATATGTGTCATAGGGGTGCGTATATGGGTGCGGTTGGACAATTCTTCCCAGGACAGGCCCAACTCCAACACACGTCATTTCCCACCCTGTAGTCAATCTCAGAATCAGGTAGTACCATAAACAATCAGTGCTGTTATAATCCAACTTATCAAAATGCATGCTCTGTGAACGTATATATAACATTTCCCATTCCCCCCTCCCTGCTCTCAGCCTCCCAAACTTGGCTGGAGCATAAAACCCCATAACCTGAGTAAGCACTAGTAGGCACCGTGGTACCCAATAGTACACTCTAACTGTGTTGACACCGGCTAAAGCCTAGTTGACTATGCCGGTGCCAATATACCATGCTAGTGGTAAGGGCGAATAATTCGCTGGTTGATAGTCCAGCAACGGTCTTTTAGACGGTATGTTTATGGAACACTTGTTAGGAATATGTATTCCATTTTTACGCCCATATGTGGTATATAGTAATAGGTAACAGATTCCCCATAAAATACAGTGTAGAACATAGCTATTAAGTTGAGCTGGTGATCCAGTGCCCTCCTCACTCATCTCTCTTGGTGCAAACATGGCTGTGACCAGCTTTTAGAAGCCCAAATGGCCGGATAAGAAGACCAGATGGAGGGGTACAGTCTCTTCCTTCGATGAGGTTAAGTCATGGGGGCACAGATAGGAACGTGTGTACCCCCAGTCGGGGCAGGACAGAGATATATATTGGGGTTCAGGGAGTGCATTCTGAGCAGAGGTTGTAGAAACAAGTCACTTCAGCCTTAATAGTGCAAAGTGTGTTGTGAGGCCTGCGCCTGGGAGACGCCCAGAGGGGCTCTGTCTCTGTAGGGTATCAAGTGATGTTGAACCGCTTCCAGTAAAGCCAGGGGCTTTAATTAGGGTACTGTATATGTGTTAAATGTTAATGGAATATGTGGGGGCACAAAGTTTCACCTAGTCCTCTGTAGACGGAGTTATCATCTTTAGGCTGGTCTGTTTCTCTCTGCATCCCGCCTGTCGATCCACTCCGATGCAAGTGTTGGGTCATCAAAGAAATATGCCCGGTCTTCTCCCACCACGCGTAAACGGGCCGGAAACAACATGGCATACTTGATGTGTTGTACTCGTAGAAGTCGCTTGACCTCCATGAATCTGGAGCGTTGTTTCTGCACCTCCGCGGAAAAGTCGGGAAATGCTGCAACAGATCCTGTCTGGAATGGAATATTGCCTTTAAATCTGGCCAAGCGAAGGACTGCATTGCGGTCTCTGAAATTCAGTATCTTCGCAATGAAGGTGCGTGGAGGGGCTCCTTCCGGTGGTTGGCGGGGAGGCATGCGATGTGCGCGCTCCACCACAAACATGGTGGAGAAAGCCTCTCTTCCATAGGTTGCAATAAGGAGTTTTTCTAGAAAGGTAGCTGGGTCTGTACCTTCTGATCCTTCAGGTAGGCCGATAAAGCGCAAGTTAGATCTGCGGGCGCGATTCTCCAGATAGTCGTGTTTCTGCGCCAACTTGTCGCTTAAGATCCTCTTGAGAGTGTTGAAGAGGGTATAGAGTGTAATCTGCCCGGCTAATTCTGGCCTCTGTTTCAGTGACCCGTTCTCGGATTTTAGTCATGTCTTGTCTTATAAGTGAAATGTCCACCTTTACCTCTTCTAGCTTGGTAGTAAGTGTGGATTGGCAGAGGGAGATCGCCTCGAGGACACGCACTGTATCAGCCGCCTCGTGCTCTGTGTGAGAGGCAGAGTGTGCAGTAGAGGCGGCGCCATCTTGCCCCTCTCCGTCCCGCTCTGTCCTACGATACCGCTCCAGGGATGAAGAGGCTGCAGCGTTCCGTTTCGGTGGCGACATGACTCGGCAGGCACAGCGGGTCTTTGTGACACGGATGTGGGGCTCAGAATATCGTTTGGGGTCACAGGATATTCGTGTCAGGATCTACCACGGACGGAGCGTTGCTCATACACGTCTTATCCCATTGCCGTCCAGGCCACGCCCCCGAACAGGTACATTTTTAACGTGTTTAGCTCCAGCCAAAAAATCTTTTTTAAGCTTTTTGGAAAACATAGGGAAGGGTTATCACCCCTGAGACATTTGTTTTGCTGTCTGTCCTCCTCTTCAGAAGATTTCACCTCACTTTTTGTCCCAATGACAAATGTTTTTTGAAAATTTGGGTTTTTTTGTGGAACAAGGATTGGAAAGCATCAGTGGAAAGGAGAAATGTTTTTCCCATATTAACTCTTACAGGAGAGAATTTCCCTTCCTAGGGGTAGATTTCATCTCACTTCCTGTTGTCTCCTTCCGTTTGCAAGTAGGAGTCGTTTGTAAGTTAGATGTTTGAAAGTAGGGGCGGGGGGAGATGGGCGGAGTCTAGCAGAGCAGACATGCATTGTTAGAGCTCCGCACCGCTGAGGAGAGAAGAGAAGGACAAAGCGGAGCCTGCAGGCTCAAAAGGTATCCATTTGAACCTTTTTGCCCCAGGGAACAAACTGTGAAAGTTTGGGCAGGAAATATGGTACTGGGAGGAAGCCGTGGCAGAAATAAAAATCACCTCACAAAGAGCTCACAGGCACTCACTGCAACTAAAGCAGCTCCAGTCACCTCACAATATACAGCATCAGGGCGCTCTCACAGACAGAAAATGTCACAGCAAGACTCTCCATTTGAGTCAGATACAGAACAAATCCTCTCACAAACTTCTCCACAAGCCTCCTCAGCATCCCCAGTAATATTATTACAATTTGAAAAGATGCTTCAGAAGGCTTTAAAACAAACCTCAGACCAAATAACAAAAAGCCTAACCAAAGAAATAAGAGAGCTGGGAAACCGCACCGCAGCCTTAGAAATAAAAATGGATGAAATTGAAATTACAACCCAAGAAAATATAACAGAATTGGAACAATTAAAAGAAGAGAATTTAATACTTCAAACTAAGCTCGAAGATTACGAAAATAGAGCCAGACGTTCAAACTTGCGCAAAGGGGAATACCTGAAACTGTGACAGACCTGCAATCTACTATTACTGCTCTATTACAAGGACTAAAGCCAGATATCCCTATTGAACAGTTAGAACTGGACAGAGTACACAGAGCCCTCACAGCCAAAAAGAAAGATGGACCCCCACGTGATATAATCACAAAATTTCATTATTACAGAACGAAAGAACAAATACTAATTGCTGCAAGAGAAAAAAAGGAACTTAATTTTCAAGGACATAATTATCAAATTTTTGCTGACCTATCCCAACTTACTATTACTAAAAGACGATCCATGAAACCCCAACTAATGGAACTGCAACGCCACAACATTATGTATCAATGGGGCTTCCCCTTTTCAGTCAGATTTAACTACCAAGGTACAATTTACAGAAGCAGATCAGCAGATGAACTACAACAAACCCTTTTAAAATTAAATCTGACAGAACCCACAAGCAGCAACTCTCCCACACGCAGAAGAATGGCATCATCTTCACCTTCAGGCAGCACCCAGAAAATTTCAGAACAAAATGGGAATCATCATTCTCACAAAAGAGGCCGTTATGCCACATCATCCATGGACCAAGAAGATTCAATGGACTGACATCCTAATTCCTGATATCTCTTCATTTATTATACTAAGAGATGGTTCTCTATAAAAAAACCTGTATTTATAACTGAATGTGACTGCCCTCTGATAGTCACACACTGTGTGGGATCATGTTACATTCCAGTTATATTTCTTATTTCTTCTGATTCATATAGCCTTAGAATATATAAGTGAAATAAGGAAATTCTTGTTCAGTTATATATTTTCAGGTAATAACAATAGATTTATTTCTTTTTAGGACAAATATGTTCAATAATCCAGAAGTAATGGAAGCTTTTTCTTTCTTTTCTTAAAACAAATATATTATTACCTAACTAGTTCCTAGAACTATGTTTTTGTTTATTCTAATCTGAAGCAATACAACCTCAATTTTATGAGTTAACATATCTAAACAGTTACATATGAATAAAATATGTAATTGTTTACTCTAAAAGGGTTAAAATCCCAAAATAATTCAAACTATCTTCATCAATACCAAAGTTATTAACAGTACCTTTCTAACTGAATTATTTAGCCTAGGGCAAGACTAACCATATACAACCACCCTGGAATAAATCATTTCAACAAAAACCATATTCTGCACTCCAATTAATGAATCATCATTTCGATGTCTTTTGACATAGCACTTCTCTCCTGTAAGCGGAAGATCCGTGTACCCCCATTAGCCCTCCTCATTCTCCCAACCATATTATGTGGGAGTGTGACGAAGGCACTTATTCCCCTGAGAGAGATATTTATTCTCTTTCACGGGCAAATTGTGATTACTTGCAAAAAATAATTTATACAATTTATCATCTAATCTGATATGTTTTTTGTTTACTCTTTACTCCAGAATTCACTGGTTTCTTTTCTATCTTTTCATCTCTTCAGTCCACACAGGTTGATCTGCGCAGTCAGCTCTGCATAACAAAAAGTAAGTCAAAACTATTTGATCTGTTGCCATGGCACCACTGAATATACTTTCCCTGAATGTTCAGGGAATAAATGTCCCTCAAAAAAGGACCAAAGCCTTCGGTACTTTCCATAACAAGAAGGCTCACATAGTATGCCTCCAAGAAACACACTTCACCAAAGATTCTACTCCAAAATATATTTCTCCTTTTTATCAACAAATTTACACGGCTTCTGCCTGTACCAAACAAAGGGGAACTCTAATTTGCATTTCACTGATCCACACCATTCACCTTATCATCAGAAATTAAAGACCCAGAAGGTAGATACCTGATACTCATGGGTTATATAATGGATACAGCAATCACAGTGATTTCCTACTACGCTCCTAACAAACAACCTACACCATTCCTCTCACATAGATTACAAGTGATTAATACACACAAAATAGGAACAGTGATAATGTGCGGGGATTCGAACCAGGTCCTCCTCCCATTTCTAGATAAATCACCTTTTACGCCATCCAAAATAACCTCTAGATTACCTTTTTCTCAACTTCTTTCCAAATACAATCCGGTAGATTCGTGGAGAGAAAGTAACCCAATGAAAAAGAAATTCACTTATTTCTCGCACCCTCATCAAACCTTCACCAGAATAGATCATATTTTTCTAACAATAGGAATGATACCAGAAATTATTGCATCAGATATAATTCCGATTCCGTGGTCTGACCATAATGCAGTATACACTACTATAGCCGCAGCCATACCAAAAGCGCATGACCCAACGTGGTACTTACCGGACATAATGCTCAAACACCCACTACATCAGATGGCCATTGAACAAGCTTTAAAGGAATACATATCAATTAATAATACAACAGACATTTCCCCAATAACACTGTGGGAAGCTCATAAGCTTGTCTTGCGTGGTACAATACAAAGACAAATGGCACTATTTAAACGGGAACGCAAAAATCTAGCAAAAAAACTAGAACTCAATTTTAATGTAGCCTACATATCATTCCAAGATAATCCATCTCAGAGTACAAAATCTCATCTGGAAAAATCTAGATTGGAATACGATCTATTTCTCACTGAGTCAGTTGATAAATCCCTCAAACGCTCCAAACACAATTTCTACATGAATACAAACAAACCAGGTACATATTTGGCTCGGGCATTAAATTCAACTAACAAATCTTTCAAACCAATACGTTTGAAATTATCAAAAAATGTTTATACTTGTAATCCAGTTAAAATAGTCCATAAATTTCACTCACATCTTTATACAAGACAAACAATGAATTTAATCCTACAGAGGCTGAATCCTTCTTCTCAAAAATAACCTTACCTGAGTTGTCTCAGAATCAAAAAAGCAGTTT
Source organism: Lithobates clamitans (assembly GCA_037952925.1). NCBI lineage: Eukaryota > Metazoa > Chordata > Amphibia > Anura > Ranidae > Lithobates > Lithobates clamitans. Next base: position 773,512 of record JBBGZY010000355.1, on the reverse strand, counting down.
GGATGAGCCTATAACTATAGATGAAGTTGCTAACGCCATAAAAGACCTAAAACTTAACAAAAGACCAGGCCCAGATGGCTACTCGGCTTTATACTATAAAACATTCTCAGAAATACTCTCTCCCATTCTCACTGAAACTTTTAACAAACTTCTAGAAGGACATTCTTTTTGGCAGGAAACACTAATGGCAATTGTTTGTATGATCCCAAAACCCCTTTCTGATGATACTTCCTGTGTGAATTATCGGCCTATCTCTCTGTTAAACCTTGATATTAAATTATTAGCAAAAATAATAGCAAAACGCCTCAATAGCATTATAGGAAAATTAATACATAGAGATCAAGTAGGCTTCATGCCAAATAGACAGGCAGGCGATAATATACGCAGGGCAGTGTTATTGGCACATATTGCTAAAAAACGGAAAATCCCTTTATGTTTTCTATCTCTCCATATTAAGAGGGCATTTGACACAGTATCCTGGCAATATATGCAATATTCATTACAAAAATGGGGTTTTGGACCCCACTTTTTAACATGGATCAAAGCATTATATAATAAACCCAAAGCCTATATAAAATATGCTGGATACAAATCTGATGCCTTTAATATCGAAAGAGGTTCCCGACAGGGTTGCCCATTATCTCCCTTATTATTTGCCCTTATACTCGAACCCATGGCCCAATACATCAGAACAAACCAAACTATAACTGGCATTGAAGTAGGGGGTATTACACACAAATTATGTATATTTGCAGACGATATATTACTTTTTCTATCATCACCACAGGTCTCTGGTCCTAACTTAATACCAGCTCTTGATGGATTTGCAGCCTTATCCGGCCTTATGATTAATCCTAAGAAATGCCTAGTGCTTAATATTTCGCTCACAAACATGGAATTGATCCCGGCTAGGGCTGCACTCCCATTCACATTGGCAGAAAAATCAATCCCATATCTTGGAATTCATTTAACAGCATCTCATTCTGACTTATTCTCAACCAATTATCCTCCTGTATTAAGACAGATCACAAATCTAATAAAACAATGGTCGCAACTTCCTTTATCCTGGATAGGGAAGATTAATGCAATCAAAATGTCTATTCTACCCAAATTGCTTTATCTATTCAGAGTCCTCCTTATTCCAATTCCTTCCTATTTTTTGAGAATAGTACAAAAAAGAGCAACTTCGTTTATATGGGGCTCTTCTAAACCACGTATACCTATACACACACTACATCTTCCCAAAAATAAAGGAGGCCTGGGATACCCTAATTTTACTAACTACTACAGAGCAGCACATTTGGCCAGTCTGTCCAAATACCATGCAAAACAGGAAATCCCATTATGGGTATTTATAGAGGCTTCAGAAAATGACCCTCTATTAATATCAAACTTGTTATGGCTTGATCCTAAAGACCGCTTTAAAATTCATAATCCCATAACTAAACACTTCTTATCTCTCTGGGATAAACTAAAAACCAAATATCAGTTACAATCTCCACACAATCCTCTCCTTTCTTTTATCAGAAATCCGGCCTTTTATCCGGCATGGATCTATCCAAATTCTTTTAAAGCTTGGACAACATCAGGCATTCAGACACTAAATGACTTCATAGCATCTAAATCATTCCTTTCATTCCCATCACTTAGAGAAAAATATGATCTACCAAACTCTGAGATATTTAGATATCTCCAAATCAAAAATTTCTATACACCATTCCTAAAGGGGGATACACCATTATCCCAATTATCCATTTTTGAATCAATCTGTACAAAAGATCCATTTGCTAAAGGTACAATTTCATCACTTTATAATCAATTATATGGAGTAGTAGAGACCCTCTTACGTTCAGAGGTGGGAGGAGGACCTGGGACGAACTTTAGAAGACACGGACTGGTCTAACATATGGCTCACATCTAAGTCATCTTCACCCAACATCTTAGCACTGGAGACAAATTATAAAGTCCTAACTCGCTGGTACCTTGTACCCGCTAGAGTGGCAAAATATTCACCTAATACCTCAGCTCTTTGTTTTCGAGGATGCCCAGAAATAGGCACACATTTACACATATGGTGGACGTGCCCAGTAATCCAAACCTTCTGGAAGGAAGTCTTCGTGATTGCATCTAAAATATTTAAAAAAATAATACAACCAGATCCATATATAACTTTACTTAATCTAAAACCGGAATGGTTAACACTCTCTCAATTCAAACTTATGATCCAACTAATAACGGCTGCAAAACAAACAGTGGCCAAGGCATGGAAATCTCCTACATTGGTACTAGCAGAAACAATTCACAGAATGAATAATACAATGTCCCATGCTAAGATGGTAGCCATCGATCAAAATCAAATTCCAAAATTTGAAAAACTTTGGCATCCTTGGATAAAACAACAGTTCCTGTCAAATTTCAATGACTCTGTCCTGTTGCCATGGTAACAGATTAAATCACTTACAGAGACACCCATTCCAAGGCTTCAAAGAGAACTAAAAAGAATAATAAACTGACGAGCGGGACAACCTTGTGGAGCATACCTCTGCCTTTCTACCCTTTTTCTTCTTTCTCTTTCCTTTTCTCCACCTTACAATTAAAGCTCATTATCAGAATTTATTTGACTTATATACACTCTACCTGTAAACAATATGTATAGTAGGTATAAATCATTTAATTACCTACAAAAGTAACTAAGGAAATGATATATATCTTTAATTTAGGTTTACGTGAACTCAATGTTTAATATTTGAAATTTCATGATATTTACCTATATAAACCCTACTGTAAAACAATGAGCTTACTTTATAGATCCTTGTAAACTTACTTTATGTATCTTTATAATATTGTATACTCAATAAACTTATTTTGACAAGGAAAGTAGGGGTCTGCCCTATATACTCAGCAGAAATTTGGGCCTTAGGTGTTGTTGTGGCCACAATACTGTAAGCCCTCACAGGGCCCTGCTATGAAATATTAGATCAAGAATTGTAATTACATGCCCCTGTTGAACAGGGGCAGAAAAATTGGGCCTTTGGTGGTGGTGGTGCTGGTGCCACAACACTGTAAGTCCTCACTCGCTCTTGGTGGGTGCAGAAATGGGCCCTGCTGTGAAATATTAGATCAAGAATTGTAATTACATGCCCCTGTTGAACAGGGGCTGAAAAATTAGGCCTTAGGCACTGGTGCTGGTGCCACAACACTGCAACCCCTCACAGACACTCTAGTTGGAACGCAGGAAAGAGCCCTGCTGCAAAGTATTGCATCAAAAATTGTAATTACATGCCCCTGTTAAACAGGGGCAGAAAAATTGGGCCTTAGGCACTGGTGCTGGTGCCACAACACTGCAACCCCTCACAGATACTCTAGTTGGAATGCTGAAATGAGCCCTGCTGCAAAGTATTGCATCAAAAATTGTAATTACATGCCCCTGTTAAACAGGGGCAGAAAAATTGGGCCTTAGGCACTGGTGCTGGTGCCACAACACTGCAACCCCTCACAGACACTCTAGTTGGAACGCAGGAAAGAGCCCTGCTGCAAAGCATTGCATCAAAAATTGTAATTACATGCCCCTGTTAAACAGGGGCAGAAAACTTGGGCCTTAGGCACTGGTGCTGGTGCCACAACACTGCAACCCCTCACAGATACTCTAGTTGGAATGCTGAAATGAGCCCTGCTGCAAAGTATTGCATCAAAAATTGTAATTACATGCCCCTGTTAAACAGGGGCAGAAAAATTGGGCCTTAGGCACTGGTGCTGGTGCCACAACACTGCAACCCCTCACAGATACTCTAGTTGGAATGCTGAAATGAGCCCTGCTGCAAAGTATTGCATCAAAAATTGTAATTACACGCCCCTGTTAAACAAGGGCTGAAAAATTGGACCTTAGGCACTGGTGCTGGTGCCACAACACTGCAACCCCTCACAGATACTCTAGTTGGAATGCTGAAATATGCCCTGCTGCAAAGTATTGCATCAAAAATTGTAATTACATGCCCCTGTTAAACAGGGGCAGAAAAATTGGGCCTTAGGCACTGGTGCTGGTGCCACAACACTGCAACCCCTCACAGATACTCTAGTTGGAGTGCTGAAATGAGCCCTGCTGCAAAGTATTGCATCAAAAATTGTAATTACACGCCCCTGTTAAACAAGGACTGAAAAATTGGGCCTTAGGCACTGGTGCTGGTGCCACAACACTGCAACCCCTCACAGATACTCTAGTTGTAACGCAGAAACGAGCCCTGCTGCAAAGTATTGCATCAAAAATTGTAATTACACGCCCCTGTTAAACAGGGGCTGAAAAATTGTGCCTTAGGCACTGGTGGTGGCGCCCAGAACCAAAAATGTTCTTACAAGCTATCAGCGTGATGATTGAGGAGGAAGAGGATAATTTCTCAGGGATAGTCACTCAGCATCAGTATAGGCAGTCTTTGAAGGGATCTGAGATTTCAAAAAAAATTATTCGGTTACATCAGCATCAGGTGCTTGGCAGCTGGTGGTGATCCATTCATTTTTATGAAAGTCAGTCGATCGACCGAGTCGGTGGACAGACGCACCCTGTGATCGGTTACAAAGCCTCCAGCAGCACTAAATGTGCATTCCGAAAGAACGCTGGATGCAGGACAGGCCAGTAGCTCAATTGCATACTGTGCAAGCTCTGGCCAGTGATCCATCCTCAAGACCCAGTAACCCAGAGGATTTTCGGTGGGAAAGGTGTCCAAGTCAGATCTTGCCCCTAGGTATTCCTGCACCATGTAAAACAGACGCTGGCGATGGTTGCTGGAACCGATCATACCTTGGGGCTGCGGAACAAAAATTTGTCTGAACGCATCGGTCAGAGGGCCACCTTCTCCACCGCTCCTTCTTTGACTGACCGAAGCCTCAGCAACACGTTGTCCAGAAACAGGAGTTTGTAATCTCCCAGTCTCTGGGAACGCGTTGCACAGACCTTTCTGCAAGGCCTCCCGAAGATGTTTCATCCTCTGCTCCCTCTGCGATGGCAAGATAAGGTCCGAAACCTTACCCTTGTAACGTGGATCAAGGAGGGTTGCCAGCCAGTATTGGTCCTTCTCCTTGATACCACGAATACGAGGATCCTTACGCAGGCTTTGCAGGATCACGGAGGCCATGCAGCATAGGTTTGCTGAGGCATTCGGTCCGGAGTCCTCTGGGTCACTAAGGATGACATGGTCCGCAGCCACCTCCTCCCAGCCACGTACAAGTCCATGTGTTTCTTGGGACTGATCCCTTAAAGACTGCTGCTGATGCTGAGTGCCAGGCTCCACCTCCATACTGACACAATCTTCCTCCTCCTCCTCCTTGTCTTCTTCCTGTGTGATCGGCGGGCACGCAGGAACACTGTCTGGATAAAGGGGGCCTTGAGAGCTAAGGAAGTCCTCCTCTTCCTGCCTCTGTTCTGCCTCAAGTGCCCTGTCCATTATTCCACGCAGTGTGTGCTCCAACAGGTGGACAAGGGGGACAGTGTCACTGATGCATGCACTGTCACTGCTCACCATCCTTGTGGCCTCCTCAAATGGTGACAGGACAGTGCATGCATCCCTGATCATGGCCCACTGGCGTGGGGAAAAAAACCAAGCTCCTCTGACCCTGTCCTGGTGCCATAGTTGCACAGGTACTCATTGATGGCCCTCTGCTGCGTGTGCAGCCGCTGCAGCATGGCCAACGTTGAGTTCCACCTGGTGGGCATGTCACAGATTAGGCGGTTCTTGGGCAGGTTAAACTCCTTTTTGGAGGTCCGCCAGCCAAGCACTGGCATTATATGACCGGCGGAAATGCACACAGACTTTCCTGGCCTGCCTCAGGACATCCTGTAAGCCCGGGTACCTGCCCAAGAACTGCTGCACCACCAAGTTAAGGACGTGAGCAAAACAGGGCACATGGGTCATTTGTCCCTGTCGGAGGGCAGAGAGGAGGTTGGTGTCATTGTCGCAAACCACCATTCCTGCCTTAAGTTAGCGTGGCATCAACCACCTCTGAACCTGCCCCTGCAGAGCTGACAGAACCTTTGCCCCAGTGTGACTCCTGTCCCCCAAGCACACCAGCTCAAGCACCGCATGGCATCTTTTGGCCTGCGTACTTGCGTAGCCCCTTGAACGGCTACGGAGCACCGCTGGTTCCAAGGACAAAGCACAGGAAGAGGCCATGGAGGAAGAAGAAGAGGAGGTGGTGGAGGAGAGAGGTGTGTCACAATCATTAGCATTTTGGAGGCGTGGTGGCGGAACAACCTCCAACACTACTGCACCTTGTCCTGCATCCTTCCCAGCTGCCAGCAGAGTCACCCAATGCGCCGTGAAACTTAGGTAACGTCCCTGTCCATGCCTGCTGGACCATGAGTCAGCGGTAATATGCACCTTACCGCTGACCGCCCTGTCCAGCGAGGCATGGACATTGCTTTCCACATGTAGGTAGAGAGCCGGAATCGCCTTCCGTGAGAAAAAGTGGCGTTTGGGTACCTGCCACTGAGGAACCGCACATTCCACAAACTCACGGAAGGGGGCAGAGTCTACCAACTGAAAAGGCAGCAGTTGAAGTGCTAGCAATTTTGCCAAGCTAGCATTCAACTGCTGCGCATGTGGATGGCTGGGAGCAAACTTCTTTCGGCGGTGCAGCAGCTGGGGCAGGGAAATTTGCCTGGTACAATCTGACGTTGGTGTACCAAAAGCAGATTGCCCACAAGTACTTGGCTGTGACACACCTAATTCTACACCTTCATTCCTCTCAGTGCAGGTCTCAGAGAGGACTGAAGGTATAGTGGGGTTGGAGATCTCAGCTGATGAGGAGCAAGGAGAGGTCCTCTTTGTTCTTTGGTGTGGGTCTTTTAGATACGCTTGCCAACGAACTGCATGGCAGGTCAACATATGTCTGGTCAAGCATGTGGTACCCAAGCGGGAGATGTTTTGGCCACGCGAGATACGCTTGCGACATATGTTGCAAATAGCAGAGGTGCGATCTGATGCACTCGTCTCAAAAAAGGCCCACACCAAAGAACTTTTTGAATAACGTGCAGAGACTGCAGCGCCCTGCACATGTGGAGCTTTGGGGTGTGATGCAGTCAATGTGCTGCCCTTAGGCTGGCCCCTGGAGGGCATCCTGCCTCGTTGGTGATGTGCCACCTCCTCCTCCTCCACTCTCCTATCAGGCACCCACGTTGAGTCAGTGACCTCATCATCCCCTCCCTCCTCATCACTGGAGCAAACCTGGCAGTATGCTGCAGCAGGGGGGGCATGACTGCCAGATTGCTGTCCTTCTTGGGCACCCCCTCTGTCCGTGCTCATGTTACTGCCTTCATCGAGCTCAGTATCATCATCAGAGAATTCCAAACGCTGGGCATCCTCCTGGAGCATGTACCCAACACTGTGGTCAAACAGTTCGAGGGACTCCTCAGGAGGACATGGTGGGGCTAGGGAAGGAGTCACTGATGACATTGAGCTGAGGGAAGAGGCCGCTGTTTTGCCAGACAAAGTACCCTGGGCATGGGTGAGAGAGGATGAGGAGGATGAGGACGGCTTAGTCATCCACTCGACCAAGTCTTCCGCATGTTGCGGCTCAACACGGCCAGCTGCCGAAAAAAAGGCCAAGCGTGTCCCACGGCCACGTGCTGATGAGGATGCACCGTCTCCACGACCAGCACTAGACACAGAGCCTGCTTGCCCTCTCTTATTGGCTTGTGACTGTCTGCCTCCCTTTCTTGGCCTTCCAGACATACTAATGGCCTGTAGCTGCACTGAGCTGGGATATATATGTATATATATATATATATATATATATATATATATATATATATACTGATACTGCAGCTAGCAAAATCAACTGCCTGCCTGTAGTATGAGAACACCACCAACCTTCTACAGGTAGCTTTAGCTGAACACTGTGCAGAGCTCGCAAAAAAATAACTTATAGCTTTTTTAGCTGCCTGCGGTAGTGATAGGATCAAGAAAACACCACCAACCTTCTACAGGTAGCTTTAGGTGAACACTGTGCAGAGCTCGCAAAAAAATAACTTGTAGGTTTAGCTGAACACTGAGGTGGACGCACCACACTAACTTGTAGTTTTAGCTGAACACTGTGAGCAGGACGCACAGCACTCACTTGTAGTTTTAGCTGAACACTGTGAGCAGGACGCACTGCACTAACTTGTAGGTTTAGCTGAACACTGTGAGCAGGATGCACTGCACTAACTTGTAGGTTTAGCTGAACACTGAGCAGGACGCACCCCACTAACTTGTAGGTTTAGCTGAACACTGTGAGCAGAACGTACCCCACTAACTTGTAGTTTTAGCTGAACACTGTGAGCAGGACGCACTGCACTAACTGTAAATAGTCTAGCTGCCTGACTGTGGTACTAATAGGATCAAAAGAACACCAGCAATTTTCTTCAGGTAGCTGTATATACTGTAACAAGACAAGCCTGCCTGTCAGTAAGAAGATAACAGGAACGGATCTAGCTGAACACTGTGAGCAGGACGCACTGCACTGACTTGTAGCTTTAGATAAACACTGTGCAGAGGTCTCACTGCACTAACTTGTAGGTTTAGCTGAACACTGTGAGCAGGACGCACAGCACTAACTTGTAGTTTTAGCTGAACACTGTGAGCAGAACGCACCGCACTAACTTGTAGGTTTAGCTGAACACTGTGAGGTGGACGCACCGCACTAACTTGTAGGTTTAGCTGAACACTGTGAGCAGGACGCACCCCACTAACTTGTAGGTTTAGCTGAACACTGTGAGCAGGACGCACCCCACTAACTTGAAGTTTTAGCTGAACACTGTGAGGACGCACCGCACTAACTTGTAGGTTTAGCTGAACACTGTGAGCAGGACGCACCCCACTAACTTGTAGTTTTAGCTGAACACTGTGAGCAGGACGCACTGCACTAACTGTAAATAGTCTAGCTGCCTGACTGTGGTACTAATAGGATCAAAAGAACACCAGCAATTTTCTTCAGGTAGCTGTAAATACTGTAACAAGACAAGCCTGCCTGTCAGTAAGAAGATAACAGGAACGGATCTAGCTGAACACTGAGCAGGACGTACCGCACTAACTTGTAGGTTTACCTGAACACTGTGAGCAGGACGCACCCCACTAACTTGTAGTTTTAGCTGAACACTGTGAGCAGGACGCACTGCACTAACTGTAAATAGTCTAGCTGCCTGACTGTGGTACTAATAGGATCAAAAGAACACCAGCAATTTTCTTCAGGTAGCTGTAAATACTGTAACAAGACAAGCCTGCCTGACAGTAAGAAGATAACAGGAACGGATCTAGCTGAACACTGTGAGCAGGACGCACTGCAGTAACTTGTAGCTTTAGATGAACACTGTGCAGAGGTCTCACTACACTAACTTGTAGGTTTAGCTGAACACTGTGAGCAGGACGCACAGCACTAACTTGTAGTTTTAGCTGAACACTGTGAACAGGACGCACTGCACTAACTTGTAGGTTTAGCTGAACACTGTGAGGTGGACGCAACGCACTAACTTGTAGTTTTAGCTAAACACTGTGAGCAGGACGCACCGCACTAACTTGTAGGTTTAGCTGAACACTGTGAGGTGGATGCACCACACTAACTTGTAGGTTTAGCTGAACACTGTGAGCAGGACGCACCCCACTAACTTGTAGGTTTAGCTGAACACTGTGAGCAGGACGCACCCCACTAACTTGTAGTTTTAGCTGAACACTGAGCAGGACGCACCGCACTAACTTGTAGGTTTAGCTGAACACTGTGAGGTGGACGCACCACACTAACTTGTAGGTTTAGCTGAACACTGTGAGCAGGACGCACTGCACTAACTGTAAATAGTCTAGCTGCCTGACTGTGGTACTAATAGGATCAAAAGAACACCAGCAATTTTCTTCAGGTAGCTGTAAATACTGTAACAAGACAAGCCTGCCTGACAGTAAGAAGATAACAGGAACGGATCTAGCTGAACACTGTGAGCAGGACGCACTGCACTAACTTGTAGCTTTAGATGAACACTGTGCAGAGGTCTCACTACACTAACTTGTAGGTTTAGCTGAACACTGTGAGCAGGACGCACAGCACTAACTTGTAGTTTTAGCTGAACACTGTGAACAGGACGCACTGCACTAACTTGTAGGTTTAGCTGAACACTGTGAGGTGGACGCAACGCACTAACTTGTAGTTTTAGCTAAACACTGTGAGCAGGACGCACCGCACTAACTTGTAGGTTTAGCTGAACACTGTGAGGTGGATGCACCACACTAACTTGTAGGTTTAGCTGAACACTGTGAGCAGGACGCACCCCACTAACTTGTAGGTTTAGCTGAACACTGTGAGCAGGACGCACCCCACTAACTTGTAGTTTTAGCTGAACACTGTGAGCAGGACGCACCGCACTAACTTGTAGGTTTAGCTGAACACTGTGAGGTGGACGCACCACACTAACTTGTAGGTTTAGCTGAACACTGTGAGCAGGACGCACCCCACTAACTTGTAGGTTTAGCTGAACACTGTGAGCAGGACGCACCCCACTAACTTGTAGTTTTAGCTGAACACTGTGAGCAGGACGCACCGCACTAACTTGTAGGTTTAGCTGAACACTGTGAGCAGGACGCACCCCACTAACTTGTAGTTTTAGCTGAACACTGTGAGGACGCACCGCACTAACTTGTAGGTTTAGCTGAACACTGTGAGCAGGACGCACTGCACTAACTTGTAGCTTTAGATGAACACTGTGCAGAGGTCTCACCACACTAACTTGTAGGTTTAGCTGAACACTGTGAGCAGGACGCACCCCACTAACTTGTAGGTTTAGCTGAACACTGTGAGCAGGACGCACCCCACTAACTTGTAGTTTTAGCTGAACACTGTGAGCAGGACGCACCGCACTAACTTGTAGGTTTAGCTGAACACTGTGAGCAGGACGCACCCCACTAACTTGTAGTTTTAGCTGAACACTGTGAGGACGCACCGCACTAACTTGTAGGTTTAGCTGAACACTGTGAGCAGGACGCACCCCACTAACTTGTAGTTTTAGCTGAACACTGTGAGCAGGACGCACTGCACTAACTGTAAATAGTCTAGCTGCCTGACTGTGGTACTAATAGGATCAAAAGAACACCAGCAATTTTTTTCAGGTAGCTGTATATACTGTAACAAAACAAGCCTGCCTTTCAGTAAGAAGATAACAGGAACGGATCTAGCTGAACACTGAGCAGGACGCACTGCACTAACTGTAAATAGTCTAGCTGCCTGACTGTGGTACTAATAGGATCAAAAGCACACCAGCAATTTTCTTCAGGTAGCTGTACTGTAAGACAAGCCTGCCTGTCAGTAGGAAGATAACAGGAACGGATCTAGCTAAACTGAATACAGTGTATATATATATATGCAACACCTGGGATGCATATATATACACAATACACTGTAAGTGCAGCTAACTGACTGACTGTTCTGCCTAATCTATCTAACTCAAATCAAATGACACTCTCTCTGTCTATCTCTTTCAACGCCGGAACACACACTACACAGGGCCGACGTGCAGGCGGCCTTATATATTGTGGGGCGTGTAATAAATCCCCTGAGCCATAATTGGCCAAAGCCTCCTTGGCTTTGGCCAATTACGGCTCTCTGTTCAGACGGCGCTGTGATTGGCCAAGCATGCGGGTCATAGTGCATGCTTGGCCAATCATCAGCCAGCAATGCACTGCGATGCCGCAGTGAATTATGGGCCGTGACGCGCCACACAAATTTGGCGCGAACGGCCCATATCGTTCGCAATTCGGCGAACGGGCGAACAGACGATGTTCGAGTCGAACATGGGTTCGACTCGAACACGAAGCTCATCCCTACTCCTGGGACATACGGTCCAGATTTTTTTTAGATATCTCCCAGGTGACAATCCAGAAAAGGAGATAGCTGAAACCCTTACTAACCCACCTAAATGTAGAAAAAAGAGGGAAAGTGGGACTTTAGATGAGATAGATGACTTTGTGGAGGCGAAATTGAAAAAATTGCAATTTTTATTAATAAAGAACATTGTATGAAATATGGCAATGTTAAAAACCACATATACAGTAGGTATACTGATTCATATTACCTCCACCCACACATAACATACAGGTGTGGCATGGGTAAGAGATTAACATAGGTATAATAATTCTAAAACAGTTCATCATTACATTGCATTAGATAAATTCATATATATACATATAACATATAGACATCACTAGCAGCAAGAGTATAAATGTATGACATAGGACCGAGGTTGATAAATTCATGAATGTCAAAATTGATAGTCTACTGCAGACCAGGATCAATATGTCCATTACAGACACAGGTCAGCATCACATATATCCGACGCGTTTCGTGTAGAGACACTCCTCAGGGGCGGATGCTCAAATATGTCTGCAGAGTGTAAAAAAAAAAGGTAACATTAGTCTAGTTCTAATTAGTAATATAAAGGAATGGCTAATTAGCCTGTCCTAAGTACTTATCTACCACGGTCCTATTTCATACATTTATACTCTTGCTGCTAGTGCTGTCTATATGCTGTCTATATGTTATATGTATATATATGAATTTATCTAATGCAATGTAATAATGAACTGTTTTAGAATTAATATACCTATGTTAATCTCTTACCCATGCCACACCTGTATGTTATGTGTGGGTGAAATTAATATGAATTAGTATACCTACTGTATATGTGGTTTTTAACATTGCCATATTTCATACAATGTTCTTTAATAATAAAATTTGCAATTTTTTCAATTTCGCCTCCACAAAGTCATTTATCTCATCTAAAGTCCCACTTTCCCCCATTTTTTCTACATATATTAGGGATGGAGACACACCGCATATGTGCCTCATCTAAAGTTTCACAAATCCCCCCCTCCCATTTGATACAGAATAGGGATGAAGAATTGATGACTGGTTTTGGCAGTGTTCTCCTGCCGCCCAAGTGAGAGGCTTGCAGATCCCGGGTGGCAATATCACCATAACCGGTTCTTGCATATTTAGGGTACACTAACACTGTATCCATGTAATTTTACAGCAACATTGCGCTAATCTATTGGGGTATCCTGCGGCCATAGTGATTCTGGGTCCCTTCTCTACTCCGTACCCGGGAGCTGCGATGCTTTCTACGTGCCCCCTCTCCTCCCCACCCATTGGGGGCCGGTAGCTGTATGGGGCAGTGGGTGGATGCTTACAGAGCATCGGCGCCACGCATCCTGCCTTCTGTGTGACGTCATGATTGACGCCAACACACAATGCACGTGATTTCCATCTCAGTGGCTTTGGTGAGGAATACAGGCTTCTGCGGAGGGCGGTGATTAATGCCTCCACTGGAGCCCTTTCCTGCCCACGCCACGCTAGTGTGACGCTGGTAAAAGCTGGCGTGCACGTGTGCGGGGCCCATATACTCCCTCCCCTGACACACTTTTGCTGTCACACATTCTAGACACCACATCGCATCTCAGCACTCTATTTTGTTTCCAGCTTTGTCCCAACACGAGTCACTCACTAGGTTATTTACACCTATTGTCACTTTTGTTTTCTCCTGTTTGATTATTGTTTTTGTCACCAGTTTAATTTACACCTTGCCCCCACTATTCATCTTTGGTTACCCTCTCCATGTCACCTTAGTCATGCTCACATAGTTCACATATTGAGTTAATATACATCCTTTTTACACACACATATATATATATATATATATATATATATATATATATATATATATATTTTTTTTTTTTTCATTAATTTTTCATATATTCTATCCATACCATTCACACACAATCCCATGTACACTTTTATTTAGATCACTCCAGGTTGCCCTCATGGGTCACCGTGGCTCTTCACCTATGCACCAGCAATTTGTGTCTTGGGTCATCGGGAGGTTCTGTTGTATGCGCCCTGCTGCACACGGCTGTAATTACCTCAGTTCCCGGGGAAGACTGTCTTGGGACCTTGAGTGCATGGTCGCAGCATTTTACCATATTGGACCCTTAGTGAGCACTTAGGACAGGCTAATTAGCCTTTCCTTTATATTACTAATTAGAACTAGACTAATGTTACCATTTCTTTACGCTCTGCAGACATATTTGAGCATCCGCACCTGAAGAGCATCTCTACATGAAACATGTCAGACATATGTGATGCTGACCTGTGTCTGTAATGAACATATTGATCCTGGTCTGCAGTAGACTATCAATTTTGACATTCATGAATTTATCAACCACGGTCCTATTTCATACTATACCTATTTATACTCTTGCTGCTAGTGCTGTCTATATGTATATGTACATATATGAATTTATCTAATGCAATGTAATAATGAACTGTTTTAGAATTATTATACCTATGGTAATCTCTTACCCATGCCACACCTGTATGTTATGTGTGGGTGGAGTTAACATGAATCAGTATACCTACTGTATATGTGGTTTTTTAACATTGCCATATTTCATACAATGTTCTTTATTAATAAAATTTGCAATTTTTTCAATTTTGCCTCCACAAAGTTATCTATCTCATCTAAAGTTTCACTTTCCCTCTTTTTTTCTACATATATTAGGGATGGAGGCACACCGCATATGTGCCTCATCTAAAGTCCCACAAATCCCCCCCTCCCATTTGTTACTAACCCACCTGATTAACTGCCAAATTAAGTATCGTTGGTCGTTTCCCTTCTGTTTATCATTTTCATATAGGGGCAAATCCTATTCCTTTACCAACTTTCAATCCGGCGAGCAAATGCTCCTTTACTTGGAATTGATTTTAAGAGACTCTCCTGTCTCCAGCGCTCACAATGTAGATGTTTGCCCTGTTTCTCCTTTGTGATCCCAGCCCAAGAGATCCAACTCCAGGAAGTCCCCATCAATTTAATGGAAAACAAATACTCCTGCGCTTCAGAGGTTGCTGTGCAGCTAATTGAAAACGTGTCTCCACTGGTTCAGCCACCACATTGGCTGTGCTGCCACTCACAACAGGTCATGGAACCCCAAATGGAACTCTAAAACGAAAAGGAACAGAGGGCGCACCAGCCTAGCGCATTACCTTTGCGACAATTTATTATTTAAAAAATGTACTCTCAAATGAAAAGAATGTGTCAAGCAAAATATAAATTCCACCAGATGCTCCACGCATGATCCGCTGACCAGTATTAGTTGTGTAATGAAAACTGATGCGTTTTGGGGGGTGTTCCCTCTTCTTCAGAGCTGGGTTTGGAGTGCAGGTAGCTGAACTTTAAATGATGAGTATGATCCAAAAAGTCAGAGGCATTTTTGGCTGCTAACCATCAAGTATCAATTCACTGTGTATCATGCTCTATACAACCAAGATGTATATATGAGAATAGGTACTCAGCATCCCAAAGTGATCAACCTCCTGGGGTACACAGAAGTCCAGAGTAACTGGCTAGCACAGGTGGGGTGTTGGTCGGACATCACGTCCAGTTATAGGGCGTACACACGGTCGGACTTTGTTCAGACATTCCGACAACAAAATCCTAGGATTTTTTCCGACGGATGTTGGCTCAAACTTTTTTTGTCTACACACGGTCGCACAAAGTTGACGGAATTTCCGATCGCCAACCACGCGGTCACGTACACCACGTACGACGAGACTAGAAAAGGCCGGTTCAGAACCAAGCGCGGCACCCTTTGGGCTCCTTTTGCTAATCTTGTGCTGGTAAAAGTTTGGTGAGAGACGATTCGCGCTTTTTCAGACCGTTTTCTGCCGTTCAGTTTGTGCTTGTGGGTTTGTATCTGCTCTTCAGTGCGTGCAAGCAAGTTCCGCGTGACTTTAAGTAGTCACTGTATTCTTGTTCATTTGTTACTGTTTTTCAGGTCGCTCTTCACAGGCCTTGCTGTTCTTCAGTGCGTTCTGCTACTTCGTTCTGAGCAGTCGACCGTTTTCTAGCCATGTTTCGTATGCGTACTGCTCTTAGAGTTCGTGCTGTGCGGGGGCTTGGTGTTGGGGTCCTGACCTTGACACAAGTCCAGTCCATGAACAGGGTGGGGAGGAGTTCATGGACCAAGAATTGGTTGCTTCAGCGTGACCAGTTCTCTCATATGCCTTTGCTCCATGAGCTCCGTCAGAATAATCCTGATGATTTCAGGAACTTTCTCAGGATGACGGACCCCGTGTTTCACCGTTTGTTGGCTTCGCTGACCCCCTATATCAGCAGGCAGGATACCTGCATGAGGCAAGCCATCACTCCGGAGCAGAGGTTGGTCGCTACCCTGCGGTATTTGGCGACAGGGAGAAGCCTGCAGGACTTGAAGTTCTCGACAGGCATCTCCCCCCAGGCTCTGGGGATCATTATCCCAGAGACCTGTTCTGCCATCATCCAGGTCCTGCAGAAGGAGTATATGAAGGTAAGGTTTTTATCCTTTTATATCACATTTTATTGTATTGAATGTCTTGTATTTCTTTCCTCATTCCCTAATTACCATGATTGGAATATGCTGTGAATGTCCCCTTTGTTCTCATGCATGCATTTTATGTAATTATTATTTTAGGTCCTTCATACATATTTGCCCTTCACTAACCTCCCCAGCATGGTGTCTCCTGGCCCTATATTCACCTCATGTAGTCACTTAACAATGTATTTTATCAGCTCCATAGTAGTGCTTTACCCCAAACACCCCCTAAAATGTTTGGAAATGTTATTTTTGATTTAAATTCTGGCAGAGTGCCAGAGGCTTTTTTTTGTTGGTGTCCCCAAATAATTTTTAGTAACCCTCCCTCCCCCAACTGCTAAGTCAGCTGATCCCAATTCTCTATGTATCCTCAATCATCTATCTGCTGACTTTGCCAAACCCATACACACTATACCCACCTCTTTACTGGTCAGATTTATGGATGAATTGCCCAAAGCATGTAGTGCAAGGGTCTGCCTGTATACTTTCAAATGGCACTGTTTCAAGTTTTTGTATTCTATTATTATCTTGATAGGTAATAGCAGAATGTCCAAATGTCCTCAAATGTGTACAAGCTGTATTTATATCTTTGTACTATGACACTTCTTACCTGTCCAGTGGTCTGCCAATAGTGTAACTAAGGAGGGGCTGTTCCAAGTAATACCCATTATTTAGGCATTCATCTCTCAATGAAGTGAAGAGGGTTACCTGTCCAAGAGTTCCCCCCCCCCCCTATAATGTTAGAAATGGCCCATGAGAGGGGGGAGGGGGAATATGATAGGTGTACCTTATTCTTTGGCCTTGTTAAATTCCCCTTACTAAATGCTATCTGGAGGTTGCCCCATAATGTTTTTGTCTAATCTGCTTGCCATGTTTCTGTGAAAAAATAGTAATGTTTATTGTTTTTTCCTCAACAGTTTCCTTCCACGCCACAGGAATGGCAGACTGTGGCCTCCCACTTTGCCCAGCGGTGGGACTTTCCTAACTGCGGAAGGGCAATTGATGGGAAACACATCCACATCGTCCCACCACCCAACTCGGGGTCGTACTATTATAATTACAAGGGGTTCAATAGTATAGTGATGTTGGCGGTGGTGTCGGCTAATTACGACTTCCTGTATGTGGACGTGGGGAAGAATGGCCGGATGTCCGATGGTGGAGTCATCGCCCAGACGGAGTTTTACAGGCGTCTCCAGAATGGCAGCTTGGACTTGCCAGCTCCAGAGGACAATGTTGAAGGACTCCCATTTGTGTTCGTTGCTGATGAAGCGTTTGCGCTGGGGGACCACCTGATGCGGCCATTCCCAATGAGGACCCTCACCCCAGAACAGAGGGTTTTTAATTACCGGCTGGCCAGAGCCCGAAGAGTGGTGGAGAACACATTTGGAATCCTGGCCAGCCGGTTCCGCCTATTTATGACACCCATCCATATGGCGGCCGTATAAACTGAACCATATTATACTTGCGTGCTGTGTTCTCCATAACTTTTTAAGGAAACATTCGGCCAACTATGCTGGCTCAGTTGGGCCTGAGGCCGGAATGATACATCAAACCACACTGACGGCGCTTGAGTGGCTGTCCTGGCTTGCCCTCCCTGAGTGCCCGTGATGTCCGGTTACGCCACCTGGAGTTCTTTGCGAGTAGGGGGGCTATCAATATGCCAGCAAATCTGTGAAGCCTTTTTATAATAAAAAATAAAAAGAAATTCTTTGTGGACATTTACTGCTTGTGTTTGTTTTAGCTGACCCTGACAGAAATGTTTTGAGTGCAGAAAATGGCGTGATTGTGTAACCTTATACAAAGCACTGTTGGCTGTTATTTACTAAATGCAAAACCACATTTCATTACAATTACTTCTGGCACAATCAGAGCTATTATGTTCAACAAATAGGTGTTGCAATGGGGGCACGTTATGCACCCAGTGTTGCAAATTTTCTTTTGAATATGTGGGAGGAGGAATACCTGTATGAACGAAACATCCCCCAACTTAAGTTCTACCGAAGATACATTGATGACCTTATCTTTGTTTGGGATGGTACGGCTGAAGAGCTGGAAGAATACGCAGAAACTGTGACACCATGGAAGACTTTCAAACACAAGCAGATAGGCTGATTGAACAATTCCATGAAAAAGGCTACAGTATGGAAAGGCTGATGCAGACAAAAATGGAAGTAGCTGGTATGGACAGAGACAACCTATTCAGAAAAAATCGGAATAAGAACAAGGCAATGGATATAGCATTTATAACGGGATACAACAGCCAATACAAAAATTTAGAATACATCTTTAGAAAATACTGGCCCATTCTTAAGGAAGACAGAATACTAACCAAAATACTTCCCAACAAACCAAATTTCATCTATAGAAGGGCCCCCACCCTCCGTGATCACTTGGTCCACAATGTCATCAATCCCCCCAAACAGATACAGATCTTTCCAAATCTCAGAGGGTTCTATAAATGTCAAAAATGTTTACCCTGCAGGGTCAGCAAAAAGCAGCCCCGCAAAAAAGAAACGTTTAGATCTAAGGTTGACCAGAAAGAATATAAGATAAAAAACCTGATCACTTGCCATAGCACCCATGTAACATATGTTATAGAATGCTCTTGCCACCTCCAGTATGTGGGTAGAACCACAAGGCCCCTATATGTCAGGATAAGGGAACATATTAAGAACATCAAGAAGGGCTTCCCTAAGCACAACTTGTCACGCCACTTCGATCAAGTACACAATAGGGATCCATCAGGCCTTGTTTTTTATGGTATCGACTCCATTAAAGAACACTGGAGGGCTATGTGTTACTCTTGTCTCGCAAAACGAGACAGCTTGGATATATAGGTTGGGGTCCCTGGCCCCTAGGGGCCTCAACCTAGATATAGACCTTAACTGCTTTATCGCCAATCCATAATACAGCTCAGGTATTCCCCTACCTTGGGGTTTGGGACACTTAGCCCTCATCCCCTTATAACAATCTGGATGACTAAAACATATCAATGATAGGGGTCACCTACTCCTATATATCTGTGATGCACCCAATACCCTACGTTTCCAATGTGAAACTTATTTGTGCGCATGCACAGGCTACCTAAGGCATCAATATGCCACCTTTATTCACTTTTTTCACAGGCACATCCCTTTCTGCACACTATGACCATACATGCACCAAGTATTACACCAAGTGACCTATGGTACAACATAGGGTTTAATATACACACTATGTCCCTGTGGATATGTGAATTGTATTTTAGGTCTACATATCTACATTAGGGTATCTCACTTTTATTACTGTTTATTATGTCCATATTTATATTAGGGTAACGTCACCACCATTATTCCATTAAACACTTTTATGTGTTCACCATCCTCACTTACACAGGGGCACATATACATTGATATTTATTTACCATGTCCCCCTTTCAATTCTTCTCCTTCCTTTTAAAATCTTATATTATACATAGTGACAGAATTATGACCACACAATTTATAAATAAGTATTCTCTATGGTAATGTACAATAATGCACTAAAATGCATAGTGCAATAATGCACTATGTCACAACATATGTATGTAAGCAGGTTTCCTTTCCCTATCCTGCAAATTTGAGCACAGTAGGTGTTATGTTTCAACATGATGCACTTGCTACACACTGAGGGCACTTTCAACCTCTATATAATTAGGCCATTCTATATGACTCTGTAACTTAGGAATGCCATTGGTATCTTGATTTGTATTGTTTGTAACCAGATATGTTAAGATTGGTTGCCGTGCTAAGGCAGCTACTGTTAGATTATTAATAATATCAAATACTGTATCTATGATTTACCACTTATGGCCACTGGGGGGTGGTCTATTTCTCATTCTTTACACGGTTCCCCTTTAGCTGGGCATGCAAACACCAGACCGCTCCTATAAATGCCTTAATAGGTGGCCCTTTTGTTGGATAGACATAATGGGAATAATACACATCCCAAGGTGTGATACATAATTCTCTGACCCGCCCCTCCCTCCTCCCTATCTGAATTGTCCAGCGATGATTAGCTGCGATCCTCTAGAGGGGAGGGACACACTGAGCGTTCCCCTTGCATAAATATCTTAGTCTGCACATGCGTGGTACCGCCGCTGAAGACGTCAGGAGACGAAGCGCGCACGACGGACCCACGCTTGCTGTGTCACTTCCTGGAGACCAGTGGGAGGAACGTAGCTTATCTACAGCTGATCGCTGCTTCCCCCAGTCTGTACCCACATTGAGGACAGTGACTGAGCACAACATCCAAACAAATATTGGAGCGCCAACCAACCCCCCCAGTGGTTATTGGGTGGGTGAAGGATAGCTCATTTTTTGGACTTGTGCGTCTTTTCAAGTAATTTTTTGTATTTTCATTTTTTTACATTTTATTTTATGGATTTGGATTTTAAATTATTTTAAATAAAAATATTTTTTTGGGACTGTATCACACTATGGAAGCCCTTTTTCTTTATTTCCTGACATATGAGGAGTAATTGCAGCATGCAAATTGGAAATACTTGGAACATAGCAGCAACCAGCAGCAAAGCCCTTGAGTAACAGTACAGGCCTGATACCCCTGTAGGGGTTCCGACATCTGGTGAGTGAGCAATTTAAGGGGGGATCACAGAAGTCACCGTTCAACCCTGTATACACGAAAGTCACTCCGAAAAATTACGTGTCTGATTGTCGCATGAACTGCATGGGACTTTGCTACATACTCCTACTATTACCCCCACATATGAACTGTATGAATATTGGGATCCCCAGATACGCCCACTGTGCATGTAATTCTTTTTCCCTTACAGGAATCAATTTTATTGGATTTATATATGGTTTTTATTTTGTTTGCTATATATATTATGCTTTTAATGTGCAAACAGTGGTAATGTATTCTGTGGCTTTGGAGAAAGCATACGGACTCCTTAGGACTATATGGGATGCAAAATGGGCTTCTTCTGACATATCACCACTTATGTAGGAGACATACAAGTATAAACTGACCCATACGCATACATCCCAGCCATTGAACTGCAATTCTTATAGTTCCTAGTATTTTGTATCAGGAGGTATAACATTAAATCTCTTCTGTACACTAACTTGAAGATCTGGGTGATAAATATAAAATAACGTTTGCATAAACGTTCCCCTGTATAGGCTGAGCCAAACAGGTTTTCCGGTAGCGCCGTTTTTCCCTAATACTTCCTAGTATCATTATTTTGCAGGACACCCCTAGTGAGTGTACTTGTATAAGGGAGGCAGCAACCTGTAAAACTTTATACATATATCTATCCTAAGCGCGGTTTTTTACTATTATTTACATTTCACTACAAGTGCACTTGCAACTGCACTGAACCTGCACTTGTAGTGCAAAGTGGATTTGCCCTTAGGAAATAACCCCCATTTTCGCAGAAAACAGCAATTACATCACCCCAAAAGTGTTGTAGTGTTGAGACAATAATCCACACATTCTTGAGTAACCAACTTTTTTATACCTGCACAATCACATGTGCATTTACCAAAGGTTTTTAAAACAAACCAACATGTTTGTTGTATAACAATTTTTGGAGTAGCATTATCAAAAATCGAAATGTCCATTTAAGATAAAACAGGCCTGTGTAAAAGCAACAAGAAAGCCATAAAACTTGAACTTACAAAGTTCACATTAAGTAAAACCTGAAGGCTATATCAGACATCAGTATTTAGGAACTGGGTTTGATATAGCGTTCATATGGGGGGAAATCACCCCTGGAAAAGCCAAATTTGGAAGATGCACACCAATTTACGAATGTCAACATGTGCGACCTGCCATCACGGGGGATCAAGTGATGTGTTTTGGGGGAGCAAGCCCTTCCTCACCGCTACTTTATAATTGAGGAAGGGGTTGCACCCCCAAAACGCGTCCATTGATCTCCCGTGATGGCAGATAGCACATGTTGGCACACTGTGTGCATCCTCCAAATTTGGCTTTTCAAAACATTGCAAAAATATTTAAAAGATTGGACCACAATCCAAAAAGTGATTTTGTGGGGTTTTAAATTCGCCCCAAAACATCAATGATGTTATTATTATTTTTAATCATATCATTGATTTTTTGCTGTATGTTTTGCAATTCGACATTACACCCCATGATCTCCCCGATCAGGATCTGGGCACTTTCTGATGTGAAAGGATCTGGATCACGATCACCTAAAAAGAGAGAAACAAAACAAAAACAGGTATCAAAAATCTGCCACCATCCATCTCTTACCTGAGCCTGTGGTCGCAGACACTCACCTGTTGTGGTGCCAATTTCCACCACATCTTCTTCCTTCTGCTTTTCTTGGGTTGGTGTTATTTCCCCTTCTTCCATAGGTGGGGGGTCTGTGGTCTCCTCGGATGAGGGGTGTCCTCCGAGTCTTTTCTCCCCTATGTAAAACAATAATGGTATAATTAGCACACAGATATTTGATGGCAGAACTAGAAATAGGAAACATTGCTTGGAAGTGGGGTACAATTGTCTATTTTAGCCGAGTTTCAAGATGTATTTTTTTTACTGCCCTTTGTCAAGCTGCAATACTTTACCTGTTTAGTACAAGCTTCACAGATGGAGACCCCCCTGTAGTATACACTGGAGCACCTGTGTGGCCCCCCTAATAAAAATGGTGTTCTGGGGTCCCACACTAGTGCTCCAGTGTCCAGATGTGAAAACAGCTGCTCAGTGTCCTCTCCTTACACAGAATCTAGTTTGCATTTCATTCGAGTAACAAACCCATCTACACAAACAAATATTTGGCATCCAAGTAGGCCCCAAAAAATGTGGGAAAATGCATATGGCCTAAACAATGGTGTTTTAGAGGCCGAAAGAAAAATGTTTAATACGAACGAATAATGGGCCCATGAACATTAAAGTTGCCCTTTTAAACGTTACAATTAAGAAAAGCATATGGAGCAGCACGAACGGAATAAAGACAGAAAGAATAGGAACACAGCACAACTACTTACTTTTTTGCAGCACTCTCTGGATCTTTCGGTACTGCTCTGGCTCTCTTAATTTCAGGTCCGACCACCGCTTCCTGAGCTGATCTTTCGAAATTCTTGTGAATACTTTTGACCACTTTCGCCATGATCTTTGCCTTTCTGATATTGGGGTTGGGGTAAGGCCCATACTTTCCGTCATAGTCGGACTTCTTCATGATGTCGACCATCTCCAACATCTCCCCAAAGGACATATTTGTGGCCTTAAAACGTCTCCTTCTGGATCGGGACGTGTCCGGATCCGGGCTTTCCTCCTCCTCCTCCTCGTTCCTGCAATTATCATGCACCTGTTGTGACTCCGTCATGTGCTCTTCCCCCACTGCACCGAACGAAAAGGGGCGGGGAATAGAATAGAAAGAACGTCAGGGGCGGGCAGAGTTACACGCATGTGCAGTGTATATGAAGCATAACACACGTGCGTATTACGTACGATCTGTGAGCGGAGGAAGGAGCATTGGACGTGCCGATCGTAAGAACGAAGGTAAGAGACAAACTTGTGCCTATACTGCTTCTACATTGAGGCCTATATTGTAACAAGATTAGGAGAGTTTTGTCTGACATTAGGCTTTGTCTTGTGTTGTGTCTTGCAGTGAACATGGATATGCTAATGAAAGATAATGACTTCATGTCAGTATTCGTAGATATGTTAAGGGAGCTGCCCTGTCTGTGGGAGATTAAACACCCCCATTTCAAGAACCAAGCAAAGAGGAAGGCAGCACTGGTGCAATTGTTGGAAATTGTGAAGCAGGTGATCCCCACGGCAGACATCACCGATTTAAAGATCTTAATTGGTGGCCTGAGGAGTACATATCTGAGGGAGCGCAAGAAAGTCCAGGATTCGCAGAGATCAGGAGCAGCAGATGACATCTATGTCCCCAGGATGTTGTACTACGACAGGCTGCATTTTCTGGCAGGCCTGACTGAACCCAGGCTATCCCTCTCAAGTCTTCCTTCCACGCTTCCTTCCCCCCCGGCTGAGGCTTCTGACGCCCAACCTGGGCCTTCCAGGCAACACATGGAGGAGCCCAGATTGAGCCAGGTATAGCATTCCTCTAAATATTTCTGCTTGTCCAATCAATGATGTTACCTAGATGTTAGTTGGGAGTACTAATTTAGGATTGCCAATGATGAAGCAAAAACTAAAACCATGTCCCTTTTTCATACACAGGGAAGTCTCAGCCAGGAGGTGGCCGGGCCGAGCCGGCTGGCTGATCTGCAGGTCCCTCCACCCCCCCTGAAAAGAGAAAGTGGCAGTAGGAGGAGTGCCCTAGAGGAGGCTGGCAGAGGACTCTTTTGGAGGGCTACAGAGGTCCTGGGAGCACCACACACCATGGAGGAGGACATTGCTGCCGTCATTGCATATAAAATGCAGAGGATGGAGGAGGGACAACAAGTCATGTGTGAGGCGCTCATATTGGAGGCTCTTAAGAAAGGTATGAGGGGCCAAATTACAGCTCAGACACACCTTTGCGATGGTCCTCCTCCTCCTCCTGCAGGTCCTCCTCCTCCTTCTCCTCCAGGTCCTCCCAGTCCTCCTCCAGGTCCTACTCCTCCTCCTGCCACATCTCCAACTGCACAGCCACAGCCGGGAAGGAAGCGTGTAAGGAAGACCAGAAAGTGAGGACCCTGGATCCAGTCTGGTCGGCCAAAAAATGCAGCCTCTTGTGGTACCACAGGCTGGGAACACAGATGTCATCTGCTGCTTTCCGGATCTCTGCGAATTCTGGACCAGACTGCCCTCCCTTACATATGGACTCCTCAGGCCACCAATTTTGATGTTTAAGAATTGATGTCTGCCGCGGGGGTCCCAGGCTTCACTAATTTCTCCTTTTGATCCAGTGTTGCCTTCCTCTTTGTTTGGTTCTGATACCTTAATAAAGGATTTTTGTTTTGAATTATACTCTCCTATGTGTTTTACTTCAAAAAGGACAGTTTGTAGTGCGCATGCGCGCGGCGCCGAGAGCGGTCATGAACTGACTGGGCTCCGCTCACCTCCGGCTAGAAAGCTAAAATAAGAGATTTAAGGGACGATCGGACCGCCACCCGACCTCCATAACAACACTCGGGAGCGGACAATGCAGGGGAGAGCAGCGGGGAACACAAAACACAGCTACAAAACCCCCCGAACGACTCGGGCCTCCAGGGCCCAGCAGCTGCAGCCCTCCTCCTCACCTACAATGGCGGCGGGGAAGGGAGACACAGCACACGGCGGCATGCAGAAGCAAACCCCACAGAATACAGCACAGCCAGCCAAAGGGAACTCAGAATGCAGCAGCCCCCCAGCCATCCACCAGAATTGGACAACTCTCCAAACGAACCGGGGAACCGAAGCACAGGTCAGTCCCCAGACACAGCTCAGACCCCCCCAGCCCAAGATGGCGTCAGCTACAGGAGATACTCCTTATGGGGGAGGACAGAAACAGCAGGCTGCCCAGCAACCACCTTCCTGGCAGAAGTACACAGGGACCCCTTCTCATCTCAATCTGAGGAGGGGCCTTTATCCCCACAAAGCGAGCAGCCACAGCTATCCCCTCTGTCAGGCTCTCTGGACAGACCCCTATTCACTGATTCCCCAGCGTCCTCCATGGACAGACATATGGCAGAGATCGCTGAAATAGCCCTAAGCCAAAACAGTGCGGCTTCCCTACAACCACCTGCACCCACAGAGGGATACTCAGGAGACACAGTACTCCTTGCTAGATTCTCTGCACTCCTGCAACAGGAGCTATCCAATGCATGCACCATAATCACCACAGGAATGAGAGATGATTTTCAAAA
Organism: Lithobates clamitans; assembly: GCA_037952925.1. Taxonomy (NCBI): domain Eukaryota; kingdom Metazoa; phylum Chordata; class Amphibia; order Anura; family Ranidae; genus Lithobates; species Lithobates clamitans. The sequence continues at coordinate 747,306 of JBBGZY010000355.1, read as the reverse complement.
CATAGGAGAGAGACTGGACACGATCGAATCCAAGATGGACGGGACCGTAAAACGTGTGAACCAAAACTCCAAAATGATCACATCCTTACAGGATCAATTAGATCAAGCAAACGCAAAAATCGAGGACTTAGAAAAAAGATCAAGGAGGTATAACTTCCGCGTGCGTGGCCTCCCAGAATCGGTAATGGATCTAGATTATCACACCTTAATGAAACAATTGAAACCAGACATCGCTTCTCATCAGTTAGAACTAGACAGAGTACATCGGGCCCTGACGGCCCCTCGGTCGGATGGTTTACCACGCGATGTGATAGTGAAGCCCCATTTCTACCGTATTAAGGAAAAAATTATGCAAGAGGCAAGAAACCAAGGAGACATAAATATTTCAGGATACCCGATCCAGATCTTCGCAGATATAGCCCAGACAACGATCCAGAAAAGGAGAGCATTGAAGACGCTCCTCAACCAACTCATCGCTCGACACATTAAATACAGGTGGTCGTTCCCATTTAGACTGTCGTTTTCCTACAAAGGCAAATCTCATTCCTTTGCTACCTTCCAGTCAGGGGAAGCTATTCTCCAGGATTTGGGAATTATCTCCTCAGAACCGCAAGAGACCAGCGCCTGGATGGACGAAGGACGACCTGTTTCCCCCCTGTGGTCCCAGCAGAAAAGATCAAGAGCCAGGAATTCCCCATCAGGCACCTGAAGCCAGCTTAAGACACTCACTTCACAATTAGGTCCAAGGGACCGTGATCCACATTGGTGGTTGGCAACCACACTTAAAAATCCAGATATTGGTATCTGGTGGTTCCTGAGTTTCCTGTTCTACACTGACTTAAAAGTAGACATTATTTGAGGTTATAAACTAGGTTAAAAATGTTTCCCAGATGGGAAGATGGCTGCTATTCAAATTTTCTCTATTGAAATTTTTCTTATTTTTTCTGTTGTTTGATCCCTGAGTGGAGGGAAAAGGAGAGAAAAGAGAGAATTTTCTTTTGTTTTGTTTTTTTTTTGTTTTTTTGTGTTTTTTTTCTCTTTTTTCTCTCTCTCTTACAATCTAATGAAGGGTGGACCCATTCGTCCCCCCTTGACGTAAAAAAAAATCAGAGCCGGAGGTGAACCACATGCCACTTAAGGTGAACTTGTCTCAACTAGACAGGGGAGACAACTTCACGACTACTACACAGGGGAATTACAACCCCTGCAGTCACACTGCGATGCGGTGTGCAGGCGCCTTTTTGGCGCCCCTTCTACTTTGTTTGATTTTTTTCCTTTTTTCTTTTTATATTTTGGAACTCTCTTTTTCCCACGGGTTCTATCTGTTAAAACAATTAAACATAATGCATCATTATAAATGTTTTGATGATCCTAACTCTGTCTCTTTTCCTTCCCTTTATCCCACCTCCTCCCTGGATGCACTCCTACCCCACGCAAAGATTCACGAATATAATTCTGCAGACTTCCGAACCAGATATTTTGAGACATCTAAAACGTGATTACAGCCTTCCAAACAAACACCATGACGGGTAGGAAAAAACCTATTTACACTATAATGACACATAATGCACAGGGCTTGAACTCCCCCATAAAACGGACCAAGGCCTTTCAACAATACCACAAGTTCGGGGCAGATATCCTGTTTATACAGGAGACACACTTCTCACAAACCTCAGCCCCAAAATACCTCAGTGCGAGATATCCGACAGTCTTCTTGTCTAACGGACCAGACAAAAAAAGAGGAGTAGCTGTTTGCATTGCCAAACGGGTCCCCTTTACACCCATTAACGTGATAAGAGACAGAGAGGGTCGCTACATCATGGTCGCTGGTAAGATTGACGAGAGTGTGGTCACATTTCTCTCCTATTATGCCCCCAATGTAGGTCAGATAAACTTTTTTCAAAATATGCTGGAAGTTATAGCACCCCACTTAGTGGGACACGTGATACTAGGCGGAGACAGTAATACCTCCCTGGACCAGATTCTAGATAAATCAGACCCCCGAAAAGCGATCTTGAAACATACTCCCAAACAAAGACATAAGTTAGCATGCTTACTACATAGCCATAATCTTATCGATCTCTGGAGGGACACTCACCCCACAGTTCGTGATTACACGTTCTACTCACATGTCCACAAAACATACACCCGCATTGACCATATCCTCACGCTGTCTTCCCTTTTGCCTTATATCTTGACAACTAAAATAACTCCCACTGCGTGGTCGGACCACTCAGCGGTCCAAGTTACTTTATCAGACCTCTGGGCTAAGCCACGTCAGTCGACCTGGCGATTGAATGAGTCGCTGCTGAGCAATCCTATAATATACACAGAAGTGGAAAAAGCTATACAACAATATTTTCAAGACAATAAGTCGTCAATCTCCTGCCCAGAGGTGATATGGGCAGCCCACAAAGCTACCATACGTGGCAGATTAATACAGTTAGCTACTTAGGTCAAAAGGGAACGCACACACGATATCGAACAACAAGAGGAAGAGTTATACAGACTAATGCGAGAACAAAAATCCGACCCACACACAGACTTGAGGAACAAGATAGACGTAGCCAGAACAGCATTAAATTTAAGTCTCACTACAAAAGCAGAAAAATATGTAAGATGGACCAAACATCGCTATTACACAATGGGAGATAAACCCAATAGGCTATTAGCAAGAAAACTCAACCCTAGACCATACAATCCCGCGCTCCCCAAATTAAGACTACAGACTGGACAAGTGACACAAAACCCTCAGCTTATATTACAGGAATTTTAAAAGTTTTATTCAGAACTTTATGACTCCCCTAAAAACAACTTTTGTGAGGACAAGGTAGAAGGATTCCTAAAAGACATACCACTCCCTACACTATCTACCGACCACACAGAGGCGATGGAGGCAGAGTTTACAGCGAATGAAGTGGCGGAAGCTATAAAATCCCTGAACCCGTCGAAATCACCGGGCCCTGATGGATTTTCGGGCCATTATTACCGCAAATTTGCGGAAACTCTGGTTCCACACCTTTGCTCTTTTTATAATTCACTAAAAAAAGGGTCCCCTTTACCACTTCACGAAAACAAGGCCTTCATACATGTTATCCCTAAGCCTAATAAAGATCACGGAGACTGCACGAACTACCGCCCCATATCGTTGATTAACGTTGATCTTAAAATACTGACAAAAATATTGACAACCCGCATGAACTCGTTTATATCACAATACATACACCCAGACCAGACAGGATTCGTCCCACATAGACAGGCCCCGGACCAGACCAGATGCATTATTGATATAATTTCTGCTTTGAACTCGGGCTGGGATGGGGGGGGGGAGGAGAGGGGCAGTATTAGTCTCATTAGACATACACAAAGCGTTCGATTCACTATCCTGGGACTACCTCTTTTTCATCCTAAGGAAATATGGGTTTGGACCGCAATTCCTGACACTTAAAACAATCTATCGTGACCCCACGGCAAATCTTGTAATTAAAGGCCATCAATCCCAAAACATAAAAATACACAGAGGGACCAGACAGGGCTGTCCCTTGTCCCCTTACTATTTATTTTGGCCCTAGAACCACTGGCCATCAAAATTCGTGAACACCAGAATATACTGGGAGTGCGCTGTGGCGAGCGCGAACACAAGTGCGCATTGTTTGCGGATGATATACTATTACTTCTATCATCCCCGGTTACATCCCTGCCTAATTTGCAGGTAGTACTGAGACAATTCACAGAATTCACGGGACTCAAAGTAAACCACTCTAAATCACAGGCACTTGGGATCTCCTTGCAGACACATATAATGCAAGCCCTGCAACAATCATTCCCATTTAAATGGCAGAGAGAGACCTTACCGTACTTAGGTATATACCTGACTCCTACTCTGACAACTTTGTACAGACATAATTACCCCCCCCTTTTTAAGAAAATTTTAGAAGATCTCAAAAAATGGTCTAATAACCCTCCGTCGTGGCTTGGAAGGCTGTACTCGGTAAAAATGAATGTTTTGCCAAAGGTGCTATATTTATTCAGAACTCTTCCGATAGCAATAATAAGAAAAGACATACAGAAATTCCAGAATAGGCTGTTGGATTATGTCTGGGGACACAAGAGACCTAGGGTGAACAGGCGAACACTATATACCCCAAAATTGAACGGGGGCCTGGGAATGCCTGATTTACTTAAATACTTTCAGGCAGCACAAATGTCCCAATTAATCAGATTCCACACACAACAATCTAAACCTCTCTGGATGTCGATAGAATCCTCTCCATATCCAGACAAAGAGATTAGTCACTTCATGTGGATGAAGGTGAAAGACAGGCCAGTAATCTTGTGCCCAAGCTTGTCGTTCTCACTAGAGTTGTGGGATCGACTGGCAGTTACCTACAAATTCAAATCCCAGCATACCCCCCTAGCTCCGATATTTGGAAACGCTAGGTTCACCCCGGGTCTCCACCCCAAAAATTTCTCGTGGTGGCCTAACAAGGGCTTGATGCGTATAGCAGACTTTTGTGACCATAGAGGTGCTTTATCGAAAATTTCCTTACGGGAAAAATATGACCTGCCAAATTCGGAACTTTTCCGTTATACTCAGATATCACACTTTTTGGCGACACTGAATCGCACCTCAGATCTCACTACCTTTTCCTCAATGAAAAATCTCTGCAGGACTTTCGATAGACACACGGGTCACATATCAATGATATACAACATCTTGGCCTCGACCTCCCAAAAATTGTTTTACATGCAAAAATGGGAACAGGATATGGACACAGTCCTATCCCCTGAAGAATGGAGCAAAATAACACAAAATGCATCTAAATCGATTATTAATACCTCCTTGATAGAGGCGAACTATAAAGTATTGATGCGATGGTACATGGTCCCGGAAAGGATAGCGACCCCCGTCACAGGGGCGTCCACCCGGTGCTTTAGGGGATGTAATACAGACGGCACCATGTTCCACACCTGGTGGACATGTCCTAAAGTGAGGAGATTCTGGATACGAACATATAACCTTATATATTCCCTCACGCAAGTGAATCTACTTAAATCGCCTCTGCACGCACTGTTGGGACGCCCAGTGGAGGGGGCATCAAAATCAATGCGCAGACTTATAGCATTTATATTTGTGGCGGCCAGAATTTCGATAGCGAAATCTTGGAAGTCCTGCTCGGTTCCCTTTTACTTATTAAAAGCAAAACTCTCGTGGATAATGGTAAATGAACGCCTTTCGGCAATTTTGAAGGATAAGATGACTGGGTTCAATAAAGTGTGGGAACCCTGGATTAGATATCTTACAACCTCATAAGACACCTGGTAGGTGAAACATTATACACCTAGTAGGAGTGCATCCACCCCACCTCCCCACTACCTACCTCCCCTCTTTACTCAACTCTCCCTTCCCCTCCCCCCCTTTTTTTTTTTGTTTTTTTTTTTGTTTTTTTTTTGTTTTCTTCTTTTTCTCTTGTTTTTACTAGCAGCTCTTGGACTACTGCATTTCCTTTTCTTTTACCTCTCTTTCATCTTATTCTATTGGAAAAATGGGCATCGCGGGCCCCTGACGCCTCGATGAGGTGGGGGGCATGCGCGAGGGCCCAATTACAGGATTAAAGAGCTGGTCTAGGTATTGACCTGACTAGACGAAAATTCTAACAAGTCAGCTAGGCAGTACATGTGAACCAACCGCTCTGCGGTTGAGCTATGGAACATTAACCATGTACCAATATTCTACTTACTCGTACAGTCAAAAGCACTTCCTTCCTCTCCTAAGTTATGTTAGGAGGTTTGATGGACAATATGCAAAGATGGAATGGGGAGAAGTGGGGGGGGGGGGAAACAAAACGGAAATGTGTGAGGATTGATGAGGATGACTCCACCACCAAGTCACAGTGAGTTCCCAAGGGGGTGACTGGTGATAGGAGACAATATTTTTCATCCCACATGATAGCCCTAATGGGCCATGTATAGGTGTTACAATTGTAGGGTTAATGCATTAATTTCCTGGCTGTAATTATCTTTATCACAGTCTATGTTGCCTGTCGATGTATGATATACGATGTTTACCCCCTTTTTTTACTTTTTTTTTCCTTTTGTATCCAGAAAAACTAAATAAAAATTATTGTTTAAAAAAAAAAAAAAAAAAAAGGACAGTTTGTTTGTGAGGATTCAGGTACATTTCAAATATACAATGTGAAATTAACAAGGGACCCCAACAACAAACAATCTCCTTGATATTAAATAATAAAAGATATCAATGGTGTGGGGGTAACTTGACACACAAAACACACCCAAAAATATTCTGTAGTAAAAATAAAAATAACATTGAACAAAGATCAGCCTTTGAAAAAATACAAACATTAAAAAAAAAAAAAAGGCTTAAAATCCCAAAAAAATGTAAATAATAAAAAAAAAAAAAATTAGGTCAGATGTGACAACTAATAACAATATATTCAGGGAATACCAATAAAAAAACACTAATAAAACTTTGTGAGAAGTGTGTGTGAATATGAGCAGCAAAACTACTTAATTCTTGTCACATTATAAAGAAGAAGAGAGTGCGCTGTATTAAACCACTTTAAAAAAAGCACAAATGGGATCCTGTGGGCATGAGAATCTTTGGCATTGAAACCATTTCTGAGGAAATAGACAGGGGTCGGAGATACCAAAAACTGTGTAAAAGTATTTGGATCTTTACCCTTGGTAGCCTAATGCCCAAAGGACTAAACGAAGATCTGGAAGTCCACAATTTAGTGTACTAACATCAGGTTTCGAGGTACTACAGTAATCCCAGGGCCAACATATCGCACTAGCGACAAATTAGGGTTCGTGCCCTTCATGTATCCGGGCATGCCTACATCACATTTCTATACAAATATGCCGGACCTTAAGCTGGATACACACTATACAATTTTCTGTAGATTTTTTCCTTCAGATTTACTAAAACCATATAATATGAGGTCAAACCTAAGAGTGTCAATTTGTATGCAATCAGGCAACCCCTTGCACTACATGGTTTTGGAAAATCTAAAGGAAATCAGACAACAAAAGTTGTATAGTGTGTATGGGGTCTTAGTGTGTCTGTGCTCACAGACGTTTGTGCACTGTCACACTTTTTTGAACATGGGCACTTGACCAGGCACAAGCCGATACCTTTTTACATATGGGTAGTTGTCACCATTATGATGTGTGTTGGAAGAGGTTCATTCATCCATCCATACCTACATTCTGGTCTATTGCACTCAGGATTCTCTGAGATTATTGCCTATTGTTTTCCTTCAACTCCATCACTTATTTTTTCGCCATCATCATTATTCCATCGGTGCCATTGTTCTCATCAGTAATTGTTGTTTCTTTCTTTTTCTCCTTTTTCTTGTCTTTTTCTCATAGCCAGTCACTGTCTTTATTGGCATACTGTCATAATTGGTAGTAACAATATATCTATGGGGTGATATTACATTGTATTTAGGACCCCCGTTATTCTAATTTATTTTATCTTACTTTTTAACAATGTCAATAGTAGTTTTATTAAGGTATGCATTTTTATGATGAGTTTTACTATTGTTTTAGGATCATCTTATGGTTTAATACTGTATTCCACTGTGTACTAAAAACTCATTCTTTGACACCTCCAAATGGGTAGTTGCATAGGCGTGCGCAGCCTATTACATTAGGGTGTGCACCCCAAAGCTCAAACACACATGTATGTGTATATATATTATATATACATATATACACATGCACGCTTTTAGAAATAAATGTAAACAAACATTTTAAAATGTATTAAAACATGTTTTAATTAAATAAGCACTTATCGATGTAAAAAAAAAAAAAAAAATTTTTTTTTTTTTACATTTATTAAAACATTTTATTGTTCACACTACCGATTGAGGTGCAGTAAAACCCAGCTGTTGAGCTGTGCTTTTACTGTCATGTTTTAGCTGTAGAGGCAGCAGTTGGGCATGTTCACATGCCGCGGCTGCAATTATACCCCCTCTTGCTTTCAGCAGGTATAGCACCCACTGACTGTGACCCATTCGAATGAAAGGCGGCACTCTGCAAGCAGCCCACAACTGTGTGCAGCATGGAGTTCAAAGGGTTAAAGCAGGTTGGGTGGAGTTGATACAACATCTCCTCACCACCTCTCAAAATGCTCTCTGCATGCGTGGGAGAGCCGAATCCCATGAACCCAGAAGGAAGGCCAGGGGAGGAGGTAAGCCCTGTTAGAGTGCTTCGTTATAAGGCAAGCATTTCATAGTGTTCTGGTATGTGATGCATATTAGCACATTATGCAATTGCCTTCCAGGGGAAAGTTTTTTTTTTTTTTTTTTTTTTTTTAACTGCCGCAGTTTACATCCGCTTTAAGTTGGTACATGTGCACTGTTTTTTTTGTTCAGTTTGCTAGCTGACAGGTTCTTGCATCTATACAAGCGATGTGGATGCAAGGTTCCTCCTTGCATGGACATTGTATTCTGACAGCGGGGACTCTCCACTGTCAGTATACACTAATTAGTGCTGCAGCCGATTTGCTGCAAGCTGCTAACTGAACAAGGTTTCAGGTTGGGTTCACACTTATGTGAATTGGTTGCAAATTTCCCCACATCAAATTTGCATGGTAGGAGATTGTGACCAGCTCTCTATGAAGCCGGTTCACATATCTCTGCTGCGGGGTCCTGTGCATCTTTTGGTCCATTTCAGGTCCGAATTCAGACCAAAAATTCAGGCTGAAATCGGACCTGGAACGGTGAATGGAGATGCACCGGACTCCTGCTGTGAGCCACATGCGACAATAGTGAGAACCCAGCCTTGAGCAGTCCTGTTTAAGAGAAGCTGATCTAATGATTGGCTTCTGTCTTACAGGAATACATTGAAATTTAGCCAGTTCCTGCTGAACTGGACAAATCTTAAACTGTGTGTACCCAGCTTTGCTTTCTCCAGCAGGCGTCCTCCACTGCTGTGACTTGTCCCCTTCAGCTCCTATGTAAATTACTGGTTGTGGTCACACTCCAGCCTCCCCATCATACCATACAGGGTTAATGTCCCTACCCTGTATGGTATGAGATGATGTCAAGGCTTTGGGTGAAGGAAGACAGCTTAGAATCAGGTAAGACCACTTTGACACTGAGGCGCTTTAGAGGCCTTTTAGCGCTAAAAATAACGCCTGCAAAGCACCTGTAAAACGCCTCTCCTGCCACTCCAGTGTGAAAGCCCCAATGCTTTCACACTGGAGTGGTGCGCTGGCAGGACGTCAGAAAAAGTCCTGCAAGCAGCATCTTTGGGGCGATTTAGGAGCGGTGAATACACCGCTCCCAAAATGCCCCTGCCTTGAAATCAATAGCCAACGCTGCTGAAGCGCCTGCAAAGCGATTAAACCTTTTTTGGCCGCCAGTGGGGGTTAAAAGCGCCCCAGTGTGAAAGTGCCCTAAGTGAAAAGAGATATCCCCTCCTCCCCCCCCACACTGCTTTGATGAACATTCACTTTCCTGAAGTTGGGGTTTTATTATAAAACCCCATTTCTTGCTGTTTATGCTAACATTTTTTGATAGGACTTCTGAGCTTCTATATATATATATATATATATATATATATATATATATATATATATATATATATATATTATATCTTATTAACAAAATAATGATTTTAATAAGATACAGTGTGAATGTTGAATACATCTATGTAACAGAAGTCCCAGTGTTTCTTATCCTATTCAAGAAAGTTACTTACCTTTCAGTAAATGGTCCCTGTGTACAGCACAGCATTGTATAGAAGGAGAAGGTCAGGACTCACATGTGGATAAGATTCAGGCTGCCATCCATCCTCTGAGATCTTCAGTCGGCCCCAGGGAGAGCTGTGCTTTGTGCTGGGCAGGAAGCAGTGCTGGGACTGCACTGTGATCATCTCTTCCTGCTCCGCCCACCTGTACTGGAGCTGTGAAAGCCCCGACTTGTCCAGAGAACGAGAGACATTCTTTCCTTTTTAAGCTTTTTGTGGCAACACGAAGCATAGGATGTGGTGGGCTCTGGTAACCCCTCACTCCTGTCAATACTGCAGCCACCAGCTGTGGAGTAAGCAGTCAGGAGTTATCCGATGCTGCCTCTAACTTCCCGGCTACAGCATCTCAGCATCTCAACTGAGAGCTGGCGGCGGAGTGATATGCAGCTGTCAGGGATGCTGTAGCCGGAACTATAGAGTCCGTATCGGAAAATGTGGCTGCCTGACTGCTTACTCCGCAGCCAGTAGCTGCAGTTCTCCCAGGAATTTGGCATCCAACTGACAACTGAGAGATAGTCCGACTCGCAGCACTACAGGTTAGTAGGGGTGCCAAAATGGAGTTATCTCAAACACATTCTGACCCTGGGATGTGCCTGGGCATTAAGGTGTGCCCAGGCACACCCGGCACACCCCGTGCGCATGCCTATGGGTAGTTGGTCTTCTCCAGCAGGTATCAAATACTGTGTGTGCATTTATTTTTTTTAATCCATTTTCCATTCAATAAAAACCTTTGTGTTTTTTATTTATGTTATTTTTTTTACAAATAGTACACAAAGTGCATGTATAGCACAACTAGTACACAATGGGTCTACGGGCAATGGCACTTTTTATCCACCCGCTGCATCAGTTTAGTACCACTGTATTAGTGAAGGCATCCTGACCACCTGTGATTTGCCGCACTGCGGCCTGTTGCTTTTAGTAGTGACACCAGATTACAACAACTTCCAGATGTCCCCATGCTTCGCATGAGGCAAGAAGAGACGTCTGCGGTTCACCACAGCCGTTATCCCGGTGTTCTGTCAAAATAACCAATTCATCAAGATCTCATATCCTGTCACTTCTGGTTTCTGTAAACTGTCAGTAATTGGAAATTTCGATAAACTGCTGTTTTGACACAACACCAGCAACCGTATACACTCCGGTACAGGGTAATATGAGCGGATATTGTTACTTCGCTCTGACACTAACCAACAAAATGGCCACTTCCGCACCATCGACTACTTTTTCCTTGTTGTGTCAAAACAGCAAAGTCTTCGTATACTGGAGTGTACAAGCTTGCCGGTGTTGTGTCAAAATGGCAAATCATCGAAATCTCCAATTAATGATGGTTTACAGTAATGGGAAGTGACGCAATCGGAGATCTTATTCAATTGGCTATTTTGACAGAACACTGGCTTCCTGCTCTTGCCGACCAGAGATGATGCATTCCCGCATCACCAGAAGTGATGTTCGCGTGTCACAGGGCCAGCATCTGAAACGCAAAATGCAGCCACACTTCTGGGTTTTGGCCGCCGTGCACTCCAAGAGCCAGATGTCAGATTTTGCATCAGTGCCCTTTCAGCCCCTATATAAGGTAGCATTAGCCTGGCCCCACCTGTACTAGCGAGTTGCTCTGGACTTCTGTGTACCCCAGTAAGTTTATCATTTTGGGATGGTGAGTACCCATTCTCATATATAGTTACATATAGTTACATAGTAGGTGAGGTTGAAAAAAGACACAAGTCCATCAAGTCCAACCTATGTGTGTGATTATATGTCAGTATTACATTGTATATCCCTGTATGTTGTGGTCATTTAGGTGCTTATCTAATAGTTTCTTGAAACTATCTATGCCCCCTGCTGAGACCACAGCCTGTGGAAGGGAATTCCACATCCTTGCCGCTCTCACAGTAAAGAACCCTCTACGTAGTTTAAGGTTAAACCTCTTTTCTTTTAATTTGAATGAGTGGCCACGAGTCCTGTTAAACTCTCTTCTGTGAAAAAGTTTTATTCCTATTGTGGGGTCACCAGTACAGTATTTGTATATTGAAATCGTATCCCCTCTCAAGCGTCTCTTCTCCAGAGAGAATAAGTTCAGTGCTCGCAACCTTTCCTCATAACTAATATTCTCCAGACCCTTTATTAGCTTTGTTGCCCTTCTTTGTACTCACAACAATTCCAATACATCCTTCCTGAGGACTGGTGCCCAGAACTGGACAGCATACTTCAGGTGCGGTCGGACCAGAGTCTTGTAGAGCAGGAGAATTATCATTTTATCTCTGGAGTTGATCCCCTTTTTAATGCATGCCAATATTCTGTTTGGTTTGTTAGCAGCAGCTTGGCATTGCATGCCATTGCTGAGCTTATCATCTACTAAGACCCCCTGGTCCTTTTCCATCCTAGATTCCCCCAGAGGTTCTCCTCCCAGTGTATAGATTGCATTCATATTTTTGCCACCCAAATGCATTATTTTATATTTTTCTACATTGAACCTCATTTTCCATGTAGTTGCCCACCCCATTAATTTGTTCAGATCTCCTGCGGAGAAGTTATTGCCCTGCTTAGCTTAGTATCGTCTGCAAATATAGAAACTGAACTGTTTACCCCATCCTCCAGGTCGTTTATGAACAAATTAAACAGGATTGGTCCCAGCACAGAACCCTGGGGACCCCACTACCCACCCCTGACCATTCCGAATACTCCCCATTTATCACCACCCTCTGAACTCGCCCTTGTAGCCAGTTTTCAATTCATGTACTCACCCTATGGTCCATGCCAATGGACCTTATTTTGTACAGTAAACGTTTATGGGGAACGGTGTCAAATGCTTTTGCAAAATCCAGATACACCAAGTCTATGGGCCTTCCTTTATCTAGCTGGCAACTCACCTCCTCATAGAAAGTTAGTAGATTGGTTTGGCAAGAACTATTCTTCATGAATCCATGCTGATTACTGCTAATGATACCGTTCTCATTACTAAAATCTTGTATATAGTCCCTTATCATACCCTCCAAGAGTTTACATACTATTGATGTTAGGCTACCTGGTCTGTAATTCCCAGGGATGTATTTTGGGCCCTTTTTAAATATTGGTGCTACATTGGCTTTTCTCCAATCACCTGGTACCATTCCAGTCAGTAGACTGTAAAAATTAGGAACAACGGTCTGGCAATCACTTGACTGAGTTCCCTAAGTACCCTCGGGTGCAAGCCATCTGGTCCCGGTGATTTATTAATGTTAAGTTTCTCAAGTCCAATTTTAATTCTGTCCTCTGTTAACCATGGAGGTGCTTCCTGTGATGTGATACATCTTGGTTGTATACAGCATGATACACAGTGCATTGATACTTGATGATTTAAAGTCAAACACTTGCCTCATCTATATAAATCTGTTTTTGTGATGCATGGTCCTTATTGTTGGATTTTTCTCATGTGTGTATTGATTTACCTACCCTTATGACTTGATTTAACTAGCCTGTCCATTGAAGGGGGGGGCTAAATTAGAGGTCTCATGGGACTTTTTGGATCATACTCATCATATAAAGATCTGCTACCTGCACTCCAAACCCAGCTCTGAAGAAGAGGGGACAACCCATGAAACGCATCAGCTTTGTTTGAACTTTTCACTCTCTAACTGATACTGGTGCATCTGGTGGATTTTATATTTTGCTTGACACATTCTTTTCAATTGTGAGTATAATTGTGAGAATAATAAATTGTCACAAAGGTAATGCTCTAGGCTGGTGCGCCCTCTGTTTTTCGTTTTAGAGTCCCCATCAATTACTTGACTGTCCCTAAGATTGTAATCAGAGCTTTACATCTCCTCTCTTTTTGAGGCCAGTCTTCCTACACTGGGACGTCGTCCAATATTGAAGATATTTGATCCAACCGTTGATAGTTCATCTTATGCTACCTGTGTTGTTTTAGTTTTCTTCCTATTTTTAGGAGTTCTCCTCCTTCAATGAGAATGAATATGTTCCTGATAGTGGAACTATTTTGCATTACTTATGCTTAGCTCAGTCTGTTGATCCCTCCCACCCCTCTCAGTTGCTGTGAGAGATGGGCTGGAGAATTGCCTCTATCTTGAGAGTGGAGGCAACTTCACAAAATGATCTGGGGGCTTGGCTCCCCCAACAAGTCACTGTTACGCAGTGGATGTGTTCTTTTTATTTGTTTGTACATAATGAGATGTTCTTTTACGAGCTAGCCAAAGGCGTACAGTCTTATATTTTTAACTTTCTTATTCATTTATCTTTCTGAGTCTCTCTCCTCTGGTGCACCCCTTTTCCAGGAATACATCCAATCCGACAGGTCGAGTGGTCCCCGAAGGAAGATTTTAAATTACTGTATTTTAACACACAATGTGCAGGGTCTTAACCTCCCCTACTAAGCGGTCAAAGGCCTTTTAATATTATCACAAATTGAGTGCGGATATGTTGCTATTACAGGAGACGCATTTCTCCTGAATCTCTGCCCCTAAATATTTGAATGCAAGATAACCTATGTTTTTTCTGTCAAACGGCACAGACAAAAAAACGGGGGGTGGCTATATGTATTGCTAAAAAGATTCCTTTCACACCTACCACCGTTATAAAAGACAAGGAAGGCCGCTATATCATTGCAGCAGGGAAAATTAACGAACATGCAGTTATCTATCTTTCCCTCGCTCGATGCTTGAGGTGGTTATGCCTCGTGCAAGGGGACATCTGATTTTTTTTTTGGGGGGGGGGTGGGGATAGTTATACCTCCTTAGACCAAATCTTAGACAAATCTAATCCTAATAGGGCAATTTTAAAACATACCCCAAAACAGTGGGGTAAGAGTGGTAGAATTGCACAGTTGTTACATACCTATGATTTGCTTGATTATGGAGAGATGCCCATCCCACCACTAGGGATTACATGTTTTATCCCCATGTAAATAAGGTTTTCACAAATTGATCAGTTATTCACATTATCTCCATTGTTCCCATTTATATCATCGGCTAATATTCTCCCCATGGCATGGTCAGACCATTCCTCGGTCCAAAACAGACTTATGGACCAAACCGCAGCCATCATCCTGGCGATTAAATGTGTCTTTGCTGAGTGACCCCATTATTTTCAAAGAAGTTGAAACTATCCTTAAACAATACTTTCAAGACAAACCCTCTTCAGCAAACCCTCTTCAGCCACCTCTCCAACTATTGTTTGGGCGGCGGCCCACAATGCAACCATTCATGGTAAATTGAGACAAATAGCCTTCAGAGTCAAACGGGGAACAAATGCTCTGGAAACAAGATGAGGAGCTACGGCGTCTCATGTGGGAACAATGAACCAACCACCATCTTGATCTTAGAAATCAGATTGATGCGGCAAGTACGGCCCTGAGCCTTACCACGAAAGCAGAAAAATATCTTAGATGGTCTAGACATCATTACTATGCCATAGGAGATAAACCTAATACTTTTCAAGTAAAACGAAGGATTTACCCTGGGACTTTAAATGAAGTGGGTACCGTTTCCGCCAGTAAACATAACAGTAGTAAATATATGATTTATTCAAGTAAAATTGTTTACATGCATAGATAACACCAACAGTTGCCAAAAAAAAGATATATAGACAAGAAATATTGGTACATGGATGTAATAGCATTTATAGTACACGGGCATCATACTACCCGACTAGTTTCGCGAGATCCAGCTCTTTCTTCAGGGGTGGATGTGTGTAACATTGTAACTAAGATAAAAAAGTATATAGTTGGCAAAATGGCACAGTATTAGTTATAAAAGCACAGGGGAGGAGGGGTTGTGGGTCCCCATACTCACCACTGAGCTTGACCATGGCTACAGGTGTGCGCCTCCAAGATAGCGGCAGCGGGTGCCTCACCAGGGAGCTGAGGGGGCGAAGTCAGATGGGACCCCATGTAAACAATTTTACTTGAATAAATCATATACTGTATTTACTACTGTTATGTTTACTGGCGGAAACGATACCCACTTCATTTAAAGTCCCAGGGCGAATCCTTCGTTTTACTATATGTTATAGGGATGGAAGTGTATTACTGGGGACACTAGACCTTTCTCTTTTTTTCTTTATATTGAACCCGGGTGGAAGACACCCACTAGCCGAAACCTGGTCTGTTGTCACCCCCGCCAGTATAAACATGTAAAAACAACTTCTACACTTTGATGCAATACTAGCTACTCATCCGTCAACATATTTTTTATCCCAGTATTGTTTTATACCCTGGCTCCTTGTTGTGCGATTCTTTGGTCGGCGTTGGCATTTTTTGTCTCGCATTGGGGGCTGCGATGTGTACAAAGGGAGGCTTTTCCATGTCTCCTGCTGTCCCCATCTGCTTTCGGGTGGATGGGGACACCTACACATCGGCACCATGTTCAGGCTCCGGAGGCGTGGCGTCTGCGATTTTGCGGATGTCAGCGCAGCTGGACGCACTATATCATCTGATGGCTGGGGGATGTGTCTGCATTTGCGTGCCTCCCTATGACAGCGGGAGCCTCCTGTGCTCACATGTCAGCCATCCACACATGGTGTTGGGGGCCGAGCCTCCTGGGCTCTTCCGGGGTTAAATTGGAGGTCAAGCATGGCTTTCATTTCAGTTTCACTCTTCATTGAGGACACACACAGCTGTGGAGGTTGCCTGCTGTGTCTCATTACTCTTATATTCAAGATATTCACCACACTCAGGTATTTACCATCTTCACCTTTTGATACTTGTTACATTTAGGCATACTTGCATACCTCATACATAGCTTTATTTATTCTATTTATTCATTTTTATTTATTTTTTGAGCACTTATTTTTATTGATTTTTGATATCACACATCTCACCACACTATCACAATCCATCCCTCTTTCCTCTCCATCTTTTTCATCTTGTCACTTGTTAGTATCCCTCTGCTATCCTATGTTTTCCATCATCTCCGTGTCCCTACCATCCTTGGCCCAGGCTTTTTACTTAAATATACATATCTGTATGCCAATACTCATTGATTTTACTACTTTAGATGCCTGACAAACATACTCATGTTTATAGCCTATGCTCTTTATGGACTAACAAGGTTTCTAGGGATACATCACTACCCTACTATTGCACAATCACAGTCCACCTCTTTCACTTCTTTTTCTTTTCTATCTTTTCACCTGTTAGTATCCCTTAGTTATCCTATGTTTCTTACCAACTCCATGCTCCCTACCATCTTTGGGTCCAAGCCTCTCATTTCATGCATATATATCTTTATGCTAATACTTATTGATTCTACTTTACTACTTTAGATGCCTGTCATGGTTATGCAATAGAGGTTGTTTGTCAGCTTACCTGTTTCCATGTGTTCTTCTCCAAAGACCAGCTGTCTCTCACCTGACTGCTTTTATTAACTCTCCTCTAGCATGACTCCACCCCAGCTCCTATCAGATAACTCTATATTAACCTCTGCACTGCAGGTCAGCCCTGCTGATCAACCTTTGTGTGTTTGGCTTCCTGTTCCTGCCTGCCGTGTGCTCTACGTTTGTTTCTGTTACCGACTTTAGCGTGCTCTCTACTATTCCTGTCTGCTCGTGACCCTGACCTCTGGCGTGTCCCCAACTATCCCTGTTTGCCTGTGACCCTGAACCTTGGTGTCAACTCTGTTGTCCTTGTCTGCTTGTGGCCCTGACCTTGGCTTATTCCTTTACTATCCCTATCCTCCTGTTGCCTACTGTGGGTGTGAGCTGGGGGACCTTGGGGGACCTGGAGCCAGTTGCAGCCCAGTCCATCCTCACCTCTAGAGGCTCTGGTGAACATCTGCTGGCTCTTAGACTCCACTCCCCAGGGAATCCTACGCTCTAGCCCCAGTGGGATCAGTTTTGGTGTCCCAGCGGCCCTGCCTTCCTTACCACCCGGACTCCCATCCGCAGCAGTCAGCCGTAGGGTCCACTGCCTTGTGGTGCACTCCTGATTCCAACGGTGTCGTGCCGCTTCCTGCAGCCGATCCATTGCAGGGCATAGTTCGCAGACTCGAGGCCCAGGAATCTAATCAGACTCAGGTGATGCGATTCTTTAAGGATCTGGCTTCCCGCTTCGAGCAGCTCCAGGCCTCCTTGGGAAACCCGAACCTGCAGCCTCAAGTGCAATCAGCAGCTGCACCTATCGCACCAGTCGCAGCCACACATTCATATTCACTGCCAGCTCTGTCCCGTTTTTCTGGGCACTCCAAGGCCTGCAGGGGCTTCCTCAGTCAATGCACCATTCATTTTGAGCTCCAGCCTCAAAACTTTCTGTCTGATCGGGCTAAGGTAACCTATATAATGTCCTTCCTCTCTGGTGAAGCTTTAGCTTGGGCTGCCCCCCTGTGGGAGAAGAATGACCCGGTGGTTTCCAGCCTGTCCGACTTCTTGAAGCTTTTTCGTAACATCTTCGAGGAGCCAGCTCGGGTTTCATCAGCGGCTAGTGCGCTTTTACGCCTTCGCCAAGAATCTTGTTCAGTGGGACAATATGCGCTTCTGTTCCGTATCCTCACAGTTGAATTGAGCTGGAACAATGAGGCCCTGGTCGCAACCTTTTTACATGGCCTCTCTGACCGAGTGAAGGACGAATTAGCAGGAAGAGCCATCCCCGCCAGTCTAGACGATGTAATTTCTTTGTGCAATCAGATTGACATTCGTTTCCAGGAGAGGTCCCTTTTAAAAAGACGCCAGCACCCTCTAGGTCCTAGTCAGCCAGAACTCTTCTCCCGTCGCCCTGTGGAACCTATGCAGCTGGGCCGGACCAGACTAACCCCTGAAGAACGTGCTAGACGCAGAACTCTGGGCTTGTATCTTTATTGTGGGGGCAAGGGTCATTTTCGTGACTCCTGCTCGCTTCGTCCGGGAAACGATCGGGTCTAATACATTTAGAAGGTGGAGTATTGGACCCAGAAACATCACCTTCTCGTCTTCTTCTTCCGGTGTTCCTCCATGTAGGCCCTTCTCCCCAATCGGTCTTAGCATATCTGGACTCCAGGGCTGCCGGCAATTTTATGGATTTGAGAACTGCTTCTTCTATGAAGCTTACCCTTTCTCCCCTCACTACACCACTGGTAGTCTCGGCAATTGATGGCACTGTGCTCCCAGGGGGCCCTATCCGTTTCTAGACGCTACCTATTAGGATGTCGGTAGGGATACTCCACCAGGAGTGGATTTCCTTCCTCATTCTACCCAAGGCCTCTACCCCCATTGTATTAGGCCTTCCTTGGCTACATCTCCACTCTCCACATGGACTGGGTCTCTGGGCAGATCCTGGCTTGGGGCCCTTCGTGTTTCTCGTCCTGTCTTCTCAAGGTGGTCCCCAAGGAGAGACTTCCCATTGCTACCACATCCGTATCTTCTGATCTTCCCTCAGCATACAGCGATTACCGGCATGTGTTCTGTAAGAAGTCTGCTGAGGTGCTTCCTCCCCACAGATCTTTTGACTGTGCCATTAGCCTTGTCCCTGGAGCAACTCTACCCAGGGGTCGTACCTACCCTCTGTCCATTCCAGAGACCCAGGCCATGTCTGAGTATGTCGCCGAGAATTTGGAGAGAGGTTTCATCCAGAAATCCTCGTCGCCTGCAGGAGCAGGGTTCTTTTTCGTTGCTAAAAAGGATGGTACCCTCAGACCCTGCATCGACTATCGAGGGTTAAATGCAGTGACTATTAAAAACCGATACCCCTTACCTCTAATATCTGAGCTATTTGACAGATTGAAGGGGGCTTCCATTTTCACCAAGTTGGATCTCAGAGGTGCATACAATCTCATTAGAATACGGGAAGGTGACGAATGGAAGACTGCGTTTAACACTAGAGACGGGCATTACGAATACCTGGTTATGCCTTTTGGTTTGTGTAATGCTCCAGCTGTGTTCCAGAACTTTGTCAATGAAATCTTCAGGAATCTACTATACCAGTTTGTTGTCATCTATCTGGATGACATTCTCATCTTTTCTGAAAATCTGCTTGCTCACAGGAACCATGTCCGCACCGTACTTCAGCGCCTTAGAGAGAATAATCTCTATGTCAAGCTGGAGAAGTGTTCCTTTGAATGTCCTGAGGTCCTGTTTCTGGGATGTTTTGTTTCTAGTTTGGGTCTTCGCATGGATCCCGGAAAGGTCTCGGCCATTACCAACTGGCCCCTTCCTGCTAGCCTTAAGGCCACACAGCGCTTTCTTGGCTTCACAAATTATTATAGGCAGTTCATAAAGAATTACTCTTCCATTGCCGCGCCTATTATCGCTTTAACCAAGAAGGGTACGAATGCCAAAGACTGGCCTCCCGAGGCTGTCTCTGCGTTTCACGATCTGAAACAGGCCTTTGTTTCTGGACCTCTCTTGAGTAGACCAAATCCTGAGGACTCATTTTTTATTGAAGTAGATGCTTCTTCGATGGGGGTGGGAGCTGTGCTTCTTCAGTTCTTTGAGAAGAGACGTCAACCATGTGCGTTCTTCTCCAAAAAATTTTCTCAGGCAGAGAGAAATTATGGCATTGGTGATCGGGAACTTCTCGTAATTAAATTGGCGTTGGAAGAGTGGCGTCATCTCTTGGAGGGTTCCCCTCACTCCATTACGATCTTTACTGATCACAAGAATCTACAATACCTACAGAATGCTAAACGTCTGAACCCCAGACAGGCCAGGTGAAGTCTCTTGTTTTAAATTCAAGATTATGTACAAACCTGGTTCCTGCAACAGTCGGGCTGATGCACTCTCTAGGTCATTTGACACTTTGGACGAGGAATCCACCCCTGATCCTGAGCCGATCATTCCAACCTCATGCATTGTTGCCCATTCTACCACCCTGGAATCAAAAATTCCTTCTTGCAAGACCTTTGTTCCCACAGAGCTAAGAGCTAAGATCCTTCGTTGGGGACATGATTCCAAGGTGGCAGGTCATGCTGGGTTCCTGCGATCCTTCCTGCTCATCAGTCGTCTCTACTGGTGGCCTAACCTCCGCTCGGATGTTAAAGATTATGTTAAGGCTTGTCAGGTCTGTGCTCAGTCTAAATCTTCCACACAAGCCCCTGCTGGTCTCATGCCCTTGCCCATTCCTAAGGAGCCCTGGTCTCACATCGCCATGGATTTTATCACCGATCTTCCACTGTCAGAGAATAATACAGCCATTTGGGTGGTAATCGATCGGTTCTCCAAGATGGCTCATTTTGTTCCTCTTCCTGGTCTCCCTTCTGCCTCTGCCTTGGTTCCTATTTTTGTACGAGAGATTTTCCGCCTTCATGGTGTTCCTTCCCATGTTGTTTCGAACAGGGGTGTTCAGTTTACGTCCCGTTTTTGGAGAGCCTTTTGCAAATCCCTCAACATTACCTTGGATTTTACCTCTTCTTACCATCCCCAATCCAATGGCCAGACTGAGAGGGTTAATCAGGAGTTGGAGGTCTTTCTCCGTACCTTGGTCTCGGCTCATCACGATGATTGGGCATCACTACTCCCGTGGGCAGAGTTCTCCCACAATAATTATGTCAACGTCAGTTCTCAGAAAACACCCTTTTTCACTGTTTATGGAAAACATCCTCAACTCCCTCTTCCTATGACCTGTTCTTCTGACATTCCAGCCTTGGCTACTGTTCAGGAATCATTCAATTCCATGTGGGCTGACGTTCATGATTCCCTCCAGAAAGCTGCCAACAAATTCAAGAATTTTGCTGACCGTCGCAGGCGTAAGTCGCCTTCTCTTCAGCCAGGAGACAAAGTCTGGCTCTCCACCAGGAACATCAAACTTCGGGTTCCTTCTCTCAAATTTGCCCCAAGATTCATTGGTCCGTACACCATAACTTCTAAACTGAATCCGGTTTGTTTCAAGCTCCAGGTTCCCAAAAGCCTCAAAATCTCTAACTCCTTCCATGTTGCCCTTCTGAAGCCTTTAGTCCTCAATAAGTTCTCTCGTCCTCTCTCTACCACAGCGCCGGTCTCTGAGGATAATCAGGAGTACGAGGTTAGCCAAATTTTGGATTCCCGACTCTGTAGAGGCATTCTCCAGTACCTCGTGCGATGGAAGGGGTTTGGTCCTGAGGAATGAAGTGGATCAAGGCTTCTGAGGTCTTTGCACCTCGTCTGTTGAGGAAGTTTCATTTGAAGTTCCCCTCTAATCCTGGTCCCAGGCGGGGAAGGGGGAGGCCTCGTAAGAGGGGGGGTACTGTCATGGTTATGCAATAGAGGTTGTTTGTCAGCTTACCTGTTTCCATGTGTTTTTCTCCAAAGACCAGTTGTCTCTCACCTGACTGCTTTTATTAACTCTCCTCTAGCATGGCTCCACCCCAGCTCCTATCAGAGAACTCTATATTAACCTCTGCACTGCAGACCAGCCCTGCTGATTAACCTTTGTGTGTTTGGCTTCCTGTTCCTGCCTGCCGTGTGCTCTACGTTTGTTTCTGTTACCGACTTTGGCGTGTTCTCTACTATTCCTGTCTGCTCATGACACTGACCTCTGGCGTGTCCCCAACTATCCCTGTTTGCCTGTGACCCTGAACCTTGGTGTCAACTCTGTTGTCCTTGTCTGCTTGTGGCCCTGACCTTGGCTTATTCCTTTACTATCCCTATCCTCCTGTTGCCTACTGTGGGTGTGAGCTGGGGACCCTGGGGGCCACGACCTGGAGCCAGTTGCAGCCCAGTCCATCCTCACCTCTAGAGGCTCTGGTGAACACCTGCTGGCTCTTAGACTCCGCGCCCCAGGGAATCATACGCTCTAGCCCCAGTGGGATCAGTGTTGGTGTCCCAGCGGCCCTGCCTTCCTTACCACCCGGATTCCCATCCGCAGCAGTCAGCCGTAGGGTCCACTGCCTTGTGGTGCACTCCTGATTCCAAGGGTGTGCATCTGTCACCCAGCCCTTTAGGTGACCTGACAATGCCTGACAAACATACTTATTGTAACATGCCCCTGCTCGCTCGGTTCCACTCTCCCGACACTCCTCTGCTGCTATAGAATCAGATTGCAGATCGCACGTATGATGGTCCAGTCATCCAGTGCTCCGGGATTAGAACACAGCTATGTGCCGTTCTAATCCAGTTGTGTAGCTCAGAACAAACACCAGTCAGGCTGTATGTAAGTTCAACCAGGAATCTCTTTTATTGAAAAATACAGGCTCTTTTATACAGTAAAAGAGGAGGTGTATACCTCCTGCTCATATTACTCTGAACATACACCTGTGACCAGAAACCTAATTAACTAATCCCTTTAGACAGCCTAGATGACTCAGACATGACCTTTAGGCCAGACTGGCCATCTTGTAGCTCAGAAAACCCAATCAACATTATCACAATAGAAGAGTTAATTAACACAAACAACAATGGGGATCTAATGACTCTTAGATTCCATACTAGAGACTTATTTACAATACACATTCTAGCAGGCAACAGAAAGACAGGTGGCTGGAATTGACATCAGCATCTCCTAACAGTATTTGTCCCAGCATTATGAATCGGCCACTATTTCTAATATGGCAAATCCAGTGTCCCCAGAGTCTGTGTGTCCTGGGGGACCAGGACCCGAATCCACAGTAATACCACCTCAAGGGTCCCCAGGCACAGAGCTCACAAAGAGCACCGTTCCCCCAAATGCCAGGGCCCATGATCGATCAGCAAGAGGCTAGCATTCAGTCCCCTCCAAAAGTCTCTCTCCTGGCTAGGTCTGTCACACTTATGTTTACAGCCTACACTCTTTATGAACTAACAAGGTCTCTAGGGTTACATCACTACACCTATGCCATGCCTGCTCGCCGTTTGACCCCTGGTGGGGTCCCATCTGACTTCGCCCCCTCAGCTCCCTAGTGAGGCACCTGCTGCTGCTATCTTGGAGGCGCACACCTGTAGCCATGGTCAATCTCAGTGGTGAGTATGGGGACCCACAACCCCTCCTACCCTGTGCTTTTATAACTAATACTGTGCCATTTTGCCAACTATGTACTTTTTTATCTTAGGTACAATGTTACACACATCCACCCCTGAAGAGCGAGCTTTCTCGCGAAACTAGTCGGGTAGTATGATGCCAGTGTACTATGACTGCTATTACATCCATGTACCAATATTTCTTGTTTATATATCTTTTTTTGGCAACTGTTGGTGTTATCTATGCATGTAAACAATTTTACTTGAATAAATCATATACTGTATTTACTACTGTTATGTTTACTGGCGGAAACAGTACCCACTTCATTTAAAGTCCCAGGGCGAATCCTTCATTTTACTATATGTTATAGGGATGGAAGTGTGTTCCTGGGGACACCAGACCTTTCTCTTTTTTCTTAATACTTTAAAAAAAAAAACCCTCAGCCATTTACTCCAGCTATGTCAAAATTACGATTATGGAATGGCCAAACGACCCAAAATCCTTAGTTAATTTTAAGGGAATTTTTCACTTTTTATTCTAAACTTTATGATTCCCCTAATTCGTTCCCCAAAGATAAATCGTAAAAAAAGCGTAAAGCATAAATTTCTTCTGTGATCTCCCACTTCCTAAAGTGGCTCGAGATCACGTGGAGTTAATGGAAGTGGAATTTAAAGTGGGGGAAATAGTATCTGCTATCAAAAGTTTAATTCCATCGAAGGCGCTGGGCCCAGGCGGTTTCTCTGGTCCATACTATTGAAAGTATCAGAGAAATATAAACCTTAGCGCCTTTGGATAAAAGAACTGATCATCAAACTCCAACTGCAGTAAAAAACTCGCTAAAAAGCAATTGAAAAAGAAGCAAAGCGTTAATTGATCAACATCCAGGGTGAGTGTACATCTATGTGGGGCACCCAGTCTGAACACCATTGCACAGGAGATGTCAATTAAGCATGAGCACTTTGTTTCATCACCTAATGGGACTTTATTAATTTTTTGTTTGTTCTGCATGTTTACTTGAATGTGATCAACCCTAAGCGCAGCAAACTGTTTTTACTATTGAAAGTATGCGACTTGAAAAAGGGCCCCCCTTTACCACCACATGAAAACAACGCTTTTATCTATGTTATTCCCAAACCAAATAAAGACCATGGGGGATTGTGCAAATTATCTCCTAATCTCATTGATTTTGCCGACCTCAAAATAGTGACAACGATTTTGGCTACTCGCATGAACACTTTTTTTTTATCAAAATATATCTATCCAGATTAGCTAAGATTCGTTACTAATAGACAAGCCCCAGATCTGACCAGATGGGTTATTGATATCATATCTGCTTTGAACTCGGGCTGGGATGGACGGGGGAGAAGGGAGGTTTAATGTATTTTAAAAATGTATTTGGTAAATGTATTTAATTGCTAACATTAGATTGTAAGCACCCCCAAGTAATTAGCAGGTAACTAATTACTATTGGACCAATTCACATCATGTGACCACTAGTAAAGGGTATATTTGCCCTCATCCAAGATGGCGGAATCAGAGCTTCCCGATGATGGCCTATTGATTGGCTGAAACGGGTCAAGGCTTGATCGCGTCATCGCGACACACTTCTGCCCACAATTTACTTCTGGGAACCGAGCAGAACCGCGGTCAGCGGTACACCATCTTATGTGGGCCGATTTCCCCTAAAAATCACCTGATTTTCACACCGGGTGCCAGGCCACAGGCACCCCTACATGTGAGTTCTATTACTTTGCTTTTAATGTTTTAAATAAATCTTTAAACGATATTGTGCAATGAGGTCTATTTCTCATATCTATTGCATGAGGCTTACCACTTCAGGAACTGCCAGCACAAAGATATCTCCAGGGGCCTCCCCACAAGCCTGTTTGACCACACTAGAGATAGGTGGTCCATACAGAAGGATGAGTTTACATCCATGTGGGAGCACCTTTTCTGAGCACCAAGCAGCACGGATCTATTATTTTTGAGCACAAGCACTGTTCATCACATCAATTGGGACTGTTACAAGCGTGGTCACAGCAAAATTATATAATGTTATGAATTTTGTTTATTAATCTTTTATCATTTAGCACAGTGTATTGATTTTCACTATTGACATACATGGAGGGACACGACAAGGTTGCCCCTGTCCCCCATATTGTTTACTATGGTGTTAGAACCACTGGCTATCAAAATCTGAGGTCTTCCAGATATACAGGGGGTTTACTGTGGGGATCGTGAGCACAAATGCACCCTGTTCGCAGATGATATATTACTGCTTCTCTCTTCCCTGGTCACCTCATTACCAAACTTACATCTGGTGCTACGACACTTTACTTCACTCACAGGCTTGCGAGTGAACCATTCTAAATCTCAAGCATTGAACCTATCTTTAGAAGCACATATAGTCCGAGATTTACAAAGCTCATTTTCCTTTAAATGGCAATCTGAGACCCTCCCGTATTTGGGTATCTTTTTGACCCCCTCCCTTTACACACTTTATCGACAAAATGATCTTCCCATGTTTAAAAAATTATTGGAGGATCTCAAAAGATGGTCAACTAATCCCCCATCATGGTTCGGTCGATTGTACTCCATTAAAATGACCATTTTGCCTAAAGTGTTATACTTATTTAGAACCCTTCCGATATTAATAGTTATGTCTGATTTGAGGAAGTTTCAAGCAAAGTTGCTGAAATTTATATTGGGAGATAAAAGACCCAGGGTAAGCAAGCGGACATTGTACACATCAAAATTGAGGGGAGTTCTGGGAGTACCGGATCTGATCAAATACTATCACCTCTGCATTAATGGAATATCTATGCAGGAGTTTCGACAAACACACTGGCCACATATCAAAAATGTACTGTATTTTGACCTCTGTCTCTACAAAGTTATTTTATATGCATAAATGGGAGCAAGATTTGGGAAAAAGTTTGGAAATTGAAGGGTGGAGTAAGCTGGCACAGTGTGCATCCAAATATTATATTAATACCTCGTTGATTGTGGCGAACTATAAGGTCTTCTTGAGGTGGTACATGGTGCCAGTAAAGGTAGCATCCTATATCTCAGGTGCTTCCCCGCAGTGCTTCAGAGGATGTGGCATGGATGGCACCATGTTCCACATATGGTGGACATGCCCAAAAGTGTGGAGGTTCTGGATACGCACATACAACTTTATTTACTCTGTTACTCAAGTGAACTCCATTAAATCACCTCTGCAAGCACTGCTGGGGGGGCCCGGTGGAGTGGAGATCAAGACATACGAAGAGACTTATAGCCTTTATATTTATAGTAGTGGTTCCCTTTCACCTGCTGAAATCTAAGCTATCTTGGATAATGGGGAATGAACGCCTGTCAGCAATTTTGAACAACAAAATTGTTTTGACAAAACTTGGGACCCCTGGATTAGATACCTTTTGTGTGCGTTATGAGATGGGATCAGCTTTGGAGTGCTTTTCTTCTAGGATGAGAAAATTGCAAAAGGGGGTGCCCCGGGGAATTTTATGGGCAGAGGATGTTAACCAGAAAAGGGTAACAAGTGTATAAAAATATACAACATTTATTAAGAGACAGCTCCCAGTAGCCATCTTCCATCTTCTCCAGAGGATTCCACACCTATTCAGCTGCAATTCTAATGTCACATCGCCGGTATGTTTGTAACCCCTTTCCCTAGTTAGACTAGTGTGTTAGGACTGTACATTTGTATATTGTGTATACTGATTGTATGTTATTTCCTTTATTTTAGTTTTACTCTAACTTCCCTGCAATAAAAGTTGAAAAAAAGGACCTTGCGCCTGCCTCAATGAGTTGTTAAGGGAGGAGAGTTAGCTGTCTAATTATACCTCAGCCATGTATAGTGAGGGCAGAACAGTAAAACTGCGGCTCCAAACAGGCTTGCACATAGAAAGCCAGTAAAACGGAGGCTACAAGCAGGCTTGCACACAGAAGCCCAGTGAAGCAGCAGCCTTTGACAAACTTCCACATTGCAAGACATCATGTCAGAGAAAAAGTCAGAGCGATTAGAGACAAGGTCTCAAGTCTCGTTTAGTGCCAAAAGCTCAAAGAGGTCACTGAGCAGCAACATGGTCACTATTGCCCACGCAAAAGCAGAAGCTGCAAAAGTAAAGGCTGCCTTTGCTGAAAAAGAGATGCGAATGAAATTAGAGAAGCTACGCATAGAAGCTGCGTTAGAGAAATTGGCTGCAGAGAAGGAAGCAGCGGCAGAATTTGTTGAGGCAGACATCTTAGAGGAACTTGCCAACCCCACAAGTGAGAGACTCAGCAACATACTTGAGATTAAATCTGATCATCATGACAATTTGCAGAGTACTTCAGACTATGTGCTGCAACATGCCAAGCTATGACTACCTGCATTCAGCTCCAGTCGACTGAGTCGACTCTGCCGTTCACAAACCCTACATCAAACAACAAAAAAATCCCATACTCAGTCAGCCTTCAGTGCAACCTGCATCCAAGCTATCAAACTCCTATGATACAGTCACAAACTTCAAAAAGGAAGGGTCGCAAGGTAGGAATCACAGTGACAGCATTTCTGACGATCACAAATACCCACCAAGTTCCCCGTACAGCAGAGCACCTCCAGGCTACTCACAGAAAGGCCAAGGATTTTGTATGGTATTATGTTGGATTTTCTCAAGTTCTTTGCACGGCGTGAGCTGTTGACAAAAGGACTCACAAGGTTTAATGACTGGCCTGAAGGCTATAGACAATGGTGATCGTCCTTCAGAAATGCAATAAAAGATCTAGATCTATCTGCAAGTGAGGAGGCCAATCTTTTAGTCAAATGGCTGGGGACTGAGTCAGCAGAGCATGCAAGAAGAATCGGGGACATCAATGTTAACTATCCAAGCAGAGGACTGAGCATGATATGGGAGAGAATTGAGGAGTGTTACGGTTCCCCAGAAGCCATAGAAAATTCACTCTTTTTTATAGAATAGAGGACTTACCTAAGATTCCTAACAAAGGCTTCAAGAAGCTGAGAGAGTTAAGCGACCTGGTGAAAGAGCTCCAATTAGCCAAGGCAGAAGGAGATTTGCCAGGCCTTGCTTTTCTAGATACAGCCCGTGGTGTTAACCCCATAGTGCAAAAACTGCCTTACAGCCTTCAAGAAATGTGGGTTACACGAGGCTCCCACTACAAGCAAAATCATAATGTCCCTTTCCCACCATTCTCTTTCTTTGTGGACTTGTTCACCAACAAGCAAAGACTAAAAATTATCCCAGTTTTGACTTCTCATCATCTGACTCTACTTACCCTAGGACAGGTAAGCCTACTTCAACTCGCAACTTCAAAGACTTATCTGTTGCAGTACACAAAACAAGTGTATCACCAACAGAGAGCACAAGCAGAAATTGTCCCCTTCACAAGAAGCCCCACCCATTGCTAAAGTGCAGAGGTTTCAGAGAAAAAACTCCCCAAGATCGCAAAACTTTTCTCAAAGAAAATAGAATTTGCTTCAGGTGCTGTGCATCAACTTTGCACCTTGCAAAGAACTGCAAAACGGGCATAAACTGTTCAGAGTGTGACAGCACAGAGCACAATATGGCTCTACATCCAGGGCCAGCGCCATGGACTCTTACCCCCTTAAACCAGGCTGAAGAGCACAGTGGGGAGCGAGACACAGTACCTCCTGTCAGTGTCTTGAGGCGATTCAGTTCGCATTTGCAGCGCTATGCAAATCTTTCATTCATTCACCCACGTCTGCGGAGAAGGTCTCTTTGGCAAATCCTGCTCTAAGATTTGTCTTGTGACAGTTTATCCCACAAGTCACAGACAAAAAGAAGTAAAGCTGTACGTGATCTTGGACGATCAAAGCAACAGATCACTTGCTAGCTCAGCCTTCTTCGACACCTTTAAAATCAAGGGAGCCTGTAGTGGAGATTTGGGACCTGAAGGTGATGGACGTTATTATTAATGTGACTTACAGTGATCTTTCATTGACTCTATAGTTTCAGAACATGTTTAGAATAAACATAGACATCTTACCCTGCTGTGGAATGTTATCTGAAGTAGCTATCTGACCATTTGGTAGCACAATAGTGTTAATTCAAGGTGGGAGGTGGGAAGGGAACAGGAATAACCTGGTCATAAAATAGTAGCTGGTGTTCTAGCTTAAGTGAGCCCCTCACCCCCATCTGGCTTATGTGAGGGAATAGGACTCTTGAACCCCCCACCCTTGAAGGAATGTGGCAATGCCTTAGCATATGGAAGGGGGGGTGAGGGGGGTGAGGGGGGTGAGGAGGGTGAGGGGGGGAGAGTTTACAAGTGGATATACCAGAATTCAGACCCCTGGCTCAGTCTATTTGGTTTGTGATCTAAGAAGCATGGGGACGTAAGTTTTCTCTGTAAATGTACCTCTTACACTTTTCTTAGTGTGTGACTTCATCTTTTCTGTAACTTTTCCTATCCTACAATTTGTCCTTATGTACTGATAGCACTTGAATGTCCTTTATAACAATATTACAAGTTTCTTTTCTGTACAATAGTAAGTTTGAATAAATTAGATTGTTATCCTTTTCGCACAGTTATTATTCGTTCTTAATTTCATTGGTTGTAGCTGCAACCGCATGGGTCGGTTCTTATATAGACAAGGTTGTATTCACTTATTTGATGTATCAATAAGTGTGTAAGTGAAGTAGGTATAAAGATCTCCACAACAGATGGTGCCCAGGTATGAGAAAGTTTAATGGGTGGGTGAATGTTATTTCGTGTATGGAAGACAGAACTGGTCTATACAGTCTTAGCATTTTTTTTTATGTCTGTTTTCACCTGTCTCTGAATACCCAGACTAACAAACTCCTCAGAACTTTATTTTTTTTCCACCTTTTGTCTATGTGAATATTTTGATGAGACTGGTTTTGAATATTGTGTGTATATACACTACCGTTCAAAAGTTTGGGGTCACATTGAAATGTCCTTATTTTTGAAGGAAAAGCACTGTACTTTTAAATGAAGCTAACTTTAAACTAGTCCTAACTTTAAACAAATATACTCTATACATTGCTAATGTGGTAAATGACTATTCTAACTGCAAATGTCTAGTTTTTGGTGCAATATCTACATAGGTGTATAGAGGCCCATTTCCAGCAACTATCACTCCAGTGTTCTAATGGTACAATG
The DNA here is from genome assembly GCA_037952925.1 of Lithobates clamitans. NCBI lineage: Eukaryota > Metazoa > Chordata > Amphibia > Anura > Ranidae > Lithobates > Lithobates clamitans. Next base: position 716,579 of record JBBGZY010000355.1, on the reverse strand, counting down.
TGTTTGCTCATTGGCTCAGAAGGCTAATTGATGATTAGCAAACCCTTGTGCAATCATGTTCACACATCTAAAAACAGTCTAGCTCCTTCCAGAAGCTACAAAACTGACCTTCCTGTGAGCAGATTGAGTTTCTGGAGCATCACATTTGTGGGGTCAATTAAACGCTCAAAATGGCCAGAAAAAGAGAACTTTCATCTGAAACTCGACAGTCTATTCTTGTTCTTAGAAATGAAGGCTATTCCATGCGAGAAATTGCAAAGAAATTGAAGATTTCCTACAACGGTGTGTACTACTCCCTTCAGAGGACAGCACAAACAGGCTCTAACCAGAGTAGAAAAAGAAGTGGGAGGCCGCGTTGCACAACTAAGCAAGAAGATAAGCACATTAGAGTCTCTAGTTTGAGAAACAGACGCCTCACAGGTCCCCAACTGGCATCTTCATTAAATAGTACCCGCAAAACACCAGTGTCAACATCTACAGTGAAGAGATGGCTGCGGGATTTTGGGCTTCAGGGCAGAGTGGCAAAGAAAAAGCCATATCTGAGACTGGCCAATAAAAGAAAAAGATTAAGATGGGCAAAAGAACACAGACATTGGACAGAGGAAGACTGGAAAAAAGTGTTGTGGACGGATGAATCCAAGTTTGAGGTGTTTGGATCACAAAGAAGAACGTTTGTGAGACGCAGAACAAATGAAAAGATGCTGAAAGAATGCCTGACGCCATCTGTTAAGCATGGTGGAGGTAATGTGATGGTCTGGGGTTGCTTTGGTGCTGGTGAGGTGGGAGCTTTGTACAGGGTAAAAGGGATTCTGAATAAGGAAGGCTATTACTCCATTTTGCAACGCCATGCCATACCCAGTGGACAGCGCTTGATTGGAGCCAATTTCATCCTACAACAGGACAATGACCCTAAACACACCTCCAAATTGTGCAAGAACTATTTACAGCAGAAGCAGGCAGCTGGTATTCTATCGGTAATGGAGTGGCCAGCACAGTCACCAGATCTGAACCCCATTGAGCTGTTGTGGGAGCAGCTTGACCGTATGGTACGCCAGAAGTGCCCATCCAACCAATCCAACTTGTGGGAGCTGCTTCTAGAAGCGTGGGGTGCAATTTCTCCAGCTTACCTCAATAAATTAACAGCTAGAATGCCAAAGGTGTGCAATGCTGTAATTGCTGCAAAAGGAGGATTCTTTGATGAAAGCAAAGTTTGATGTAAAAACAATGTTATTTCAAATACAAATCATTATTTCTAACCTTGTCAATGTCTTGACTCTATTTTCTATTCATTTCACAACGTATGGTGGTGAATAAGTGTGATTTTTAATGGAAAACACAAAATTGTTTGGGTGACCCCAAACTTTTGAACGGTAGTGTGTATATATATATATATATATATATATATATATAAAATGAAATTGTAAGTGCGAATGATAAGGGCTCCGTTTGGAATCTTGGAGGCAGTGGAAAAGGATATGTGCCTCTCTGTCAAAAAGCAAATTCAGTTGACCCTTTGAATGAGATTAGGCCAATCGTTGTGATTGAAACAAACCTGTGGGTATAAGGCTGCGTTTCCACTGGCGCAACTCCAATGTCGCATGATTTAGAGTGTGACTGTGAGATGCAACTTTAGTGCGTCTGTGGTGTGGTTTTGAATGCGACTTTGATCCAGAGTCGTATCAGAGTGGTGCAGGTACCTTTTCAGAGTCACTGAAACTTTGAGTTGCATAGATTGGAACAGGTGCTATTGAAATCAATGGGCTGCGAGTTGTAATGCGACTTTGTGTCCAAAGTCGCATGATAAATTACATCAGTGGAAACGGAAACTAAATCACACTGAATGATCTTGGGTATGAATCTTTCTTCTTTGCAATTACTAACTGGTGATTGTAAGTTTTGTAAGTAGACCTGGGAGCATTGGCTATAATGTAACAGATACAAATCATATTGCAAATAAGTGTGCCTCAGTTGACTGCCTTCTATATTCCAAGCATTCATATACTTTCATGATTATCCAAGTTTGCGCTAATCATTCTTGAGATAACAAAAGTAATAGCCCTACTTTAAGCCATTTTTAGAATATTTCGGAAAAGTCCACAGGGGAGATTGAACAAGAGTTTGGGAAAATCTCCAGGCTGACTTGAAGGACTATCGTCACGAACAGGGAAAATATTGTCCAGACAAGTAGTGAAAAGCAGCAACAGTGACAGGGGCGGTACCTGTCAACCCAATCACGGTCCAGAGAGTAGCTACCTCTGGAGGAGAAACCTATAAAAGTTTTGGAAACCAGGTCAGGGTCCAAGCCTCTGTAAGGATGGGTAATAGAATCGCTTCAAAGTGGGGGTCTGAATGGGGTAAACCCTATGAAATGACCCCAAGGGAAGAGATAGATAAATATGGGCCCTGGGTGGTAAAATATATGCGTGAGTGGGATAGGTGGACGAAAATGAGTTTTTCCAGTAAAGGTACATTTAAACTTAAAGTATGGGAAGATCTGTACCGTGCTCACCACAAAAAGATGACACGGCCATATGAAAAAGATACTTCATTTATAAGGATGCTGGAGTCAGCGAATAAAACAGAGGAAATTAATGTTATTACTATGGGATTTAAGAAGAAATCATTCCAAACAATGCTTGAACGTAGGGACAGGCAGGAACCAACACAACCCTCAACAAGTGGTGACAGTGATTTTCAGAGAGACAAGGACTTGGGCCTTATGCAGTTGCCCAGCCCTTGTCAGCAGAGTGCTCATGGGCTGACATGAATTGTCACCTTTCAGTGGTGGACAAAAAGGGAGAGCTACAACACAAGTCTGATACCCCAGTAAAATGTGCATTACAGGGGGATTGTGAGGTACAGGAAGAGGAAGGCAGAGTAGCAGGACATGGAGACGAAATGGCCATGCTGGCATTAAGGGAGGAAGGTCTCCAGGCAGAAGGGACACTTTCTGTCCCGCTGACGGGAGAGGATTTGAAATTAAAATTCATTGATAGAAGCTGTAGTAAGCGCACGGGAAAAACGCAGCTAATCTTTGCGGCCAGGTGGTTAGCAAAACAGTATGAACATTTGAAAGTGCAAAACACATCCCTAAAAGAAGCGCTAGAAATAGCCAAAGGTAACATCCATACTTTAGAAGCTTCTATGTTAAATTCTGAGGCTATCCACCAGCAATTAGTACTAAAAAACCAAAGATTAAGTTCATCTGTTGGGAGAAAGACTGGAGGATGCAGAAAGAGAGGTGAAACCATGCCACCTGTCACCTGCCAGGAGCCATTGGCTCAGTTTTCAGATAGAGAAGATAACAGGGTAACTGATTTGGGTAGGTCTGAGTTCAGAGGGACATCCTCCACACCTAAGGTATGTACCAACAAGAATAAATCCCAGGAAGGTAAGAACTCTTGCCCCTATATTTTGTAAGCCGCAGGTAAAAGCTACTAATCCAGAAAAGGCCATCCCACATTCTCAGTTGTCTAAAACAAAGCCTTTTGTTAAGAGATGTTGTACCACTTTAGATAAGATAAAATGTCACATATGTGGTTTATTTGGCCACATCGTGAGATTCTGTCCTTCCAGTTCCAGTCAAAAAGTTGGTAAACATAATTCATATAGGACTACAAGACGTGATTATGAAGTGTACTCAGTGTGCTTTGCAAAGGGGCCTAGGTGTAAGAAGTATGAACCACCTAGGTCATGGGTCCCATTCCAAAATCCTGAGAATGCATCCATACAGTCTGAGAAGGGGCTAATGAAATGAGATGGATCTCTGAAAGAATTTCAACCTTACCAAACAGATGTTATGGGTTTAAGAAGAAGTACAGGTTATTATAGAAAACATGCTGATATATGTGACGTCTAGAGGTCAACTTTGACCTAGCTAATTGTGTGAGTGTGTGTGGAATATGCAATATATGTTGTGTCGTGTGACATTTGTTCTCAGCTGCTGACAGCCCACCCAAATGACCCCCCATCTTTCTCACCAAGTCTGTGAAAATGTAAAGCGAACTGTATTGACATGCAAATTACCTGAGCCAAGATAATTATCTGTAATAATGAGTTGAAATGTCTATTCACTAAAATGTATTAGTTCTGCGAGAGGTTTTCTGGTGAAGTATTATGATCTGTTGATAAATGGTACCGCTAAAAGATTTACTGCGAGATGCTAAATTTTTTTCTCACCATGGTGAATACATTTTTTTGGGGGATTTATTGGTATACCATAAAACAAAAATCCACGTGGTATTAATATGTATTAAGTAATACATATTAATAATAAGTTGAGCTCAACAATTTTTTGTATTTTAAAAAAAAGTGCACTGTTTATGTAATGTATATTTGTGTGTCATATGTTAATGTCTTGTTACAGGTATATAACCATTGGTTTGTTGTTTCTAGGCGAAAAATGGAATGTTTATTACTAAATTTTATTGGTGTTCTATCCCTCAGATTTGATAATTGGGTTTCTTGGCTTTCAGAACAAAAGGGAAACACAGCCTCACAGCCTCCATTAGACAACTTTATACAAAGTTGTTTTTTTTGTTTCCTGGTTTGTCGGGTTTTTAGGTTTTCATCACCATCATTTAGTTGGTGCTTTCGTTTCAGTCCGTTTGGCTATGGTTGGACTAAACTTGGGTATGTGTGGTATGTTCTGATGCAACATGTATGGAGCTCTGGTATGAACGAGCTTCTTTGCTCCACTGATTAGCCATGTTGATACTTGTAGTTCCATGGATTTAACTGTTAAGGGTCGGCTATTACATGTTATCTCACAAGACTTGTGTTTAAGACTGCTCTACCCCTCTGCTGTTATTATAATTAGTTACACACCCAGCCATGCCTGGCTGTTCCAGCTCTGCTCTTTGCCTTAGGCTAAGGTATGTTAATGTCCCTAGCAATCTGTGTGTTCCCAAGTGTATTTGAAACCTGCTTCCTGCCCAGTGTCACTGTTTTTAAGTGGCTATTTGTTATCAATTGTCTAATGTGTCTGTGGCATATCTGTCACTAATATCTGTGTGTTTCAAGGCACACTAGTCGGCTTGTGTACCCGCTACTGTTCAGTGATCCTGGTGCCTCAGTGCTGCAAGGGATTTTTTTTTGCTTTGCTCTTTGGGCAGTTGTGTTTGGTAGCAGCAGTTCCTCGAGCTGGATACACATTATGCAATTTTTGTTGTTCAGTTTCCTTTAGATTTACCTTCAGATGTGTAGTATGAGGGCCTGCCTGATGGCATACAAGTTGAGTGTATAGGTCTGGCCTCGTATTGTATAGTTTTGGGTAAGTCTGGAGAAGAGTTGTGCAGGAAGATTGTGTGGGGTATTACCAGCTCTTGGCTGTTCCAAGGACTAGGGATGAGCTTCGAGCGAACAATTTGGGGTGTTCGCGGCAAATTCGAAAGCCGCAGAACACCCTTTAAAAGTCTATGGGAGAAATCAAAAGTGCTAATTTTAAAGGCTTATATCAATGGTATTGTCATAAAAAGTGTTTGGGGACCTGGGTCCTGCCCCAGGGGACATGGATCAATGCAAAACAAAAGTTTTAAAAACGTCCGTTTTTTCGGGAGCAGTGATGGTACACTACCTCAGGGAGTCTACTGCACATCTTCCCCTGTCCTTGGAATAGATATAGCAGGGACACAAGGGCCTATTACCCCAGAGAAAGGTTTTATAGCAAACCTGACATCCCCTTACACCTACTGAAACTTCCGTTGGGATTCGGGGAGGAGTTAAAAGTTGGGTAGTTAGGTAGTTTGGGCAACAGGTAGATAGTGCCAACAGTTTGTGCAGGGCGTGAATAGAAGGGCCCTGATTATGATCTAAGGGGAGGAGGGTGGTACAAAAATAATAGTGGCTGGGAATATGGAGCTGGCTGAGGTAACATTTTAGGTGGAGGCGGGGTAGGCTTCCCGGAATAAAGGTTTTTTTTTAGGGATCACCTAGGTCTGAAAAGGGTAGGGCCTGGCTGGACATATTGCAGTGGGGGAGTTCCAGAGGTTCTGGAGCGGTCCTGATGTTGAGCATGGGAGGAGGTAACAAGGGAGCTGGAAATCAGGATGTCTTAGGAGGAGTGAAGTGTGAAGTGGACGATTTGGGTGATCTCAAGATCAAAAGAGATCAATTCAAATATCTCAAACAAAGGTTTCTTAGTGGGAAAAGTTCATTCAGGTACAGTCTTAGGGCCACAGCTTTAGTAAACTCCACCCTGTTGCTGTCCTGATGTGGGTAGCTATTAAGAGATCGATGTAGAGTATTGTGCACATTTAAAAGAGGACCCTAGAACTATATTTTTCTTTTTGTTGTTTTGAGAAAAAGCCTCTAAAATGAGTTTGAGCAATAAAATGCATTTGGGTTTGACTAAATTTTAAGAGTTTTTGGCAACCATTGTTTTATTCTCCTTTTTTAAATATTTTTTTGTACCCGACTTGTAAATTTTTAGTGACAGTGATCCTGTTCACCTGTTGATCACTAATATGGGAGAGGAGTTATCTATTTTTTTTTTTTTTTGATCCTTTTTGTTTCTATTTTTTTGCTAAGTTGCTGCTGCAACAGCTGCAATGTATTATTTTTCAACACACTTTATAATAATTTTTCAGGACAGTTATATATTGTTCGTTTGTTTTTATAAATGCAGATTCAATGCTCTTTTACATAAAGTGCTGGGTTGAAGCAGCATTAAACCTGTATGTTTGTTTTTTAAATGTTTTATTTTTTTTATATTCTTTCTCGTTCCTACTTTCTTTGTTTCATATTCTTATCTTTAATTACTTTAAGTGATGGTATTGTCATAAAAAGTGTTTGGGGACCTGGGTCCTGCCCCAGGGGACATGGATCAATGCAAAAAAAAAGTTTTAAAAACGTCCGTTTTTTCGGGAGCAGTGATTTTAATAATGCTTAAAGTGAAACAATAAAAGTGTAATATTCCTTTAAATTTCATACCTGGGGGGTGTCTATAGTATGCCTGTAAAGGGGTGCATGTTTCCCGTGTTTAGAACAGTCTGACAGCAAAATTACATTTCAAAGGAAAAAAAGTCATTTAAAACTACTCGCGGCTATTAATGAATTGCCGGTCCGACAATACACATAAAAGTTCATTGATAAAAACGGCATGGAAATTCCCCACAGGGGAACCCCGAACCAAAATTTAAAAAAAAATGCCGTGGGGGTCCCTAAAAATTCCATACCAGGCCCTTCAGGTCTGGTGTAGATATTAAGGGGAACCCCGGTCCAAAATTTAAAAAAAAAAATGGCGTGGGGTCCCCCTCAATATCTATACCAGACCCTTTAGGTCTGGTATGGATTTTAAGGGGAACCCCGCGCCAAAATTTAAAAAAATTGGCGTGGGGTCCCCCAAAAAATCCATACCAGACCCTTATCCGAGCACGCAACCTGGCAGGCCGCAGGAAAAGAGGGGGGACGAGAGAGCGCCCCCCCTCCTGAACCGTACCAGGCCACATGCCTTCAACATTGGGAGGGTGCTTTGGGGTAGCCCCCCAAAACACCTTGTCCCCATGTTGATGGGGACAAGGGTCTCATCCCCACAACCTTTGCCCGGTGGTTGTGGGGGTCTGCGGGGACCCCCAGATCCCAGCCCTCCCCCCTGTGTGAAATGGTAAGGGGGTACTTACCCCTACCATTTCACAAAAAAACTGTCAAAAATGTTAAAAATGACAAGAGACCGTTTTTGACAATTCCTTTATTTTAAATGCTTCTTCTTTCTTCTATCTTCTATCTTCCTTCGGTTTCTTCCTCCATCTTCTTCTTCTTCTTCTGGTTCTTCCTCCGGTGTTCTCATCCGGCATCTCCTCCGCGGCATCTTCTTCTCTTCATCTTCTTCTCTGGGCCGCTCCGCATCCATGATGGCATGGAGAGAGGCTCCCGCTGTGTGACGCTTCTCCTCTTCTGACGGTTCTTAAATAACGGAGGGCGGGGCCACCCGGTGACCCTGCCCCCCTCTGATGTCACGGGGAATGCCACAGGGAAGTCCCTTTCAAAGTCTCCGTGCATCAGAGGGGGGCGGGGTCACCGGGTGGCCCCGCCCTTCGTTATTTAAGAACCATCAGAAGAGAAGCGTCACACAGCGGGAGCCTCCCTTCATGCCATCATGGATGCGGAGCGGGCCAGAGAAGAAGATGAAGAGAAGAAGATGCTGCGGAGGAGATGCCGGATGAGTACACCGGAGGAAGAACCAGAAGAAGAAGATGGAGGAAGAAACCGAAGGAAGATAGAAGTGATTAAAATCACTGCTCCCGAAAAAACGTCAGTTTTTAAAACTTTTTTGCATTGATCCATGTCCCCTGGGGCAGGACCCAGGTCCTCAAACACTTTTTATGACAATAACTTGCATATAAGTCTTTAAAATTAGCACTTTTGATTATTCATGTTCGTGTCCCATAGACTTTAACGGTGTTCGCGTGTTCAAGCGAATTTTTTGCCTGTTCGCAAGTTCTGGTGCGAACCGAACAGGGGCGTGTTCGGCTCATCCTTACCAAGGACCCTCACTTTGGTTATATGTGTGGGTATGCCGTATTCTTCTTAGTTAATACCTATAGGTGTCCTTCCAGTCCTAGACTCCTTGTGTACCTTAACTAGTTGTCTGTGTCCTGCATGCCAGGAAGACCAGTGCCCCATTGTTGCACTATGCCTCTGTCATTCATGTGAGTCCTATCTGAATAGTGTAGACAGTTTATTTTGTATGAGTGAAGGATAACATGGTCTGATTACCGAATTGATAAAGGAGGGAGAAGGTGTGCAGCTTCTATAAAGAATTAAGTGTACCTGTTGGCAGGTGGTTTTCTATCCAGGTATTCAGACTATTTCCCATACTTGGGATAAAGAGAGGCTTAATGGAGACTGCCGTTGGAGCTGGAGATGGGGCGCTGGGTACATTAAAACATTATGGAACTGGAGATGCTCAAGACCACATTGGGAGGTCTTGTGCTATATATCAGGGAAGCGGTTAGGAAAACCAACTTGCTCTGTCCAGCATCACTTTGCAAGGACAGGCAGGGTGGGTAGTATCCAGGTTGCCTATGAGTCGTAATAGATTGGTGGATGACTCAGTTCCAGGATCGTCAAAATCTAACTTGCACTGTTCTCATCCCTAATGGCAGGGATGGAACATTGTGCAGATATCACGGTCAATTTGGGTACTATCCTATCAGACTTTACTGTGTTACACCCTGGAGTCCATCTTGTTCTGATGGTCTAAGTCTGGATAGCCTCAGATGACTGGTACTGATGAGTGCTGGAGAAAGGAAGGTATTGTGCTATGGGAAAAGGCAACAATGCTGGCACAGGAGGGGGTCATGTCTAATGGATGCCAGGGTAGTGTCCCAACTGGTCCTAAACAAAGTTAAAAATACTTGAGACCTGAGACAATGGTATTGGTGCTGGTATCGAATGTCCAGTGATGCCCTATATTCTGCATATGGGTTAAACTGTACTCAGCATGGTACACTACCTCAGGGAGTCTACTGCACATCTTCCCCTGTCCTTGGAATAGATATAGCAGGGACACAAGGGCCTATTACCCCAGAGAAAGGTTTTATAGCAAACCTGACATCCCCTTACACCTACTGAAACTTCCGTTGGGATTCGGGGAGGAGTTAAAAGTTGGGTAGTTAGGTAGTTTGGGCAACAGGTAGATAGTGCCAACAGTTTGTGCAGGGCGTGAATAGAAGGGCCCTGATTATGATCTAAGGGGAGGAGGGTGGTACAAAAATAATAGTGGCTGGGAATATGGAGCTGGCTGAGGTAACATTTTAGGTGGAGGCGGGGTAGGCTTCCCGGAATAAAGGTTTTTTTTTAGGGATCACCTAGGTCTGAAAAGGGTAGGGCCTGGCTGGACATATTGCAGTGGGGGAGTTCCAGAGGTTCTGGAGCGGTCCTGATGTTGAGCATGGGAGGAGGTAACAAGGGAGCTGGAAATCAGGATGTCTTAGGAGGAGTGAAGTGTGAAGTGGACGATTTGGGTGATCTCAAGATCAAAAGAGATTAATTCAAATATCTCAAACAAAGGTTTCTTAGTGGGAAAAGTTCATTCAGGTACAGTCTTAGGGCCACAGCTTTAGTAAACTCCACCCTGTTGCTGTCCTGATGTGGGTAGCTATTAAGAGACCGATGTAGAGTATTGTGCACATTTAAAAGAGGACCCTAGAACTATATTTTTCTTTTTGTTGTTTTGAGAAAAAGCCTCTAAAATGTGTTTGAGCAATAAAATGCATTTGGGTTTGACTAAATTTTAAGAGTTTTTGGCAACCATTGTTTTATTCTCCTTTTTTTAAATATTTTTTTGTACCCGACTTGTAAATTTTTAGTGACAGTGATCCTATTCACCTGTTGATCACTAATATGGGAGAGGAGTTATCTATTTTTTTTTTTTTTTTTGATCCTTTTTGTTTCTATTTTTTTGCTAAGTTGCTACTGCAACAGCTGCAATGTATTATTTTTCAACACACTTTATAATCATTTTTCAGGACAGTTATATATTGTTCGTTTGTTTTTATAAATGCAGATTCAATGCTCTTTTACATAAAGTGCTGGGTTGAAGCAGCATTAAACCTGTATGTTTGTTTTTTAAATGTTTTATTTTTTTTATATTCTTTCTCGTTCCTACTTTCTTTGTTTCATATTCTTATCTTTAATTACTTTAAGTGATGGTACCAGTCCATTAACTGATAATGTTCTAACTTCTTCTATATCTTTAAAAGTAAATGTATTAGTCTTCTGGAACTTTTGTTTGAATATCAGAGATAAGCTGTGAATTGTAAGGCTTTACCGTTTCTGCCTGACTCCGTTTTTAGAAGTCCAGTGGGTCCTATAGAATGGTTTCCTGAAACACACAAGTACCATATTTCACAAAGTATCCCTGGACATGCAGGTCTTATGTCTTAATATAATTCTACCTCCCCTAGTCTGCCTACTGCTTTCACCTGAGCCCAGTGAACAGGTGTGGTGAACCCAGGGACCTGGCAATAGCAGGCAGTGTTGACTATCCCTACCATCAAGGGCCAGGGATGATACTGGCTGTTGCTCAGACTCTGTATCCTGTGGGGATCCCACTTTACTCGTCCACATTACACCCCTTATAAGTATTTAGCCTCAATGGCCACACTACTCCTGTCTGGCATTCCTCCAATAACTGTACACTGACATTCTCTTTTTTTTTTGTATTCATGCAAGACTGTCTGGAGGCCCGCCCTACCACCACCTGAAGAAGCAACAAAAACCACCACGACATATCTTGAGACCAAGGGACAATGACTAGACTGTCCTTGACTTTCCTTCACCATGCTGAACAGTGCTGCCTTGTGGTCCGATCCAATCTTTGCAAACATCACACAGCATTCCCAAGTTATGAAACGAAAAGATGCCAGGATCCCACCATCAATGTTGGAGTTCCGCTCTTCCAAGGCAAAGGGCAAAGAAACATTGTATACGCAAAGTATACGCACTAATGGTTCGGATGTGAAGTCTCAAAGGCACCAGGATTGCTTTGCTGTCTCAAGTCTACCTTGATGGGTTCTGGCGTGTTCAAGAAAGGAAGAGGAGGCCTGGTGGTGGGGAAGGATCAGGGCTTGTGGACTGTTGTGGGTGGGTACAGGATCATTGAGGGAGGGCATAAGTTCAAGAATGAACTTTCAGGGGGGACTGTGTTGGAGATTTGGGCCCTAAAGGTGATGGACTTTATTAATAATGTGACTTACAGTGATCTTTCATTGACTCTATAGTTTCAGAACATGTTTAGAATAAACATAGACATCTTACCCTGCTGTGGAATGTTCTCTGGAGTAGCTATCTGACCATTTGGTAGCATAATAATGTCACTTCAAAGGAGGTGGGAGGTGGGAAGGGAACAGGAATACCCTGGTCATAAAATAATAGCTGGTGTCCTAGCTTAAGTGAGCCCCTCACCCCATCTGGCTTATGTGAGGGAATAAGACTCTTCAACCTCCCACCCTTGAAGGAATGTGGCAATGCCTTAGCATATGGAAGGGGGGGGTGAGGAGGGGTGGGGTTTTACAAGTGGATATACCAGAATACAGACCCCTGGCTCAGTCTATTTGGTTTGTGCTCTAAGAAGCATGGGGATGTAAGTTTTTTCTGTAAATGTACCTCTTACACTTTTCTTAGTGTGTGACTTCATCTTTTCTGTAACTTTTCCTATCCTACAATTTGTCCTGATGTATTTATAGCACTTGAATGTCCTTTATAACAATATTACAAGTTTATTTTCTGTACAATAGTAAGTTTGAATAAATTTGATTGGTAAACTTTTCGCACAGTTACATACATAGTAACATAGTTAGTAAGGTTGAATAAAGACACCAGTCCATCCAGTTCAACCTAAGTGAGTGTGGGTGTGTGTCTACAATTATCCCAATTTATTTAAGGTACCCATACAGCACCGTCAAATTACGCAGCGCTCCACATATACATTGCACACTCACATCGGTCCCTACCCTCAATGAGCCCACAATCCAAGGTCCCCAACTCACATTCTATACTAGGGCCAATTTTGGACAGAAGCCAATTAACCTACCAGCATGTCTTTGGAGTGTGGGAGGAAACCGGAGTACCCGGAGGAAACCCACGCAGGCACAGGGAGAACATGCAAACTCCAGGCAGGTAGTGTTGTGGTTGGGATACGAACCAGCGACCCTTTTTACTGCTAGGCAAGAGTGCTACCCACTATACCACTGTGCCGCCAGTTATTATTCGTTCTTAATTTAATTGGTTATAGCTGCAACCGCATGGGTCAGTTCTTATATAGACAAGGTTGTATTCACTTACTTGATGTATCAATAAGCGTGTAAGTGAGGTAGGTATAAAGATCTCCACAACAGCCAGCTCTTCATACTCACTTAAAACTTGTACGGGTGTGAGCGAAGAAACCGGTAGAAGGGCCGTTGGTTACAAATCGAATCCATTGACAGCCAAACATCCCTGCCTTTGCCAACCTTAATCGAGTGCAATCAGTTCCCAATTGACAGAGGGGAGATCCCTACACCTGAGGTGGCATTTCATCACGGACATCTAAAGAGCATAGCACATCTTATCCCTGCGCTTGATTCCCAGGGCCAGATAGCGCTCCTATATCATCAGAGTTCGCAAGGTGAGAAAACAAATCAATGGCCCCCACAGCTCTCCTTATGGTCAGAAGCTGGACCCAGGATGGGTCATTATAGGCAATGTTTGCCTAGAAAATGGTCACAAACCAACCAGTGTGAACTCTCTTTTTAAAAGGACATTAGAGCCAGGGCATCTATCCCTTTTCCAACCTTGCCCCAACAGATTTATCATAAAAGAGAAACCTGTGAGTGTCATACATTCGAACCTTTAAACTAGCAATTTTCCCTGCGATAAACACAAAGATCCCTTGGGATGCTCAGTTTTCCAAAAGACAAAAGAAGACCACAAAATTGCTCTATCTATTGAAGATCATATCTTCTTTAAAATAATGTAACAGGAATTCTACAAAAATTATGCAAACAGCTGGGTAGCACCCCTGCCTTTCAAAATACAGAGACCATGTCTTCCTAACAGACTACAGGCTCTAAAACACTTTACTTCTCTCAGCCACAATTTTCAAAGGAAACCAGAAATGATAGAGCATTTCTTCTCATTCATGAGTAATATGTTTGAAGACAGCCATGCAGAGGTGGCCCCACCACTGAAAGAGAAAGAAGAGTGCTGGTACCTACATATCTTTGGTGTTTACCACCCCAAGAAGTCAGGAAAAATCTGCGTAGTATTTGATTCCAGCTCCCAGTACGAAGGAATCTCTCTCAACGACTTCCTTTAAAAAGGATCAGATCTCAACAGCATTGCCTTAGTTGCTGACATACAACAAATGTTTCACAGTTTTCAAGTCAAGGAAGAACACAGGAACTTCCTGAGATTCTTCTGGTTTAGGGATAACAACCCCACTAAAGACGTTATAGAATACCGCATGAAAGTGCATGTTTTTGGCAATAGCCCATCCCCTGCTGTTGCTATCGATGGACTTAAAGCACAATTTTTTTTAACTTCACTTTATCCCCATTAGCGCTATGAACAGATGCTCAAATAAAAATGAAAAAACATTTTTTTGTGCTGTATTTACTGTAGAATCTGTCTGTATTGTGGCACTTCTTGTTCGTCAATACCGCGGGAGTAGGTGTGTATTTTTGTTTTCCCCTGAGGAGCACTGTCTCCTGGAAGCTAAGTGTCATGCTTCCCATGAGTCAGTGCGGAACGCCGCTGCAAAATCCAGTTGTTCTGACGATATGGGTCCCCCATCAGATAATGCCCGGGCTGGACTGTGCATGCGCAAACGGAACAGCTGAAAATTGCAGAGGATGAACCGCTGTTTATCATCCTGTGAGATTTTCGGCGGTTCTGTTTGCACATGCGCTGTGCCTGCGCAGTCCAGCCCGGGCATTATCCGACGGGGGACCCATAACGATAAGACAGTGAGCATGCGCGGGAACGAGCTGCATTCACCGCATCCCGGAAATCAATGCTTGTGGGCTTCACATGCCCACAAGCAAGATGGAACCAGCCATCATAAGATTTTATAAGTTCATTTTATAAACGAAAACGGAAATTGGGGTAATTAATACACCAAACAAGTGAGTGTTATATAGTGTTTAGCAAAGTGTCAGAATGGCTGAAAAAAAAAAGAATGGTCGGCAGGACCTCCGCTTTAAGCTATCTGCCCAAGAAGGTGAAAAAGACTATGGGCAAGATGTTAGATGGTTCATTGAGAGAGACTTCTATGTAGATGATGGCCTGAAGTCACTTGCATCACCTGAGGTTGCAATCAGTCTATTTAAAAGGACCCAAACCACACTTGCCTGTTCAAACCTTAGGTTGCATACGATTTCTTCAAACAGCAAGGCTGTTATGGAGGCCTTCCCCTCTCAAGATCACGCCAGTGAGTTGAAAGACCTAGACTTGGCAACAGACTCGCTACCCATGCAGGGCAGCCTAGGACTCAATTGGTATCTCAAGTCTGACACCCTCACCTTCCAGGTCGACCAGGAGCCAAAGCCTTTTACACTGGTAAAAGTAAACAGTCTGTATGACCCACCCGGGTTTGCGGCACCAGTGACCATCCAAGGTAAGATTCTGCTCAGAGAGCTTATTGCAGACACGTGTGATTGGGATTCTCCACTCACTCCTGAAAAACGCACATATGTACTGATGGAGCCTGAATCTGATGCAGAAATCCGCCCCCAGGTTTCTGCACTACACACCACAGTTTCTAACAAATTGTTGGGATCCAAGCGCTTTCATAGATTCTTCACTTGGAAGTCTTTACACAGAGCTATAACCTGCCTAATTCGCATAGCCAGATTTTTTAAAGCCACGTCTACAGGATCAAGGCATTGCAAAGGTTGGCACTATTGTCGCAAGGCGTACACAGTGGATGAGATCACACAGGCAAAATTTTTTTATTATCCATTGTATTCAACAAGAGACTTATGCACCAACACTAGAATGCCTTCAAAAACACACAAATGTTCCAAAAGACTGTCCTCTAAAGAAACTCGATCCCTTTGAAGACAGCAAACCTACCTTGGAACCTGGCACCATTGTTCTCGGGAAAGACTCTCTTAGTCGAAGAGGAACCAATGGCCCTTGGGCCTGATAACCCAAGTGTTTCCAAGCAAAGATGGGAAAATCAGGAAAGTTGAGGTTAAGGTCATTAGGCAAGACGAGCCTAAACTTTTCCTCAGACCTGTGTCCGAACTAATTTTACTACTCTCCCCAGAGGGACCACCATAGTTGGTATCCATGGTATACCAGGCGGGGAGTGTCATGCCTTCAGCAAGTGTTTCTTATTCTCTTTTGTTTAATTGTTGAATATGCTAATGGTATGCAAATTAAATTGTAATATCGCCATCTAATGGTTCTTTTACATACTTAGTATCTGTAAATAATTTACTGACGGTAGGTAGAGATTGTTGCTTAAAAAGGCACCGTAGCCTCCCATAATTCCTGTGGGCTATACCATGAGGTCTGAGAGACAGCCCCCAGTAGCCATCTTCCATCTTCTCCAGAGGACTCCACACCTATTCAGCTGCAATTCTAATGTCAGCGGAAACATCGCCGGTGTGTTTATAACCCCTTTCCCTAGTTAGACTAGTGTGTTAGGACTGTATATTTGTATATTGTGTATACTGATTGTATGTTATTTCCTTTATTTCAGTTTTACTCTAACTTCCCTGCAATAAAAGTTGAAAAAAGGACCTTGTGCCTGCCTCAATGAGTTGTTAAGGGAGGAGAGTTAGCTGTCTGTCTAATTATACCTCAGCCATGTATAGTGAGGGCAGAACAATAACTATCTTTAGCAAATGAAAGTGCACATCAGGATTCACATGAAGGAGGGGCTTCAATCCCTTGAATGCCCCATCGCATAAGAGAATGCTCTGGACATTGGCCGGGGGGCTGGGTATGCGTCCCTACAGCACTGATTATGTACGGTTGCAGGTGCCAAAATGATTGAGTTGTGTGGTGTGAGTGAGATAAGAAGCATCCCTGTCGGCATAGAAAACACCACGGCCCACGAGGATCGACCACAGATGTTGGGACGTTGTTCACAATGTTCACAATGGCCGTTTGGTATAGGCATCTAAAGCATGGAGTGCAGTGCGGTCCACTGGAGTCGAGCCATCAGACAGCTGCAAATCAGTGGTCTTGCTATCAGACAAGGTTTTTTGGTTGAATATTCAACACAGAAAAACTAAATATAACATACTGTAATATATAAAATAATGATTACACAAGAGTTGTCACACATACATCACCCTCTCTAACATTTACAATATAGTATGATTTTACTGTGGAAAATGGAAAGGTCCAGAGCCCCACATATGCCCCCAGAGGATGCCTCATTAGGACGAAACGTCAGGACGGGCTCTGCTGATGCCACTGCGTTGCTTTGATTTTATCGAATGCTTTTAATGTCTTCTCAAATGTGAGTGATCATTTTATAATTTATCAAAAAATGCTTTACATTTTACGGTATTACACTATGTGGCCCTATTTTTTCTCCTTTTGCCATATGTCATATTGAGAGGAATTGCTCAAGAATTACGGTCACTATTCCTATGGTGGATAGCTACTGATGTCAAAAGGATCATGGATCCCTATCTGGTTTGGTCTATTTTGGAAGTCGTGGTTGCTGTTGTTTGCCTAGTTGGGTTCAACCTGTCTGGTAATCCCCTTTCCTTATGGTGGTGGATTATCTACAGACAACCAGTTCACACAGATTCACAGTCACTATGTTTGATGTCATATATAGAATGTATGCACTTTATATGCACTGACACTGTTGGTTTATACTATTTTATCATTATTGTTGTGATATTTTACTGCTGTGTATTTTTGTTTTGAATATTCATTTATCATATTCACTTTATATTGGTATAATTGTATTGCTTATTTCATCTTTATCAGCGCTGCACTATACTACCTTATTTGTTCACTTATTCACAGATTATCTGATGTTCTGGCAGTTACCATTATTTCTATAGGACAGCGCGTTTTTTTCACAATTTTTGGGTTCACATATGAACCCATTGGTTCCAAAGTGACTTTCCTGACGCCTCCATGGCAGCACACACTGGGTTGTGACTCCGCCCCCACAAACTGACAGGATTGGTTAGCTATAAATTTGAAGGGGAGACACCCCGCTGCATTCTCTTTTTTATCCTCACCTGACAGATTGGGATAAGCAAGCTGGCTCCTGTTGTCAAGATTAAGAAAAAGCCTCTTACCGCACTCGCCCCAGCAGGTTCAAGCCTCTCCTGTTTGGAAGTCCCTCCTGTACAGTCTCTAAAGGAGCTTCTATGGAGGGAACCCCCGGTCTGGTGGTCTCAGGGGGCGTCTGGACATCTGGCACAGTAAGCTTTAAAGAAGCTTCATATTTGCAGTGGTCTCCTTTCTTTTTGTTTTGCCTGTACCTTTTGTTTCTGTGTGTAGGTATGTTTCTCCTGCTCAGGGGGCTTGCTGGCACTTGCTGTCCACCGCTGTGGAACCGTCATGGCCGCTGACGCTCCTCCTCTGCTCTCCAATTGGCCTCAGTGCTAGGTGCTGCCTTGGGAGGGTTATGCCCTTCTCCAAGAAGGCGCCGAGGTGTTCGGGACGCTCTGCGCATGCGCGGGAGCGTCATTTTGCCGCGACGGCGGCGCCAAATTTAAAAACACAGGAAATTCTGTGTTTTTTGCTGAGGATTCTTACAAAATAAGCTGGATTTTGCCGTATGTTCCACGGCTTTGCCAGAAAACAACTAAGCAAGCCCAGGTAAGTTGAATCATCTGATTTAGACTGTCTACAGCCTTTAAAAAAAAAAAAAAAAAGTAATGGAATTAAAAAAAAATAAAAAATTTTTCTCTTATTACTCTTCAGTCTTACTGTCACTATTACTATGGAGACCACTGCCCGCGCAGACCACCATCAGCAAACGAGGTAAGAGGCCATCCGTCATTGGTAAGTATTGAAGAAGGGGAGAGAAAAAGAGATCCAACCACTAACGCTGCGTTTTTGGCAGCCCTACCAGGTCAAGAGCTGCAAGTTCCAGGCGTGAAGGGAGATCAAGTCACGCGTCAAGCAAGAAGTCTCGCAGAAGCCGTTCAAGATCTTCTTCCCACCACCGAAGACATAGCCGCTCACGTCACAGCCGCTCAAGACGCAGCCGCTCCCGTCATAGTCGGTCAAACCGCAGACGGTCACCTTCATCACACGGCCAGAGCCGCCACACCCGTCCTGCAGCAAACGCTTGCTGGGTATGCGGCGCGCCGGCCTTGCCAGAGAAACTAGTCTGCAGATCCTGCTTCAATGAAGCAGCAAAGGACAAAGAACTAGACGCAAGAGTCGCTACGGAGCTCATAAGAGAATTTGTGCGGGAATCCATAAGGGAGACAACGGCACCACTAATGGATAGGCCTACGCCCAGCACATCGGTAGCGGACGACCATCAACCCCAGGCATCAGAACCCTCCTCAGGAGATGAGGATCAGGACATGTCAGCAGGTTTTGATTTCTCCCTTGTACAGCCTACAGTCAAAAGTCAATTCATTGATGAACGCCCCAGTAGTTGACTCCTCCTTGATGCATCTTGCACGACATGTCACTCTGCCTATTGAAGACGCGGTTTCCTTTCGGGATGTTCTGGATCGGAAATTGGATCTGGAATTAAAAAAAGCATACTCCACTGCTGGGGGCGCGTGCAGACCAGCAATTACCACAGCAACAGTGGCTAAAGCCATATCAGGTTGGGCAACCAAGGTGGAGAAAGATCTGCATGACGGTACTGAAGTAGACAAGATAATATCTTCTCTTCAGGAGATCAATTTGGCAGGTGACTTCGTGGCAGAAGCTTCAGTGGATATTATAAGATCCTCGGCGAGATCAATGCTAGCCTCAGTCACGGCAAGAAGGGCCCTGTGGCTGAAACCATGGATGGCCGATACTGCATCTAAAACAAACTGGTGCAGAATTCCATATGATGGCTCAAACCTGTTCGGGTCTAAATTGGACACCGCTATCTCGAAGGTGACAGGAGGGAAGTCGGGATTAATTCCCTCAGACAGGAGACCCAAGGCCCAAAAGGGTCCGTCCTTCAGGCGCAACCTTCCTGAGAAATATAGGGAAGCTAGATCCTACCGTCCCGGTAGGGAGTTTAGAAGAGACTGGAAAAACACAAGACCTTCCTTCCTAAGGATGCAAAAGTCCAAGCCTACCCCGGCAGGGGAGCAGCAGAAGTCTTTTTGAAGGTTCGCCTGCCCACCCAGTACAGGTGGGCGCCAGGCTCAAGGACTTCGTACAGATTTGGTCATGCCATATAACGGACTCGTGGACTCTTTCCACAATCAAATTTGGACACAAGTGGAAGTTTATGGGCAAACTTCCGAAAAATCACTTCCAATCAACAAGACTGCCATCTTCACCAATCAAGAGGAAGTTACTATTAAAATATATAGTGGAATTGAAGGAGCAATCCTGGAGGTTCCATCAGATCAAAAGGGGAGGGGGTTCTATTCCCCACTATTTTTGGTAAAGAAGAAGACCGGAGACTTACGTCCTGTATTGGATTTAAAAAATCTCAACAGGAACATAAAATAGAAGCCTTCTAAATGGAGAGTCTGCAGTCCATACTTCTGGCTGTGAACCTGGGCGAGTGGATGCTCTCCGTAGATTTATCGGACGCTTATCTACACATTCCAATTCATCCCGCCTTTCAAAAATTCCTCCGATTTGCCATCAACAAAAGCCACTTCCAATTCCAGTGCCTTCCTTTCGGCATTTCGTCGGCTCCCAGGACATTCACCAAGGTCCTCCTACCCTTGGTTGCATTCCTCAGGGAAAAGGGTCTGCGAGTCCACCATTATTTGGATGACATCCTGCTCTTGGCAGAAGATCAAAGAACTTTGCTATGTCATCAGAGAATCTTACTCACGACTCTCCAGGACTTCGGGTGGCTAATCAACTGGAAAAAGAGCAGTCTACGACCCACACAAAACATGGTATTTCTGGGAGCGGATCTGAACACCAAATTGAACAGGGTACAACTCCCTCAGGAGAAGATTCAGCCTCTAGTACAGAAGATGCGGAGATTACTATCAGCGAGGCATCTTCCAGCCAGAATCTGCTTGAGTGTGCTAGGGTCCATGGCTGCAACCCTGCCCATGGTGCAGTGGTCACAATGGCACATGAGAGTCCTGCAAAACTCCTTTCTGAGGCAGTGGGATGGAGTATCGATGCGTCAGACCATTACCATCTCCAGACCAATGAAGCAATCAGTGTGGTGGTGGACACACTTGACCAACCTCAGGAAATACAAGTTGATAGTTCCCCTAGATCCGATAATAGTTACTTCGGATGCCTGTCAGAGCGGCTGGGGAGCCCACTGTCAAGATCGAGCAGCACAGGGCCGATGGCAGTTCCGGGCCCAGGATATAGTATTGAATATACTGGAACTCAGGGCAGCCTTCCAGGCCCTCATGGCATTTGCACCAGTCCTCAGAGGGAAGAACGTGCTTATCCGGATGGACAACAAGGTGGCAGTGTCCTACATCCAGAAGCAAGGGGGTACCAAGAGTCTCACACTGTTGGAGGAAGTCCGTCCTATCACAGGCACACCTAGCAGACTTAAAAGCAATATATGTTCCCGCGGCACAGAACATGTTAGCCGATTACTTGAGTCGAGAGACTCTTTCCAACAACGAATGGTCCCTGAGTCTCCAGGCCTTTTCTCTTCTTACGGAGACATGGTGAGTGCCAGAGATCGACTTAGCAGCCACTCCTGCGAATACGAAGTGTCAGAGGTTTCTGTCCAGAGCATCTTTCCCTTCAGCCGAAGGGATAGATTGTCTAATTCACCCATGGAACTTCAAGTTGGGGTACATATTCCCGCCAACTCCGTTAATTGCAAGATTCCTATCCAGGCTTCGGAGATCTTCAGCCACGGTAATCGCGGTAATCCGTCTTTGGCCGAGAAGACCATGGTTCACGACCCTATTGCAGCTCAGCCTTCAACCTCCAATCCTTCTTCTGGTAACTCCGGATTTACTATTTCAAGGCCAATTTCTACATCCAGCTCCAGAGAAGTTGCATCTGACGGCATGGAAGTTGAGAGGGTTAGGTTAAGGGAACAAGGCTGCTCACAGGAAGTAATATCAACCCTGATGCAAGCCAGGAAAAGTACCACCAACACCACCTATACAAGAATTTGGAACAAATTCTTTACAATGGCGCAGCAGAAGGGATGGGATCCTATTGCTCCAGAACCTTCTCAAATCCTAGAGTTCCTCCAGTCAGGAGTCAACAAAGGTCTAAGTTCAAGTACCCTTAAGGTACAAGTATCCGCCTTGTCGGCTAAAACAGGCACCAGATGTGCATTACATCCACTGGTTATCCAATTCCTGAGAGCCTGTCTAAAAATCAAACCTCCTAAGAAACCAGTTTTTCCATCATGGGATCTCTCAGTAGTTCTCGATGCCTTCACCGATCCTCCTTTTACTCCATCTGAATCAATATCTCTGTGGGATCTGACTCTAAAACTGTCTTTTCTCATTGCAATTACATCAGCAAAGAGGGTATCTGAAATCCAAGCACTAATGGCATCAGAACCTTATTTAGTATTCTTCCCTGATAAGGTAGTATTAAGACCTTCAGACCACTTCATCCCGAAGGTAGCAACTTCCTTCCACTACAACCAAGATATTGTCTTACTATCCTTCACTAATGATCAGGGTGAACCTCATCCTCTGGATGTTAAAACTACCATCAATAGTTACCTGGCGGCTACAAATTCTTTTAGGAAGTCGGATACCCTCATGGCCATTCCACATGGAAACAGACGAGGTCAAGCGGCTACTTCATGTACTATCGCCTCCTGGTTAGTCAAGTCCATCAAGAAGGCATACTCCATGCGTCATATGGCACATCCTGAAGGCATCAGGGCTCACTCGACCAGGGCAGTGCCTACCTCCTGGGCAGCGTATTGCAGGGTTTCACCGGAGACTATTTGCAAAGCAGCAACTTGGTCCTCCAGACATACCTTTTATTTCTCACTATAGAGTAGATTTTGCTCACTTGGCTATGGCAGACTTCGGTAGATCCATTTTGAAGTATTACAAAAAAAGTCAGTTTGGAACCAATGGGTTCATATTTGGGGCTCGGTATCTTTAAATCTCCACAGTAAAATCATACCGTATTGTAAGATTTCATAGAGGGTGGGGTGTATGACACATCTGCATTGTAAACGTATTTGTCCAATGGAAGATTTTGTTTTTAACCCATTTGGTAGTGAAAAAATGTCAGTTTGTAGCCAATGGGTAGATATTTGGGGCTTTGTATCTTTAAATTTCCACAGTAAAATCATACCGTATTGTAAGATATTATAGAGGGGGGTGTGTATGACACATCTGCATTGTAAACGTATTGGTCAAATGGGAGATTTTGTTTTTAACCCATTTAGAAGTAGTGCAAAAATGTCAGTTTGGAACCAATGGGTTCATGTTTTTGGCTCTGTATCTTTAATTTTCCACAGTAAAATCATACCGCATTGTAAGATATCATAGAGGGTGGTGTGTATGACACATCTGTATTGTAAATGTATTGGTCCAATGAGAGATTTTGTTTTTGACCCATTTAGAAGCATTGGAGAAATGTCACTGTGTGTCAGAGAGGATCTCGGTTCAGGACACTTGCTGGGCACTCTGAAGTGCGCTGCGTCGCGCTGGCTTGCGCTGGCGCGCACCTGGGCGTGCCGGCGCGGTCACGGTGTTTGGCGCCGGTTGCCCTATTTAGGTTGCTGGGATGCTGTGCTCGGTGCTGTCTGATCATCAGCTTCCTGTTCCCGTGCTTCTTGTTTCCTGTGTACTGTTTGATCTCTCTGTGACCCGGCTTGTGTACTGGACTCTGCTCTGCTATCCGCCTGCATCTGACCCCGGCTTGCCTCCGACTTTGAACCTGCCTGACCCCTCTGTACCGTGCCGACCGCCTGCTACCAAACCTGCTTGTGACCTGGACTTTGTATCTGCCTGCTCCTTTTGTACCGTGCTGCCCGCCTGCTGCCAAACCTGCTTGTGACCTGGACTTTGTATCTGCCTGCTCCTGCTCTGCTCCTGCTCTGCACCTGTAGCTGACCTGCAGCCTACCTACCATCTCCTGCCAGCTTGCATCAGGACTCTGGGCCTCATCCCTGCTAACCACCCGCCAGGCTCTCATACCATTCTGTGCTCCCGTGCCTTCTGTGTGCTCTATCAGGGGCCGGGAACCAGATACATACGGGAGGCCATCCTCTGCTATATCGGGTTCGTCAGTCTGCTACGGGTAAGTCTGACAGTATCGGACAGCCATGTCCGAGCCCGAGCAGGGGACCTCTCCCATGGAGGAGCTATGCAGACACCTGGCGGGTCTCACGCAGGCTGTGAAGAGCCTTCAAGAAGGTTATACCAGACTGGAGGAACGAGTTCATCTGATACGGGTAAGTCTGACACTGTGTAACCAATGGGTTGGAATATGGGGCTCTGTAACTTTAAATTTCCACGGTAAAATCATACCGTATTGTAAGATATCATAGAGGGGGTGTGTATGACGCATCTGCATTGTAAACATATTGGTCCAATGGAAGATTTAGTTTTTAACCCATTTAGTAGTGAAAAAATGTCAGTTTGTAGCCAATGGGTTGATATTTGGGGGTCTGTAACTTTAAATTTCCACAGTAAAATCATACCGTATTGTAGGATATCATAGAGGGGGGTGCATATGACACATCTGCATTGTAAACGTATTGGTCCAATGGGAGATTTTGTTTTTAACCAATTTAGAAGTAGTGCAAAAATGTAAGTTTGTAGCCAATGGGTTGATATTTGGGGCTCTGTATCTTTAAGGTTCCACAATAAAATCATACCGTATTGTAAGATATCATAGAGGGGGGTGTGTATGACACATCTGCATTGTAAACGTATTGGTCAAATGGGAGATTTTGTTTCTGACCCATTTTTAAGTATTACAAAAAAAGTCAGTTTGGAACAAATGGGTTCATAATTGGGTGTCTATCTTTAAATTTCCACAGTAAAATCATACTATATTGTAAGATACCATAGAGGGGGGTGTGTATGACACATCTGCATTGGTAAACGTGTTGGTCCAATGGGAGATTTTGTTTTTGACCGATTTAGAAGTATTGGACAAGTGTCACTGTGTAACCAATGGGTTGGTATTTGGGATTCTGTATCTTTACACCTCCACAGTAAAATCATACCGTATTGTAAATGTTAGAGAGGGTGATGTATGTGTGACAGCTCTGTGTAATCATTTTAAATATTACATTATGTTATATTTAGTTTTTCTGTGGTGAATATTCAACCAAAAAATCTTGTCTGATAGCAAGACCACTGATTTGCAACTGTCTGATGGCTTGACTCCAGTGTGCGGTCCTGGCTGTCCTGCAAATGTTGGGACTTCCATGCACACGTACTCCACTTGAACTCCTACCATGAGATCAACTGTGTGTTTTGGCATATAGATGTTATGTCTGACTATCCAGTCTGACTAAATAGTTTTTAGGTCTATATACCCTATGTACCTACTTTACTTTACTACTGTTTTTTATTTAATACATTTTAGTATATTTTTATAAGCTTGTTACTCCCTTTTCTGGATAACATCCTTTGCCCATAAAATTCCCCGGGGCACCCCCTTTTGCAATTTTCTCTTTTGTACTGGGATGTGGTGAAGGTTTCCAGCATTATACCTATAGGTGGTTTTCTTTTATTTATACTTTTTTTTCTTCTAGGATGGGGTGCACCTCTCTCTTCCCTGCTTTCTATTCCTTTCATCTATCAACTCTTTTCCTTTTCTCTCTTCCTTCTTTCTGTATTTGCCTTTCGATGGGCTCCTGGGCCAATTGTGGTCTTTGTGACTACACAGGAGTTAAGATTGACTGCTGCATTAAGAGGGCGTAGTAGTGGGGGAGGGGAGGTTCACCTCTCAGTCTTTTCCTTGTTACGCGTTGAACGGTAAGCCAGTCCCCCGACTATGTCATCTCTTTGCTGAAACTAGTTGGGCATGGCTACGATGCTTTGTCATCACGCACAATTGCTGACCGGGGGTTGAGTTTGGTGCAGCCACACAGCCTGCTGCTTTTTGGGAGAGCAATTGTGTCTGTTTTTATTGCTATGTGCAAGTTTTTGAAGCCTATTGACTAAGGGTTTGCTTAGTGTGATTCCCTTTGCGAGTTTTACTTGTTGTTTTTTTAATAAATGCTTTCTATGGATTACACTATGGGCATATATGCTTTTTATTTTTATTTTTCATCCTGCATTCCCTTCATAAGGAGATGTAGCGCATTTGACCATACTATATGATGGTCCACAGGATCTGGTAAGAGGCTTTAATACTTTGTGTCACCTGGTGGTGGAAGCACTATGAATTGTGATTGCGGGGACACTGGTGGAGCAAGTGAATCGTGGATGATTAGCTTCCTTTGGACTTGTTGTCTTGTTTCACATATATTTTTCATTTTTAGCCCTTGTGAATGGGCTCTTATGGACACCTATTTACATATTTGGTGTGATTTCCTTATACATGTTTTTTCACCTAATAAGGTTGATGTCATTATATTAATTTATTTTTGTATTTTCACAATATTGAGTACAATTTTTTTAGGGCTGCTTCATACAGTGGGGCAAAAAAGTATTTAGTCAGCCACCAATTGTGCAAGTTCTCCCGCTTAAAAAGATAAGAGAGGCCTGTAATTGTCATCATAGGCATACCTCAACTATGAGAGACAAAATGTGGAAACAAATCCAGTAGGCATGTGCAATTCCTTTCGATCCGAATTCATTTTTTAACGATTTTCGACTAATTCGTTAATTCGGGAATATCCAAATTAATGAAAACCCGTTTAACGATTTTTTTCCGAATATTCAGAAATTCGATAAAATTGGACATTCGTAAATTCGGGCATTCGTACATTCGCAATTTACGAATGTACATTCGTACATTTGTACATTAGTAAATTTGTAAATTTGTAAATTCGAAAATTCGGAAATCTGAAATAATAGTTAACTAATAATAACTTGACTATTAGTAATTACTAGTAACTTTTAAATTATAGGTATTGCAATTTCCTTTCAAATTTAGCTGTTAGTGAACATAACACATACAAATTTATCCGAAGTTATGAATGATCCGAAAAAACGGAATGGAACGTAATGAATTAATAATAATAAATGACAATAATAATAATAACAACGTTTTATTATTATTATTTGTTATTAATTTGTTCTGTTCCATTTGTTTAGATGCAGCATTCATTTTGGATAATTCGTAACTTCGGATAAATTCGTATTTGTTACGTTCACTAACAGTCATATTTGAAAGGAAATTACAATACCTATAATTTAATAGTTAGTTACTATTTCAGATTTTTGAATTTTCGGGTTTTTGGATTTTCAAACTTCGAATTTACAAATTTTCGAATTTTCTAATTTACGAATGTACGAATTTACAAATGTACAAATGTACAAATGTACGAATGAACGAATGTTCGAACTTACGAATGTAGGAATGAACGCATTTACGAATTTACGAATCGCGATCATAACGAATGACCCGAAAAACAAAAAGAAAAAATAAACTAATGAAACGAAAAAGAAAATGAACAAATTTTTTGCCTGTGCACATGTCTAAAATCCAGACATTCACATTGTCTGATTTTTTAAAGAATTTATTTGCAAATTATGGTGGAAAATAAGTATTTGGTCACCTACAAACAACCAAGATTTCTGGCTCTCACAGACCTGTATCTTCTTCTTTAAGAGGCTCCTCTGTCCTCCACTCATTACCTGTATTAATGGCACCTGTTTGAACTTGTTATCAGTATAAAAGACACCTGTCCACAACCTCAAACAGTCACACTCCAAACTCCACTATGGTGAAGACCAAAGAGCTGTCGAAGGACACCAGAAACAAAATTGTAGATCTGCACCAGGCTGGGAAGACTGAATCTGCAATAGGCAAGCAGCTTGGTGTGAAGAAATCAACTGTGGGAGCAATAATTAGAAAATGGAAGACATACAAGACCACTGATAATCTCCCTCGATATGGGGGTCCACGCAAGATCTCACCCTGTGGGGACAAAATGATCACAAGAACGGTGAGCAAAAATCCCAGAACCACACGGGGGGACCTAGTGAATGACCTGCAGAGAGCTGGGACCAACGTAACAAAGGCTACCATCAGTAACACACTATGCCGCCAGGGACTCAGATCCTGCAGTGCCAGACGTGTCCCCCTGCTTAAGCCAGTACATGTCCGGGCCCGTCTGAGGTTTGCTAGAGAGCATTTGGATGATCCAGAAGAGGATTGGGAGAATGTCATATGGTCAGATGAAACCAAAGTAGAACTGTTTGGTAGAAACACAACTTGTCGTGTTTGGAGGAGAGAGGATGCTGAGTTGCAACCAAAGAACACCATACCTACTGTGAAGCATGGGGGTGGCAACATCATGCTTTGGGGCTGTTTCTTTGCAAAGGGAACAGGACGACTGATCCGTGTACATGGAAGAATGAATGGGGCCATATATCCTGAGATTTTGAGTGCAAACCTCCTCCCATCAGCAAGGGCATTGAAGATGAAACGTGGCTGGGTCTTTCAGCATGACAATGATCCCAAATACACCGCCCAGGCAATGAAGGAGTGGCTTCATAAGAAGCATTTCAAGGTCCTGGAGTGGCCTAGCCAGTCTCCAGATCTCAACCCCATAGAAAACCTTTGGAGGAAGTTGAAAGTCCGTGTTGCCCAGCGACAGCCCCAAAACATCACTGCTCTAGAGGAGATCTGCATGGAGGAATGGGCCAACATACCAGCAACAGTGTGTGACAACCTTGTGAAGACTTACAGAAACGTTTGACCTCTGTCATTGCCAACAAAGCATATATAACAAAGTATTGAGAATTTTTGATATTGACCAAATACTTATTTTCCTCCATAATTTGCAAATAAATTCTTTCAAAAATCAGACAATGTGATTGTCTGGATTTGTTTCCACATTTTGTCTCTCATAGTTGAGGTATACCTATGATGACAATTACGGGCCTCTCTCATCTTTTTAAGTGGGAGAACTTGCACAACTGGTGGCTGACTAAATACTTTTTTGCCCCACTGTATATTTATCACAATTCTTGCATTTAGTGTCACAGATTTCTTAAGCTGCTGCTTGTTTGTAATTTATATATTTTAGCATAGATATCCTATATGATTTTTGATGTATTGAACTACATCCTTGGATTACTGAGAGACAGAAGGGTTATTCCGGAATTAAGACTACATTATGTATGCATCTTCCTCCACGTTCTGAATATCTCTAGTGAGACGTGTGGGGACGGCATGGGGTATTGTGTAGATTACATTTTTTATTTAATTACATAAGACTAATACGTGGATGTGATCAGGACCGGTGCAAGGATTTTTGTCTACTTAGGCGAAGGTGCATTTTGGTGCCCCCTTCTTCCCACTGTCCTCCTGCCACCCCTTCCCCTTCACAATGCAACCTCCCACCCCCATATGGCATACACTTTATTTGCGCATCAGAATCCCTTCTTAAGTCAGATTTCCCACCATTACTCTATACATCAGGGTACCCAGATTCCCTCCTTACCTCAGAGTCCCCCATTACCTCAGAGTCTACATTTTTCCCTCTTTTTCCCAGAGCCCCCCTTTCACATCAGAGTCCACAGAGTTCCCCTTTAATCGAAGTCCCCAGCATTCCATCTGTACATTAGTGTTCCCCTCTATATGAGAGTGCACAGATTTTTCCCCAAATCAATGTCCCCGGAAGTCCCATCTTACAAAAGAGTTTGCAATAAAACAAAATATCTTACATAAGCAAATATAAACATGCATCATATTAGTGTGTATCACAATAAAGTGCGATAGATATTGTGTGTATCACAATAAAGTGTGATAGATATTGAGAATAATTAATGTAGCGGTACCCTCGTAAGGGCTGCTAATAAACTCTATACCCCACTGATTACCTCGACTCTGCAAATCCTCCACTACCTCTGACACCCTTGGTTCCATCATCTCACCAACTGTAGTATTAAAATAGAGACTCGCACAGTATTGAAGAAACAGTTCAAATATGTGTACTGTATTAATAAAGCACAAAATACGTATATATCAACTTTGTCGGTTAGTAAGAAACACTCCTACACACACAGCTATTTTTCTATACTTATTCAAAGAAACACTATAATAGGGAAAAGTTACCTTGGTTGTAAATGAACACAAATGTTAACCCAATCACAGAAACCTATGTGAACAGTTTAACAGGAGGGTAGACAACTGACACTATATCTTATGTGTCGGCTTTCTCCCTTCTGCCTCCTCAACTCACAGACCAGTCAACACTGCACAATATGAAGAAACACTATGCAAACTATTACTTTCAAATAGGATGGCTCCCTTTAGTGATCCAATGCAATTAAGGCAGATGAGGAGAAATGATGATTAAAAATGTAAAGGGGTATTCCTTGAAATCCAGATATCTTCAGCTAGCCTCTTTATGTTGTAAATAAAGTAATCCTGAATGACAGAGTGTCGCAAACTTGGCAGTACTTTGGTTTATCCTTGTTGTATTAGGACTTCCTTCTTTTATAATCCTAAAGGTGTTATCCAATATGGCTACTTGAATCAGTAATGTGAACTGGGCATAGGTGTCTGCTTTCAGAATTCATTGTAACATAGGATTTAAGGTGACATTAAAAGTTCGGGTTTTTTTTTTTTTTTAAATAACAAACATGTCATAATTACCTCCACTGTGCAACTCGTTTTGCACAGAGTGGCCCCGAACCTGGTCTTCTGGGGTCTCTCTGCGGCTCTCGCGGCTCATCCCCACATCAGATAACCCCCTGGGAGAAGCGATCTCCCGGGGGGGGATACCTTGTGGGCGCGCTCCCGAGTCCAGCATTTTGTGTCCATAGAGGCCGAATGCAGGACTCGGCCCCGCCCCCCCATCGATGGATTTGATTGACAGCAGCAGGAGCCAATGGCTGCGCTGCTATCAATCTATCTAATCAAGAGCTGAGAACCCCCTGCAGAGAGAAAGTGTGTCCCCGTGGGACAAGTTTGAGGGTTCAGGTAAGTAAAACGGGGGGGCTGGGGGGCCGGTCACGGACATGTGTTTTTTCACCTTAATGCATAGGATGCATTAAGGTGAAAAAACATGAACCATTACAACCCCTTCAACTTCTGTGGGACTACAAGTACCGCCAGCTGAACTGTGTGAATAATATCTAAAGCAGTGTCCATAACTATAACATGGGCTATGCCCACTCATAAACTCAGATGAAGTTGGCAGCAATGCAGATGATGAGAAGACTCCAGCCGGAACTCTCTCTCTGTATCTTGACTCTGGGTAATGGCGTCTGCCGCGCCATGCTGCAGCCCACTGAAATCTGAATTGCTGTGTAGGCCGCAAATCAACAGAAACTTCCTGTCACACAGACCTCCTGCTGGCAGAGTCAAAACGGTGTCCAGAGAGACCGATATAGGCTGTGCCAGCCCCTTTATATCCTTTTCCAGCAGTCTGTTCTGTTCACTCAGCATTCTGTTCTTTGTAGTTCCGGTCAGTCCTGCTAGCATAGTCACCTCAGCATTCTGAACTACACCTCCCATGATGCTTTGCTCTAAATCCTCACACAGGAAAAGGAAATGAACACATAGAGTCCAGCAAACACTAGAGGAAGCCAACCCCACATGAATCACACAGAAATTGTATCTAGATTATTGGTATAATAGTTGACCCTGGCTACATTAATATACGTACATTCCAAAGTGCCAGAACAATAAATAATAAGCATAAAACATACTTTTCACACAAAAAAATTAAACAAAACTGTGCTGTGATAAACCTGTGCAGATCCACAGCAAGCTGTTTGCACCAACTTCAGTGTACCATCACCAAGACAAAGCACATACCATCTGCTTACCAAAAAATTTCACGCCTTAAACATTTGAGATCACATCCGCTTGTCATCTGCTGGATATTTACAACTACTCAAAAAGCAACACTACAAGTATAGTAGCTTGGTCCAGTATCCAATAACTGGCAGATGATAAGTGCATGTGTCTTTTATAAGGTTAAGGAGTCAAATCTCTTGGTAAGCAGATGGCATGTGTTTTGTCTTGGTGATGGTACACTGAAGTCAGTGCAAACAACTTGCACTGGATCTGTGTTTATCACAACACAAATGTAATGTTTATATATAGATAGATCTATATCTATATAGATAGATATATCTATCTATCTATATAGATATAGATCTATCTATATATATTATTCTTGATATCTATCACATTGCAGTTTAGGCACTTTCGTATGAATGGTCCAATCAGGTCCACCTGTCCGTTTTTCAGGCAGACCTGATCGGACCCTCCATTCTCCTCTATGGAGCGGCAGCTGTAAATGGACATGTGTCCATTTATACCTGCTTATGTTCAATCCAATCCTCCAAAAACAAACTGACTGTTAACCTCTGTCTGGGTGGATCAAGACGAGTGCCAGTTGGGCATAAAAGGACTGCTCATAGAGCGGGCTGTGTCCGCTTGGCATAAGCGGAGGGGATGCGGACATGTTATCCTCCTGCTCTGCTCAGTGGGGGATCAGCAGACTGGGGGATCAGCAGACAGATCTAATGTAAAAGGGGCCTCATTGATGTCTTGTTTTGTCCCCATAACCTTTTTTTTTTTTTTTTAAACTCTTTTTATTGAAAAAGGTACAGTACATGACAATGACAGTTATCAAATGCCCTCAACATGAGCAAACAAAACAGTATGGTACATCTTACAGTGCAAAAATTTCTATGTCTTTCCAAGTATCATATATACTCGAGTATAAGTCGAATTTTTCAGCACATTTTTTTGTGCTGAAAGTGCCCCCCTCGACTTATACTCGAGTTAAGGACTTTTCTGCAGCAAAAAATTTCATTTTCCAAACCGACTTTGGGGCCCTGTATCTCAGGGCCACTTGGTGCTAGAAACCCCAAATTTGGTATGCAAACCTAGGACCTAGTACCACAACATATCCAAAGCTTGGGTTCCTAGCACTAAGTGGCCCTGAGATACGGGGCCCCAAAACTGGTTCGGAAAATGTCATTCTCTGCTGCAGAAAAGTGCTTTACATTTTCTGAACTGATTTTTGGGGCCCTGTATCTCATGGCCACTTGGTGCTAGAAACCCCAGCTTTAGAAATTTTATGGTGCTAGGTCCACTGGGTTTGCACACCAAATTTGGAATTCTTAGCACCAAGTGGCCCCGAGATACGGGGCCCCAAATTCGGTCAATGGTGTCTATCTGCAGCAATGTCATTTCGGGACCCTTTGGGTTCAGAGACCCCAAATTTTGGCTGCAGCTAGGGGGCATCTAGGAACCCTTAACTACCGAGTTTGAAGTTCAGGGGACCTATGGATGCAAATGGGCACAGTGAGGCATGCAAATGGGCACAGTGATGCTGCAAATGGGCATTGTTGACCCTCTTTTCCACTTACAGTAGCTGTGCATTTCTCACCCTCGTCTTATACTCGGGTCAATAAGTTTTTCCCATTTTTTTGTGGTAAATTAGGGCCTCGACTTATACTCGGAACGACTTATACTCGAGTATATACGGTACCCTGCATTTCTCAGCATATTGATCCCGATACACATGTTAGAGAAAACACCATAGAAACACAAAAACGGAAGATTAAATGCAAATACTTACCCTAATTTTCCTTTCCTGACGAGCTCCATGGCAGCACATCTGGGTATAGGCTCTGCCCCCTATGCCTCCAGGACTTAACTCATATAAATTTGAGCCTAGCTACAGCCTCGGCGTTCTGTAACTAGTCCTACCAAGCTGGGTGAGATTTGTGCTGCCATGGAGCTCGTCAGGAAAGGAAAATTACGGTAAGTATTTGAATTCAATTTTCCATTTTCCTGACAGCTCCATGTCAGCACAGCTGGGAACTAACTAGCCAAAACAGGGGAGGGATAATGCTACATACTCCTCAATTCTGACAAAAAAAAAAAAAACAGAAGCCAGGATGCCTCTGCCAAACTCAACTGTCATTAAGCCATGAATATGAATATTTTGGTGCCCACGTAGCTGCCTTGCTGAAAGTTTCAGACATTCAGCCTGCTGCCACTCTCAAGGTCCAGACCCTTCTAGTGAAGGGTGCCGTGATTCTCCTGGCTCGGCCAACCCTTTCAGCTTGTAGGCCAAGGAAATGAGCTTTACCAACCAAGAGGCAATAATCCTGCTGGAAGCCGTAAAATCATTATGTGTTCCACCTGGAATAACAAACAGATGCTCCGACTTCCTGCTGGCAGAAGTCGCCTTGATTAAATATTTTAAAGCTTGGCCCATATCTTGAGTACTCCCCAAAGGAACGTAGGAGGACAACCTCTTGTGTGATATGGACTCTGAAGTCAGTTCAGGCACAAAATTTGAGTATTGGCATGAGTACCATCCTGTCTGAGCAGTACGCGAGTATGGGTTCTTTAAACCCTAAGGCCACCAATCCTGACTCTCTTCTGGCTGATGTTATTGCCACCGGTAAAGCAGTTTTCAGTGAGAGGTACCACAGGGCGATTAAAGGCATCTGATGCAATAACGTCTAATAGCAATGGGAGATCCCATTTCAGAAACAATTCGAGGTTTCAACCAAATTCAATCCTGAAAAACAGTATAATTAGGTGTTGGATGCCCACTGTATGCCGGTAAAGGCAGAGCTAGCCGAAATGTGTGCCTATAGCATACTTACGCATATACCTAAATCAAACCATGCCTGCAGGCATTTCAGAACAGACTTCTGAAGAGTCTAGAGTAAAATCTTGATCTTGATCAGCAATAATACTGGGAATTTATGTCATTCTACTATAGGCATGGTTAGCGCAGTCCTTTCTTGTTTTCGTGAGAGTATTTACAATCTTCACAGAGCATTCAAATCCATTAGCCTCTGCCTCTCTAGACCCAGGCCATCAGCCTGAGCCTGTCGGATGCTGGATGAATGGGACTTTGGAGAAGATTCGATCTTACATACAGAGGGAGTCAATCCTTGACACATATAAGGATGAGCAAAGGGTACCAAGGCCCCTTCGACCAATCTGGAATCATCACCAAAACTGTCACCTTCCCCTGCCACAGCCTCAGCTGGAAGCTGAGAATCAGAGGGAGCAGCAGAAAGGCATAAGTTGTCTTGGAGATCCACTCTGCAGTCAGCACCTCCACCCTGATTGCTTGCGGATTCTGGGCCGTGGAATGGAACTTCAGCAACTTGGTGTTGACTGGGGATGTGATCAGTCTAACTCTGGAAAGACTTGCAGTAGTCTGGACCCTTCTCTGTCATCCAGACTTGTCCTGGACAAATAGTTTACCTGAAGATTCTTCTGACCAGGCACATAGGCCTGCAGATAGCTGCAGAAGATTGACTAGGACAGATTCTAGAATTAGAGAAACCTCCTTCAGAAGGGATAGACTGAGCCTTCTTTCCAGATGTAGGCCACAGCCGTTGTGCTGTCCAACTTTAACAGGACAGGCTTACCCCGGAACATTGCAGACAATTTAGTTTTTTCAACCATAAGTTTAGGCCACTGGTCCAGAAATCCGACTTGAATGGGAGCGAGAGTTAAACTGAGCCTATCCGAGCTGCTGGAGCGAGGCGATTTCTATGACTCAATCTGAGACGTGAAGGATGAAAGATCTCCAAATATGGCCTAAAATTCTTGCCTTAATGGACCACGTGTCAATCAACAAAGCTGTACCTATGTCCACAGAGGAGCCACATAGTGTCCTTAAGGCACTATGGGTGGCACAATCCCAAAATAACAGAAAGCGTCCTGACATGGAACTCTTTACTGACTTCTTGGTTTATGCGTTGGCTTCCAGTTTTTCCTGGACTCCCAGCCAGAAATGCAGAAGCTAAGCTCTCTGGAGTGAGTGTGAGCGTGGTAACTGACCCTTGATTTTTTTGGTGTCCTTTAACTCAGCAGACATTCATCTTGAGGCAGGAAGTCAAACTGACCACTATTAAATTTAGGCTTGACCTTTTATGATTAAGAAAAATGCAGTTATAGCATTTGTCCTTGAAGGCCACAACATCTTCTGATGGTAAGGTCATGTATATGGCCAATCCCACAAGGGACACACACTGGCCAGAGGGGTGATCCCAACCCCTGGACATCTTTCAGTTCAAAAGGGCATAACTTTGACACCCTGCTGTGACAACATACTCCAATCTTGTAGAACGAGCACTTGATCCATCCAACATAAGGACATTGTCAAGCGGTCCTCTGGAGGGACTTAAAATAGAATAGATGGCCCTTGCAGAAGATGAATTCAGCAATTCCTTTAGAGTGTCTTGACCATATGCTTAATTGTGACAACTTGGTCACCATCTTAATCACAGCCTGCCTGAACAAAGTAGGAATCACATGTTTAACCACCTCTACTTGGGAAGAAGCTGACAAGGGTTAATTTGCCTGAGGAGGTTCTGAGACTACTCATTGGCACCATATATGACCCCTTCACAGAGTGAGTGGAAAAGACTCCTTTAGAGTGTACTGGCCACAGGCTTAATGAATGTGACAACCTGTTAGGTGTCACCTTTATCTTTGGTTACTTGAACAAAGCAGAATTTATGCAGTCATGTCCATTCAGGAAATTTGGAAAATGGGCTGTTTCGCCTGGTATGGCTAGGCAGCTTCACATTGCCAGAGCTGATAACCCTTTCAAACGGTGAGCAGAAACCACTCCTTTAGAGTTTATTGACAATGTGTTTATTGACTGTGACATCCTATTAGGTGTCATCCTTATCCCTGGCTGCTTGAGCCAGTGGGATACATACTGTCATGTTCATCTGGAAATTCAGAAAATGTTCTGTTTCACCTGGTATGGCTAGGCAGCTTCTCATTGCCAGAGCAGATAACTCTTTGAAAGGGTGAGCAGTAACCACTCCTTTAGAGTGAGTTGGCAATGTGTTTTATTGAATGTGACATCCTATTAGGTGTCATCCTTATCCCTGGCTGCTTGAGCCAGTGGGATACACACTGTCATGTCTATCCCTGTATTCCTGTTTGCTTGTGAAAGCTATGAGACTGGTCCTTGCCAAAGAATTTAACCCCTTCACATGGTAAGTGGGAATAACTCCTTTTAGTGTATTGGCCACTTGTTTAATAAATAAGACAACCTGTTTGGTATCATCATCCTCATCTCTGGTTGCTTAATCAAATCAAGGTTCACGCAGTCATGTTCATCCACGTCTTCCTTATTGAAGAGCCTGAAGAGGGCTGTTTGTTCTGAGACTGGTAATTACCAATAGATAACCTTTCCCCAGGGTTTTGCGTGCCAATTAACAAACCAGCCCGTAAAAATAATTAAATGCAGTAAAAGAGTGCTTAGTAACAAACCTTAAGGGGTTAACCACTACTAGAGGGAGACTGAAGCCTCTATCTACAGCCCTGATTCACCAGGTGGTTAATGAGCTAAACCTTGCCCTGCCAGGAATCAGGACATAATGAAAAACTTTATTCAGAACAGCCACAAAAAATGTAGGAATTTGTAACACAATTCCACTAATATTCTCCAATGTACACAAACCAAGGGAATTATAGACCTCATAAACATGCTTCTTCCCTCTTAATTTTTTTTTTTTTGATGAAAAATTGGAGAGCAAATAGAAATATAAAAGGATATCCCATACCTCAACAGTCCCTGGCTGGCCAAGTAGTCATCCACAGGTGACTCCTCTACCTTCTCTGGAAATGCTGGTCTTTTGAGGGAGTTGGTATAATGGCACAACAGTAAAGCAAACATGAGAAGCCACCAACAGGTTATTGCCATGTGTGAACAAAGTGTTACTTTGTGTACCTGTTATGCAGAGTACTCCCTGTGGAGGAGCTCAAGCTATGCATAGTGGCTGCAGAGAGCAAGGCACAACAATACCCAGCAATGCAGCATTCATTTGGACACAAAGCATTTTTCAAATTTAGCTCACCCATCCTCCGTCATCCGACTGTAAACACCGGCACAGCGCAGGTGCGCATGCATTGGGGAGACTCTGCCAACACTGCTGCCCACTTTACATGGACCCAGCAGACCCCAGACAAGGCTGTTAGCCCTGATAAAAGCCACGCCGAGGACCAGCAGCGGGGCTCCCTGGATTATGGGTCATTTAGACGAGACACCAGGGACTGCGTCCAGCCTAATCCACATGCTTGGACGGATGGCCAGCTCTTTAGACCAGCCAGGTAGAGGAGCACACCTAGGTCTGGCACATAAGAGGAAAGTACAATAGCTATTTCTCAAATCTTTTAGTGATATAGTTACATGTTGGTTACAGTAAGGGCAGAAGAACGCCAAGCATCCCACACTTTATTAGACAACCCCTGTGTTCAAATATGAGTTTTTCATATGGTAATACCTGATTCACTAACCAAAGTCATGTATGTATGGATGGAGTTGTGGGCTGGATCCACTTAAGTGCTACAGCTTTACGGGCCATGAATAATGTCTCCAGTAGCATGGTCCTAATATGTTTTGGCCATTGCTCCTCATTGAGGACCCCCAGTAGACACAACAGTGGGGTACATCTAACAGGAATTGATAAGACCGCAGACAATATCTCCGTCACCTGTTGCCAGTATCTCACTATAACTGGACAGGGCCACATAACATGCACGAAATCCGCACGCGGACAGGTGCACCTAGTGCAGGCAGAGGTAGGTATACGGTGCATTGTGTGCAGTCTGACAGGTATGTTTGATGTAGCATATAAAGGTGGATTAATTTATTGTTTATTACCGGAGATACAGATAGAGCATGCCTCCTCCCAATCTTCATCACCTTCAGTCACCTAGGGCCCTGAGATAGAAGCACTCCTATCAGTGGGTATTCAGAGAAGTCAGTGTCATGAGTACAAAATTGAGTATGTAGCACATGTCAAAGTTGTAAATACCTATAAAAGGTGGATTGGGGCAATTCATATTTTCTTTGCAATCCCTCAAAAGAAGTCAATACGTTTCCATCATAGATGTTGTCCAGAGAAACCATTCCCCTATGCTCCCAGAATTGAGAGTCCACAAATTGCTTTAAATGGGGGAACATTGGATTGTGCCAGAGTAGTAGTGCCTCATTAATACCCTGAAATGTGTAATTGTCTTGGTCTCCTTCCAGACCATACGGCCATTGTCAATGTTGGTATATGCCTTTCCCCCAGTGTGGCCATAGGTGCCTCCAGTGCTATCAACAAATGTTGGATTTTAAGGACATAGGCGAGATATGACTCAACCACCGCCGGCGTAGCCAGTCCCAACCAGTCTGTCAGATGGCGTAGCTGCCCAGCCAAATAATAATAATATAAGTTAGGCAATGCTATGCCAGCATCAGCCTTAGGGTGCTGCAGAGTGGAGAATTTAAGTTTCTGCCTATGGGTGGCCCAAATAAAGGTGATAAGTAGAGTGTCCAGGGTTTTCAAAAATGATTTAGGTACTGATGTAGGCATGCGAGAAGTCACGCACAGACACTTGAGCAGAAGGATCATCTTAATGAGATTAATCCTGCCTGCCACAGACAAGGGAAGTTTGGCCCAGACAGTAAGTTTAGCTTTAATCATGGTAACCAGAGGGTCCAAATTCACTTGGGAAGCCTCTGAAGGAGACAGGGTAATAATGATTCCCAAATATTTAAACAAGGTCACTACCTTAAGAGGGCATGGAGGATCACTACATGGAAGGGCCTGCAAGAAAAAGGGCATCAGGGCTGACTTCTGACAGTTCATTTTAAGACCTGAATACGTGCCAAATTTGTCTGTTTTGCATCGCTATTCCTAATGAGGCAGAGGTATCCTGCATATATAAAATAATGTCATCTGTGTATAGTCCTATAGTGTCTACTTTCTCACCCATAGTGATGCCTTTAAAGAGAGGAGACAAAATCTCAGTGCCAGCATCTCGATAGCGACTGCAAACAGGGCAGATAGAGGGCACCCCTGCCTGGTACCTCTTCAAAGCTGTATAGATAGGGATAGGAGACCATTGACTGAAAGGTTAGATGTGGGATCCCTAAAAAAGTATAGCAACCCATTGTTGGAATTTAGTGCCAAAGCAAAATCAGCGCAACGCAGCCATAAGAAAGGGCCATTGAGTCGAAAGCTTTTGTGTTGTCTAGCGAAGCCAGCGCACAAGACTCAGGCAGAAATTTTCTAAGTTGAGCTATTAGTTGTGTCCTACGTATGTTAATGGAGGTAGACTTTCCTGGCATGCAACAAGTTTGGTCTGGATGAATTATACTAAGAATGACTGCATTGAGATGTTTGGACAGGATCTTTGCTAGTATTTTTTAGTCAATATTCAATAAAGAAATTGGCCAATACGATGCACAGTCAACCGGGTCCTTCTCAGGTTTAGGAATAAGGACCACCATTGCAGCGTATATAGATAGTGACAGTCTCCCCTCTCAAAATGCTGTAGAATAGACCTGTGCCATAACCGGGCAAGATTGTCCAGGTATCTGCAATATATTTCCAAGGGTAGACGATCAAGACCCGAGGCCTTTCCCTTAGCCATAGACACTACTGCCTCCCTGGCCTCATCTTCCGTGATATCTGCCTCTAAGTCTTTTCCCTGTTCCTGAGTTAATGTAGGAAATATCAAATTGGAAAGGTATGCCTCAATGTCTTGACTGGTAAATGTAAGGGTAGGGTATTCGTACCGTCAGGACGTGTTATTTTATTCACTACAGAGCTACCCGACTGCTGTCGAGCCATATGGGCTAGTAACTGACTGGACTGGTTCCCACATTCAAAATATTTCTCCTGGGTATAGAATATTTCCTTTTTGCAGCAGCAGACATATGGTCTGAATATAAACAAGACATAAACTCCCAGTGGATAAGGTTAGAGTTATTTAAGGCTGTCAAATAAGTTGCTTCAACTGTTTGGTATTAAAGAACGATTAATAAATGTTATAGTGGACTTAAAGAGGGAGTCCCGCGAAATTTTTTTTTTTAAAGTCAGCAGCTACAAGTACTGCAGCTGCTGACTTTTAAAATAAGGACACTCACCTGTCCCCGAATCCAGCGGTGTCAGCTGCCTCGGTCCTCGGCAGCTGCCCCCGCCATTCTCTGTCAGGGAATCAGGAAGTCAATCGTTGCGGCTTCACTTCCCGATTCCCTACTGCGCATGCGCGAGTCACGATGCGCGTCCTAACTGGTCCCCGCTATCTTCTGGGACCCGTGTGTGTCCCAGCAGACAGCACAGGGGACAGGAAGAGGCATAGACTCCCGTGGGAGTCTATGCCGGAAGTGGGTGCAAATACCTGTCTTAGACAGGTATCTGCA
This sequence comes from Lithobates clamitans, assembly GCA_037952925.1. Taxonomy (NCBI): domain Eukaryota; kingdom Metazoa; phylum Chordata; class Amphibia; order Anura; family Ranidae; genus Lithobates; species Lithobates clamitans. The sequence goes on along the minus strand of JBBGZY010000355.1, from coordinate 675,706 downwards.
CCCCCCTCCCCCCTGAAAGGTGCCATATGTGACACCGGAGGGGGGGAGGGTTCCGAAAAGTGGAGGTTCAATTTTTTGTTTGAACCTCCGCTTTAAGGGCCCCTCGACAAATACGCCTGTCACAATCCCCCTGAGGAGATACAATTTATTCCTGTATCGACGCATGTTGGGGAGGGGACAGGACGGAGCAGGAGAAAGCTGATCTGTCTCAGAAAGGAGAGACACACTATTTTGGTTTTTTACTGTTTTGTTTGGCTTTCTATAGAGTGGTGTACTGAAGCACCCAGAAAATGTGAGTACCCTGTCAGAGGTGCAGAGGTGTTATGGTTTATTAATAAAATTATTTTATAAAACGGTATCATGCTATCAAGTCCTTTTATGTTTTGTACGAGTGTGTAAGCAGCAGGACTGAGCAGCCCAGGACTCCATTACTGACACTGAACCCAGGGGTGGTTCACATGCGTGATTTGACTGAACTTAATTGTGAGGTCACACGCTCTAAGGTGAGCTTACACACCAGTGTTAATTTTGTTGACTAAAACCGACTAAAGCATTTTAGTCGACTAACTTAATACCATTTTAGTCGACTAAAATACGACTAAAACTAAAATGGCATTTTAGTCAAAAGACTAAAATGGGACTAAAACTAAAATGCCATTTTAGTCAAAAGACTAAGACTAAAACTAAATTGAAATTTGATGTAAAAATTAACACTGGTCTGTAGTGCATGTTCATACCACAATACCATAAATAATAACATATGAGATTTTTCACTCCAGCAGTATATGAGTTTGGAAATTGTAGAGTAATGCTTAAATAATGCATTATAATTTAACTACACCCATTAGATTTTAGTTGACTAAAATGATTTCAGTTGACTAAAATGTACTGGAGACTTAGTCGACTAAATACGACTAAAACTAAAACAATTGCAGAAGACTAAAATGGGACTAAAACTAAAATGCCATTTTAGTCTTAAGACTAAGACTAAAACTAAATTGAAATTTGCTGCCGAGTGAACACGAGTTTTTTATCTCCAGGCTTGAATGGAGGAGAAGATTTGGATGCCGCACACCGGATGTAGTCAAAAAACTTCACTTTATTGAAAAAATGGGATCATCAAAATGACAAGACTGTCATGCATAAAGTACAGGTAAGCTGACGCGTTTCGCACTCAGGACTGAGTGCTTACTCATGAGCTATGAGTAAGCACTCAGTCCTGAGTGCGAAACGCGTCAGTTTACCTGTACTTTCTGCATGACAGTCTTGTCATTTTGATGATCCCATTTTTTCAATAAAGTGAAGTTTTTTGACTACATCCGGTGTGCGGCATCCAAATCTTCTCCTCCATTCAAGCCTGCTTTGCCTAGCATTCAGCCAGCACCTGGAGCTCTTCTGCTCTGAAACTTCTACTTACACCTGGGTCAGTGTCAGCCTGAGCGGTGGAAACACTTTCTTTTTTTATCTCCAGTACAAGATGTGAATAATTTTGGAACAGACTTCAATATTTAATGATGTTACTATTTATATGGAAATTTGACATTTACTGTTTGCACACTCAGCACTTTTGATCACTATGATTAATGTGTGTGAGTGCGCTACTCTTATACCATACACCAATCATATTTGTACATTACTTTCCTATTACTGTGCAATAAAGAATTAAAAATGAAAAAATTTGAAAAAATCTCCCATAAGTATTAAATTCCACTTAACAATACCCTAAACATAAATCACCAAACTATATATCAAAATTACTGGCATGCAAAATATATCACAAAGTCCTTGTGCAAAAAGTGCAAATTCCTCTATTAGTTGTTGTGATTACAGCTCTTAGTGTGCTGCTGTGTATCTTCTATTTTCATTTGTGACGGATGGGTGTCATTCGATAGCGTGGTCAGCCTGTGTGCGATGTGAGTGTCCCCGCATCCGGCTTGCGCTTCACCCCTCGTTATCGTTCGTATCTCCACTAGCTACGGACGTTCCCGCTCATGTGGTGCAAAATCTCTCAGCAGCCTCTACACGTTTTGCATCATAGTATGCGTCATCAGGAAGCTGCCGTATGATTGGTGCGTGTCCTATTTATATTCCATATAACCGGAAATGTGATTGTCGCCATCTTAACTAAGGGTCTTTGCCCAATTTACTTTTTCTGGCTTCCTTTGTTGTATCGCCATCTTAATTGAGGGCTTTTGCCCACTTCTCGTTATCTGACTCCCTCTTCTATATTCTGAGCGTGCACACCCCGTTAATAACTACTCTTCCATTTATTAATGTTTTTCAATTATGTGTTTCTAGAGATATTACCCATCTGTATCTGCTGGAGAGGCTTTTACAACTTAGTATACAATTAAATTCAATTCATGATTCCTGTCCCGCGATCTTCTCTAACTTACAGAAATATGGAACAGCAAAATACTCCAAGTATATCTATCTGTTCCTATATAAAAAATGTAAATGCATATTTAAAATATTCAAAAAAATTCAAAAAAATTTCTTGAGCCTTATACATCATTATAATATCCCAAAACCAAGGTACAAAAAATAAAAAATGAAAAATATATAAAAAAATACAAGAAAATATATTACAAAAATATAAAAAAATAATAATAAAGAAATAATAAAAATAAAATAAAGTAAAATAAAATAAGAAAATGAATAATAAAAATAAAAATAAAAATTGAAAGAATGAAAAAATGGAAACATGAAAAATGAAAAAATAAAAATAAAAATGCACTGTAAAATTAAAATAGAAAACCACATAAAAATTCTAAATTGTGACTAAATAATATATTAATCTTCTAAATAACAATTGACATCAAGTTCCACATTCAACCCCAGTGGCCTCATCGTGTCCATTTTAAATATCCAATGGGTTTCATTTCTTGACAACTCTCTTTTCATGTTAGTGTTCCTCCAGTTTTTCTCTATTTTGTCTATTCCATAGAACTTCAAATGTTGGGGGTTTCTTCCATGTATATCCCTAAAATGCTTGGATACGCTATAATGTTTGAATCCTTTTCTAATATTTCTAACATGTTCACCTATTCTTACTGACAGGGCTCTAGTTGTTCTACCCACGTACTGCAGCCTGCAACTGCACTCCAGTACGTAGGTGACATGTGTACTACAGCATGTTATTAATTTCTCAATTTTATAGGTTTGTTTATTGGTGTTCGACACAAAGTTCATTATTTTCCTATCTTTTTTGTTGGTTAATCTGCAAGCCTTGCATTTCCCACATCCGAAAAAACCTTTTTGGTTAAAAAATATTGACATAATTTTGGGGGGATCTGGCACATTTTTCACTATTTTATCCCGGATCCTTCTTGCTCTTCTGTAGACAAATGTTGGTTTTGGTGGTAGTACTTTACTGAATTGGGGATCATTACTGATTATAGGCCAATGTTTTTTTTATAATTTCCTCTAATGCTTTGTATTGTTTATTGAATCCTGTTATGAATGGTATTTTGTTGCTCTGGCTATGGGTTTTAATTTTGTTTTTCAGTATTCCTTCCCTGTCCATATTGGCCACTTTCAGGCATGCTTCCTCCAGTACATTTCTTTTGTAACCCTTATCCATAAATCTCTCTATCAATATGTCAGTCTGTTGGAAATAATCTTCTATTAGGTCACAGTTTCATCTTATCCTGATAAACTGGCTTTTGGGAATGGCCTTCTTCCACTGAGGGTGATGAAAACTCCCCACTGGTATGTACCCATTGCGATTCGTTTCTTTAAAATGTGTTCTAGTCCCTAGTTTATTCAGGTTTTTAAAAATTTCCAGGTCTAGAAAATGTATTTTTTGTTGGTTTATTGTGGCTGTAAATTTAATATGATGCTGGTTACGGCCAATATATTGAATAAACTGTTCTAACTGGTCCTGACTTCCCTTCCACACTATCAAAATGTCATTGATGTAGCGTTTGTATAGCAGCAAGTGTGGCCAGCATCTTCCGAAGATTTCTTCCTCCTCCCATTTATTCAGGAAGATGTTGGCCACACTCGGTGCACACTTGTTTCCCATCCCCACCCCTTTAATTTGTCTGTAATAGTTGTGGTTATGCCAGAAAAAATTATTCCCCATAGCCACTCTTAGTCCCTCAAGGATGAATCTTCTTTGTTTCAATTTCAAATCTGATAGGTTCTTCATTCCCCACGCTACAGCTGCCAGGGCGCCTGTTTGTTTTATATTAGTATACAACGACTCCAAGTCCAGTGTTACCAGTAGCGTGGAGTCGTCCACCTGGATATCTTTTAGATTATTAATTACATCTTTACTGTCTTTGAGGAAGGCCTTGCCCTCTCCTGCTATTGGCTGGAGGAATACATCCAAGTATTCGCCCAATCTGGAGTATACTGATTCAATGCCACTGATTATGGGCCTCCCTGGTGGTTTAATTTTGTTCTTATGAATTTTTGGGACTTGGTATATTACTGGTATTCTCGGTGCCTCTGTCAACAAGTATCTACCTTTTTTTTTTTTTTAACAGAAAATTTTTATTAAACAAATCAGCATTACAATATGATCAGCATTCGACAATCAAGTATTACTTTTCTACATAGTCATTTAGTATGTTCATATCAGAGATTGGCACCCTGAAGGTCAATACATCCGTTTCTTAACATTCTTTTACTAGTAAAAACCTGATGATGTTATTTGCAGTTCTACCTATCGCTTTATATGGCAAACAAACTTTCTCTCCTTAAGTGAGTGAAAACCCTGCACACAGCAAAAGTGTATTCCTCAACGGTGATCTCTTCAGTGGAATAGTCCAGTGTTGTCCAGCACAGGGGAGAGGGGCGGGGGCAAAAACACCCCCAACCAGACAGGGCGAGAATCCCTCACTTGGTCTCCCTCCTCTCCATCCCCTAGCCCCGTGCGTCCACCCACGCCGACCACACCTTATCAAATTTAGCCGGGCATTGTCTGCTCTCGTATGTGAGTTTATAGAGGGGAAGTACTGAGTCTATAGCCTTTTTCCATCATGTGAGGGTGGCTGGTTCTGCTGATTTCCAATGCAACAATATCTCTCTCCTAGCATAAAAGAGGGAGAACGTTATACAGAGTTTTGTATATCTGTCCCCCTCAACCTCATCCAGGTAGCTTAATAAAAGCACCATGGGCTCCGGCGGCACCCTAGATCCCCCAATTTTGCTAAGTTTCTCCGCCACTCCCTCCCAGTATGTTAGGAGCCTGGGGCAGGCCCAGACCATATGCCAGAAGGTCCCCTCCTCAGTCTTGCATCTGGGGCAGTGTGAATCTAGGTTGGGATATATTCTTGCCATTCTGTGTGGTGTAAAGTATGCCCTGTGTATAAATTTAAGTTGTAGGAATCTGTCTTTGGCAGCTATCATAGAGGGGATGAAGGTGGACAAACAATTCTCCCATTCATCGTCCCCTAGAGCTGGTATGTCCTCCTTCCATTTATCCATTGTACGGGTGGGTTTAACATCATGGGCTACCGTGAGGTAAAGATATAGCGTGGAAAGGGGCCTCCCCATCTCACTCGAAGTCAGTAGTCGCTCAACTGAGTCCGGCTCCAGAGTTAACGTGTCTGAGAACTGAGCCCTCAATGCATGTCTCAGTTGCCAGTATCGAAACTCAAAGGAGCCGGGTATGGAGTATTGTCTCTTCATTTCACTAAAAGACATAATTTCCCCGTTTACCATGACGTGTTTGAGGGTAGTGATCCCCTTTTAGCCCAGTGTGCTGGATCTGGTATTTCACAGAGATGAGGTAGTGTAGGATTTCCCCACAGTGGAGTGTGTGGGGAGATGCAGTTGGGTTTAGCATAAATAGCCCTGGCCTCCTTCCATGCTCTAATAGTTGTCTTCATGGACCTCGTCAATAAATAAGGAGCTTTCAATCCCCGGTATACTAAATTGCTCAGACCCCAGAATTGCCGCCTCCAGTCTCACCGCCGGATTCTGCCTGGGCTGGGAGAACCCCCAGCGCACTATGACCAATACGGCCGCCCAGTAGTAGGTTAAGAAATTAGGGAGAGCTAGGCCTCCACTTGATAGGGGAAGATATAATATACGTTTCGACACCCTAGGCGGCCTACCCAGCCTGGATGAATGAGGCAATCACGCCCTCCAAGCGTCTAAAGAAAGATTTAGGTATGTGGGATGGGGTGTTGCGAAAAAAATATAAAAACTTAGGGAGGAACACCATTTTTAATAGATTGACTCTACCCACAGGAGTAAGCGGGAGGGTGCGCCAAGCTGTACATTTGACGGTAAGGTGAGTTAGAAGAGGCTGTACATTCTTGTCTATGAATTCACGTGTGGTGTTGCTGATTTTGATTCCCAGATAGGTAAATTCCTCCACCCACTGAAGAGAGGTTCCCGTGTCCCCCTACGAAAGCGTGGGATGCAGCGGAAACAGGACTGACTTGCTCCAATTTATCCTAACACCAGAGAATCAGCCGAACTCCTCAAAAAGGTCCAGTGACCTCCGTAGTGACTGAGAGGCATCGGCTAGATAGAGTAGGGCATCGTCAGCATATAGGGACACCTTTTCCTCTATCACACCTACCTCTATGCCCCTCACTCCTGGATCAGCCCTCAAAACAATGGCCAGAGGTTCCACCGCCAGAGCAAACAGTCCGGGCGACAGTGGGCAACCCTGCCGAGTGCCTCTACCCAGGGGAAAACTTTCAGAAAGCGTGCCATTCGTACGGATTCTTGCTTTGGGGTTTGCATAGAGCATTTTTAACCAGGTCATAAATTGAGGCCCGAACCCGAATTTTGAAAGGACCTCCCACAGAGTCAAAGGCTTTTTCGGCGTCAAGTGACGCCATCACTCCCGACGACCCCGGCTGAGCCCTGTCCATGTGTGTAAAAAGCCTTCTAATGTTGATGTCTGTTCCCTTCCCCGGCATGAACCCGGTTTGGTCCGGATGGATTAGGGCAGTTGTAACCGTGTTGAGCCTGTTAGTCAGCACTTTAGCTAGGAGTTTCGCATCAACATTAATCAAGGAGATGTGGCGGTATGAGGCACATACGGTTGGATCTTTACCTGGTTTGGGGATTACAACTATCACTGCCTCACTCAGGGATTCCGGGAGTTCTCTGAGCTTCTGGGCCTCCGAGAGCATTGCATGCAAGGCTCCCGTCAGCTCTTCAGCGTACTGTTTGTAGAACTCGACCGGTATGCCATCCGGTCCTGGGGACTTACCAGATTGCATGGTTTTTAGAGCTTTAGTTATTTCATCAGAGGTTATGGGAGCAGCGAGCTGTTCACGGTATTTTTCTGTCAGGACCGGGGTATCAATTGGGTCTAGGTATGAGGTTAGTTCATCAGTGGTGTAAGCTGCCCTAGAGCTGTAAAGGTTCCTGTAGAAGGAGACGAAACAGTCATTTATCTCGTCAGGGGCGGATAACAGGGTCCCACCGGGTCCCTGTATAGAGGACACACTCATCCCCCCACCTGTTCCCGTGACAGCCAGGCCAATAGCTTCTCGGATCTTTCCCCCTGTTCAAAAATGCGGTGTGATTGAGCAAGTAGTCGTTTCTGTGTGAGGGAGGTGCGGATACGAACAACCTCTCCGGTCAGGGACTGGAGTGTGGCATAGTCTCTAGGGTCTTTAGTTCTTATGGATAGTGCCTCCTGCAAGTTCGCTTTCTTTTCAGCACTAATCAAATCAGCTCTCCTTTCCCTATGAACCTTAGCTATAATTGCCTGATACCTTCCCCTGGTATATGCCTTAAAGGCATCCCACACCGTCAGTGTTTCTGCCGTGCCCGGATTAACTTCCCAGTATTCCTGGAGTGCCCCTCTAAAGTGACCGTCCACCGCCTCATCCGACACCCAAAACCTAGAGAGGCGCCACAGACTATTCTCTGGGGTCGACGTGAGGTTCATGGTTAGGAGAAGCGGTGCATGGACAGATATGCCCCCGGGGAGTACCCTAATATCCTTCAGCCATGACAAAGCCTGACCCCCCAAATAAGCCAAATCAATCCTAGAGAAGGATCTGTGTGATGCGGAGTGACAGGTGTATGCTCTGGAGTGGGGATTCCTCCACCGCCAGACATCCGTCAGGCCGTAGAGGTCAGCCCACTCTGCCAGTCCTGAATGGGAATGCCCACCTGTCGACATCCTATCCATGTCCAGATCTGGAACCATGTTAAAGTCTCCCAGAAGTATCATGTTGTCATTAGCTAGCTCTGCAATCTTAGAGGTGATCTGATTTAGGAGAGCCATCGAGGCTGGAGGGGGCAAGTACAGTCCCGCTATAACCCATTTCACAGTATGGATCTGTGCATGTATTAATACATATCTGCCCTACTAGTCCAACACTAAATACAGCAGCCTAAAGGGAAGGGACTTGTGAATCAAGATGCTGACGCCCCTTGCAAAATTTGAGTGTGTGGAGTGATAGTGATACCCTATCCATGGCTTTTTGAGGGCCAATGTTTTACTACCCACTAGGTGTGTCTCCTGGAGGATATAGATATGAGGACTATGGGCCTTAATGAACTGAAAGACCAGAGATCTCTTAACCGGGGAGTTTAAGCCCCTGGTATTCCAGTACAGTATGTTAAGGGAAGTCATTCTTGCAGTTTGGTAGAGGAATTTCAGGATCAGAATGAAACCCTCCCCCGGAGACCTCCCAGTAGGAGTAAACATACATTGCTGACTTTTGTAATGCAATTGCAAGGAATACATATAACAATATTTTCTTAACCCACGGTTTAACCATACCCCATAAAATTATACAAACAAACTCCCCAATAAAACAAAAAATAAACCTAATCCCTGAAAGGGAAAAACTGGCCCCATTGGGGCAACATACCCCACCCCCCTCCCCACCCTACCCCCTTGAACTGAGGCAGGTATTCATCCATAACATTCCCAGCTCGCCGGCTGCAAGAGGGGGTCCGTGGCAGAGGCAAACTCAACCCCCAGGGTACTTCCTAGGGGGTCAAGCAGTAGTCCGAGCAGCTCATTGTCGTGAGGCATCCGCTCGCTCAATGTAGCAAATAGTAGGGGACTTAGGACAAAAAAAGGAGAAAAAGTATTGAAATACGTCCCTTTAATAAATTCGATCCATTAGTGGGCAGTCCTGCATAGTGTGGCCCCTAACATCCCAGGAGAGGGAAAAAAGCAAGCGTAGAGAAGCAACAAATCGCAACCGTCTCCTGACTATGTCTTTGTCGGGGGCACTTAACTTGTGAATCCGCATTATGGGGGATACCTTCCATAGTCAGAGCAACGCACATCCTGGGTATAAACGGGGCACAACAGGTGCAACATAAGTGTGTGCGTCCCCTCTGCGGGATAAGTGTGAATGGCTCAGGCCCATACTCAGAGAAGGCCCATCTTGTATAAGGGTGCTGTGCTTACATACCAAATGTCCGATCAACGGGCCAGCGGCAGTGACTCCAGCCAGGTGGATGCCTCTCTGGGGGTGTTGAAGAAGCGGGTTGACTCTCTCCGTCCTGGACCCGTAGACGGGCCAGAAAGAGGACGCTATATCGGATGTTGCATGCTCTCAGTGCCGCCTTGACATGGCCAAAGGATTTCCTGAGCTTTTGTGTCTCCACCGAATAGTCCGGGAAGATCATCAGCTTAGCATTCTGGAAGCAGAGGTCTCTGACAACCCTAGATGCACGGAGAACTTCGTCCCTGTCTCTGAAGTTGAGGAGACGGAGAATGAAGGTACGCGGGGGAGCTCCAGGAGGTCCCGGCTTCGGTGGGCCCTCTCCACCGCATAGTGGGGTGACATGCGAGCATCAGGGAGGAGGTCACGTAACATACCTTCTACAAAGGATGTGGGGTTGCTACCCTCCGCTCCCTCCGGTAGGCCGACAATGTGAAGATTATTGCGCCTATTTCTGTTTTCTGCATCCTCCGCTCTGTACTCCAGGGCTTTCACTTTAGTCTGAAGGGTGCGGAGTGCAACCCCATGTTCCGCGACCGTATCTTCAGTGTTGCTCACCCTTTGCTCTGTTTCAGCAACTCTGGACCTGAGTTTGTCTAGATCTTGGTGTATCAAGCCAACATCCATCTGCACCGCCTCTATTTTTGCTGTTAAGGTTGATTGGCAAGTCGCAATGGCCTCCATGACGTCTGCCAGCCACAGTGGGCAGGAATCAGCTGATTCCATGAGGTCTGTCTGTGAGGTTCTGTGGGATTTTCGGGTGATGCGGATCTCAGGTTGGGGATCAGTGGGCGTTATAGTGGGGACCAGTTGTGGCTGAAATGTCAATCGTTTTCCCCCTTTGTTGTAATAGGCGCCCGAACTTCGGCGCCGCATTCAGATGCCATGACCCTTCGCTGTATGTACTGCGGGCAGCGTGGGGGCTACAATGTAAAAAACCGAGGGGGTGTCCGGTGTTCTGGGGAGAGTCTTATAGAAAATGTGCGTCCCCTGTCAGATCTTCCCCCCCTGCCAGCAGTCTCTGTGGTGCTAGGGCCCCCCACTCCAGGTGTCCAAGGCCCTCCTGAAAAGGCCTGATTTACTGAGACTGCGGCCTACCTGCATGTGGAGACCCGAGGACAGCCACACTTTCCTCCCCCAGTGCCTGTGTTGTTGTGCTGGGTGGCCGCTTCCCCACAGGGGCCTCCGGTGCTTCCAATCCGGATGGAAACATCGGGGGGCCGGCAGGAAAATCCGTGGCTTGGGCCTAGCTGGTCCGGAGGTTCAAGAGAGGCCTCAGTGGTGTTTTTTTGTGTTATGTGATATTTCCCCCAGAGTATCCTGCCTACAGGGTCCTCGTCTCTGCCCCGCTCGTCACTCCGGTCGCTCTGGGGGGTCCGCCCCCTCCGATCCGGACCACCAGGGCTCGTCAGGCAAGGCCGCGGCTTCGGCCTAGCCGCGTGAGGACAATCGGGATGTGTCTGTAGGATCGCCGGCAGCGTCTGCCCATCTCTTCTCCTCCCCTACAATGCCCAGGGGGTTCCCCACCGTCACCCTAACCTGGATGGTTGATCAGTGGCAAGATTGCAGTCCTGGATCCGGATTTTGGGCCCAAAACGAGCAGAGCTCTCAGGAAACGCTGCCGCTCACAGTGCCATCTTGGCCATGCCCCCCATCTACCTTCTTTTTTGTTAATGATTTTATCTGCTATGCCCTTGTTCAAATATTCTTTCAACTTCTTTTTAAGTTCTCTATTAGGATTCTTTTTTAGGGGTTGGTATGTGCTGGTATCTGTTACTAGTCTCTCCAACTCTGTGTGGTAATCCTGTTTAGTTAGTACCACTACCCCTCCCCCCTTGTCTGCTGGTCTGATTACTATATTTTTCCTTTTTTCCAGTTTTTTTAGACCTTGCCATATCCTATCTTTATTGCACTTTTCTGGTTTGATATTCCTCATTTCCTTCTCTACTATCCTTTTAAATACCTCTATGTGTTGATTAGTGTTAGATCTGGGGTTGAATGTGGACTTGTTCCTCAATCGGCTATGTGTATATCCTGTGTCATTCTGTTGGTCTTGGGGTTATGCCTTTTCTAAAAAATACTTCTTTAAATTTAATTTTCTAATGAATTTCTGTAAGTCAATAAATGCCTCAAACTGGTTGAAGGTTGTACTAGGTGCATATTTGATTCCGCTATCCAGTACCAATAGTTCTTCCTGGGTGAATACTACGTCCGTTAGATTGAAAATCCCCTCACCTAATTTTCTCTTTGCCTCCCCCTCTACAGCCTCTCTTTCTTGTTGATTTGTTGTCCCTCCAGCTTCCTGGGGGCTCCTGCCCCAGCCCCCTCTGCTGGTTTGGAATACTGGCATGGGTGGTTTGTAGGGCTCCCTCCAATCCCGCCATTCCCCCTGCCACATAGGTGGACCATAGTGTTGGCCATAGTTGTAATATCCCCTACTTCTACCCCTGTATCCTCCTCTCCAGGGTCTGGGATACTGTCCCATCGGGGGTTGGTAAGTGGGTATATTTGCGGTGTTGTTCCCTTGCTCAGGTTTCTGAATGTTCACTTTTTTTCTGGTTATTACTTGGGGTATGTGCTGGCGCCCTAGTGTCTCTTCTTGTTATGTTGGCGATTGGGGTACCTGGTGTCCCACTGCTTCCCACTGTCCGCAACCACATCCCTCATGTTCACCTCCTCATCTAGGGATGTGTTTGCAGAGTTAGTTATTACCTCCTCCTCTTGCCACCTGTACACTTTCCCTTCCAAATAATCTTTTTTATCCCTTTGGTATTTTTTAACCTTTTTGTTCTTAACTTCATTGTCCAATTTAGTTAGAAACTCTTGTAATTTCGCCGCTCTGGTTTTATACTCACTAGTTTCTACATGTGGTAACATATTATCTTTGATATTACTAATAGTGGATTCTATCTTTTTTAGTTTAATTCTCCTTTTTTCAATTATAGTGTCAAGTAATTTATTTTCACAGCTGTTGAAGAAATCAAACCAAGTTCTTGATAAATTTTCGTCTATTATCCCATCATTGGGGCCTAGATCCCACCTAAGTCTTCTAGGGGTGATTTTTGCTTCTCTGTACTGATCTAATTTGTTAATATCCCACCATGTTCTAATTTGTTTGTCCATTGCATTTTTTAAGTGTTTGAAACTTTGTTCCAAATTCAGTACCATGGTGTTATCATAGTTCTGGAATAGTTCACCCAAATCTAGCTTACGGTTAGCCAGGAATGAGAAAACCTCCATGTTTTTGCTGCCCGTGAAAAAAATATATATGTGAAAATAGACAAATGCAAATCAATATGTGTGTGTCACCGGTGCAAAAAACTTTCACTTAATTGCCCTTTTTAACCCCTGTTAGAGTTGCTGCATTAAAAAAAAACATTCAGTAGAATAGACTAAAAGTTATGATTAATGTGTGTTAGTGCGCTACTCTTATACCATACACCACTCATATTTGTACATTACTTTCCTATTACTGTGCAATAAAGAATTAAAAATTAAAAAATGAGAAAAAATCTCCCATAAGTATTAAATTCCACTTAACAATACCCTAAGCATAAATCACCAATCTATATATCAAAATTACTGGCATGCAAAATATATCACAAAGTCCTTGTGCAAAAAGTGCAAACTCCTCTATTAGTTGTTGTGATTACAGCTCTTAGTGTGCTGCTGTGTATCTTCTATTTTCATTTGTGACTTAGTGACACACCACCACCTTCTAGATCGGCCACTCACCAGATATTTCTTATATGATACGCCTTTGGTTCATTAATGGGGTAACCACTCCACCTTTTTATCCTTCCCCACCGGCTATGCTTGAGCTTTGGTTTTCCTCATGTAAAGTATATGGACAACGATCATTGCGCAATGCGTTTAAAACTATTTATTGTTATAAAATACAAAAGTGTACACTCACATTTAAAAGTGCCCTCGAGCCGGCACTAAGCTATTCCAGCAGTTAAGGATGGGTGTCATTCGATAGCGTGGTCAGCCTGTGTGCGATGTGAGTGTCCCCGCATCCGGCTTGCGCTTCACCCCTTGTTCCCGTTCGTATCTCCACCAGCTACGGACGTTCCCGCTCATGTGGTGCAAAATCTCCCAGAAGTGATCACTGGATTACTTTAAGTATATATTTTCTTGCATGTATTTGGATCACTATATTTGATACATGAAGTTTTTGATTTTATTTTGTATGAATTCTTTGGAGTTTTCACGAAAACACTTTATATATTTATTTTACCAGCACTGAGGCACATTCCAACACATATGTGGATTATAAGTTTTGTGATGTTGTGATCACACGTTCTATGGTAAAAAGACTTTGTTTGCATGTCAAAAATGTTTTATTTAGTGTCATTGCATCAAGGCACTCATGCTAACATCCAGATAGCGCAGCATTTCCTCTATAAATATTGCATTTGCACGGTCGTATGGGGAGTGATCAGTGTTAGCAGCTGTCCTGATTTGAGGTGCTACATATTTACAGATTTTGGGTAGCTCGCTATGTTTGGTTTTAAATCGAAAAATGATGTTCAGCATATCAGGAAATAACAATGAGATAGCATGTAATGAGATAAAAATGCATTAAAACATTAAAACAGTAAAACTACATATGTACCAATGAACAAAACGGCAAGTGGTATAACAATTGCGGACAAAAGCCAAACCATAAAAAACTGATGTAGCTAGTAACTGTTGACTGATTATGTAGATAAGAAGTATCAACGGGGCATTACCTGCATATTGAAACAGCATATGTGAAGGTAATTCATGGTAGTAGCCATCCACTTAAGCTCTCACAAAATATAAAAAAGGGTACATGCTACATTGCTATTGTTAGATGAAATAAACAGTGTCAGACTGAACAGTGTCAAATGCACATAATAAAAGAAAGGTGTAGAAATTGCGCCAACTCCTAGATGTGAATAAAGCAGCCGACACAGCAATATGACTGTTGCACATGAAAATTAAAAATAAAAAAGTGTGGCGCTAGTGAGTGGTGGAACTCCTGTTATTAAGCAGGTGGAAATAGTTTTAAGAGAGGAGTGAAAACATTTTCAGTGTCAGTTAGTGAAGTGAAAACTAGTTATAAAGCATCAAAAAAAATGAAAATGAAAACTTGTATAAGTATAGTAGTGGAATACTCAGTGATAACCTGTAGGTTAAATAGGAGAAATTCAAGCACTTGACACCTTATTCCAAAGGAAAAAAAAGCAAATATAAATCAATGCAAGATATCTCAAAAGCCTAAGTAAGTGGTTTAACACAACTAATATTCAATGGAAATGGGGGCCAAGATAGAGGACATCGAAATCCTTAAGAGAGGACAGACATAGGTGGAAACTCAAGAGTCTCTTAAATGACAAGATGGGACAGTCCCATTCAGTCCCACAAATAACAAGGTGTCAACCGTCTTCTTCAGAGGTAATTACAGGTTGTTTAAGAGGGGTCCTGATAAATACGCTAAATCTTGACTCATGTGGATGATTCCCACCAGGAGAAAGGAAAAGCAAAAGGATGCCCTTACCAGATCAGGTGGACTCACAGGCCGTGGCGGTGAGTCAAACGAGCATATACCGTCAGACGGTGTAAGGTGAAGGCTTGTGGGAAGACTCGTGGAACATCTTGTCAGCAGTCCTCAACTGAAGAACCAGCTTGGAGATCGGGGTCCCCAGGGTACGGTTTCGGTCGCCAAATGACCGTTTGCTCAGAGGTCCATCATGTGTGCAAATAAGCAAGAAAGAGAGAGAAACCTCCACATAGTGTAAATCCTTAATTTGCAAAAAAGCATAAGAGCACTTTATTTGAGAAATGTACTCCAAAAAAAGAATTTTTACAAACGGGGGGGCAGTAAAAACTCGGCTCAATATAAAAAAACCGGCATATAAAAAAGTATAAAAACAGCGCAGTGGATAGTGGTGGGGTATAAACATAGATACCCAGTGTGTATAATACCCAGAGCCTTCACCCTCAATGGTTAATAGGTAGACAACAGAAGCCATTTGGATAAGGAGTTCCAGGTTTGTCCAGAAGAGGGCAGCAACACACCAGTTATGACTAGAATAAGTCTGAAAACCTACTGAGAAAAATGCAATGCAGAAAAAAAAAACAGTGATGAAAAAATAACCCAGTGTTAAATTGAAATGGTAGTCTGTGTAGTTCAGTATTACGTTGCTCCAAAAAGTGGAACAAGGAAATAGAAAAACTGCAGACATTCGCTGCCAGTGCATCAAAGGCATTTACTTGAAAACAAAAGAAACAAACAAAAATGGAACATGCATGTAACAGGATTATTATCAAGTACTTGTTGCAGGAAAAATGTAGATCTAGTGCAAGAAAGGTAATGGAATCTCCCCAACAACGATGATATTCCAGAATAATCTGGACAGATGCCATTTTGCATTCAACCACTCTTGAGCTGCATCAGGGGTAGTGAAGAAGAGCACAGACCACCAGCAATCACTCTCAACCAAGCAGGGAAAGCCATAGTGTAGATGATCCCACCTTCTCTCATCTTCCATTTAACATCTGTGAATGTGGCTCTTTGCTTCTGCAATTTGATCGAGAAATCCGGAAAGATGGAGATTTGCACATTTTTAAAGTTGATCATACTTTTCTTTTGGGCCTTACGAAGCACCAGATCATGATCTTTACAGTTGAGCATTCAGGCCAGCAGTGGCCTGGGAGCTGCACCAGGGATAGGGGGTTTTGCTGGGACCCTGTGAGCCCTCTCAACAGCAAAGGCAGCAGAAAACTTGGCATCAGGAAAGGTAGTTTTAAACCATGTTTCCACAAAGTCCCCTGGGTTCTGCCTTTCAGCCTTTTCAGAGAGCTCCACTAACCTGAGGTTTTTGCGTCTAAGGCGATTTTCAAGGTCATCTGCTTTTTGGGAACAGAAAGAGATTTGGTTCTCTGCAGCTGTCCCCCGACCAGGGAAAGAGGAGAAATCATCTTCCAAGGTGAAAATTCTCCTCTCAGTTTCTGCCACCCTCTCCCTAACATGCTGTAAGTCATGTCTCATGAGGCCTATGTCCACTTTGATCTCCTCCATATTGCCTGTTAGGGAGGTGCTACTGGAGGTGATCGCCTCAAGAAGCTGGGCATGTACTTCCTCCAGAATGTGCTTACTTTCAGGGTAGCTCCAGTAGCCGCTGCCGCGCTGCTCCATGTGTGACGAGGGCCGCTGACGCCATCTTGTCTTTCCATGCGGGCAAATTCTTTAAAACGATCCGCTGATGTAGAAGGGGTAGCCTTGCTCATAATATAAGCCCGCAATGCTTGTATAATGTCTGGGCACCTCAAGGAAGCAATTTGTGGAGTGAGAGCTGCTAGTAATATGGAGGATTGATGCGGATTCTATGGGTGGATGGCAGAGCTCTCCTCAGACATTTGCAGCCATGTCGATGGTAGCCATGCCCCCTGTCCCCATCACTTTTACTCTGTCTGTCCCCATGTGCTCTCCAACTGCTCCCATCTCTCTTTTTCCCTTGCTCTGTCCTTATGTCCCCATCTCTGTCCCAATCTAATCCTCCTGTATCTCTAGATGCCCCCCAAGATGTGCATACAGCAGGCTGTGTGATAAGTGCAGTCAGTCAGACATGATAAAGCACTTTAAGCATACCTTCCACTGAGGATCTGTGCCATTCCTGCACTGTGCCGGCTGGCCCCTCCCAGTCCACTCACTCACCTCCAGTTCACCGACGAGTGTGCTGGACTGGAGGTGGTTTTGCTTCCACCCATGTGGGAGGGGATTCTTTGGAGAGAAGCAGAATCAATAAGTGACTGAAATGAAAGGCCATCATCTGCCTTTCATCTGGGAGGGAGGAGAAGGGGCTGTGAGAGCCGGAGAAAGTAAGTGTGGAGGCAGCAGCTGAAGCTCACAGCATCTAGCCAGGTCTGATGTGCTGTGCTGAGCAGGTGTGAGCAGGGCGACATCAGCATAAGCACTTAGGGGACCCTCAGATTCAGCCCCCCCTCTCCTGCCACAGTAAAGCCCGGCAGCAGGAGAAGGAGGAGGGAGCCCCAGCGGTGATGTCAAATGCCGCGGCCCAGTCTCCCAGAAATGTGGTATCAGGATATCTGTCAAAGACATATATCCGCTCCCCCCCAAAAGGTGCCAAATGTGACACCGGAGGGGGAGCAGGCAAATGGGCAGGTGGAACTTTTGGGTGGAACTCTGCTTTACGTAGGGTCCCCGTTCCTCATATTTCCCTTTCCTTGTGCAAGTTCTCTTAAGTCTGCAAAATTGTCTGAATGGTACATTGTGGATGCATCTTGGGTGATGATGGCGCTTGGCATGCAAATATGAGCTGCCCGCACTAGGTTTGAAGTGTGTTCTTGAGAAGATGTTTCCGTCCACATTCACCTTCAGTTCCAAGTCCAGGAAAACTAGTGATTTGTCAACAACATGGATAAAGGTAATACCGAAGGGTTTACCATTGGTATATCTGAGGAAGTCACTTAGTTCAGTTTCCGATCCATCCCATATGATTAAGATATCATCAATATATTGTGTATATAGTGACAAGTTAGCCCTAAAGGGGTTGTTTGCCCAGCTGAACCGGCCCTCCCAAAAACCCATGAACAAGTTGGCATAGCTGGGGGCAAACCTAGCCCCTATAGCCATGCCTCTGACTTGCCTGTAGTAATCCCATAGAGCTAAAGAATAACGAACACCCAACTGGACCATATAGGTTGCCAACATCCCTCAAGTACAATATAAGGAGGGTTCCCCCATATGGGTGGGACTTTAACGGCAACAACAAAAAAATAAACGATTAAAAAAATTTATTGCAATTCAAACTATACACGCGAATCGAACACCCCGATGTCAAGAAGACATGGAGGTAGAGAGTGGGTCCGGTCTCATCCACACTGATCCGCCCCAATTGCACTGACCGAAAGGGCCCACGTAAGAGATGTCAGGCTGCGATTTCACTGCATAACGTGGCCATGATCTCCAACAGATTCAGCAAAAAAGTGGAGAATGTGTCACGTACCTGGTTGGAGGCCAATAAGCCGAGAGGGCTCCCCTTGCGGCTGAGTGCAGTACACCCCTGAAGTTGGGTACAGAGGGTGTAGTGCCCAGAGAAGCACAGGTTGCCAGATGGATTCCAGAGAGAAGAGCTGGTGGGCACCAAAAGGACACCGGGTAATACAGGAAACACAGCTGGGCTAAAGTCTATAAGAATCCTTGGTAATACTTGGCAAGGTGTGCACGAGGAACAGTAGTGGAAGCCAGGCCAGGGGTCAAATACAGTAGATCAGGCAAGAGGAAGAGACAGGTTGCAGAAACAGGGACAAGCCAAAGGTCTGGTATCAGGAAGCAGGCAGGAACAGATAACTGTAGCAAAGTCCGTGATACAAGCCGGGATCAGGTACTGGAGAGGACAACAAGTCGGTAAATCAAGCCATGGGGTCAAACCAGGAGAGCAGATCAGATAGGTCAGGAACAAGCCGGGTCTCAACAGGAATCCAAATAGTAATTGCACAGAGGCTCAGGAACACAGGAAGACTGACAAACCAGCAACTGCAGACACTAGCAGACTTCCTTATATAGGCCCATGTGACCTGCTGGTAGAGATACTGGGTCCTAAAGTCCTTCTCCTGCCAGAGATGCTGGGTCCTAAAGTCCTTCTTCTGCCATAAGTGCTGGTAGAGATGCTGGGTCCTAGAGCCCTTCTCCTGCTGTTGGTTCCTTGACAACTGGCACTATTGCCAGTTCTCCTACAGCCATTTCCCTGACAGAATGACTTGTGATTTGCAAGGAAGGATGTATGTCATAGTCATCAATTAATTTTCCTTTGGCATATTCCAGTGTCAGCTCCAGCTCAGGTCTGGTTTCTAAAGCGTTAATAAGAGCAGTATATGTCCCTGGAAGGCTGCAGAGAAGTAGGGAAACAATATGGTTATCTTTGACGTCCTCTCCGATGGCACATAGCTGCTCTATTATTTCTAGCATAGCTTTGATGTGGTCACACATTTGCTGGCCTTCTTCTAGTCTCATCTTATATAGTTTTCTTAGTAAAAACAGCTTACTGTTGAGGCTTGAATGCTCATGCAGTTTTTGTAATTAAGTCCACATACCTTTGGCAGTTTTCTCTGTTCTTATGTGGATAAGCTGGTAATCTTCCACTAGTAAGCTTATAGTCGCTTTTGCCTGTCTATCCTTCCTGCCCCAGTCCTCTGTCTCTCTGTTTGTGGGTCTGTCTGTATTTAGCACTTGCCACAATTTGTCCTTACTGAGAAGCATTTCTAGCTTAAACTTCCACAGCTGGTAATTGGCATTGTTCAGCTTTGCAATTGCAAACGTCACATCTGAACTGCTTGCCATCTTTCAGTAGCTTGTGTACAGTACTCACTGACTTGCAGAATTCTTTGCTCCAGTGCCTGCTGGGTGCCTAGGTCCATCACCTGTTGTCAGAGTATTGAAATAGTGCGCTGGAAGCTTCTTGTATGCAGCAATAAGCTTTACTTTCATGGAGAATTTCAGATCATGTCTTACAGCATGGAAACAGGAACTGAATTACAAACAAGTGCATATAACACAAAAAGGAAGGTACTTCCTCTGATTACTTTACCAGAGAATACACAGTATAACACTGCAGCGCCACCTGCTGCATAGACAGCTAGAATGAATACAGTATATAGTTACATCATAAAGAAAATTTGCATTACTTGTTGTTCTTCCAACAGCGTGCTCCCTCCTGGTAGAGGCTCTCCAGGATGTGACAGTGTACATCATCATCCTTAACCTCTATATTGAGTCAGTGATCAGTGGGCATGACCCTTTCCTTTGGCCGGTCTTTATTAAGAGCAAAGTATCTCTTGACCTTAAAATTTCGGACATATTTATTCAAACCTACAAACAACTCCAACAATTCCAGCTCTCTTTCGTCAAACACTGAACTGGACAAATTGTGGATTTTGATTGTTGAGTGTGCAGGGATTAGTCACTGGTTGTTAGGACACCGGTGGCCACAGGCTCCATAACAACCAATGACTTAGCTGAGAGCAGGGATGAGTTGCAGAAGTAAAATCTTGCACTTAATTTTATCCAAATCACTACAATTTGCACTGCAGCAGCACTACAAAATTGCATTGAAAACCACATCAAAATTGCACTTCACTAGTGTAAACCTAGGCTAAAACTGAGAGAACTGAGCACATGACCGCTGATTGCTCAATTCAGGGTCTTCTCGAAGTGGAGAGCTGCAACTGTCCACTCTGCCCCTCCGGCGCTCACCGGAGCGCCGGGCTAGAGATGGGGTGGAGCCAGCTGTCAGTCAGCTGGGTGGAACCCAAGAATATGGTCAGGATTAGGGATGAGTTACGTGTTCGAGTCAAACCCATGTTCGACTCAAACATTGTGTGTTCGGTCGTTCGCCGAATTACGAACGATATGGGCCGTTCGCGCCAAATTCGAGTGGCGCGTCATGGCCCATAATTCACTGCGGCATCGCAGTGCATTGCTGGCTAATGATTGGCCAAGCATGCACTATGACCTGCATGCTTGGCCAATCACAGCGCCGTCTGAACAGAGAGCTGTAATTGGCCAAAGCCAAGGAGGCTTTGGCCAATTATGGCTCAGGGGTTTAGTACATGCCCCACACTATATAAGGCCGCCTGCACAGCCTTATATATATATATATATATATAGAGAGAGAGAGACAATCAGTGTCATTTGATTTAAGTTAGATAGAGTAGGCAGGTTGAGTCAGTTAGCTGCAGTTACAGTGTATTGTGTATATATATATATATATATATATATATATATATATATATATATATATATATATATATATATATGCCTCCCAGGTGTTGTGTATATATATATATATATATATATATACACTGTATTCAGTTTAGCTAGATCCTGTTCTTCTCTTCCTAATATACTGGCAGGCAGGTGTTTTTACAGTATTTCCAGCTACTGTACTGTGTATCCTGCACAGTCTCACCTACAGTATAGCAACCTGCAGCCAGGTGCTTGTGTAGGCTCAGCGTGTGTCACCAAATTGCAGCATGTGTCACCAAATTGCGGCGTGTGTCACCAAATTGCAGCAGCGTGTGTCACCAGATTGCAGCGTGTGTCACCAGATTGCAGCGTGTGTCACCATCAACCCCCCCTCCCCCGGTTACTTACCTTGCTGTGTGTTGTCCTCTCCACTGGTGTCTCCTGGAGAGCTCCATTGTTCTCATACTTCCTGTTTCTCTCTCCTGGGCGCAATTGGAGAGAAACAGGAAGTGACATCATACTCAGATGTCAATCAAAGAAAGTGCCGCAAGCCTGCAAATGAAGCGCCACGTATGCAATCTCGTGATTGCATAGACGTGGCACTTCCCATAAGCGCACTGTGTCCGGCGTCGCACTGTATCCGGCGTCCGAACACAGTGCACTTAAGGACCTTTTTGTGTATTTTTTTTTTAAAGGGCCAGCTTTCAAATTTGGACGGGCCGCCACTGCTGCACAGTCTCACCTACAATATAGCAACCTGCAGCCAGGTGCTTGTGTAGGCTCATTGAAGTATTTCCAGCTACTGTACTGTGTACCCTGCACAGTCTCACCTACGGTATAGCAACCTGCAGCCAAGTGCTTGTGTAGGCTCATTGAAGTATTTCCAGCTACTGTACTGTGTACCCTGCACAATCTCACCTACAGTATAGCTACCTGCAGCTAGGTGCTTGTGTAGGCTCATTGAAGTATTTCCAGCTACTGTATTGTGTACCTTGCACAGTCTCACCTACAGTATAGCAACCTGCAGCCAGGTGCTTGTGTAGGCTCATTGATTTATTTCCAGCTACTGTACTGTGTACCCTGCACAGTCTTGCCTACAGTATAGCAACCTGCAGCCAGGTGCTTGTGTAGGCTCATTGAAGTATTTCCAGCTACTGTACTGTGTACCATGCACAGTCTCACCTACAGTATAGCTCCTTGCAGCCAGGTGCTTGTGTAGGCTCATTGAAGTATTTCCAGCTACTGTACTGTGTACCCTGCACAGTCTCAACTACAGTAAAGCTACCTGCAGCCAGGTGCTTGTGTAGGCTCATTGAAGTATTTCCAGTTACTGTACTGTGTACCCCGTACAGTCTCACCTACACTATAGCTAACTGCAGCCAGGTGCTTGTGTAGGCTCATTGAAGTATTTCCAGCTACTGTACTGTGTACCCTGCTCAGTCTCACCTACAGTAATGCAACCTGCAGCCAGGTGCTTGTGTAGGCTCATTGAAGTATTTCCAGCTACTGTACTGTATACCCTGCACAGTCTCACCTACAGTATAGCTACCTGCGGCCAGGTGCTTGTGTAGGCTCATTGAAGTATTTCCAGCTACTGTACTGTGTACCCTGCGCAGTCTCACCTACAGTATAGCAACCTGCAGCCAGGTGCTTGTGTAGGCTCATTGAAGTATTTCCAGCTACTGTACTGTGTACCCTGCACAGTCTCAACTACAGTAAAGCTACATGCAGCCAGGTGCTTGTGAGGGCTCATTGAAGTATTTCCAGTTACTGTACTGTGTACCCCACACAGTCTCACCTACACTATAGCTAACTGCAGCCAGGTGCTTGTGTAGGCTCATTGAAGTATTTCTAGCTACTGCACTGTGTACCCTGCTCAGTCTCACCTACAGTATAGCAACCTGCAGCCAGGTGCTTGTGTAGGCTCATTAAAGTATTTCCAGCTACTGTACTGTGTACCCTGCACAGTTTTACCTACAGTATAGCTACCTGCAGCCAGGTGCTTGTGTAGGCTCATTGAAGTATTTCCAGCTACTGTACTGTGTACCCTGCACAGTCTCACCTACAGTATAGCAACCTGCAGCCAGGTGCTTGTGTAGGCTCATTGATTTATTTCCAGCTACTGTACTGTGTACCCTGCACAATCTCACCTACAGTATAGCTACCTGCAGCCAGGTGCTTGTGTAGTCTCATTGAAGTATTTCCAGTTACTGTACTGTGTACCCCGCACAGTCTCGCCTACAGTATAGTTACCTGCAGCCAGGTGCTTGTGTAGTCTCATTGAAGTATTTCCAGTTACTGTACTGTGTACCCCGCACAGTCTCGCCTACAGTATAGTTACCTGCAGCCAGGTGCTTGTGTAGGCTCATTGAAGTATTTTCAGCTACTGTACTGTGTACCCCACACAGTCTCACCTACAGTATATTAACCTGCAGCCAGGTGCTTGTGTAGGCTCATTGAAGTATTTCCAGCTATTGTATTGTGTACCCTGCACAGTCTCACCTATAGTATAGTTACCTGCAGTCAGGTGCTTGTGTAGGCTCATTGAAGTATTTCCAGCTACTGTACTGTGTACCCTGCACAGTCTCACCTATAGTATAGCAACCTGCAGCCAGGTGCTTGTGTAAGCTCATTGAAGTATTACCAGCTACTGTACTGTGTACCCTGCACAGTCTCACCTACAGTATAGCTACCTGCAGCCAGGTGCTTGTGTAGGCTCATTGAAGTATTTCCAGCCAATAGTATGTCTGAAAGGCCAACAAGGAGAGGCAGACAGTCACAAGCCAATAAAAGAGGGCAAGCATGCTCTGTGTCTAGAGGCAACAGTGCTGGTCGTGGACACGGTGCCTCCTAATCAGCAGCCATGGGACACGCTTGGCCTTTTTTTCGGCAGCTGGCTGTGTTGAGCCGCAACATGCGGAAAACTTGGTCGAGTGGATGACCAAGCCGTCCTTATCCTACTCATCCTCTCTCACCCAGGCTCAGGGTACTTTGTCTGGCAAAGCAGCTGCCAACGCGGCCTCTTCCATTGGCTCAATGGCAATCAGTGACTCCTTCCCTAGCCCCACCATGTCCTCCTGAGGAGTCCCTCGAACTGTTTGACCACAGTGTTGGGTACATGCTCCAGGAGGATGCCCAGCGTTTTGAAGGCTCTGATGATGATGATACTGAGCTAGATGAAGGCAGTAACGTGAGCACGGACAGAGGGGGTGCCCAAGAGGGACAGCAATCTGGCAGTCATGTTCCCCCTGCTGCAGCATACTGCCAGGTTTGCTCCAGTGATGAGGAGGGAGGGAATGATGAGGTCACTGACTCAACGTGGGTGCCTGATAGGAGAGGGGAGGAGGCACATCACCAATGAGGCAGGATGCCCTCCAGGGGCCAGCCTAAGGGCAGCACACTGACTGCATCACACCGCAGAAGCTCCGCATGTGCAGGGCGCTGCTGTCTCTGCGCGTTATTTCAAAAGTTCTTTGGTGTGGAGTTGAGACGAGTGCATCAGATCGCACCGCTGCTATTTGCAACATATGTCTCAAGTGTATCTCGCGTGGCCAAAACATCTCCGGTTTGGGCACCACATGATTAACCAGACATATGTTGACCTGCCATGCAGTTCGTTGACAAGCATACCTAAAAGACCCACACCAAAAAACAAAGAGGACCTCTCCTTGCTCCTTATCAGCTGGGATTTCCAACCCCACTATACCTTCAGTCCTCTCTGAGACCTGCACTGAGAGGAATGAAGGTGTAGAATTAGGTGTATCACAGCCAAGTACTTGCAGGCAATCTACACCAAACTCAGATTGTACCAGGCAAATTTCCCTGCCCCAGCTGCTGCACTGCAGAAAGAAGTTCGCTCCCAGCCATCCACATGCCCAGCGGTTGAATTCTAGCTTGGCAAAATTGCTAGCACTTCATCTGCTACCTTTTCAGTTGGTAGACTCTGCCCCTGAGTTTGTGGAATGTGCGGTTCCTCAGTGGCAGGTTCCCAAACGCCACTTTTTCTCGGCTCTCTTTTGGCATGTGGAAGGCAATGTCTTGGCCTCGCTGGACAGGGCAGTCAGCAGTAAGGTGCATATAACCGCTGACTCATGGTCCAGCAGGCATGGACAGGGATGTTACCTAAGTTTCGCGGTGCATTGGGTGACTCTGCTGGCAGCTGGGAAGGATGCAGGACAAGGTGCAGTAGTGTTGGAGGTTGTTCCGCCACCACGCCTCCAAAATGCCACTACTGGTGATTCTGACACACCTCTCTCCTCCACCCCTTTTCTTCTTCTTCCTCCATGGCCTCTTCCTGTGCTTTGTCCTCGGAACCAGCGGTGCTCCGTAGGCGTTCAAGGGGCTACGCAAGTACGCAGGCCAAAAGATGCCATGCGGTGCTTGAGCTGGTGTGCATGGGGGACAGGAGCCACACTGGGGCAGAGATTCTGTCAGCTCTGCAGGGGCGGGTTCAGAGGTGGTTGACGCCACACCAACTTAAGGCAGGAATGGTGGTTTGCGACAATGGCACCAACCTCCTCTCCGCCCTCTGACACGGACAAATGACCCATGTGCCCTGTTTGGCTCACGCCCTTAACTTGGTGGTGCAGTGGTTCTTGAGCAGGTACCCGGGCTTACAGGATGTCCTGAGGCAAGCCAGGAAAGTCTGTGTGCATTTCCGCCGGTCATATAATGCCAGTGCTCGGCTGGCAGACCTCCAAAAGGAATTTAACCTGCCCAAGAACTGCCTAATCTGTGACATGCCCACCAGGTGGAACTCAACGTTGGCCCTGTTGCACACGCAGCAGAGGGCCATCAATGAGTACCTGTGCGACTATGGCACTAGGACAGGGTCAGGGGAGCTTGTTTTTTTTTCCCACGCCAGTGGGCCATGATCAGGGATGCATGCACTGTCCTGTCATCATTTATGGAGGCCACGAGGATGGTGAGCAGTGACAGTGCATGCATCAGTGACACTGTCCCCCTTGTCCACCTGTTGGAGCACACGCTGCATGGAATAATCGACAGGGCACTTGAGGCAGAACAGAGGCAGGAACAGGAGGACTTAGCTCTCAAGGCCCCCTTTATCCAGACAGTGTTCCTGCGTGCCCGCCGATCACAGGAAAAGGACGAGGAGGAGGATTGTGTCAACATGGAGGTGGAGCCTGGCACTCAGCATCAGCAGCAGTCTTTAAGGGATCATTTACAGTCCCAAGAAACCCATGGACTTGTACGTGGCTGGGAGGAGGTGGCTGCGGATCATGTCGTCCTTAGTGACCCAGAGGACTCCAGACCGAATGCCTCAGCAAACCTACGCTGCATGGCTTCCCTGATCCTGCAAAGCCTGCAGAAGTATCCTCGTATTCGTGGTATCAAGGAGAGGGATCAATACTGGCTGGCAACCCTTCTTGATCGACGTTACAAGGGTAAGGTTGAGGACCTTATCTTGCTGCCACAGAGGGAGCAGAGGATGAAACATCTTCGGGAGGCCTTGCAGAAAGGTCTGTGCAACGCGTTCCCAGAGACTGGGAGGTTACAAACTCCTGTTCCTGGACAACGTGTTGCTGAGGCTTCAGTCAGTCAAAGAAGGAGCGGTGGAGAAGGTGGCCATCTGACCGATGCGTTCAGACAATTTTTTAGTCCGCAGCCCCAAGGTATGATCGGTTCCAGCAACCATCGCCAGCTTCTGTTTTACATGGTGCAGGAATACCTAGGGGCAAGATCTGACTTGGACACCTCTGGGTTACTGGGTCTTGAGGATGGATCACTGGCCAGAGCTTGCACAGTATGCAATTGAGCTACTGACCTGTCCTGCATCCAGCGTTCTTTCGGAAACGCACATTCAGTGCTGCTGGAGGCTTTGTAACCGATCACAGGGTGCGTCTGTCCACCGACTCGGTCGATCGACTGACCTTCATAAAAATGAATTAGTCTTGGATCACCACCAGCTACCAAGCACCTGATGCTGATGTAACCGAATAATTTTTTTTTAAATGTAAGATCCTTTCAATGACCTATGCTGATGCTGAGTGACTATCCTGTTATGCTGAGTAATTATCCTCTTCCTCCTCAATGATCATGCTGATAGCTTGTAAGAACATTTTTGGTTCTGGGCGCCGCCACCAGTGTCTAAGGCCCAATTTTTCAGCCCCTGTTTAACAGAGGCGTGTAATTACAATATTTGATGCAATTCTTTGCAGCAGGGCTAGTTCCTGCGCTCCAACTAGAGTATCTGTGAGGGGTTGCAGTGTTGTGGCACCAGCACCAGTGCCTAAGGCCCAATTTTTCAGCCCCTGTTTAACAGGGGCGTGTGATTACAATTTTTGATGCAATTCTTTGCAGCAGGGCTCGTTCCTGCGCTCCAACTAGAGTATCTGTGAGGGGTTGCAGTGTTGTGGCACCAGCACCAGTCCCTAAGGCCCAATTTTTCAGCCCCTGTTCAACAGGGACATGTAATTAGAATTCTTGATCTAATATTTCACAGCAGGGCCCGTTTCTGCGCCCACCAAGAGTAACTGTGAGGACTTACAGTGTTGTGGCACTAGCACCACCACCATCACCAAAGGCCCAATTTTTCTGCCCCTGTTCACAGCAGGGCCCTGTGAGGGCTTACAGTGTTGTTGCAACACCAACACCTAAGGCCCAAATTTCTCCTGAGTAGGGCAGGCCCCTACTTTCAAACATCCAACTTACAAACGACTCCTACTTGCAAACGGAAGGAGACAACAGGAAGTGAGATGAAATCTACCCCTAGGAAGGGAAATTCTCTCCTGTAAGAGTTAATATTGGAAAAACGTTTCTCCCTTCCACTGATGCTTTATCACCAATCCTTGTTTCACTAAAAACCCAAAATGTTTAAAAAACATTTGTCATTGGGACAAAAAGTGAGGTGAAATCTTCTGAGGAGGAGCACAGACAGCAAAATAAATGTCACAGGGGTGGTAACCCTTCCCTATGTTTTCCAAAAAGCTTAAAATAGATTTTTTTTGCTGGAGCTAAACACATTAAAAATGTACCAGTTCAAAATTACAAACAGATTCTACTTAACAACAAACCTACAGTCCCTGTCTTGTTTGCACTGCCTGTATACTGCTGTTCAGAGTATATAGGGCCTGGTGGCCCCACACATTTCCTTTTTTTAATTTGGGTGCGGGGTTCCCTTTAATATCCATACAAGACCCAAAGGGCCTGGTAATGGACTGGGGGGTACCCATGCCATTTGTCTCACTGATTTTCATCCATTTTGCCAGGACCCGACATTACATTAAATCCGCAAGCAGTTTTAACTACTTGCCGCCCTCCATATAGCAGAATGACGGCGGTAAAGTGGTTTCAAAATCCTGACTGGGCGTCATATGACATCCTCAGGATATTGAGCCGCTGCGCGCCCCCGGGGGTGCACATCACGGCGATCGTTGTTGCGGGGTGTCAGTCTGACACCCCCCAACACCGATCTAGGTAAAGAGTCTCTGACGGAGGCTCTTTACCACGTGATCAGCTGTGTCCAATCACGGCTGATCACGATGCAAATAGGAAGAGTCGGTGATCAGGTTTTTCTCACTCGCGTCTGACAGACGCGAGTAGAGGAGAGCTGATCGGCTGCTCTCTTGACAGGGGGGGTCTGTGCTGATTGTTTATCAGCACAGCCCCCCCTTGGATCCCACCCAGGACCACCAGGGAAGCCGCCCAGGACCACCAGGGAAACCAGCCACACTGGACCACCAGGTATGCCCCCTAGACCCCCAGGGAAATACAAATCACTGCAAAGGCAGCTGCCAATCAATGCCCACTCCAATGCCTACCACTGCCAGTGCCACCAGGGATGCCTATCAGTGCCGCGTATCAGTGCCCATCAGTGCCGCCTATCAGTGCCCATCAGTGCCACCCATAAGAACCCATCTTTGCAGCCTTTCAGTGCCCATCAGTGTCGCCTATCAGTGCCCATCAGTGCCCACCAGTGCCACCCATGAGTGCCCATCAGTGCCGCCTATCAATGCCCATCAGTGCTGCATATCAGTGCCACCCATCAGTGCCGCCTACCAGTGCCCATCAGTGCCCACCAGTGCCACCCATGAGTGCCCATCAGTGCCGCCTATCAATGCCCATCAGTGCTGCATATCAGTGCCACCTACCAGTGCCCATCGTCTGTGCCCGTCAGTGCCCGCTCATTGGTGCCACCTCATCGCTGCCACCTTATCAGTGCCTGTCAGTGCCGCCTTATCAGTGCCCATCAGTGAAAGAGAAAATTTACTTATTTACAAATTTTTTAAACAGAAACAAAAGCAAAACTTTTATTTTTTTCAAAATTTTCGGTCTTTTTTTATTTGTTTCGCAAAAAATAAAAACCCCAGAGGTGATCAAATACCACCAAAAGAAAGCTCTATTTGTGGGAACAAAATGATAAAAATTTAGTTTGGGTACAGTGTAGCATGACCACGCAATTGTCATTCATAATGCGACAGCGCTGAAAGCTGAAAATTGGTCTGGGCAGGAAGGTGTCTAAGTGCCCTGTATTGACGTGGTTAAATGACTTTTATTCCTTTAAAAATGTCATTTTGTGCAGGGACTGTTCTAAGCACGGGAGACACGTGCCACTTTACAGGCATACTATAGACACCCCCCAGGTACGATATTTAAAGGGATATTTTACTTTTTTTTTTTTTTACTTTAAGCATCATTAAAATCACTGCTCCCGAAAAAACGGCCGTTTTTAAAACTTTTTTTGCATTGATATATGCCCCCTGGGGCAGGACCCAGGTCCCCAAACCCTTTTTAGGACAATACCATGCAAATTAGCCTTTAAAATTAGCACTTTTGATTTCGAACGTTCGAGTCCCATAGACATCAATGGGGTTCTAACGTTCGTGCAATTTTTCGGTCCGTTCGCAGGTTCTGGTGCGAACCGAACCGGGGGGTGTTCGGCTCATCCCTGGTCAGGATGTTTCCAGAGCCCGGAGCAGCTCTGTGACATCAGCTTTAGCCCACTGTTGGCTGATTCTGGATCACAGGTAAGTAAGCCCAAGTAAGTTCACTCCTGTGACTCACTAGAGAAGTCTGACCAAAACAGCTTTGGCCATACTCCTTTTTAATAAGCAAAAGGAAAGTGTGAAATACTTACCTTTGACCAATTGTTCTTTTAACCACTTAAGGACTGAGCCTCTTTCTGAGATTTGTTGTTTACAAGTTAAAAACAGTTTTTTTTTGCTAGAAAATTATCCCCCAAACATTATACTTTTTTTTCTAACACCCTAGAGAATAAAATGGAGGTCATTGCAATACTTTCTGTCACATCGTATTTGCGCAGCGGTCTTACAAGTGCACTTTTTTAGAAAAAATAGACTTTTTTAAATTAAAAATTAGACAACAGTAAAGTAAGCCCAATTTGTTTAATACTGTGAAAGATAATGTTACGCTGAGTAAATTGATACCCAACATGTCAAGCTTTAAAAATGCGCCCGCACGTGGAATGGCGACAAACTTTTACCCTTAAAAATCTCCATAGACGACGTTTAAAAAATTCTACAGGTTGCATATTTTGAGTTACAGAGGAGGTCTAGGGCTAGAATTATTGCTCTCGCTCTACCAATCACATCGATACCTCACATGTGTGGTTTGAACACCGTTTTCATATGCGGGCGCTACTCACGTATGCGTTCGCTTCTGCACGCGAGCTCGGCGGGACAGGGCGCATTTAAAATAGTTTTTTTTCTTATTTATTTTACATTTTATTTTTTATTTTTACACTGTTCTTAGAAAAAAAAGTGTCACTTTTATTCCTATTACACGGAATGTAAACTTCCCTTGTAATAGAAAAAAAGCACGACAGGACCTCCTAAATATGAGATCTGGGGTCAAACCTCAGATCTCATATTTACACTAAAATGCAATACAAAAAAAAAAAAATTGTCATTTGAAAAAAAATAAAATAAAATGGCCCTTTAAGAGCTATGGGCGGAAGTGACGTTTTGACGTCGCTTTCGCCTTGCAATGGTATGGAGACGGGTGCAGGCCATCATCCCCTCACTCATCTCCATACCCAGGAAGGAGAAGGATCCGATCACCTCCGCCACTACCGACGGCTCTGGTAAGCGGCAGAGGGTACCGGAGAGCGGCGGGAGGGGGGGCCCTCTCCCGCCGCCAATAAAAGTGATCTTGCGGCGAATCCACCGCAGAGATCACTATTATCGGAAACCGGACCACCGGTGAAAAAGAGGATACCGGAGGTTATGGCAGCTAGCTGCTGCCATAACAGAAATACCCCTCTTCAAAGTTAGGACGTATATCGGCGTGCGGCAGTCCGGAAGTGGTTAATTCCAAAGTTGCAAAGTTGTGGCTTGGTTACATAGTCTCTGCTAAAGGACACCAAGATGATGTTTGACACATGCCAGCCATCAAAGGCTCTTAATGAACATTACTCCACCACTTCATCAGAGGTGGTATAACCATGTACAAATGTGCAGAATTAGAAGAGCAATATGCTATAAATTTGATTGGCCCTTAAGAAAATAAAGGGAAGGGGTAAGATTACCATGTATACATATATAAATGGTCTATACTGTAAAGCTGTTCACTTTAAAGTCAACCTATGCTTTGTCCATGCAGGGCACTTTAATGCCCAGCCTCTCTGCATATGCTGACCTTTTCTGCTCTGCCGGGAAAGGAGAGAAATACATAATACTTCTGGGTATAAGAATGATTTAATTCTATCCATTTTTCCCATGTAACAGCACTGATGTTTGGCCCAACTTTGTCACATGAGGGAAAGAAGAGAATCCTTAGCTCTGTGTAAGTTCTGACTGGGGTTTGGCTGGTGGGAGAGTGAGCATCAGCCGTATCCCTGCGGCTCGATGCGCACCAGCCCACGCCCAATGTGACGCTCTGGCGGGTCTACTTAAAGTTGCTCAGGCGCTCAGACTGGTTGCTGGTTTGTCTTCAGCTTCCTGTTTGAATCCGCTTCCTGTTTCCTGCTATTGATTACTCGTTGTGACCCGGATCGTTCCTGACTACTCTGCTCTTCTCCTGGATCTGACCCTTGGCCTGCTTTACGAACTTTGCCTTGTCTCTAGTGCTTGACCCTCTGCTTGTGATCCGGATTTGCCTGCCTTCTCCAGTGTTTGACCCTCAGCCCGTGACCCGGATTTGCCTACCTTCTCTAGTAGTTGACACTCTGCCTGTGACCCGGACTTGCCTGCCTTCTCCAGTGTTTGACTCTCTGCCTGTGACCCGGATTTGCCTTGTATCTCCAGTGTTTGACCCTCAGCCAGTTCTGGACTTCCTGTTTAATCAGGCTCAGCTCAGCAGCCAACTTCTCAAGGAATTCTACACAACTCCTATTGTCAGGTCCCTCACTTACCAGACAGGTGAGTCCGCTTGGGCAGAGGGTAGGCTCCCTTACGTATCCGACTCGGGGCCCCTGATAGAGTAGACAGGGAGCCCGCGAGTACGGAGTGGTATGAGGGCCTGGTGTATGGATCCTGGAGAAAGGTGGTCTTTCAAGCATTAGGTAGAACTCAGGAACACTGGAACTGATGCTGAGCAGGAGCTTACTAGGCTGGTCACACACAGGCAGAGGTCGGCAACGGGCTGGCAGCAGAGGTACAAAGGGAGCAGGCAGAAGTGGGGTCAAACAAGCCGGGGTCGGGTTCAGGCAGCATTCAGGGAGGTCCAAAAGGCAAGCCGGGTCGTAACAGGTCAAAACTTCAGAGATACGGAACACAGAGAGGATCACGGAACTTAGGCACAGAGCTGTTGATCAGGCAGCACCGAACAGGAATTGAGGCAGACCTAAATAGGCTGATTGGCGCCAAACGCCGCGCTCGTGCGCGCGCCAATTCGCCCATGCGCCCGTGCACCCGCCCGAGCGCGCCCCCGAACACCGGCGTGCACGCCAGCACTACCAGGCACGCCCGCAGTAACGCCCATAGGTGAACGCGCGTACGCGCGTGCGCCCGGACGCCACCCTGCACGCCA
This sequence comes from Lithobates clamitans, assembly GCA_037952925.1. Classification (NCBI taxonomy): domain Eukaryota; kingdom Metazoa; phylum Chordata; class Amphibia; order Anura; family Ranidae; genus Lithobates; species Lithobates clamitans. The sequence continues at coordinate 642,628 of JBBGZY010000355.1, read as the reverse complement.
TGGCTGGCCAGACCAGACACGCCGGTGCCCCCAGGAACACGCGCACCAACGCACCCTGGTGCGCACCGGCGCCCAACCAGGTAACCTCTCTGACAGTGCCCCCTCCTCAAGGGCAGACTCCGGATGCCCAGCTGGGCCATCTTTGAGGCATGAGAAGCTTTAAATGACCGTAGGAGTTCCTTGGCGTGCAAGTTGCTCTCTGGCTCCCAAGAATTGTCTTCGGGCCCATAGCCCTTCCATTTTACGAGGTATTGAACTTGGTTGCGTCTTCTTCTGCAATCTAAAATTGCCTCCACCTCGAACTCCTCTTCGCCATTAACTAGAATAGGCTTGGGTGGGCCGATACTATGGCCAACAAAGGAATTGGGGGTAACCGGCTTCAAAAGGGACACATGGAAGACTGGATGTATCCTCAGGGCGTTAGGTAGATCAAGTTCATATGCCACTTTGTTAATTTTTCTTTTAACCAGAAAAGGACCCAAGTATTTAGGGCCTAATTTTCTGGACGGACAGGCCAACTTTAGGTTAGTAGTAGATAACCAGACTGAGTTGCCAGGTTCCAGGACAAGTTCTCCGCGTCTCTTCCTGTGAAATATTCTTTTGTAATCTTCCTGAGCTTTGGCCATGGTATTCTGCAGTAATTTTTTGTTTATTGAGAAAAAGTCCAAGGTTTCAGATACTGCAGGGATGGAGCACTCGGGTATAGACCCAGGCAAGAAGGATGGATGGAAGCCATAATTAGCATAGAATGGTGACTGATTGGTAGCTGAGTGCAGTAAATTATTGTAGGAGAATTCTGCGATGGGAAGCAGGGAGGCCCAGTCGTCCTGAGAGAATGCAGAAAAACAGCGGAGGTATTGCCCCAAGGTCTGATTCGTCCTTTTGGTTTGTCCATTTGACTGGGGGTGATAGACCGAAGAAAATGACAATTCAATCTCTAAGGAGCCACAGAGGGCTTTCCAAAATCTGGAGGTAAATTGGACGCCTCTGTCAGAAACTATGTTGGTTGGTACTCCATGCAATCTGATGATTTCTTTGATAAAGAAGGTAGCGGTTTCCATAGCCGAAGGGGTGCCCTTCATGGGGAGGAAGTGGGCCATTTTAGACAACCTGTCTACCACAACGAAGACGGAAGAGAAGCCTTCTGATGGGGGGAGTTCAACAATAAAGTCCATTGAAATCATGGCCCATGGCCTCTCTGGGACTGGTAATGGTTTCAACAGCCCCCATGCCCTTGCCCGGCTATTCTTGTTTCTGGCACAGGTATTACAGGACTCAACATATTCCTTGCAATCCTTAACAAGGTGAGGCCACCAGAAGGTATGTTGTACTAGATCAATTGTCTTCCGAGCGCCAAAGTGACCGGCCAATTTGTGATCATGGCACAAGTTTATCACCCGTACTTTTAGCTCCTCAGGGACCACAATTTTGTTTTTGTACCAGAACAGCCCGTCTTTGGTACAAGCTTCAGCAGGTGATGCCATTCCCATAGAGGACCGTCTGATCTGAGAGATTAGATCCTCTTGTAAGACCAGGAAATTCCCAGAAGGGAGAATGGTGTCTGGAGGCAGGGTCTTCTCTGAATCAAGGAACATGCGGGAGATAGGAGAGAGCGTCGGATTTGACATTCTTGGATCCGGGTCTGTAGGTAATGTGGAATATAAATCGGAAAAAAAAAGTGCCCATCTGGCTTGGCGGGGTTTTAGTCTCTTAGCCGTCCTTAGATATTCCAAATTTTTATGGTCTGTGTAGACCAAAATGGGGTGAGCTGCACCCTCCAGGAGATAACGCCATTCTTCCAAAGCTGCCTTAATGACTAGAAGTTCCCGATCTCCCACGTCGTAGTTCCTCTCGGAAGAGGAAAGTTTCCGTGAAAAGAATCCCACAGGATACAGGAGTGCTTTAGCACCTTGTCTTTGTGAGAGCACGGCTCCTACCGCAACTTCGGAAGCATCCACTTCTAATACGAATGGTAAAGCAGGATTGGGATGTTTGAGGATAGTGGCTGAAGTAAACAGAGCCTTGAGTTTTTCAAAGGCCACTTGCGCCTTAGGGGTCCAGCAGAACCGGGTTCCCTGTCTGATGAGTTCCGTAATGGGAGTTATTATTGAAGAGAATCCTTTAATGAATTTTCTATAGAAATTGGCGAAGCCAATAAAGCGCTGTACTCCTTTTTTGTCTACAGGTGCAGGCCAATCCAAGATAGCAGATACTTTTTGCGGGTCCATCTTGATACCATCAGGAGAGATGACCAGGCCTAGGAACTGAATGTATTGGAGCTCGAACTCACATTTTTCGAGTTTGGCATAAAGCCCATGTTGTCTGAGTCGGGTAAGTACGTTTCACACGTGTTTGTGATGGTCAGTCAGGGAAGCAGAGAAAACCAGGATATCGTCCAGATAGAAGATGACGTATAGGTCCAGGAAGTCACGAAAGACATCGTTGACGAAGTGCTGGAAGGTGGCTGGCGCATTACACAGGCCAAAGGGCATGACGAGGTACTCGTAGTGCCCGAATCGAGTACGAAAGGCCGTCTTCCACTCGTCCCCCTCTCTTATGCGGATCAAATTGTAGGCTCCGCGGAGATCCAGCTTGGTGAAGATGGTAGCGGATCCTAATCTTTGAAATAGTTCGGGCACTAGAGGTAACGGATATCTGTTCTTTATAGTAATTTTATTTAGTTCCCGGTAATCGATGCAAGGACGTAAGGAGTGATCTTTCTTCTCCACGAAAAAGATGCCTGCACCTGCTGGAGATGTGGAGGGACGAATGAATCCTTTCTTTAGGTTTTCGTTGATATAGGCTTTCAAGGTGCCCAGCTCCTGCTCAGTTAAGGGGGAAATCCTCCCGAAGGGCACTTCAGTTCTGGGTAAAAGCTCTATCGGGCAATCCTAGGGTCTATGTACCGGGAGAGTTTCTGCCCCCTTCTTGCTAAACACATCCAGGAAATCCCGGTAGGGTTCGGGAAGATTTTGACAAGACTTGGCTTCCGAATCTAAGCAAAGGCACTGAGATGGTGTCATGGGGGTTCCCCGCAAGCAGTGTTGTTTGCAATAATCAGACAGAAACTGGATCTTGCCTGTGGACCAGTTGATACTGGGATTGTGAGCCTGTAGCCAAGGCATTCCTAAGATAATTGGAAAGAGAGGAGAGGAGATGACATCCAGGCGTAAAAGTTCCTGATGTTCCGGGCCAATAGTGGCCAGTAGAGGAACAGTCTCCTGGGTAACTGGTCCGGAGCTGAGGGTAGAGCCGTCCGCTAAGAATACTGCCAGTCCCTGGGCCTTGGGTTGGGTAGGAATGTTATGGTTTTCAATAAAGTTTTGGTCAATGAAACCGCTGCATGCTCCAGAATCAATAATGACCGGTACTGGGATGTTCCTTCCAGGTAGCTGTAATATAACAGAAAGTGTTACATGGTTACCGGATCTGGGTGAGACAGGTGTACACAAAGAAGAGGACGGCAGGCACTTGCGTCTCTTGTTGGGACATGCCCTTACAAAGTGTCCAGATTCTCTGCAATACAGGCACAGATTGAGTGTGCGTCTGCGCGTCTTCTCCTCTGGGGTCAAAGAGGGACGGAGCAGTTCTAGCTGCATGGGTTCTGGAGCTTCCTGGGCCGGAACAGATGAGACAGGAGAAGCTTAGTTCGGGGCATTAGGAACCCTTGGCAACATCCAAGTGAGACGTGGGTGGCCAACGGACCTCTCAGAACGTCTCTCTCTAAGACGGCGGTCAATCTGAATTGACAGGTTTATGAGCTCATCCAGCGTCTGAGGTATCCCTACACGTGCCAATTCATCTTTAAGAGGGTCAGACAGCCCCAGCCGGTATTGGTGACGCAAGGCTGCGTCATTCTACTCTGTATCGGCGCTCCAACGTCTAAATTCTACAGCGTAATCTTTGGCCGCCCCGCGGCCTTGTTGTAGGGAGTGCAAGGCGGCTTCTGCAGTGGCCGTTAGTTGGGGATCCTCATATAGCTGAGACATTGCTATGAAGAGATCATCCAAGGACTCCAGAGATCTGGATTTTTGCTCCAGCAGACGATGGGCCCAGGTCTGGGGCTCGCCGGTCAGAAGTGATATAACAAACCCCACCTTAGTGGCTTCCAAAGAAAATGTACGGGGTTGCAAAGCAAAATAGAGTTCACATGCGTTGCGGAATGCCCGGAACTTGCAACGTTCTCCAGAGAACTTTTCAGGTGTAGGCACCCTGGGCTCCGATGGGAGCATTACTACAGAGGGTGCTGTGGAGGGGTTAGCAGGTGCTGCTCCCTGAGGAGATGCTGAGAGGGCCTGGACCTGTCCTTCCAGTCTGGTATAGCCCTCCTGTAGGCTTTTAACCGCTTGGGTGAGGCCCGCTAGGTGCCTGCAAAGTTTATCCATGGGGGAGGCCCCCTGCCCGGACTCAGTCATGGCTGCCTGATACTGTCAGGTCCCTCACTTACCAGACAGGTGAGTCCGCTTGGGCAGAGCGTAGGCTCCCTTACGTATCCGACTCGGGGCCCCTGATAGAGTAGACAGGGAGCCCGCGAGTACGGAGTGGTATGAGGGCCTGGTGTATGGATCCTGGAGAAAGGTGGTCTTTCAAGCAGCAGGTAGAACTCAGGAACACTGGAACTGATGCTGAGCAGGAGCTTACTAGGCTGGTCACACACAGGCAGAGGTCGGCAATGGGCTGGCAGCAGAGGTACAAAGGGAGCAGGAGAAGTGGGATCAAACAAGCCGGGGTCGGGTTCAGGCAGCAATCAGGGAGGTCCAAAAGGCAAGCCGGGTCATAACAGGTCAAAACTTCAGAGATACGGAACACAGAGAGGATCACGGAACTTAGGCACAGAGCTGTTGATCAGGTAGCACCGAACAGGAATTGAGGCAGACCTAAATAGGCTGATTGGCGCCAAACGCCGCGCTCGTGCGCGCGCCGAATCGCCCACGCGCCCGCGCACTCGCACGCACCCGAGCGCGCCCCCCAACACCGGCGTGCACGCCAGCACTACCAGGCACGACCGCAGTAACGCCCATAGGCGTACGCGCGCACGCCCGGACGCCACCCTGCACGCCATGGCTTGCCAGACCAGACCAGACACGCCGGTGCCCCCAGGAACACGCACCCCAACGCGCCCCAGCGTGCACCGGCGCCCAACCAGGTAACCTCTCTGACACCTATCCTGCCTGCTGGTGGCCTGTGCCTCTTCGTGCCACCCACTCCCTGTATCACCTCCAGGGGGCGAGGTGCGCCTAGGGTGAACCGCTCTTGGCATCTCAGCCTCGATCAGTGTTAATTTAGTCAACTAAAACGACTAAAACATTTTAGTCGACTAAAATGACTAAAACATTTTAGTCGACAAAATGAATACTATTTCAGTCCACTAAAATACAACTAAAACTAGAACTAAAACAATTGAGATGACTAAAATACAGTGATGTACTGGAGATTTAGTCGACTAAATACGACTAAAACTAAAACAATTGCAGAAGACTAAAATGGGACTAAAACTAAAATGCCATTTTAGTCCTAAGACTAAAATTAACACTGGCCTCGATAAGTATTTACCCATCAGTACAAACCAGCCAGATGTCAGAGGCCGACAGAGCGTGTTCCCCTCTCAAGATCCTGTGCCAGCAGGTCTCAGCACTCACCGATGCAGTCCAGAAACTGCAAGAAGGCTATACCCAAATTGATGGCCGCCTTCAGCAACTCTTTGGACCACCCATACCCACAACCGCAGCTCCTGCACCTGCTAGTGGGGCCTGCTCTTCTCAAGCTTCTTCAAATCCAACTGTGGTAATGGCGCTTCCTGAGCCCAGGGTCGCCATGCCGGAGCGATTTGCAGGCGATCGCAAGAAATACAGGGGCTTCAAGAAAGCCTGCTCCCTTTACCTAGCTCTTCAGCCCAGGACTTTCTCTTCTGAAGTAGTAAAGGTGGGGTTCATTATCTCCCTTCTAGTTGAAGAACCACAAGCCTGGGCCCAGAGTCTGATGGAACAAAGGAGCCCTGTGTTAAACTCAGTAGATTCCTTTTTTGAAAGCATGGCACAACTTTATGACGATCCACAGCGCACAGCCACAGCTGAAACAATTTTGCATAACCTGTTTCAAGGGTGAAGGCCAATAGGGGACTATACAGTGGAGTTCCGGAAATGGGTGGCTGATACTGGCTGGAATGAGCCTGCCTTGAAATATCAATATCGTCAGGGATGTCTGAGGTCCTTAAGGATGAACTAGCCAGGGTGGACACCCCCGCTACTCTAGAGGAGTTGATCCAGTCAGTCACCAAACTAGACAACGTCGCTCAGAATGCTTTCAGGTCCCTCGACCTAGCTGGATGCTTCCTAAGCCAACTCCCATCCATCCGCCCCTTTCGGCTCCTTCTGCCACTTCGGCTCCTGAAGTCGAGCCTATACAGCTTGGACTGGTCCGTGCTCCTCTTACCCCCAAGGAGAGGCAACGCAGGCGTCAAGCCAAACTGTGCCTATACTGCGGGGGTACCGGTCATTTTCTTCGCAACTACCCTGTGAGACCTCATAAGTCTTATCCGCAATTTGTTATGAACTATTAAGTCACTGGTGTTCCCAAGACTTGAGTCACTCTCTTTATCTCCCTACAGCTAGCGGAAAAGGAAACCCGCCTGCCAGCTATATTTGACTCTGGAGCTTGTAGCTGTTTTTTGGATGTCTCTCTGGTGCAAAGACTGCATATTCCTCTTTAGACCAAAGCACAAAGTCTTCAGGTACATCTGGCTGATGGGACTCTTCCTCGTTCAGGACTCATCACTCAGGAAATCAGGCCCATTCGCACCACCACGGACTCCGGCCATCAAGAGTTTCTGCGCATCGATCTCATTTCTTCTCCTATATTTCCAATTATCTTAGGGCTCCCCTGGCTGCAGGCACATGAACCCCAAATAAATTGGAACACTAAAGAAGTCTCTTTCTCCTCCAAATACTGCTCCCAGCACTGCCTCATTCCGACTCCAATTGCTTGTTCAGCTGTCACACCTGTACCTGACAACCTTCAACATGTTCCCTCAGTGTTCTACTGACCTTCTGCCTGGCTCTGAAGTCCCTTTTGGCTGCATCCTCCCGCTGGTAAATGACATTTTTCAAGAATATCTTGACTTTCTAGTCGTTTACCTAGACGACATCCTCATTTTCTCCGCCACCATTGAATTACACCAAGTTCATGTCAAAAAGGTTCTTGCAATACTCAGAAGTCATAAATTGTACCTCAAGGCAGAGAAGTGCGATTTTGATAAGACCATTATGCAGTTTCTAGGATTCATTATCTCCACCAGCGGGGTCGCAATGGACCCACAAAAGGTCAAGGCAATACAAGAATGGCCGGCTCCGATAGACAAAAAAGGAGTACAAGGATTTATAGGGTTTGCTAACTTCTATAGGAGATTTATCATTGGCTTCTCATCTATCGTGGCACCCATCACTCAACTAACATGCCAACACAACCGTTTTCAATGGTCTCAAGAAACCCAAGAAGCTTTCACTAAATTAAAGGCCTTGTTTACCTCTGCACCAATCTTACAGCACCCGGATCCGGCTCTACCATTTGTACTGGAAGTAGATGCTTCGGAAACCACCACTGGGGCTATTCTCTCCCAAAGACAGGGGACCAAGGCCCTCCTACATCCCGTAGCCTTCGCATCCCGGAAACTAAGTCCGTCAGAAAGAAACTACGATGTAGGTGACAGGGAGCAGTTGGCCATTAAGTTCCCCTTGGAGGAGTGGAGGTACCTACTGCAGGGTGCATCTCACCCAGTTATGATCTTCACTGATCATAAAAATCTATAATACCTCAGGACGGCTAAACGATTAAAACCCAGACAAGCCCGTTGGGCTCTCTTTTTCTCTAGATTCAATTTCCATATATCTTACAGACCTGGCTCTAAGAACGGAAAAGCAGATGCACTCTCCTTGAAACCCCTCAAGCAGCTGAACCTAGTACTATCCTATGTCCGCAAAAAATGTTTCTGGTCACTCAATCTGATCGAATAACTTCCATTTAATCAACATTCAGTCACTGCACCGATCCAGAAGCACATTCTTTGGAAAAACACGATGACCTGCTCTGGGCCTGGGGAAAAATCTTCGTCCCACTGGAAGTAAGGCCTCTTGCTCTTAAGATTTTTCATGACCACAAACTGGCAGGTCACTTTGGAATTCAAAAGACTGCTGAACAAATCTCTGTTGGCCGAGTTGGAGACAGGATTGTGAGGACTATGTCTCTTCTTGCTCCCTTTGTCAGCGCAATAAGGGCCTAAACACCAAATCCTGGGGTCTACTCAAACCCGTATCCATTCCGGAACGGCCATGGGCAGAAGTCGCCATGGACTTCATTGTGGACCTACCGCCCTAGAGTGGTGTTTACCACCATCTTGGTCATTGTTGATCGCCTCTCTAAAACGGCTCATTTTCTGCCCATGGTGGGTACTCCCTCTGCCACAGATATGGCCAATATCTTCTTTAAAGAAATAATAAGACTTCATGGTGTACCTAAGAGCATCGTCTGGGATAGAGGTTTCCACAGTCCACAGAGTTTCACAAAGGAGAGAAAATCCAGACCAAACATGGAGGTTTAATCACAGCTTCCTATAACAGGAGACACAGAGGGGGCAGAACATAAAATAACATACACACAGCACACATCAGGACCATGCTCCAGAGGCCAGACAGACAAGACACTGGCCTGAGAGAAGTGGCCTCCGGGAGGTAAGACAGGGGTTCATACTTGTTCCATTCGTAATACTGACACATAATCACACACATAGGTTGGACTTGATGGACTTGTGTCTTTTTTCAACCTCACCTGCTATGTAACTAGGTTTCCAATTTACCTCCAAGTTTTGGAGAGAACTCTGTAAAACCCTGGAAATAAAGATTTGTCTCTCCTCTGCGTACCACCCTCAGAGCCAGACGGAGAGAACAAATCAAACCCTGGAGCAATACCTCCGCTGTTTTTGTTCTGGTTCCCAAGATGATTGGTCCACTCACCTGCCGTATGCTGAATTTGCGTACAATAACTCCATCCACTCAGCCACCAATCAAACACCCTTCTGGTCAAACTTCGGTTTCCATCCCTCCTTTGTCCCTAACATCATCCCTGAGATATCTGTCCCTGCTGTACGAGACTGGATAGCTTCTATTCAACGTAACTTTCAGAAAATTCAAGATACCATACAGAAAGAGCGGGACAATTACAAAAAACATTATGACAAGGGGAGGAAGGAGAACCCAGTCTTCAAAGATGGCGAAGAGGTCTGGCTGTCAACCGTTTATCTTAGATTACCACTTCCCTCATGGAAACTTGGGCCAAGGTTCATTGGGCCTTTTAAAATTAAGAGGATGATCAACCCTGTGGCATTTGAGTTAGCATTACCCAACTCTTACAAAATACACCCAGTATTTCATGCATCTCTACTAAAGCCTGTTGTGTCCGGCCCTTTCTCTGGAAGAGAAGAACTCCCTCCTCCACCAGTTAAGGTGGACGGGGAGAATGAATTCGAGGTGGAGTCTATTCTGAGTTGCAGAAAAAGGGGGTAGACAACTCCAATATCTAATTCAATGGAAGGGATATCCTCCTGAGGATAACTCCTGGGAACCCTCTACAAATTTGCATGCCCCACGCTTGATCCAAGCTTTCCACCGGGAAAATCCAGAATTGATGTCCAGTTTGGGCGCACGGAGTCCGCCCCTCGGGGGGGGGGGCACTGTCAGAGAAGTGTTCTATCTGGCCGCATCAGCCATATCCCTGCGCGCATGCGGCTCGATGGAACAGTGCTTGCACCCGCGCACCAGCGCACACGCCCAACGTGACGCTCTGGCGGGTCTATTTAAAGTTGCTCAGGCGCTCAGACTGGTTGCTGGTTTGTCTTCAGCTTCCTGTTTGAAGCTGTTTCCTGTTTCCTGCTATTGATTACTCATTGTGGCCTGAATCGTTCCTGACTATTCTGCTCTTCTCCTGGATCCGACCCTCGGCCTGCTTTACGGACTTTGCCTTCTCCAGTGTTTGACCCTCAGCCTGTGACCTGGATTTGCCTGCCTTCTCCAGTGTTTGACTCTCTGCCTGTGACCCGGATTTGCCTTGTATCTCCAGTGTTTGACCCTCAGCCAGTTCTGGACTTCCTGTTTAATCAGGTTCAGCTCAGCAGCCATCTTCTCAAGGAATTCTACACAACTCCTATCCTGCCTGCTGGTGGCCTGTGCCTCTTCGTGCCACCCACTCCCTGTATCGCTTCCAGGGGTCGGGGTGCGCCTAGTCGCAAGGGTGAACCGCTCTCGGCATCTCGGCCTCGGAAAGTACTTACCTGACAGGAGCATACGTGCGTTTGCCTGAAACGTACTTAGAGCTACACTGTCTAGGGCTAGAGGTCGTGCCACCATTCTCTGCAGGTTTGGTGGCCCCTTATGTAAGTTTGAAAGCAGCATTTGTTTTTATACTGGTTGTTTTTATACTGGATGTTTTTAATGTACATTTGGGAATATTAAACTACTACGCTATGAGCAAATATATTCTTTTTGGTTGGTGACTCCATGCTGATAACTCTGGTACTATCCCCTGGTGGAGTGCAATAGAGCAGTCTGGTCCTGCCATCTGTGGAGCGAGAGTGGTGATGCTGGATGACATTTACACAAAGCGCTTATTGCTGCTCTAGTAATAGACAGCATATCCCTCTTGTGAGTGTGTTTTTCTACCATTGATGAAGGATTGGCACTATGGGTGTTTCCAAGCATTAGACGAAGGCTGAAGTGGAGCAATTTTATATGTTTACACCCATAACAATATGAACTGTTTTTTTTGTTGTTCTGACAAACTTCAGTTTATGGTCACATTTTTGTGGACACGTTTATTATTTTAGCGCTGCATTTTTGTTATCATTTGGTTATTGGTGTACTATATAGCTACACTTATTGCACGCGGCTGTTTAAATTTTACTGAAAGAGCTCTGACTTTATTTTACTATTGTTACCTTGCACTACATAGTTGAAGGTAAATAAAAAAAAAATTGTATACTGTGAATTTACTGTTAGTTTACTGTTAGTTTATATAAAGATATACTTGTAAAAATATACTTGTATTTTGAGTGGCTTGCATCCAAAACTGGTACTACTGTGCAAATGTCTGTAATGTAGTAGTGGCATTACAATGTAAGTTCATATGGAGGCAGGTGAATGATCTATGCTTTGTGTAATGCATGACAGAACATAACAGTACTATAAAGAAGAATATGAATATGTAGTGATACCCCCACAGGAGCTGCTTAAGTTAATTCAGTCCAATACTCTGCCTCTCAAGCCTAATAACAGCCTCAGCCCCCTCTGGCACACCTGGCAATAGTGTAAGTGCAATGACCAATGAGAAAAACACACGTTATAATAAAACACAGAAATTGTCTTTACATTTATTTCTGTGGAAGAATAACAGACAATAACAATATATAGTCAAGTAATTAACTAGAGAGTAGGGATGGGCCAAACACCCCCCGGTTCTGTTCGCATCCAGAACATGCGAACGGATCAAAAGTTTGCGCGAACATTCAAACACCATTAAAGTCTATGGGACTCGAACGTGAGAAATCAAAAGTGCGAATTTTAAAGGCTAATATGCAAGTTATTGTCCTAAAAAGGGTTTGGGGACCCGGGTGCTTCCCAGGGGACATGTATCCATGGATCCATGGAAAAAAAAGTTTTAAAAATGGACGGTTTTTCGGGAGCAGTGATTTTAATGATGCTTAAGGTGAAAAAATAAAAGTGAAATATTCCTTTAAATATAGAACCTGGGGGGGGGTGTCAATAGTATGCCTGTAAACTGGCACGTGTTTTCCATGCTTAGAACAGTCCCTGCACAAAATGACATTTCTAAAGGAATAAAAGTCATTTAAAACTGCTTGAGGCTTTAATGTAATGTCGGGTCCCACCAATATGGATGATAATCAGTGAGACAAAGGGCATGGGTACCCCCCAGCCCATTACCAGGCCCTTTGGGTCTTGTATGGATATTAAGGGGAACCCCGCACCCAAATTAAAAAAAGAAAAGGCGTTGGGCCCCCAGGCCCTATATACTCTGAACAGCAGTATACAGGCGGTGCAAACAAGACAGGGACTGTAGGTTTGTTCTTATGTAGAATCTGTCTGTAATTTGGAACAGGTACATTTTGTAAGTGTAGCTCCAGCCAAAAAATCTATTTTAAAGCTTTTTGGAAAACATAGGGAAGGGTTATCCTTGTTCAGAAGATTTCACCTCACTTTCTGTCCCAATGACAACTGGATTTTGAAAATTTGGTGTTTTTAAGGGAACAGGATTGGTGATAAATCAGTGGAGACACCTTTTTCCCATATTAACTCTTACAGGAGAGAATTTCCCTTCCTAGAGGTAGATTTCCTCTCACTTCCTGTTGTCTCCCTCCGTTTGTAAGTAGGCGTCGTTTGTAAGTCGGATGTTTGAAAGTAGGGGACCGCCTGTATATACTATACGGCCTGCCCTATACACTCTGCGGAAAATTGGTCCTTAGGTGTTGGTGGTACCAGAACACTGAAATCCCTCACAGTTACTCTTGGTGGGTGCTGGAACGGGCCCTGCTGTGAAATATTATATCAAGAATTGTAATTACATGCCCCTGTTAAACAGGGGCAGAAAAATTGGGCCTTTGGTGATGGTGGTGGTGGTGCTGGTGCCACAACACTGTAAGTCCTTACAGTTACTCTTGGTGGGCGCTGGAACAGGCCCTGCTGTGAAATATTATATCAAGAATTGTAATTACACGCCCCTGTTAAACAGGGGCATAAATATTGGGCCTTAGGCAGTGGTGGTGGTGTCACAACACTGCAACCCCTCACAGATACTCTTGTTGAGCGCAGGAACGAGCCCCGCTGTGAAATATTGGATCAAAAATTGTAATTACACGCCCCTGTTAAACAGGGGCATAAAAATTGGGCCTTAGGCAGTGGTGGTGGTGCCACAACACCGCAACCCCTCACAGATACTCTTGTTGACTGCTGGAACGAGCCCTGCTGTTAAATATTTGCTCAAAAATTGTAATTACACGCCCCTGTTAAAAGGAGGCTGAAAAATTGGGCCTTAGGCAGTGGTGGTGCCGCAATACTGCAACCCCTCACAGATACTCTTGTTGAGCGCAGGAACGAGCCCTGCTGCAAAATATTACAGCAAAAATTGTAATTACACGCCCCTGTTAAACGGGGCAGAAAAAATTGGGCCTTAGCCACTGGGGGTGGTGCCCAGAACCAAAAATGTTCTTAGAAGCTATCAACACGAACATTGAGGAGGAATAGGATAGTCACTCAGCATAACAGGATAGTCACTCAGCATCATCATAGGCAGTCTTGAAGGGATCTCACATTCATAAAAAAATTAATCGGTTACATCAGCATCAGGTGCTTGGTAGCACCAAGACTGATTAATTTTTATGAAGGTGCACTCTGTGATCGGTTACAAAGCCTCCAGCAGCACTGAATGTGCGTTCCGAAAGAACGCTGGATGCAGGACAGGCCAGTAGCTCAATTGCATACTGTGCAAGCTCTGGCCAGTGATCCATCCTCAAGACCCAGTAACCCAGTGGATTTTCGGTTGGAAAGGTCTCCAAGTCTGATCTTGCCCCTAGGTATTCCTGCACCATGTACAACAGACGCTGGCAATGGTTGCTGGAACTGATCAGACTTTGGGGCTGCGGACTAAAAAATTGTCTGAACGCATCGGTCAGACGGCCACCTTCTCCACCGCTCCTTCTGTGACTGACCAAAGCTTCAGCAACATGTTGTCCAGGAGTATCAGGAAATTGTAACCTCCCAGGCTCTGGAAACGCATTTCACAAATCTTTCTGCAAGGCCTCTCGAAGATGTTTTAGCCTCTGCTCCCTCTGCGACGGCTAGATAAGTTCCGCCACCAGCCAGTACTGATCCTTCTCCTTGATACCACGAATCTGAGGGTTCTTTCGCAGGATTTGTAGGATCAGGGAGGCCATGCAGCATAGGTTTGCTGAGGCATTCAGTCCGGAGTCCTCTGGGTAACTAAGGACGACCTGCTCCGCAGCCACCTCCTGCCAGCCACGTACAAGTCCATGAGTTTCTGGGGACTGGAAACGATCCCTTGAAGACTGCTGCTGATGCTGAGTGCCAGGCTCCACCTCCATGCTGACACAATCCTCCTCCTCTTCCTTTGTGATAGACGGGCCTGCAGGAATACTGTCTGGATAAAGGGGGCCTTGAGAGGTAAGGAAGTCCTCCTCTTCCTGCCTCTGTTCTGCCTCAAGTGCCCTGTCCATTATTCCATGCAGCGTGTGCTCCAACAGGTAGACAAGAGGGACAGTATCACTGATGCATGCACTGTCATTGCTCACCATCCTCGTGGCCTCCTCAGATGGTGACAGAACAGTGCATGCATCCTTGATCATGAGCCACTGGCATGGCGAAAAAAAGCCAAGCTCCCCTGACCCTGTCCTGGTGCCATACTTGCACAGGTACTCATTGCCAACATTGAGTTCCACCTGGTGGGCATGTCACAGATGAGGCGGTTCTTGGGCAGGTTGCATTCCTTTTCGAGGTCAGCCAGCAGAGCACTGGCATTATATGACTGGCAAAAATGCCCACAGACTTTCCTGGCCTGCCTCAGGAGATCCTGTAAGCCCGGGTACCTGCACAAGAACCGCTGCGCCACCAAATTAAGGATGTGAGCGAAACAGGGAACATGGGTGAAGTGTCCCTGTCGGAGGGCGGAGAGGAGGTTGGTGCCATTGTGGCAAACCACCATTCCTGGCTGAAGCTGGCGTGGCCTCAACCACCTCTGAGCCTGCCCCTGCAGAGCTGACAGAATCTCTGTCAGTTCTGTCTCCAGTGTGGCTCCTGTCCACTAAGCAGACCAACTCAAGCACTGCATGGCATCTTTTTGCCCGAGTGCTTACGTAGCCCCTAGAATGCCTATGGAGCACCGCTGGTTCCAAGGACAAATCTGCACAGGAAGAGGCCATAGGGGAAGAAGAAGAGGAGGGGGTGGAGGAGAGAGGTGTGGCAGAATCACCACTACCAGCATTTTGGAGGCATGGTGGCGGAACAAGCTCCAACAATACTGCACCCTGTCCTGCATCCTTCCCAGCTGCCAGCAGGGTTACCCAGTGCGCCGTGAAAGAAAGGTAACATCCCTGTCCATGCCTGCTGGACTATGAGTCAGCAATAATATGCACCTTACCACTGACAGCCCTGTCCAACCAGGCCAAGACATTGCCTTCCACATGTCGGTAGAGAGCCTTCTGAGAAAAAAATTGGCATTTGGGAACCTGCCATTGAGGTACCGCACATTCCAGAAATTCTCAAAAGGGGGCAGAGTCTACCAGCTGAAAAGGCAGCAGTTGGAGTGCTAGCAATTTAGCCAAACTAGCATTCAGCCGCTGAGCATGAGGATGGCGTGGACAGAATTTCTTTAGCCGGTTTAGCAACTGGGGTAGAGTAATTTGCCTGCTACAATTCGATGTTAGTGTACCACTAGCAGATTGCCCGGAAGTGCTTGGGACACCTAATTCTACACCTTCATTCCTCTCAGTGCAGGTCTCTGAGAGGACTGAAGTTATAGTGGGGTTGGAGATCCCAGCTGATGAGGAGCAAGGAGAGGTCCACCTTGTTATTTGGTGTAGATCTGTACTGTTGCCAACGGACTGCATGGGAGCTCGACATATGTCTGGTCAAGCATGTGGTGCCCAAGCAGCTGTTGTTTTGGCCACGCTTGATACGCTTCAGACACGTGTTGCAAACAGCAACGGTGCAATCTGCTGCACACGTATCAAAAAAGCCCACACCAAAGAACTTTTAGAAAAACGCACGGAATCAGCAGCGCCCTGCACATGCAGAGCTCTGCGGTGTGATGCAATCGGTTGCCTGCCCTTAAGCTGGCCCCTGGAGGGCATCCCGCCTCGTTGGAGATGTGGCTCCTCCTCCTCCTCTTCTATCTGGCACCCACGTAGAGTCAGTGACCTCATCATCCCCTCCCTCCTCGCCACTGGAGAAAATCTGGCAGTATGCTGCAGCTGGGGGTACATGACTGCCAAATTCTTGCCCTTCTTGGGCACCTCCTCTCTCTGGGTTCACGTTACTGCTTTCATCCTCAACCTGGGTACCATCATCAGAGCCTTCAAAATGCTGCGCATCCTCCTGCAGAATTTACCCTACACTGTGGTTGAACAGTTCGGGGGACTCCTCAGGGCATGATGGTGGAGCTAGGGAAGGAGTGACTGATGACATTGAGCCAATGGAAGAGGTCGCTTTGGCAGCTGCACTAAAAACAGTACAGGCCTACAGTCAGGTATATGCTTGGCTAGACTATATAGATACAAGCCTGTATATATATACATATACAATCCCGTATATATTTATATATATATATACATATATTAAATGAACTGCAGCTCACTGAGTCACCTGCCTGAAAGTGTCTTTGAACACGTACTCCAGTAATGGCCTACAGTCAGGTATAGGCTTGGCTGGACTACAATGCGGTGGATATATATTTTATGAACTGCAGCTCACTGAGTCACCTGCCTACCTGCCTGAAAGTGTCTTTGAACACGCACTCCAGGAATGGCCTACAGTCAGGTATAGGCTTGGCTGGACTACAATGCAGTGGATATATATTTTATGAACTGCAGCTCACTGAGTCACCTGCCTGTCTGCCTGAAAGTGTCTTTGAATACGCACTCCACAGGAATGGCCCACAGTCAGATATAGGCTTGGTTGAACTACAATGCAGTGGATATCTATTTTATGAACTGCAGCTCACTGAGTCACCTGCCTGCCTGAAAGTGTCTTTGAACACGCACTCCGAGAATGGCCTACAGTCAGGTATAGGCTTGGCTAGACTATATATATATATATATATATATATATATATATATATATATATAGCCTGTATATATATATTAAATGCTCTACAGCTAGCTGAATCATCTGCCTGCTTGAAGTATATTAGATACAGTACACCAGGAACGGTCTGCAGTGAGTTCTAGCTAAACTGTATACAGTGGATATATCTATATATATATATCTATATATAGATATATAGATATATATATATATATATATATATATATATATATATATGTATATATAGATATATAGATAGATATATAGATAGATATATATATATTTCCTGGACCTCCCCATGTCAGCCTAATATGGGTCAGCTCCACCCCCTCTGACCCCTCCAGGACCACTTTTTTTCTAGCCCATAAAGGGCGGCTGTCGGACCAGCCCAGTGTTCTTTTTTCATCCTCGCTCCGGACGCCTTTAAAGAAAAAAAAAATTTGTTTTTTAAAATTATCATGTGAATGAAGAATGGGTCCAGTGAAATCCTGGTTGGGTTAAGCCTCTCCTGATACAGAAGACCCCCCCAGATGGGCTGTAAATCTCTCAAGGTGGCGGGTTCCCCTGGTGCAGGGACATTTACTAAACAGTTTAAATAACTGTGCTATCACTGGCAGACAGAAACAGGAAGATGTGGGGCTGTGTGTACCTGTTTATCTGGCTTTCCCTGGTGGCTAGCGGTCTCCTGGGCGCTGTAGTTCACCCCTCGTTTGTCTGAACGGCACTGAGCGGGGCGGTGACGTCACAACGGCTTCCTCTTCTCAGGTGGTTGCCTTGCAACCATTGGGACGCTCCTCTCCTACTCACGCAGCTGCCGGCCTTAAGGGGCGGTGTTCTCAAGGCTCTGGCTTCCCTGCATTCCTCCCAGCGCTCCAGCTTGTCAGGTTGCTCCGCTCTGCTCTAAGGTAGGCTGTCTTATCTATTAAAGCTGCAGACTTGCTGTGTCTAATACCGCTGTACACGCTGCTTGATCCACACACTTGCCTTCCAGGTCCATCTGCCTGCCTGTTGTCTGCCTATTTTCACTGAAGAGCCCATGGAAAGGTTTTTATCCATGCTTTTCGTTTTGATATATATTTATGTATATATGTTTTTTTTTAAAGTTTTTTTTTGTATATATATTCAAATTTTATTTAAAAAATTTTTTTTTGTTTTTTTTTTAAATTTTAATTTTTTTTTTTTAAAAGAGAGCACCTCTTCTGTCTTTACAGAGAGAAAAGCCCAGTGCGAGTTAAATGCCCACAAAGAGGCTCTAAGGCTGCTGCAGTGCCTCAGAAAAGTAAGAAAAATTCAAGACATGACAAGTCGCAGGGTCGCATGCAGTCTTCCTCAAGATCTCGGTATTCCAGATCCCCTTCTCCTGTGCCTCATTGCAGTCGCTCATGCCTGAGCCAAAGGGCATTAGGCCATCAAAAAGCTTCCAGAAAGACTAGTCGCAAGCACAGGGTACAGTCTTCATCTTCATCTAGGTCCTCCTCGCCAAGTCATTTGGAGGAAGCAAGCTGTTGCGCCTGTGTGGCTGAAGCCCTTCCGGGAAAGTTGGTGTGCGCTTCCTGTCTTCAAGAAGCTGCGCGGGACAGAGCTCCTGAAGCTCATCAGGTGAAGTTGTGTATTAAATCTGCAGTCAGGGAAGGGTTAAGAGGTGCACCCAAGCAAAGCACTTAACCAGCATCCTCTACAACAGATTCGGATTTGGGGGAAGGTGGAGAATCCGACTCTGATTCCTCAGAGGCCGAAGTAACCCCTGAATCACGCACCTTCGATTTTGCGTTAGTCCCCATATTGATGGAGGCAGTGAAAGACGCATTGCAATGGCAGGAGGAAATTCCTCCGCCGAAAAAACAACGAAAATACTACCCAGAACTGAAGAAGTCCCTGCCTTCCTTTTCCCTCATTTTTGAGATCCAGGAAATATTGGAGGATGAATGGGCTAGGCCAGAAAGAAAGTTTACCATCAATAATAGATTGTCAAAATTGTATTCATTCAGCCAGAAGGATGCAGAGTTGTGGAACACTACCCCCAGGGTGGATGCCTCACTGTAGCGTTTGGCCCATCATATCACTCTTCCATTAGAAGATTCGGTCTCTTTCAGAGATCCCATGGATCGGAGAGTGGACACGGATTTAAAACGATTGTATTCAGTGGCGGGGGCGGCGTGCAGGCCAGGGTTGGCCCTTACCTCTGTGGCTGCAGCCCTTAAAAGTTGGGTTTCGGAGTTGGATGGCGGTTCCTCAGAAGAGCTTGGAGCTGGCGGTCCCTCACCCCTGCAATTCATTAAAACAGCTGTAGAATTCTTGGCAGAACCGGCTGTTGACCAGGTCAGAATGACGGCAAAGATCATGGCCCATTTCGTGACAGCTCGAAGAGCATTATGGTTGAGGCACTGGTCAGCAGACAATTCTTCAAAACAGAGCCTATGTTCGGTACCGTTTGATGGTAAACTAATTTTTGGTAAACCTTTGGAGTCAGCGATCCAACGTGTTTCTGGGGGCAAATCATGCCTAATACCGCAAGAAAAGAGAAGACAGCAGCAGCCTTTTCGCCCAGTAAGAAGTTCCAGGGAAGCTTTTAAGGAAGCAAGTTCCTACAGACCTGGCAGGCCATTCTCCAGACAATGGAGACCAGCTGGTTCATCCTTTCCTAAGGCCTCCAAGCCAAAATCTGGCCAAGCTACAAAGGCCTCTGACAAGACATTTTGAAGGTTTCTCCGCCCAAGACCCTCAGGTGGGAGCGAGACTTGCTCAGTTCGAGAGGGTTTGGGCGGACGAAATTCAGGACGCATGGGTTTTGGCCATAGTTCGAGATGGCTATCGTCTTGAATTTGGCTCAAGACCGCCACAGTCCCTGTTTATGGAAACCCGACTCCCGCCTTCCTCGGAGAAGAGGCTTTGTTTGCAAAGTTATATAGACGAACTGCTGACAGCGAAGGCCATCATCCCGGTGCCAATACGAGAACAGGGTCAAGGAGTTTTTTCTCCGTTGTTCCTAGTATCGAAAGATTCGGGAGGTTTCAGACCCATACTAGATCTGAAAGTTTTAAATTCTTATATGAGGGTGCCGCCTTTCAAAATGGAGTCATTGGAGACAATAATATCTGTGGTGAAGGAAGGAGACTGGATGGCCTCCATCGACTTGGCGGACGCCTATTTGCATGTTCCCATCCATCCTGCTCATCATCGTTTCCTCAGGTGTGCAGTGGAAGACTCTCATTACCAGTTTTGATGCCTTCCGTTTGGCCTTTGTACGGCACCCAGAACCTTTTCTAAAGTGCTCTCAGCTGCCATCGCAACCATCAGAATCAGACACCGTTCACATTTTTCACTAATTGGACGATCTGTTAATACTAGCCTCTACAGAACATCTTCTCCTTCAGCATGTGGCCCTCACCTGCGAAACACTGGCTCGGTTCGGCTGGCTAGTCAACTACCGGAAGAGCAAAATGCAGCCAACCCAGGTGTTAGAATACCTGGGGGTGAAATTCGACACAATTCAGGGTCGAGTCTCTCTCCCTCGGAGGAAAATCCAGGACATTCAGATCCAAACCAGGAAAGTAATGACCAGTCCATTCCTTGCAGCGAGAGAATGCATGCGCTATCTCGGAGTGTTATCAGCCACAATCCCAGTAGTTCCATGGGCCAGGTGGAGAAGAAGGACTTTTCAGTGCAATTTCCTTCCCCAATGGGATCGTCACTCTCTGATGCAGAGAATTTACCTTCTGTTAGAATATTATTCCAAATTCATAATTTGGCACTTATAGGTGTAATATTATATTCATGGCAAGCTTGCAAAACATATTTGGTTTTATGATTAATCATGATAAATAGAGTATGTGTGAATGACCTTGATCAATTGATTTGACATGATTCTTCATCTAAAGCTGAGCATTGCTGGATTTTTCTGGTGTAGCCAATTTGAGTATGACATTTAAAGTATCTTGGTATAGAATGTCATGAGAAGACAAAAATAGACACGTGTCCACGTAGCTAAAGGAATATACATTGTGGATTATATCTTGTTAAGTTAAGTTAGTTTGTAGTTCCAGTCATATTAATAAGTACTAGTATATAGTTACTTAATGTAAAGTTGGTAAAATGTGTTAATATTATGTAGATGTTTGGTTATATGACATTACATAATCAGCCCATTACTTCATGTATGGAGTGTTACATGTGGGCTTGTCAATAGTATGCCATATATGACTCTGAGTTAGAATCTTTTCTTGGATAGCATATTGCTGAAGTTAGCAGAAATGAATATGTGCCATACAAGGTTCTAAGTTGGTGTGAGGTTATGACGTTCATACGTACACATGTAACATATAAAGCCAATGCTTCCATATTGAAGGTCACACAGACAGACACACACACAGACCCACACGCACAGTCACTAGGATAGATGACACTGACATGTTCACAAGACACTTTGATAAGTTGGGACAGCTGTCAATTCTGCCAGAAGACTGAGAACGTCATTTCCTGCTTCTTCTTGGACGACACACAAGACAGCATGGAGACAGACAGCAGCCATGAAGCACACATGCTTTCATAAGCTTATTACAGCTTTATAACTTTTTATTCTATTTCATATATTTTTACCCACACTGAACTGAACTATTATAATTTTTACGTTGTATTTATGATGCCAATTGTGTGACAATAAACTCACACTTTGTTTTAAGTCAGTTTGACTATCAATGCTATTCATCCGGAAGCGCCTCTGAGATACAAGAATATTAGATATTAATAATATTTTTCAATGGCGAGCCAGAAACTTCCGTCATTTCTCAATTTTTACGGAAATCTCAATCCTTGCTGAGGGGGGAGAGATTAGCGCAGTTTTGCGAATATTCAAGTCTCGAGAAAAAGACGGTTCAGAACCTATCAACCAAGAGGCGTTTGTGTTGCATCAAATGTGGATAAGAGGTCCAAGAAACTGAGCCGGCTGAAGACGAGAAATTCTTCTAAATACGGTGAGTAAAGTTATGGAATTTATTGATGAAATAGCTAGAGACAGCAAGCTAGAGTTTAAAGATGTGTCTTTATATCCAAATGACAGTCACTTGTGGAGATATATGTACAATGAATGCTTAAACGCCAATACACAGGTTGATAAATCCAGGTTCACTGTACATAAATTACGTAAGAAAATAAATAATGTATTGAAATTAGTGAGAATATTTAATAAGATGATTATTAATATTTTACCTGCCAAAAATGTGTGTACACTAAAGCAGACAGAATCTAACAATGTACAGAACACAGGAATACATGACAATGTGTCCCAAGATTCTCTTAATTGTCCAAACTGTGAGATTTTTTGTAATTACATAGAGAATCTTGAAGAGCAATTTGAATCTAAAAAAATGATTTTGCCAGAGTTAAAAAATAACAGACAGATTGCTGTAATAACTACAGATGACAAAAAGACTGAATCCAAATGTAAGCAACAATCCTCTTTTATTCCGGAAAGTTTGAATATGGAGAATGTTGACGCTACTGATGAAAAAGAAATGAAACATAAAAACTTATTATGTAGAACTGCAAAATTAAAGTTGCAAATACATGACCAACTTATGAAAGTTTTAAAACACTGAGGCAACTGTATTTTCCAATTGGGATTTATTTGAAATGTTTGCGGATCGCTTTAATCTGTCAAATGATCAACGCAATTACATATTTCAGTTGTGGGTTCCTGTTAATTTCGCTAAACGAATTACCACACCTGTTATTGATGACTAAGGTCAGGAAAAACAAAATGATGCGACAGATAGACTGCGACAATTATTGCTATGTATGACCGGTGAGCAAATACCGACCATAGAAATGTTAGATCTTTTACAGACTACTGCAGAAGAAAATCCAATTGATTTCAAAATAAAATTTTGCAAGGTTTATGAAATGATATTTGGAGTAGATGATGACAATGACCCAGGTTTAAAAAC
This sequence comes from Lithobates clamitans, assembly GCA_037952925.1. Taxonomy (NCBI): domain Eukaryota; kingdom Metazoa; phylum Chordata; class Amphibia; order Anura; family Ranidae; genus Lithobates; species Lithobates clamitans. The sequence goes on along the minus strand of JBBGZY010000355.1, from coordinate 619,812 downwards.
AGCTTTCATAAAAAAATTTAAATACCTTGACCCAACTTCAGTAGCCATAGCACAGGAACGTCAAAATTTAAATGATATAGTAAGTTTCATTGATAAAATTAGGAGACAATTGGATCAAAGCAATCTCACACACGAGATAGCTATAATTCAATGTGACAAAAATATTCAGGCTGCAGACATGTCAGAAACGACAGGTTTTGGCAGGAATGACAAGGACAGCTGCAGACAAGTGAGGCAAGGAGAGCCTATCACGTGTCTTTACTGTCATAGATCTGGTCATATGAGAAAACATTGCTGTAAATTTAAGAGAGACTCACAAATAAAAACTAAAGATATAGAGAATGAAAAATCAGCTTTTGTACAACCTGTTTTTTCATGTCAAGATAAAATTTTGACTGAATTGTCTTATGCCACTGAAGTCAAACAGATCAGTAATTTGACTGTTAACAGCAGTTCAGACAACACTGTCACTGAAAGAGAGGGTTTATTGCCATTGCCAAAAATAGAATCACATCGGGATTCAATTTCTCTGCCATTGCAATATGTAGCACCAAGTATTTTGGATGAGAATGGTAGGCCATATATACAATGTTTGCTGAATGGTAAAAATATTAATTGTCTCATTGACAGTGGATCTGAGATTAGCCTTACCAAAGAAAACATACCTGTGAAACCAAATTCTCCTATGTGTAATATAGTGGGTTTTAATAATACAGGTAATTCCACTGCTAGACAGGTATCTAATGTAACATTTGAAATACCTGGATTAGTAAAAACTAGCATTAACATTTGGGTATGTCACAAAGCAGAGAATATACTTGGCATTGATGTAATCAATGAACAAAAATGGGTGATCGATTTGGCTAATAAAAGTATTTGGAAAGATCCATCTAGGCCCAAATCAGTACTTATTGATCCCTCTGTATACAGTAAAGTTGGTTCCATTACCAATATGTCTACAGAACAAAAATGGCCTGATGTTGATAGTAATTGTGCTTTAAAGGAAGTGGTACAACGTTTTCCAAGTTTGTGGTCAAAGTTCAAAAATGACATTGGAACTTTGAAAAATACCGAATTGAATACTGAGGGAAAAGATCCAGAACCCCTTAATCAGTATGAGTTACCACTAGAATCAATTGGTCCTCTTTCTGCCATTATTCAAGAGTTTGTACAACTTGGAATTGTAAAGAAAGCTAAATCAGTGGTAAATAACTGTATTTGGCCTATCAAAAATACTGATAATTCATATTCTTTATCAGTTGACTTAAAGACATTGAATAAACATATCACAAATAACCCAGTTCTTCCTGATAAATCTAACTTAAAGTTAAATTTGAATGCTGAGGACAAAGTGTTCTCTGTATTAGAAATCATGAATAGCCATTTTCCCCTTCCTTTAACTACTAGCAGTCAGTACAACCTCGCATTCACATTCAGAAAAGAGACTTATATGTTCACTCGATTAATGCCTGGCCTAGGTATTGGTGATGGTATAGTTCATGAAACTATAGCAAAAATACTTTCAAAATTTTCTAGGCCAGAGTGCATTTGTCAGCATGTGGATACGATTTTGCTGAGTACTCAGAATATCGATGAACATATGGCTCTTTTGTCTGAGTTGTTTATGATGTTACAAGCTGAAGGTTTAAAATTAAACACAACAAAAGTCCAGCTGATGAAAAGTCAAGTGAAATACCTTCACATGCAAATTAGTCAAGGAAAGAGACAGTTGTTGCAAGAAACAGTTAGAGAGATCACTGCAATCCCACCTCCAACAACTCATAAGGCATTGCATCAATTTTTGCATAAAATAAACCATTGCAAAGAGTTTGTACACTGTTTCGCAGAAAAAAATAATCCTCTATATAATCTTTTGAGAAATAAAGGTTATATAGTTGATCAATGGGGTCCAAATGAGAAAAATGCTTTTAAAATGTTGAAAAAAGATTTGTAGAATCCAGCATTAAATACAATAGAGGTTTGTTCTGAAGCATCTTTTGTTTTGAAAACTCATGTATCTGAGAATGCCATCTCAGTAATGTTGTCTCAATTACAAGAAGGTAAGGAGAAAATAATTGCCTATTTCTCCAGAGTTTTATCATTTTTGGAAAAGTCAGGTGTAAAGCAACTGCTAAGTGTTTACTATGCAATTAAAGCTACAGAGAGCATAGTGAAATCAAACAAAATCATTGTACAGACACCTGACTGCTCACTAAAAGGTATTTTTGAGGAAGATAGTTTTAAAGAATGTCGTAAAACATATCCTCTATGGTTCAGAGCTTTATCATACAAACACATTAAGATAGATGTAAAAGGAAGACATCTTCAGGAATTTACACCAGCACATGTTTATACAGCTGTATCTGAGAAGTCTTTATCTCAGGTTTCCAGCATAAGAACACAGAAGGACATAGAGCCAGTATTTGTTACTGCAGAACAGTCTAACACTAGAATAAGAGCTTCAACACAGAATACAGTTACGCACATTTCTAATCTTTTAGAGATGAGAACAAAGGAATAGTCCATTGTCATCTCTGGGTGACACAAAACTTTTCTTTTGTTTGTGAAAACAGAGATTTGTATCATGACCAAAAGGAGGTGTTGCGTCCTGTCATACCTAAACTTCACAGTACATATGATTTATCGTTTAGGCCATCTTAGACAGGATAAGGACAGTACATTGTCATACAGAAGTTCTCTTTGAAGGAAAATATAAGATAGTGTTATTTTACATATAGTTTAACAAATTCACAGAGTTATTGTCTCATAATGTTTTAACATTTGTTGGAAAAAAGTTACAAGAATGTAATGAAAATATTTTATGCCTGATTAATGATACTGCATTTCTTTTACAGAAATGGCATCTAAAATCACACAAATATGGAAGATAACAAGCTCATATGAAGAGCAAAGAGAATATCAGGAAAATTCAAAGTTAAAGAAGGAATCCTCTAGGGAAGAATATTGGACAAAAGATTCATACTTCAGATTTATGACCGTTTTATCTTATTCAACAAGGTTTTTCTAATCTAACAGAACTTGAAGAAGAAACTTTAAAGACATTTCATGAAGAAAAAATTAATCAGAAGAAACTTTATCTACTATAGATAAACAATTTGGGACTCAAACATTTGTCCACATATACATTTTTTGATAATCCGATTATTCTGATATTAATGTTCATATTAAGTTAGGATTATCATTATTATTTTTATTTATTTTTCCTTATTCATATATTGAATATTTGTAGGTAACAACTGCACACTCATTCTAGTTTATAGAACATCTTTTGTTCAGAACTTAAGAAACATATCACTCTTAATAGAACTATGGAAAGTTATGACAAGTTTTAGAGTGTAAAGTATATTTCCAAAGAGCTAAAATATTATTTGAGCACAAATATGGAAATATATTATTGCATCATTTATTTTAATAATAATAATAATAATAATTGTTATTATTATTAATAATAGTAATTATAGAAATGAGTCATCATTATGTTATACATTTTTAAATTCTATATCATTATTTTAAGATTTTGAATAGATAGATATAAGAGAAGTTAAAGTAAAAAGAAAAGTGATTAGAAAGGAGAGTTATTTCTAGCTGCTTCAGTTCTGAGGAATATTGTGTTCGATCATTTGATACAAGGATGTGTAAATGTGACATGAATGATGTTTTGAATGTATTAGAATATTTTGATATGATTAATCATAATTCAGGGGGGATTGTTAGAATATTATTCCAAATTCATAATTCGGCACTTATAGGTGTAATATTATATTCATGGCAAGCTTGCAAAACATATTTGGTTTTATGATTAATCATGATAAATAGAGTATGTGTGAATGACCTTGATCAATTGATTTGACATGATTCTTCATCTAAAGCTGAGCATTGCTGGATTTTTCTGGTGTAGCCAATTTGAGTATGACATTTAAAGTATCTTGGTATAGAATGTCATGAGAAGACAAAAAAGAAACATGTGTCCACGTAGCTAAAGGAATATACATTGTGGATTATATCCTGTTAAGTTAAGTTAGTTTGTAGTTCCAGTCATATTAATAAGTACTAGTATATAGTTACTTAATGTAAAGTTGGTAAAATGTGTTAATATTATGTAGATGTTTGGTTATATGACATTACATAATCAGCCCATTACTTCATGTATGGAGTGTTACATGTGGGCTTGTCAATAGTATGCCATATATGACTCTGAGTTAGAATCTTTTCTTGGACAGCATATTGCTGAAGTTAACAGAAATGAATATGTGCCATACAAGGTTCTAAGTTGGTGTGAGGTTATGACGTTCACACGTACACATGTAACATATAAGGCCAATGCTTCCATATTGAAGCTCACACAGACAGACACACACACAGACACACACACACAGTCACTAGGATAGATGACACTGACATGTTCACAAGACACTTTGATAAGTTGGGACAGCTGTCAATTCTGCCAGAAGACTGAGAACGTCATTTCCTGCTTCTTCTTGGACGACACACAAGACAGCATGGAGACAGACAGCAGCCATGAAGCACACATGCTTTCATAAGCTTATTACAGCTTTATAACTTTTTATTCTATTTCATATATTTTTACCCACACTGAACTGAACTATTATAATTTTTACATTGTATTTATGATGCCAATTGTGTGACAATAAACTCACACTTTGTTTTAAGTCAGTTTGACTATCAATGCTATTCATCCGGAAGCGCCTCTGAAATACAAGAATATTAGATATTAATAATATTCTTCACCTTCCAAGGTCGATAAGTCAATACCTCCTTTGGTGGACAGTCTCACGCAACTTGGCCTGGGGTATAGTTCTTCGGCCTCCAGATCCGGTGGTGCTGACTACTGATGCCAGTTTCCTGGGTTAGGGAGCTCACTGCCTGGGTCAGCAGGCTCAGGGTCGGTGGCCCCCACACATCCCGCAAATGTCAAATTTCCTGGAATTAGAGGCCGTTTGTCGGACAACAAGACCACTGTCGCATACGTGTCCCGCCAGGGGGGCACCAGGAGCCGGGTCCTTCTTCAAGTCGCGTGCCAGTTGTTCCAATGGGCAGAGAAGAATCAAATTTCTCTTACAGCACCTTATCTCCCGGGGCCCGAGAATACCTTGGCAGACCAGTTGAGTCGGAACTTTGTGGATCCCGGCGAGTGGGCCTTGAATCCGAAATTTCTGAGAAACATCTTCAGACGTTGGGGGTTGCCTGTAATGGATCTCATGGCATCGGTGGAGAACACCCAGCTTCCTTGCTTCTTCTCTCGAACATACCAGCCACAAGCTTACGGCCAAGATGCTCTGTCCAAACTGTGGGACTTCCCCCTGGTGTATGTGTTCCCTCCGCTTCCTTTAATCCTCAAGACCCTGTTGAAGATTTACAGGGAGAAGGTCACAGCCATAGCAGTCCTACCATTCTGGCCCAGGAGGCCATGGTTCCTGCTAGTGCAGAGAATGAAGTTGTGTCAGCCAATCCCGCTGCCACCTTGTCAGGAACTCCTGTTCCAAAACGGAATATATCACCCAAACCCCAGGGGGTTGAGGTTAATGGCATGGAAATTGAGAGGAGATCTCTCAAGGATTTAGCCCTCTCAGAGCAAGTGTTGAACACCTTGTTACAGTCTCGTAAAAAGTCAACAAACTCAACCTATCACCGGGTATGGAAGGCTTTCCTACGCATCGCGGCAGAAAGGGGGTGGCAGTCTGAATCTCCTTCAGTCTCAAACATCTTGGATTTTCTCCAGCAGGGTCTGGACAATGGCCTGGCTTATAATTCTCTGAAGGTCCAGATTTCCGCCCTTTGGGCAATGATGAACTCCAGGTGGGCATTAGATCCGGTCGTGATCCGTTTCCTGAAGGCATCCATCAAAATCAGGCCTCCCCTGAAGTCCTACTTTCCTAAATGGGACCTGACTCTGATTTTAAAAGCTTTGTTGGCTCCTCCATTTGACCCAACATCATCTTGTTCTCTATTTCATCTAACACTGAGGACGGTGTTCTTGACGGCCATAGCCTCCGCTAGGAGGGTTTCCGAATTATGCGCCTTTTCATCCAGAAAGCCTTTTTGTGTAATTTTCCCCGACAAGATTGTTCTTAGACCAGTTGCTTGCTTTCTACCAAAGGTTTCTACGGCTTTTCACATGAATTGGGAGACTATTCTGCCAGCCTTTACCTTGGACCAGTTGCAGGATGAGTGGAAGAAGCTAGACTTAGTCTCCTCTATTTCAGCTTACCTGGAGCAGACTGAGGAGTTTCGCAAGCAAGATTAACTGTTCATCTTCCCTTTGGGACCCAAAAAGGGCATGGCGGCTCCACCTAGGGTTGTCTCATCCTGGATTGTGAAGACCATCCAGATCGCTTACAAGTCTCTGGGCCTTTCCTCTGCTGCAGAGATCAGGGCGCACTCGACCAGGGGCATGGCAGCATCATGGGCAGCCTATGCAAAGGTGTCTCCCGAGGTAGTATGCAGAGCAGAGAGTTGGAGCACACCCAACACGTTTATCCAGCATTATAGGCTGAATGTAGCCCTCTCTCCTGCAGAAACGTTTGGGTCTTCTATTATTTCTGCGGCTGTCGGCCATTAAATATGTTTAAAGCAGCAGTATTATTTCTGACTGGTGTGGTTCTTTCCCTCCCTTATCGAAGGTTGCTTGATACATCCCATAGTAGGCTGACATGGGGAGGTCCAGGAATAAGGAAAATTGTTGCCCATACTTCCCGTAATTTTCCTTTCCTGGATCCTCCCCATGTCAGCCAGGGATTCCCGCCCTATCTTCCGTCGCGAGGATGGGTATTTTGAACACTGGGCTGGTCCGACAGCCGCCCTTTATGGGCTAGAGAAAAGGTGGTCCTGGAGGGGTAAGAGGGGGCGAAGCTGACCCATAGTAGGCTGACATGGGGAGGATGCAGGAAAGAAAAATTACGGTAAGTATGGGCAACAATTTTCCTTAATAGCAGTCTGACTGTATATATATATATATATATATATATATATATATATATATATATATATATATATATATATATATATATATATATAAAAATAAAATACACTGCAGCTAACTGAATTAACTGCCTGCCTGAAGTATATTAGAAACATTACAGCAGGAACGGTCTGCAGTGAGATTTAGCTAACTGAATAAACTGCCTGCTCAAAGTAAATGAAATAACACTCTCTCTCTCCGCCAGCAACACACTACACAAGGCCCTGAGCCATAATTGGTTAAAGGCCAATTATGGCTCTCTTCGCTGATGGCACTGTGATTGGCCAAAGCATGCGGGTCATAGTGCATGCTTGGTCAATGATCAGCCAGCAATGCACTTCGTTGACACAGTGCATTATGGGCCGTGACGCGCGGCTCGAATTTCTCATGAACGGCCCATAATGTTCGATCTTCGATGAACGATCGAACAGCCAATGTTCAAGTCGATATAGCTCTTGCTCCTATATTCAAGCTGCTTTCAGGGGATTCCAAACCTGAGAAGGTCCTCAAGAGCAGAGGCACACTTAAATGGCAAATAAAGCACAATATGACACTTTAAATTGGATTGGTTACCTTTACTCTGGTTAGATCTATGAGCCCAGGAAGGAGGAGAGCAGAGGCCTTTGTGTCAGGCCTTTCTCTCCTGTCCCCTGACACAACAGACCCATCTTTAAACACTCTATACAAGTCAACAGGTAATGGCTTAACTTCTTAGATAAACTGTCCCACACCCCCAATGGCACTAGTAGCTTCGGTCCTTTTGAAGAAAAGATAAGATTTCGTGTCTTCAGCTAGCCACTTTCGTTGGTGTACTTAAACTCCTGTATAGCAGGCCCAAACAACTCAACTGGCCCAGCTTATCAAGTGAAATAGGCAGGATCCTCCTCAGCAAAGTGAGAGGACAATGATGTCTGTATACAGTGTCCCAGAAATGGATAACCTTATCCGTTATCCTTGTGGCACTACAAGTGTTAGCAAGATGACTACCAGCAACAATGTCTGTGTTCATAATCCTTCTATGGTGCAGTGTCTCTGTTCCCTGCAGATGGGCAAAATGCCCTCTCACAAAATCCTGTGATCAAGGCCCAAACAAACATCCTGGAACAGCAGGCTTTCTTGGTGACCTGACTAGTCACCTCACACTGGAACGCTTCACCATTGGTGCAGGTGCGTCTCAATATGCACCTGGAATCCCCCTCTCTCAGGCTGGATGTCCCGACTGGTGGTGGAGGGCTGAATTGCACAGGGAGATCATCTGAGACACAGCATCTCTCTTACAGGTCTGATCTCTCTCAATGCCTCATCGTGACTGACTTTCCCTCAGGACCCAAAATGGAATCCGCAGCTCCTTTTTGTGCAGAGCATCCAGGGCTTTGTAGTTTTGCTCTGTATACCAGTCTATGGGTCCGTTTTGTGAGGGAACTGCATGTCCCAGAATCTATTGCAGCTGCTTCCTGCAATTCCGTACAGTCTCCCTGATTGGCTGCTGTAATTGGCTTTCTTCTTCCTGCCAATAGGGGCACAAACTCTGTGTGTGTGAGCTCATATTACATTAGACTCAGTCAGTGAAACAGGGAGAAGGTGGGGGTGAAAAAGCCCATGCAGACACTGACAGGTGCTTTCTCCCTAACTTAAGCTGGAAAGCCTGTGTATATTGCTCCGGTCAGCTTGGCGGGGTCGTGGGATAAACAAGACACCCGCTACACATACAGTACATCTCTCACATTTTTGCAAATATTTTATTCTATCTTTTCATGTGACAACACTGAAGAAATGACACTTTGCTACAATGTAAAGTAGTGAGTGTACAGCTTGTATACCAGTGTAAATTTGCTGTCCCCTCAAAAGAACTCAACACACTGTCATTAATGTCTAAACCACTGGCAACAAAAGTGAGTACACCCCTACGTGAAAATGTCCAAATTGGGCCCAAAGTGTCAATATTTTGTGTGGCCGCCATTATTTTCCAGCACTGCCTTAACCCTCTTGGGCAGAGAGTTCACCAGAGCTACATTTTCACTTAGGGGTGCACTTACTTTTGTTGCCAGCAGTTTAGACATTAATGGCTGTGTGTTGAGTTATTTTGAGGGGGCAGCAAATTTACACTGTTATACAAGCTGTACACTCACTACTTTACATTGTAGCAAAGTGTAATTTCTTCAGTGTTGTCACATGAAAATATATAATATTTACAAATATGTACATTGAAGCTATGTTCACAAAAAGGAGCAGTGTGCCATGCTACAAGCACCATAATCTGTGCCACATCTTCAAAGGTTCCATAGATCAGGAGAGAGAAAAATGCCACATACAGTATGTAGCACTACCCCCTGCAGGAGCCAATGGCAATTTGGGCTTATTTCCCCCACTCACAGCATGCACATGACATTCTGCCACTGGCTCAAGAATCAGTCTAGGGGATTCTTTATAGGGGTTTTTATTGAACAGGAACTTGGATAGGGATGGCGAGCTTGGGATTGCAGAACTGTGAAGTTTGAGGGTATGCTAGTGTGTAGGGATTTTGCTTGAAGTGATAATTTTAATCACCTAACTGTGCACCATTTTGTATGAATTGCAGCCATTTTAAGTTTGATCTTACTATGTCTCAAAAAGCAACATAGAATTTTCATAGTCATTACCAGGGATGAGCCGAACACCCCCCCCCTCCAGTTTGGTTTGCAGCAGAACATGCGAACAGGCAAAACATTTGTGCTAACACTGTTAAAGTCCATGGGACACGAACATGAAAAACCAAAACTTCTCATTTTAAAGGCACGTTATTGCCATAAAAAAGTGTTTGGGGACTCGGGTACTGCCCCAGGGTACATGTATCAATGCAAAAAAAAAGTTTTAAAATGGCATTTAATAATTCTTAAAGTGAAACAATAAAAATGAAATATTCCTTTAAATATCATGCCTGGGGGGGGGGGGTCTCCTTAGTCTGCCTGTAAAGTAGCACATCTTTCCCATGTTCATAAAAGTACCACAGCAAAATGACATGTCTAAAGGAAAAAATGTAATTTAAAATTGCCTGCGGCTGTAATGTATTGTCGGATCCTGGCAATATAGATAAAAATCAGTGAAAAAAACAGCGTGGTCACGGGTCTGGTATGAATATTAAGGGGAACCCTGCACCAAAAAAAAAAAAATGGCGTGGGGGGTCCCCCCAAAATCCAATCCAGGCCCTTCAGGTCTGGTATGGATTTTAACCGCTTGCCGACCACCTCATATACATTTACGTCAGCAGAAGGGCACGTACAGGCAAAATCACGTTCCTGTACGTTGCCCTTTAAGAGGCGGCCAGCGGGTGTGCGCGCGCGCCCACCGCAAGCTCCGTGAGTGGCATACCCACGATCGCCTCACAGAGAGGACGAACGGGGAGATGCCATTATAAACAGCATCTCCCCGTTCTGCCTAGTAACAAGTGTAACTCGATCTCTGCTCCCTGTCATCGGAGCAGAGATCAGTGACGTCACACTCACAGCCCATCCCCCTGACAGTTAGTAATCACTCCCTAGTACTGATTTAACCCCTCCCCGCCCCCTAGTGGTTAACCCCTTCACTGCCAGTGTCATTTACACAGGAATCAATGCATTTTATAGCACTGATTGCTGTATAAATGACAATGGTCCCAAAAATGTGTCAAAAATGTCCGATGTGTCCACCATAATGTTGCAGTCATGATAAAAATCGCTGATCGCCGCCATTTAAAAAAAAAAAAATGTAATAAAAATGCCAAAAAACGATCCTCTATTATGTTTTGCACAAACCGATCAATAATCGCTTATTGCGATTTTTTTTACCAAAAATATGTAGAAGAATACGTATCGGCTTAAACTGAGGAAAAAATGTGTTTTTTTATATATTTTTGGGGGATATTTATTATAGCAAAAAGTAAAAAATAATGCGTTTTTTCAAAATTGTCGCTCTATTTTTGTTTATAGCGCAAAAAATAAAAACCACAGAGGTGATCAAATACCACCAAAAGAAAGCTCTATTTGTGGTAAAAAAAAGACATCAATTTTGTTTGGGTGCAACGTCGCACGACCGCGCAATTGTCAGTTAAAGCGACGCAGTGCCGAATCGCAAAAAGTGCTCTGGTCAGGAAGGGGGTAAATTCTTCCGGGGCTGAAGTGGTTAAGGAGAACCCTGCGCCAAAATAAAAAAATGGCGTGGGGGTCCCTCCAAAATCCATACCAAACTCTTATTCGAGCACGCAACCTGGCAGGCCGCAGCAAAAGGGGGGGGGCAATAGAGCGCCCTCCCTCCTGAACCATACCAGGCTACATGCCCTCAACATGGGGAGGGTGCTTTGGTATCTCACTCTTGCCCGATGGTTGTGGGGGTCTGCGGGGGGGCTTATTGTATTCTGGAAGCCCAAGATCCTGGCCCCCCTATGTGAATGGGTATCGGGTACATTGTACCCCTACTCATTCACCAAAAAAAGTGTCAAAAAAGTAAAAATGTCAGGAGACAGTTTTTGACAATTCCTTTATTAAAAAAAAAATATTATCCCACGATGTCCATCCATCTTCAATCACAGTGCCGACGGACTAAAACAAACCCTGGAAAAACAGCTCTTATTTAACTAAGGGCGGGGCCACCTGGTGACGTAACCGGGTGACCCTGCCCCCTTCTGACATCATGTGACGTCATCATGTAAGAGGGGGCAGAGTCACCCATATACATCACCGCATGGCCCGGCCCTTAGATATATAAGAGCTGTCATTGCGAAAAGGTTGCAGTCGGCAGGACGTCTCCCATCAAGGGCGGAGTTTTTCCATTTTTTTCTAGGGACTGTCGGTGCTGTGATTGAAAATGGATTTACATCGCGGGACACTTTTTTTTTTTAATAAAGAAATTGTCCAAAACTGTTTCCTGTCATTTTTACTTATTTGACACTTTTTTGGTAAATGAGTAGAGGTACAATGTACCCCATACCAATTCATTCACATATCGGGGGCCCGATAAGCCCCTGCCCACAGACCCCCACAACCACCGGGCAAGGGTTGTGGGGATGAGACCCTTCTCCCCATCAACATGGGGACAAGGCGTTTTGGGGGGGACCCCAAAGCACTCTCCCAATGTTGAGGGCATGTGGCCTGGTATGGATAAGGAGGGGGGGCGCTCTCTCTCTCGCCCCCCCTTTTCCTGCGGCCTGCCATGATTGCGTGCTCGGATAAGGGTCTGGTATGTATTTTGGGGGGACCCCCACGCCATTTCTTTTTCAATTTTGGGCAGGGTTCCCCTTAATATCCATACCAGACCTGAAGGGCCTGGTATGGATTTTAGGGGGGACCCCCATGCCATTTTTCTTATTTTGGCGCGGGGCTCCCCTAATATCCACACCAGATCTGAAGGGCCTGGTAATAGACTGGGAGGACTCATGCTGCTTTTTTCAATGATTTTTATGTATATTGCCAGGGATCCGACAATACATTACAACCGCGAGCAGTTTTAGATTACATTTTTTCCTTTAGAAATGTAATTTTGCTGCTCTCATTCATTACACTATGTACGCCTGCTATGTAAACAGCCTTACATAGTGTGGGGCCTGGACTTAGCTCCCTGAGGCATGATTGGCCAAAGGCACCCTGCCTTTGGCCAATCATAGCTCTCGTAGCAGAACGTGCTGTGATTGGCCAAAGCATACAGGTCAGGTGCATGCTTTGGTCAATCAGCAGCCATCATTGCACTGCGAACGGGCAAACACCCAATGTTCAAATCAAACGTAAGTTTGGCTCGAACCACGGGCTCATCCCTAGTCATTACAACTCAGTACTGCGTGACAACTTGTGAGACATTTGGGGGGCCCACTTGAAGGAACCCCAACGCCCTCAGGACTTATCTCCAGAAGAACAGATCTGCCTTGTACAACTTTTTAACTTTGAATTACTTTAATCATGCTGGGTAAAGATTATAAAAGCTGTACGATCACAATTAATTTTTGCGGTCTTTTGACATGTAAGCACACCCCCCACACGTGTGTACAGCGTGTGTCAAACAAACGTTATCTGATTTGAAACTACCCACAGACATTGAGTTATTGCTGGTCATTTCGCTGGCCCCTCCTAAACACACTGTTGCTGTGACTCAGATGTTTTGAGCCTTGAACTTCCAGACCGCCCTAGCAACTTAAACTATTCAATAAGAGGTGCCACAGTGAGTATTTTATCACTATTATGTTTGGAGACTTCTGTGGTTGGGCAGGTATGGAACTTCAAGTCTTTACACCATTCAAGAACCTCTGTGAGTAGTTTTTTGTCTTAGGTTTAGCTGTCTATGTCTTGATTAATGTCAAACTAACCTTTTGAATGTGTGGGTTCCTGCTTTACAAAGATTTGGCCTCAAGAAGATCAAGGTATATTGCCTTAACGGCTGATATGTCCAACTAGGCGTATGGATGTGTAAATTGGATGTGGTGTTTGCGTCCGTGGTAAGTTGGACACACTTACGAGAGAAAGTGTGAGTGAGAAGTTTATCCCTAATTACTAATACATTACCATATGTGAAGATATAGCAGAAACTGTTGAGAGTTTTGAGAAGTCACTATGGTTTGGCACTCAGCCACGTAAAGTGCATATTTTAGACCTGTTTCAAGTGTGAAAGGAACTTTATTTTTCAAACGACTCCTGTAATTATGAGTTGCAAGAAACTGGCTGATAGCTAAAGTATAGTGCAACGGTGCCAGGCTTGTACCTGTAGTTCTACTGACAGAGAGTAGGGACCTTGCCTGAAATTTCTAGTGTAAAAGTGAGAGACAAATTCACGTACTAGTCTTTCTCTTTTTCTCCTACGGCAGACTCCATAAGCTGTACTGAGTTGCAGTCTCTCTATCTCTGTCTGAAAACTACACTGCCTCTTGTAAGCTGGTGAGATAAGGGGGAATGTAAAAGTAAAAGTACGGGTCCCTACTGTGCATGGGCAAAGCGTCCTCCTACTGGCCCGGTGGCGGGGGAAGGAGGGAGCCGAGCTCTGACTTAATTCGCTGTGGCTCAGACTCCCGGAAGTAGGAGTCAAAGACAGGTATCTGCTCCCCCCGAAAAGTGCCAAATGAGCGGAAGTTCCACACTTTTGGGTGGAACTTGGCTTTAAGCACCTCTCCTTATAGCCGAAGATTGTATTACGTTATATTTTACTGTGCTTTGTCGAGGCACTGCGAGCAATAATAATAATTAGAGCCATTAAGCCATTGAACAGCAGATGGATTTCCAGGAGGATTTTAAATATAAATGTCTGCAGTGAGCTAAGTGATGTATGCCTCTTGTTTGTGTGCCTCAGTAAAGTACTAAAAGTAGAGCTGACCTCTGTCATTCATTTGTAACTGAAATAGTATGGAAGATTAGCAGAAAGTATATTTACTTTAGTAAAAAGCAAATAGCGCAGCGCTAAAATACAAATCATATAGTGAACACGTGCAAAAATTAAATGAAAAACGTATTAAAGTCCATATAAGCGCAAATTCACAGAAGTATTTCCAAGCAATCTGTGCAATCACATAGGAGTTATCAGGATGAGAAGTAGTGAGTACTGAGAGATAAGATAGATTGGGTGTCACCAGCCAAAATCAACAAACCTCACTTACCAGAGGACGTGCGACTCCCTAATAGGAGGGGTCACATAAGCTTTGTTTACAATAACCAAGCTAACAATCTGGACCTTTTAGATTTCCTTCCCTGTCACTGGATATATTGGCAGCATGGAGGAAGTTTGCAGTAAACCAGGAAAAACAGCCATCTCTAAACAACTCCCCCGTAAGGATGAATAAAAATCACCAAGCATGTAACAAAGAGGTAGTCAACATAGCTCGATATGGTTTAAATTAATTTATTTATAAAAAAAAAAGAGTAACACTTACAAAAGTAGCCTAAAACAAACGTGTGGGTACAATTGGTTGTTTCTGCAGGAACCAGCACGGCCAAACTTTACTCACGCATGCATGGTAGCATGTGTGCATAGCTCCCTCTGACGTGTTTCATCGTACGTTATGTCATCAGTGGGAAGCACACACTCCATTAAAAATACCATTGAAGACCCTGGAGGATCAGTATGATTGGATCATCAATCTAATGAGAGAGAGGTTTTAAACACCCTGTATGTAAATATTATATAGAGAACTGTGTCAATTAAGTCATTCCACCCGATGAACATGCAAACTCTATTTAAGTCTATGGAACACGAACATGGAAAATCAAAAGTCCTAATTTTAAAGGCTTATGTGCAAGTTATTGCCATAAAAAGTGTATGGGGACCCGGGTACTCCCCCAGGGGACATGTATCAATGCAATTGTTTTTAAAGAAGCAGTGATTCAAGCAGTGAGTCATCTAACCACTTGCCCCCTGGATCCTGTTCCCTCGCAAATGCTACGCTCACCCTCTGACTCGATTCCACACTCTCTAACTCACATTTTCAACCTCTCCCTCTCTTGTGGCATCTTCCCAAACTCTCTAAAACATGCGCTAGTCACCCCCATACTAAAAAAGCCCTCACTGGATCTTACTAATCTCAACAACTTACATCCCATCTCCTTACTCTCCTTCTCCTCCAAACCTCTTGAACTGGTCTACAACCGACAAGCGACCATCTGACCATGAATAAACTTCTTGATCCCCTTCAGTCCGGTTTTCGCCCTCAACACTCCACGGAAACTGCTCTCTTTAAACTCTCAAATGACCTACTAATGGCTAAAGCCAATGGACACTATTCTGTACTACTTCTCCTGGATCTCTCTGCTGCCTTTGACACAGTGGACCACCCCCTCCTCCTCAAAAAACTCCACTCCTTTGGTCTCCGCGACTGTACTCTTCGCTAGTTCTCATCCTACCTATCCCACCGCTCCTTCAGTGTCACTTACAACTCTACTTCCTCCTCTCCTCTTCCTTTTTCCGTTGGGGTCCCTCAAGGTTCTGTTCTTGGACCTCTCCTTTTCTCAATCTACACCACCTCCTTGGGTCAGTTGATTGCCTGCCACGGCTTTAAATATCATCTCTACGCTGATGACACCCAAATCTATCTCTCCACCCCCCAGCTCTCTCCATCTGTCTCCTCACGCATTACCAACTTACTAGCAGACATATCAGCCTGGATGTCACATCACTTCCTCAAACTCAACCTATCCAAAACCGAGCTCATGATATTTCCTCCCTCAGGTGCCACTTCCCCTGATTTCCCTGTCAATAACGGCTCAACTATCAACCCATCTCCCCACGCCAAGGTCCTAGGTGTAATCCTGGACTCCGAACTAACCTTTCGACCCCACATTCTATCACTATCCAAAGCTTGCCGCCTCAATCTCCGCAACATCTCCAAGATACGCCCCTTCCTAACCAATGTCACCACAAAGCTTCTAATCCACTCCCTGGTCATCTCCCGCCTTGACTACTGCAACTCCCTCCTCATTGGTTTACCTCTAAATAGGCTATCCCCACTTCAGTCCGTCATGAACGCTGCTGCCAGGCTCATCCACCACACAAACCGCTCAGCGTCTGCTACACCCCTCTGCCAATCCCTCAATTGGCTGCCACTCAGTCACCGAATTAAATTCAAGATACTAACTATAACTTACAAAGTCATCCACAACCTGGCCCCCAGCTACATCTCTAACCTAGTCACAAAATACCAACCTAATCGTTCTCTTCGCTCCTCCCAAGACCTCCTGCTCTCAAACTCCCTTGTCACCTCATCCCATGCTCGCCTTCAGGACTTCTCCAGAGCCTCCCCCATCCTCTGGAATGCTCTACCCCAATCTGTCCGATTTTCTCCTACTTTATCCACTTTCAGACGATCCCTGAAAACTCATCTCTTCAGAGAAGCCTATCTGGCCCCACCTAACAACTGTACATTTATCTTCTCAATCAGCACATCACCCACAGTTATTACCTCTTGTATCTCTTGACCTTCCCTCTTAGATTGTAAGCTCTAAGGAGCAGGGCCCTCTGATTCCTACTGTATCAAAGTGTATTGTATTTGTACTGTCTACCCTCAAGTTGTAAAGCGCTATGTAAACTGTTGGCGCTATATAAATACTGTATGATAATTTAATGATGATGAAGTCAAATAATAAAAAGTAAATATTCCTTTAAATATAGTGCCTGGGGGGTCCCCTTAGTCTGCCTGTAAAGTAGCGCATCTGTACAATGTATAGAACATGCCACAACAATATTGAAATTTCTAAAGGAAGAAGTGTAATTTAAACTTGCTTGCGGCTGTAATGGGGTCTGGTATGGATTTTAAGGGGAGCCCCATGTCAAAATTTTAAAAAGAAATTGGCGTTGGGACCCCCCAAAAATCCATACCAGACCCTTATCCGAGCATGCAGCCTGGCAGGTCAAAGGGAAAAGGGAGTACCCCCCCCTCCTGATCCATACCAGGCTACATGCCCTCAACATAAGGGGGTGGGTGCTTTGGGTCAGGGGGGCACTGCGCTTCCCCCACCCTGAAGCACCTTGTCCCCATGTTGATGGGGACAAGGGCCTCTTCCCAATAACCCTGGGCTGTGGTTGTCGGTGTCTGTGGGTGTGGGGGCTTATCAGAATATGAAAGCCCCCTTTAACAAGGGGGCCCCCAGACCCTGACCCCTATGTGAATGGGTAATCGGGTACATCGTATCCCTACCCATTCACCAAAAAAGTGTCAAAAAGTAAAAACCACAGGAAACAGTTTTTGTCCTTTATTAAAAAATTAAAAAAAAATAGCGTCCCTCGATGATTCATGGTCAATCATGTCGCCCGCAAAAATAGAAAAAAACAAAAAAAAACGCTGTCATCTCTTGGGAGGCCTTCGGCCATCTGCTTCCTCTCTACTTTGACAGCTCTTATATAGGCAAGGGGCAGGGCCACCCGGTTATGTCACCCGGTGGCACCGCCCCTTCTGATGTCACAGACCACCCCATCCTGTCCAGACCAATTTTCAGCTTTCAGTGCTCTCACACTTTGAATGACAATTCAAAGTCATGCAACACTGTACCCAAACAAAATGTTTATAATTTTTTTCCACACAAATAGAGCTTTCTTTTAGTGGTATTTAATCAACACTGGGTTTTTTATTTTTTGCAATATAATTTAAAAAAAAGCGAAAATTTAGAAAAAACAACAACTTTTTTTTAGTTTCTATTATGAAATAACAATATTTCTCACACACACCGCATATGCATGCTTCCAATTACACCCCAAAATACATTCTGCTACTCCTCCTGAGTATGGCAATACCACATGTGTGAGACTTTTTCACAGCCTGGCCACATAGAGGGGCCCAACATGCAGGAAGCACCATCAGGCATTCTAGAAGCATAAATTATATAATTTCAATCTTTCCTATCACACTATTGAAGGTCCTGGATCACCAGGACAGTGGAATTACCCAAAAATGACCCAGTGTATTATATACTCTGCACTACACTGTATTATATACTGTACACTGCACTGTATTATATACTCGACACTACACTGTATTATACATATATAACCCAATGTGCGGCGCTAAAGTGAACATATGCAGGGTGGCACATATATATAAACAATGTAAAAAAAATATAAAAATATATAACCTCTAAAATAAATTTAACGTATCCCAAATATAGTGCAAGTGCTCAGTTATACTAAATATATAAAAATAAAGTACAGGTGCTCAGTGTGTTTCTACACAGTCCTCAATGATGTTTTAAAGCAAACAATGATGTTAGTCCATAAAAGTAACAAAGGAATAGGTGAAAAAATGGTGTCTTCTTGCGATGTGCACTCTCCCCCACCAGGTGTATCCTCACCTTTAGGGCTTTAAAAATGAGCCTGTAGTGAATGGCAACAGCTTAGATGGTCATCGTGTGTGTTCCTCATTCATATAGCTGCTGGGTAACTTTAAGCATAGCTCCCATATTTTTTCCTGATAAAAACGCTGATCAACAAAGCCACAACTTCCTCTTGGTCTTTCAGTAATCACCTCATATCATACAGGGAATAAGAGAGGCGTGCAATAGAGTAATTCTGTTTTAAAATACATTTTAACTGTATCAACATTTTAGGACGGTACACAATAGAAAAACACTAGGGATGTTGGGCACTTTAGCGCCCAGAGGTTTGAACAGGGATTTTGATCTTAACTGTTTTTTAGCTAATTTCTGAGATCTGATTTTAAAACAGATCTGATTTTAAATCAATTTTAATCAATTTTTATAAAAAAAATATATATTTTTTATTTCCTTGTAAAATATTTTTGTATTTTCCTACTATATTTTTTTGATTAATCTGGTTCAATTGATACATGGGGGTTTCACTAGTAATACACATTATGTAGCAATTAGAAAATATGTTTCCAGCTATATATAGATTAAGGAGGGGTAATTACTCTTTGTGTAACCCCAGCATGCACATTTGTTTGGTATGGATAGTATGGTGGTACATAAAGACAATGGGGTCCTTATGATAGATATGGTGATATTAATACCACCACGCAACAAATGTGGGTATTACGGTTCCATGATCATAACTAGTCATGAAGCAATTTTCTATAAAAAGATAACCGTTTAATGCCATATCAGTTTTCACCACTAGGTGTCGTTTTTTAATATGAGTGTATAGTTTCATGTAGGGGATTGTGATGGCCCGTTTTATACAGTGTGGTAGTGAGGTACCCAACCAGTGTGTGAATACAGGGTTTTCAACCAGGCATGTTGAGGGGCTCCAGTGTATTTGCTTGTTTGGGAGGAAACTGGCTTTCAGTTTCCTTATTATTTACTAAAGTCCACTTTGGGACCTGGAGCCCGGGGATTTCTTAGAGATCCGGGAGGGATGAAATCCCCAGTCCTAGGTCCGGGTTTTGAGACTCACTGGCACACTGATTGTTTAGGTGTGTGTGGGCCTGATAGTAGAGTCAGGACCAGGGTTCTGGGCTCCACTCTCCTCAGGAGTCCAGATGCGCACTGGAGAAGTCAGAGACCCAAGTCTGAGGATCAGAGCAGTGAGAGGCTGCTATCTATATGGACGGTGTTGGCAAAGGAATAGTCTGAAGTGGAAGGCCTGAGCAGCAAGGTACTGCGCCCAAGGCTGAGCGAGCCTTAAGAGCCACGTGGATTGGCATTTTTCATTTATTTTTGGGAGAAGAACCCCTGTGTGGGCAACCAAATGAATATATGAGCTTTCCTTTTTGTTTACTTTCAATAAAAGTGGGCTACCATGCCCTTAAACTAAAGTTCCTGTTGGCTGGGAACTCTCTGAAAATGCATCTACCACTGAGCTAGACATTCCCCAATGTTACAAGTGGTGTTTGAATGTGGGCAGAACTGGAGATCCCTGGAAAAAGTAATTTCATCTGTTATATGAACTGTGTTTGTGTGCATGAGACAGCACAATCTGTGTGTGCAGATGAGGAAAGCTTGCTTTAAACAGACAGTGCTTCGTTTTTTCTGGACTGTGCAAAGTTGTTCTGGAGTGACTAAGTATGGGGCGATCAAAGCTTCTAAAGGAAGCAAGGTTTGCTGAAATTTCTATATTAAGTCACTTAGTTCAATTCACTTCATCAATGTCCTCTCAGTTCCCTGTGTGTCACCTTTTTATAGCGTCACCTTCATTACCGTTTCTCTCAGTTGTTCCCTTGTGTTACCTTCATATCCCCTCACTTGTCATCCCCTCACTTGTCAGCTTCTTTACTGTCCCTCGCTTGTATCACCTTCTCCTTCATTACTGTCCCCAACTTGTGTCACCTTTTCCTTCATTACTGTCCCCCAACTTGTGTCACCTTCTCCTTCATTACTGTCCCCCAACTTGTGTCACCTTCTTCTTTATTACTGCCTCCTGCTTGTGTCACCTTCTTTTTCATTATTGTCTCCCGCTTGCCAGCTTCATTTATTACTGTCCCCCCTGACCCCCACTTGTCGGCTTTGTGTATTACTGTGACGGTAATAAATGTGGGGGACAGCAGTGGCGGCTGGTGCTCAAAATTTTTGGGGGGACGCAAACAAACTGAAAAAAAAACATCAAACGCAGCCAATGTGCCATCAATAGGGATGAGCTTCGAGTTTGAGTGAAATTCATGTTCGACTCGAACATTAGCTGTTTGCAAGTTTGCCGAACAGCGAACAATTTGGGGTGTTCGCGGCAAATTCGAAAGCTGCGGAACACCCTTTAAAAGTCTATGGGAGAAATCAAAAGTGCTAATTTTAAAGGCTTATATGCATGGTATTGTCATAAAAAGTGTTTGGGGACCTGGGTCCTGCCCCAGGGGACATGGATCAATGCAAAAAAAAGTTTTAAAAACTGCAGTTTTTTCGGGAGCAGTGATTTTAACAATGCTTAAAGTGAAACAATAAAAGTGTAATATTCCTTTAAATTTCGTACCTGGGTGTTGTGTATAGTATGCCTGTAAAGGGACGCATGTTTCCCGTGTTTAGAACAGTCTGACAGCAAAATGACATTTCAAAGGAAAAAGTCATTTTAAAAGTACTCGCGGCTATATGAATTGTCTGTCCGACAATACACATAAAAGGTAATTGATAAAAACGGCATGGGATTTCCCCACAGTGGAACCCCGAACCAAAATTTAAAAAAAAAAAAATGGCGTGGGGGTCCACCTAAATTCCATACCAGGCCCTTCAGGTCTGGTATGGATTTTAAGGGGAACCCCGCGCCAAAATTAAAAAAAAACATGGCGTGGGGTTCCCCCAAAAATCCATACTAGACCCTTATCCGAGCACGCAACCTGGCAGACTAGACCCTTATCCTGAGCCCCGCCCTCCTTTATTTAAGAACCGTCAGAAGACGAGAAGCGTCACACAGCGGGAGCCTCCCATCATGGATGCGGAGCGGCCTGAGAACGAAGGGAAGAAGACGCTGCGGTGGAAGATGCCGGACGAGAACACCGGAGCAAGAAGCAGAGGATCGGAGGAAGAAGAAGATGGAGGAAGAAACCTAAGGAAGAAGGCCGATAGAAGAAGCATTTAAATAAAAGAATTATCAAAAACGTCTCATCATTTTGGGCACTCTTTTTGTGTGAAATGGTAGGGGTACTTTTGTACCCCCTTACCATTTCACACAGGGGGCCCGTAAATCTGTGGGTCCCCTTGTTAAAGGGGGCTTCCAGATTCCGATAAGCCCCCTGCCTGCAGACCCCCACAACCACCGGGCAAGGGTTGTGGGGATGAGGCCCTTGACCTCATCAACATGGAAACAAGGTGCTTTGGGGGGGACCCCAGAGAACCCTCCCAATGTTGAGGGCATGTGGCCTGGTACAATTCAGGAGGGGGGCTCTCTCTTGTCCCCCCTCCTTTCCTGCGGCCTGCCAGGTTGCGTGCTCGGATAAGGGTCTGGTATGGATTTTTGGGGGGCCCCACACTTTTTTTTTTTTTTTTTAAATTTTGGTTCGGGGTTCCATGCTGTTTTTATCAATGAACTTTTATGTGTATTGTCGGACTGACAATTCATATGACTGTGAGTACTTTTAAATGACTTTTTTTCCTTTGAAATGTAATTTTGCTGTCAGACTGTTCTAAACACGGGAAACATGCGCCCCTTTACAGGCATACTATAGACACCCCCCAGGTACGAAATTTACACTTTTATTGTTTCACTTTAACCACTTCAGCCCCGGAAGGATTTACCCCCTTCCTGACCAGAGCACTTTTTACAATTCGGCACTGCGTCGCTTTAACTGCTAATTGCGCGGTCATGCAATGCTGTACCCAAACGAAATTTGCGTCCTTTTCTTCCCACAAATAGAGCTTTCTTTTGATGGTATTTGATCACCTCTGCCGTTTTTATTTTTTGCGCTATACACGGAAAAAGACCGAAAATTTTGAAAAAAAAATGATATTTTCTACTTTTTGTTCTAAAAAAAATCCAATAAACTCAATTTTAGTCATACATTTAGGCCAAAATGTATTCGGCCACATGTCTTTGGTAAAAAAAATGTCAATAAGTGTATATTTATTGGTTTGCGCAAAAGTTATAGCGTCTACAAACTAGGGTACATTTTCTGGAATTTACACAGCCTTTAATTTATGACTGCCTATGTCGATTCTTGAGGTGCTAAAATGGCAGGGCAGTACAAAACCCCCACAAATGACCCCATTTTGGAAAGTAGACACCCCAAGGAATTTGCTGAGAGGCATGTTGAGCCCATTGAATATTCATTTTTTTTGTCCCAAGTGATTGAATAATGACAAAAAAAAAAAAAAAAAAAAAAATTACAAAAAGTTGTCACTAAATGATATATTGCTCACACAGGCCATGGGCATATGTGGAATTGCACCCCAAAATACATTTAGCTGCTTCTCCTGAGTACGGGGATACCACATGTGTGGGACTTTTTGGGAGCCTAGCCGCGTACGGGGCCCCGAAAACCAAGCACCGCCTTCAGGATTTCTAAGGGCGTACATTTTTGATTTTACTCCTCACTACCTATCACGGTTTTGAAGGCCATAAAATGCCCAGATGACATAAACCCCCCCAAATGACCCCATTTTGGAAAGTAGACACCCCAAGCTATTTGCTTTGAGGCATGTTGAGTCCATGGAATGTTTTATATTTTGACACAAGTTGCGGGAAAGTGACAATTTTTTTTTTTTTTTTTTGCACAAAGTTGTCACTAAATGATATATTGCTCACACAGGCCATGGGCATATGTGGAATTGCACCCCAAAATACATTTAGCTGCTTCTCCTGAGTACGGGGATACCACATGTGTGGGACTTTTTAGGAGCCTAGCCGCGTACGGGACCCCGAAAACCAAGCACCGCCTTCAGGATTTCTAAGGGCGTACATTTTTGATTTTACTCCTCACTGCCTATCACAGTTTCGGAGGCCATGGAATGCCCAGGTGGCACAAACCCCCCCCAAATGACCCCATTTTGGAAAGTAGACACCCCAAGCTATTTGCTGAGAGGCATGGTGAGTATTTTGCAGCTCTCATTTGTTTTTGAAAATAAAGAAAGACGAGAAAAAAAAATTTTTTTTTTCTTTTTTCAATTTTCAAAACTTTGTGACAAAAAGTGAGGTCTGCAAAATACTCACTATACCTCTCATCAAATAGCTTGGGGTGTCTACTTTCCAAAATGGGGTCATTTGGGTTTTTTTTTTGCCACCTGGGCATTCCATGGCCCCCGAAACTGTGATAGGCGGTGAAGAGTGAAATCAAAAATTTACGGCCTTAGAAAGCCTGAAGGCGGTGCTTGGTTTTCGGGGTCCCGTACGCGGCTAGGCTCCCAAAAAGTCTCACACATGTGGTATCCCCGTACTCAGGAGAAGCAGCAGAATGTATTTTGGGGTGTAATTTCACATATTCCCATGGCATGTTTGAGCAATATATCATTTAGTGACAACTTTGCGCAAAAAAAAATAAAAAAAATAAAAAATTGTCTCTTTCCCGCAACTTGTGTCACAATATAAATTATTCCATGGACTCAACATGACTCTCAGCAAATAGCTTGGGGTGTCTACTTTCCAAAATGGGGTCATTTGGGGGGGTTTGAACTGTCCTGGCATTTTATGCACAACATCTAGAAGCTTATGTCACACATCACCCACTCTTCTAACCACTTGAAGACAAAGCCCTTTCTGACACTTATTGTTTACATAAAAAAATATTTTTTTTTTGCAAGAAAATTACTTTGAACCCCCAAACATTATATATTTTTTTTAAAGCAAATGCCCTACAGATTAAAATGGTGGGTGTTTCATTTTTTTTTTCACACAGTATTTGCGCAGCGATTTTTCAAACGCATTTTTTGGGGAAAAAACACACTTTTTTTACATTTTAATGCACTAAAACACACTATATTGCCCAAATGTTTGATGAGATAAAAAAGATGATCTTAGGCCGAGTACACAGATACCAAACATGACATGCTTTAAAATTGCGCACAAACGTGCAGTGGCGACAAACTAAATACATTTTTAAAAGCCTTTAAAAGCCTTTACAGGTTACCACTTTAGATTTACAGAGGAGGTCTACTGCTAAAATTACTGCCCTCGATCTGACCTTCGCGGCGATACCTCACATGCATGGTGCAATTGCTGTTTACATTTGACGCCAGACCAACGCTTGCGTTCACCTTAGCGCGAGAGCAGGGGGGACAGGGGTGCTTTTTTTTTTTTTTTTTTTTTTTTCTTTATTATTATTATTTTTTTATCTTATTTTTAAACTGTTCCTTTCATTTTTTTTTTTTTAAATCATTTTTATTGTTATCTCAGGGAATGTAAATATCCCCTATGATAGCAATAGGTAGTGACAGGTACTCTTTTTTGCAAAAATTGGGGTCTATTAGACCCTAGATTTCTCCTCTGCCCTCAAAGCATCTGATCACACCAAGATCGGTGTGATAAAATGCTTTCCCAATTTCCCAATGGCGCTGTTTACATCCGGCGAAATCTACGTCATAAAATGCTCGTAGCTTCCGGTTTCTTAGGTCATAGAGATGTTTGGAGCCACTCTGGTCTCTGATCAGCTCTATGGTCAGCTGGCTGAATCACCGGCTGCATTTTCAGGTTCCCTGTTGAGACAGGAGAGCCAGAGAAAAACACGGAAGATGTTGGGGGGGGGGGGCATTCCCTCCCACTGCTTGTAAAAGCAGTCTAGAGGCTAATTAGCCACTAGGATTGCTTTTACATGAAAGCCGACCGCTGGCTGAAAAGAATGATACCAAGATGATACCTAAACCTGCAGGCATCATTCTGGTATAACCACTCAAAGTCGTGAATGGCATACCTGAAGACAAAAAAATGGTTAACAATAAAGCACAGTAAACGGTAAGGTATAAAAAATTGCATACCTGAAAAGCAAACATGATGAAAGTGTGCCTAGTCTGTGCAATGCTGTACCCTACGCTAATACTCAACTAGTGCATGGTAGCGTTCAAAACATTCACCAATGCAAAGACCAGGATTGTCAGGACAGGAGGGACAATAATAGCGGGTGTCACGGCTATATCCGCGCTTGCTGCAGACACAACATATTTTTTGGGGGGTTCGCTGGGTAGGGGTACTCGGGAGGACATAAAGAAAATGCCTCTCATGCAGCCGACTGCATTTGGTTGGGGATGTGAATGGGGGAAGTACGGGCGCTGCAGAAGCGGTGGGTTCCCAATTAGGATTGGCGAATGCAGCAGGAAGGGCACTATGGGCATGACGGGCCTGTGTTTGTCTTTTTGGTGGCAGCGGGACACTACTTGTGCTTGCCACCTCACCAGCTTGAACTGCACTTATGGGACTCGCCACGTCACCAAGTGTTACTGCAGTGCTGGTTTGACTACGACCGGGGTGTACTAGGCCGCTGGCGCTTGCCAGTTCACCAAAACGCTACAAAAAAAACTGTTAGCGATCGCAGGGATCAGGCCTGACTCTGCGAACGCTGCAGTTATGCGTTTAGAGTTTTGTAAGTGACAGTGATCGATCGATACTGCACTTGGGTGGGCTGGGCCGGGCCGGGCGGAGGGGCAAAACGCAGGTGCTAGCAGGTATCTGGGCTGATCCCGCTAACACTGCGTTTTTGGGAACCCTAAACTGCTGGGGACGCTAGTATAGATCTGATCGGATCAGATATTGATCTGTTCAGATACTATACCACTAAGAGAGGCGTATGCTGCGTGCGTGGGTGTTAGCGGTACTGGCGCTAATCTGACGCTGCCTGGGGCTGGTGCTTGCCAGTTCACCAAAATGCTACCAAAAAAACTGTTAGCGATCGCAGGGATCAGGCCTGACTCTGCGAACGCTGCAGTTATGCGTTTAGTGTTTTGTAAGTGACAGTGATCGATCGATACTGCACTTGGGTGGGCTGGGCTCGCCTGGGCGGAGGGGCAAAACGCAGGTGCTAGCAGGTATCTGGGCTGATCCCGCTAACACTGCGTTTTTGGGAACCCTAAACTGCTGGGGACGCTAGTATAGATCTGATCGGATCAGATATTAATCCGATCAGATACTATACCACTAAGGGAGGTGTATGGTGCGTGTACGGTGCGTTCGTGGGTGTTCGCGGTACTGGCGCTAATCTGACGCTGCCTGGGGCAACGCATATCACCGCCGGGCGATCAGGGGGCTAAACCTTTATTCGGTAATAAACGGCGGGTGCCCTGACACTATAAAAAATAAACTAACTAACCAGCGTCACCCGTAACAGTTTAACGGTGATCAGTGGTGAAAGGGTTAACTAGGGGGCAATCAAGGGGTTAAAACATTTATTAGATAGTATATGGGGGTCCCTGTCGCTATAAAACACTGACGGCGAACCTAAATATTTACGTCCCTAACTAGCGTCACCAGTGACACTAATACAGCGATCAGAAAAATGATCGCTTAGCGACACTGGCGACAGGGGGTGATCAAGGGGTTAAAACTTTATTAGGGGGGGTACTGGCGCTAATCTGACGCTGCCTGGGGCGACGCATATCACCGCCGGGCGATTAGGGGGCTAAACCTTTATTCGGTAATAAACGGCGGGTGCCCTGACACTATAAAAAATAAACGAACTAACCAGCGTCACCCGTAACGGTTATACGGTGATCAGTGGTGAAAGGGTTAACTAGGGGGCAATCAAGGGGTTAAAACATTTATTAGATAGTATATGGGGGTCCCTGTCGCTATAAAACACTGACGGCAAACCTAAATATTTACGTCCCTAACTACCGTCACCAGCGACACTAATACAGCGATCAGAAAAATGATCGCTTAGCGACACTGGTGAGGGGGGGTGATCAAGGGGTTAAAACTTTATTAGGGGGGGTAAGGGGGGTACCCTAGACCTACAGGGGGGTTACAGTAACTGTCCTAACACTGCTAACTGTCACAAACTGACACTATGCAGTAATCAGGAAAAAAAAAAAAAAAAAACCTGCTTGGTGTCAGTTTGTGACGGGGGGGGGGGTGATTGGGGGGGGATCGGGGGGCGATCGGGGGGGGATCGGGGGTGTAATATATGCCTGGCATGTTCTACTGTGTGTGTTTGTGTTGTGTACTTACTTACATGTCATCTCTCCTCGGCGCTGGAACGGAAACTGACAGCCGAGGAGAGATGACATCACATCCTCTGCCTCTGTGTACTATACAGAGGCAGGGGATGTTTGTCAGTGGCTGGGAGCGATCGCGAGGGGGGGCCACGATCGGATGGTCTCCCCCTCGTCTCTCATCGCTCCCAACCAAATGCCGACCGCAGCTGGCACCGGGGGGGGGGGTCCGATAGGACCCCCCACCCGCGGGAAGGCAATCACGTTTCAGGTACGTGATTTTGCCTGCCCGTGCCGCTCTGCTCACGTATATAGGCGTGAGGCGGTCGGCAAGTGGTTAAGCATTATTAAAATCACTGCTCCCGAAAAAACTGACATTTTTAAAACTTTTTTTTTTTGCATTGATACATGTCCTCTGGGGCAGGACCCAGGTCCCCAAACACTTTTTATGACAATAACTTGCATATAAGCTTTTAAAATTAGCACTTTTGATTATTCATGTTCGAGTCCCATAGACTTTAACGGTGTTCGCGTGTTCGAACAAATTTTTTTCCTGTTCGCATGTTCTTGTGCGAACCGAACAGGGGGGTGTTCGGCTCATCCCTGGCCATCAATTGTTGAAACTGTACCCATCAATTGCCCCCAGTGTGCCCCATTAATTGTTGCTACTGTGCCCCATCAGATGCTACCAGTGTGCCCATCAATTGCCGCTACTGTGCCCAGCACTTACCTGTCTCGCAGCAGGTCAGTGGCGGTCTCCTGCACGTCCTCCGTGTCTTCTTCCGTCCTGTCTCAGGCGTCCAATCACAGCGCCTGACATTTCAGCCAATCAGGTGACCGGCAACCTGATTGGCTGAGAGGCAGTTCAGTGTTGGCAAAGCAAATTCTTTCGCTTTGCTAACACACAGCTGAGTGATCAGGGAACGCCCATCATGGCGCCTGCTGATCACTGTTTTGGGCACCTATTAGAGCCTATGGCTCTAATCAGGTGCTTCCAAAAAACACCCCCGCCACTGTAATTCAGGTGCCTGGTGCCCGAAAATGGACCGGACACCTGAATAGGGGGTGTCAGCAGCGACCATAGATAGATGCAATGCATGCATCTATCTATGGTGATTAGAGCAGTGCAGGAGAGAGGGGGCGGCGCTCCTGTGCCCTTTATGGATGCACCGCCACTGGGGGACAGTAAAAAAAAAAATATTGCCTCCACTTGTCAGCTACATGTTTTATTAAGCCACACTTTGTCAGCCTCATTTATTACTGTACTGTCCTCAGCCTCAGTGCCCCACTTGTCACCTGATCTGCTCACATTCCATTTGCTCACCTTTTTAATCTGGACTGGTCTGGTGGTGTGGTAAGCAGACTTGAGTGCCGGTCTTCGTTTGTTCCCTGATCCAGGCAGCCTGGGCTGGCTGGGGGGCCCACCTCAGGCAGTCGGGACGGGAGGAGGTCGGAGATGTCGCGGACTGCTGCAATGCACTGCGAGCGGGACTCAGCGGGAGTCGAGACCAGGAACAGCCGAGCTGTGGATCTAAGGTTAGCCAGCACTGGCACTGCAGAATGCTGCCGCCCGCCAAATCACCGATGGCACCGAGAGGTCACTGGAGGAGTCAGAAATGACTGATGCTGCTCTCTTTGCTGCTGCTGTGCCAGGGAGAGGAGGTGGGTGGACTCAGAGAGTACAGGGCAGCACTGAGTAAAGGCCTTGTTCCCTAGGCCTCCCTCTGATACGGAGACACTCTGCAAATGTGACATCACTGGTTGCTAGATGCGGCGACCCTAGCAATCAGTTTGACAATCGTTTATTACGGTGGCTGTGTGTCCTTATTTCATTCCAGGACACTGTATTGTCCCGGAATGAAGGTGCCCGGGACACAGGACACAAGTATGAATTGCGGGATAATCCCGGGCAATCTGGGACACGTGGGCACCCTACGCCTGGTCGAGCCCCATACATGCCTGATCAGAGTTTGCCAAGGAGAAAAAGGGCTGGGGTTGTCCCTAGCAACACTGGTGCAATGAGTGCACAGGTGACTGAAAGTATGGAGAGTCCACCAAAGTCTGAGTCTGCAGCGGATTGGTGCAAGCGGCACTTGGCAGCACTGAACCAAGTTAAAGGGGAAATACATGCTGTTGCCCCTGGTAACGATAGTGGAAGCAGGCCAGCTATCGCTGTGCAAAGTCCCAAGCTTACAAGAGAATGCAAGCGGGGAGACCCTGTCAAGAAGCAAGAGCGCTGTTTGCAGTGCAGAGATTGGGGGCATGTTGTCTCCACGTGCTCTTTGTCTCAGTCTCCAATACAGCCAGACAAAGGTCTTCAATGATGTTTTGGAAGCCTGGTTTGAGTGCTAGGAGTGACCAACGGGCTGACTGGAAGTTTGAGAGGTATGTGGTTGCTCGTAGCAACGGCAGTGATGTCAAGTCTGTGGTACATGAGAAAAGTATTGCCTGCATAGGATCGTGGCAAGTTAAAAGCAACAATGCTTCAAGAAGAGCAAAGTCGTTGTGTTTGGGAGAGTCATCAAAGTACAGTACAGTGCCATCTCCCTTAGCAACTAAAGATTGAGTGTCAACCGGAAGGAGGAGCTACAGTAGAGATGTGGAGCAGCGTTCCACTAAAGATATGTGCAGAAATGTACCATGCCTGGAATGTAGTCAACTGGTGCATGGAATTTTTTCTTGTCTCAGTTTATGGAACATGCCTGGAGATATGGCTACTGGGCAGAAGTCTGCAAGCCCAGATTTTTGTGCAACCATGTTTTGTCACCTCTGGCAACAGTGAGGAAGTACCTGTTGTGTCTGCAGGGGGTCAGAAGTGGCTGCTGCAGTTTCATCCCATGGCCACCAGGGAGAGGTGGCCAGTGAAAGTGCATCAAAGGATAGACGACGTACTCAAGTGAGCACGGCAACCCCTGTTAGTGATGGGTAAGACTGGTGCTGGTAAATGCATAGAAGAGACTGAGTATGTGACTGTGCACACTGGAGTGGAAGTGACCCCAAATGGGAGATCCACTGTCTGTGTAGAAAAGGACTTGCCTCGCTGCAGTGCCCTGTCCAGTGGGGAGGCAAATGGTAAACTTGAATGTGACAATGTGATTGGTAAAACTACTAATGTTGTGTTGGCTAAAGTTGATGGTCCAGTTGCTAATGGGCTAGCGCAACTCACTAGAGGTAAAAACATTGTTTTGAATGCGGTTAAAGAGGTGCTATCTCCAGTAGCCACCGTGACAAAGGTCACAGAGGTGTCCCTAGAAACCCCCAGGGAGCTCTGCGTTTTTGGAGCCAGAGGTTGCCTGGGACAGCTATGGTGCCGCTCTGAGGGATAAGAGGGTACTTGAACATAGTGATGACAGGATGTTAAATGTTAAAACTTGAAAACATTTATGGTGGAAATGGGTTAAAGCTGTCTTACAATGACAGGTATCAAAGCGTTTAATGAAGTGCCACCAGAGCAAGGTGGTGAAGGTGTGGTATTGCAGTCTGCTATGGTTAAAAATGTAGTGCCACAGTCTTATTTGAACCAAAGTGATATGTGCAATGTGTCTGTTGCTGAACCACTCTGTCCCTCTGGGTCTCCTTGTGCAGTAGGAACGGTACTGCATGGTACCTCTGGGAGCACAGAGATAACAGAATGGGACAGGTGGGCAAAAAGCCTGTTGGCTTTGTTGGAAAAAGCCTCTGTTGGTAAAAGTGGAGCAAACATGATTTCTTAGGTGCCAGATGAAGGACCTGCAGAGCAAATTATATGCAAGGGTGCACTTGCTACTGCAGATGATGTTGCTCATGAGATGGAAACTCCAAGTAAGGGCAAACACACAGAAGATGTAATGTCTGTCATCCACAAAGGACCTAATGATGTGGTAATGGATAATGCCATGCCAAATGAGCTGGTGTTGGTGGAAGTGCCAGATGGCACAGCAATAATAGAAGTGATTGTAGTGACAGGTCCAAATGTTTTATGCGTTGATGGTCAGGACAGTTGTTGGCAGAGGATCTCATGCCAGTGGAGTTGGTGTATAGTGAAGCTGCCGTAGACAACCACTCCGCTGGGTGCAGTTCCTCTCCAGACACTGCCCTGCCGAACATGAGTGAAATGAAATTTGACAAATGCATTGATATTTCTGACCGTGATGAAAAATGCAGCGCATTGTAAATTTTTGATGGTTTGGTTACCATAGGTGACAACAAAAATAATGGCAGACCTGATGGTCTTGGTCAAGTTGATCTGGATGTAGCAAACCCTGAAACATGTAATGAGATAGGGAATGGTATGATTGACACAGAAGAGGTAAAAAATACAACAGAATTAGGCCCCCTACAGGTTCAGGAGGGTAGTTCTGGGGAAGATTTCCTGAGGTTTGAGAAATTTCTAAAGTCTGAGAAGGATCGTGATAAACAATGGTCGGAGGGAAATGGCCCAAAGCTCAGCAAGGTGTCACCTGATTCTAAAACCTCAAAGTGGCAAGACAGTCAGGATGTCCTTCAGAGGGAGACTAGGATGAGGCTGCAGTCATATGAGGATGTTAGTGATGAAACTGACATAATTAAGCATGCAGTGTACATGAAGTAACAAGTTACACTAAGTTTGGATAGTAAGAGGGTGCCCGTACTTAGAGTACAGAGAGGGACCAGTGTCACCCCAATAGAAAGAGCCCCCCACTTATCACTAAACCAGTGTTTAAAAATGTGGTTCCTTCTAAATTAAGTGAAAAGGGGTGTTCTAGTGGAAATTGAGTGGGCACTTTATAACCTTTCATGGTATTGGACCCGTAAAATTCAGAAACCAACCTCATGTGCAAAAAAGGTACCAAGATTGGTAAAAGGACTAATGTAGGCCCAAGAGAAGTAGGAAAACATCGCTTTTGGAAGCGCACTCATAAAAAGGCATGTCTTTTTAAAGCCTGAGTAGATGTAGCAGGGGGACATGGAGAAATTCACCTGATGGGACAAGATTTGGCCCATGTGGGTGGTAGCTTGCATGGTCATGCCAAAGTGAGGAGGTTGTACTGGTGTGTTCCGCCTCTGGGTCAAAACAAAGTGGGGTGGGGTATGTGGTAGCGAGGTACCCCACCAGTGTGTGAATACAGGATTTTCAACCAGGCAGGTTGAGGGGCTCCAGTGTATTTGCTTGTTTGTGAGGAAACTGGCTTTTCAGTTTCCTCATTATTTACTACTACTCCACTTTGGGACCTGGAGCCCGGGGATTTTTTAGAGATCCGGGTGGGATGAAATCGCCAGTCCTGGGTCCGGGTTTTAAGACTCACCTGCACACTGATTGTTCAGGTGTGTGTGGGCCTGATAGTAGCGTCAGGACCAGGGTTCTGGGCTCCACACTTTCGAGGAGTTCAGAGAGTGCATAGTGAAAGGCAGAGACCCAAGTCTGAGGATCAGAGCAGTGAGGGGCTGCTATCAAATATGGATGGTGTTGGCAAAGGAATAGTCTGAACTGTAAGGCCTGAGCAGCAAGGTACTGCGCCCAAGGCTGAGCGAGCCTTAAGAGCCAGGTGGATTGGCATTTTTCATTTGTTGTTTTTAGGAGAAGAACCCCTGTGTGGGCAACCAAATGAATGTGTGAACTTTCCTTTTTGTTTACTTTCAATAAAAGTGGTCTACCACACCCTTAAACTAAAGTTCCTGTTGGCTGGGAACTATCTGAAAATGCATATACCACTGAGCTAGACATCCCCCAATGTCACAACGGATATGATGCTGGCTTGCACAATACATATCTATTATATCTATGCCCTGTGTGTGTGTGTGTGCGCGCGTTAGGGGCACACCGGTAGTAAGCAGTTTTTTTTTTTTTCGGGCAAAAGCTGATGTTGGGATTTCAATCATCATGGTTGATATGGTGTCAGGGCGATCAAAGCGCATTGTTTCTATTGTTACATTCTAAAATATAATGAAGTGGTTCAACTCACCATAATGCAGAATCAGTAGGAGCCCTGGGCGTGTCACTTGCCACCGTCGCCTGTCACCAGATGCAGCTTTTTAACTTGCCACTGTCGCCTGCCACTAGATGTGGATTGTCACTTGCCCACGTCACCTGCCACCATTTGCAGACTGTCACTTGCCACGTCACCTGACACTAGATGTGGGTTGTCACTTTCCAACTGATGTGGATTGTCACTTGCCATGCCAGCCAGTGCCACCAAATGTGCATTGCTGGCAGCACTGGTCCATTTAGTGAGGGTAGGAGAGCGGAGATGGGGGGCAGGCAGTGAGATGAGATAATCTCTCTGCTCCCCGCCGTACCTCTGACATTGAAGAGGCCAAGTGTTCTGACAAAATTAGCACCTGTGCTGTGAGGGCGGAAGAGCGCTGATATTTGGTGGGCAGTGAAAGATGATGTCCTCTCTGCTCCCTTCCGCACATCGCTCACACATTGAAGTGGCCCAGTTGTGAGGGCGGAAGAGTGGTGACGTGGAGCGGGTGGAGAGAGATGATGTCATCTCTGCTCGCCCGCTCGTCTCTCTCCTCTCATTCACCTCTAATGCAGCCCGCCGCAGAAGCGACCCACTGGTTAGGCAGGGACCCTGCGGCAAGAGACTCTGGGCTACAGCCTTAATAGCCATCCCCTGTTGATGCCTATGCTCTGCACTGCACTGTATTATATACACTACACTTACTGCATGCACAATCCACTAACTACCTGCCTAATCTCTCTTCACTAATACTCACTACACGCGGCCACCATTGGAAGCAGTCTTATATAGTGTGGGGCGTAGACTTGGCCCATAAGCCATAATTGGCCAAAGGCACGCAGCCTTTGGCCAATCGTGGCTCTCACTGTACATTGCGCTGTGATAGGCCAAAGCATACAGGTCAGGTGCATGCTTTGGCAAATCAGCAGCAATCAATGCACTTCGATCTCGCAGTGCATTATGGGGTGCTCAGCAGCGGGTGAATTTCCCGCAAGCACCCCATTTGTACAAACCTAATGCCCCGTACACACGGTCGGTCATTCCAACAACAAAATACATGGATTTTTTTTTTTTGGCTCAAACTTGTCTTGCATACACACGGTCACACAAATCTTGTCGGAAATTCCGAACGTCAAGGACACGGTGACGTACAACACGTACGACGAGCCGAGAAAAATTAAGTTCAATAGCCAGTGCGGCTCTGATTCCGAGCATGCGTGGAACTTTGTGCGTCGGAATTGTGTCGGAATTTATGACAACTCATTTTGTTGTCGGAAAATTTGAGATCCAGATCTCAAATTTTGTGTGACGGAAATTCCGATGGAAAATGTCCGCTGGAGCCTACACACGGTCGGAATTTCTGACAACAAGCTCCCATTGAACATTTTCCGTCGGAAAATCCGACCGTGTGTACAGGGCATAACACTATTCCTGAGAAACTAATATGTAAAAAAATTGGGAACAGTCAAAATATATATAGGTTACTCTCTTAATCAATACTAGGCATAAAATATCATCCAGAGAGACCAGAATCCTACAATAAATTCTCTATTTTAAATAAATCCACAATATATTGCAAAATTGGGATGAAATAAAATATGTAAACTACATGTTATATGATAAAAAATTAAGAAATGAAACGAAATACAAATGCAAAAATACAAAGTTCCTAAAGACCCGGGAGGATCAATACGATTGGGTCCTCTAACAAGAGGTCTCAATCGCCTAATATCTATTTGTTAACTAGGGTGTATAGTTGGTTACATTTCCCGGTCTCTTCCTAACCCCCAATGTGTTAACTATGAAAACTATTATGTTACACAGTCCAAACAATTCAAATCCATCCAAATCAAGATGGTAAACGCATAGTATCCTCAGCAACTCGCTGAGGCAGAGCCAGGTTCCAGTCCAGGCTCCTGGGTGGATCCCGTCCATATGGTTGTGATCTTTCCCCAACCTGAACCGGCTCTGTGACATCAGCTGACAGCAAGCTTCAGTGAAATTGGGGCACAAGAGTGCATAATGAACTGCACTCCTGTGGTCCACAGGAGAAGTACAACCTGTGGTCCACAGCTTTGGCTGTACCTCTTTAATGAGATTGGACGTAGTAATAGTAAACCGTATAGTGCAAACACTGCAGCCTGTGTCTTAACACTGTATACAGCCTGTACTGTGTAATCATGACCTTCCCTGCATCAGAGTCCCCACTTACATCAGTGTCCCCTCTTACTTCGGAGCTCCCCTTACATCAATTCACCCCCCCCCCTCTTATATCAATTCCCCATCTTACATCAGTGCCCCCTTACAAGAATGTGCCTCTTTACACCAGATTATCCCCCTTAAACCAATTAGCCCCCCCGCATCAGTGTTCCTTACATCTGTGTGCCCCCAACTTATATCAGTGTGCCCCCCTTACCTCCGTATATCCCCCTTTTACATCAGCATGATTGTAGCAATACCCCGGGAGCTGGTGAAAGTGTAAATAGGAACGTTCTGTTCTACTCTGGAAGCTGGGGGTAACCACACAAGTGATGTTATTGGTTGTTAGGATGCCAGCAGTCCAAGCAACCAAGGATTGGGGGCAGCGTTTTTAGAGTTATAGGCAGTACAGGTGTAGTAAAACACAGAACCAATCTTTCAGCTTTCTGTGTGTGTGTGTGTCTTGTGGAGAGGCGACCCAATTTCATGGTGTGGAATAGCGCGTTCACCCTGGTTCTTGTAAACAGAGGCATGCTGATTGCACACCTGTGGCCTGGGTTTATAAACATCCCAGGGATAGAGCTCAGGGCTCCCACTTAGAGACATCTCTACCCAACAAGACAGGAAGTCTCGCTGAGGAGTCAGGAGGACTCTGCCCTACAGACACAAGTCTGTGTGTGAGTGTTGGGAAGACACCCATGTTCTTTAGAGAGTGCAGGTGGCAGTTTTAATCCTGGGTAAGCTAGGAGAGAGCTCGACCTAAGCATATGGGTCTGAGGAACAGACCTATGACATTTTCCCTCTTCAGTGTCATGTGACTTGTTAGTGTTACAAGGTCTCATTTATGAATGATGAGTGGGTGTGTTTAAATTTAGTGTTATCGCTCTCACTCTCTTACTGGTCACTGGAAGTTCAACATGGCACCTCATGGCAAAGAACTGAGGATCTGAAAAAAGGAATTGTTGCTCTACATAAAGATGGCTTAGGCTATAAGATTGCCAAGACCCTGAAGCTGAGCTTCAGCACGGTGGCTAAGAGCATGCAGCGATTTAACAGGACAGGTTCCACTCGCTATGGTCAACCAGAGAAGTTGAGTGCACGTGCTCAGCATCATATAGGGAGGTTGTCATTGGGAAGTGGACGTATGAGTGCAGAGGTTGAAGGAGTGGGGGCTCAGCCTGTTAGTGCTCAGAACATATGCCGCACACGGCATCAAATTTGGTCTGCATGGCTGTCCCAGAAGGAAGCCTCTTCTAAAGCTGATGCACAAAAAAGCCTGCAAACAGTTTTCTGAAGAACTAAGGACATGGATTACTGGAACCATGTCCTGTGGTCTGATGAGACCAAGATAAACTTATTTGGTTCAGATGGTGTCAAGCGTGTGTGGCGGCAACCAGTCAACCAGTTGAGTACAGAGACAAGTGTTTTGCCTACAGTTAAGCATGATGTTGGGAGTGTCATGGTTTGGGGCTGCATAAGTGCAGCCGGCACTGGGGAGCTACAGTTCATTGAGGGAACCATGAATGCCAGCATGTATTGTGACATACCAAAGCAGACCATGTTCCCCTCCCTTCGGAGACTAGGCCGCAGGGCAATATTCCAACACGATAATGACCCCAAACACACCTCCAACATGACCACTGCCTTGCTAAAGAAGCTAAGAGTAAAGATGATGGACTGGCCAAGCATGTCTCCAGACCTAAACCCTATTGAGTGTCTGTGGGGCATCCTCAAACAGAGGGTGGAGGAGTGCAAGGTCTCTAACATCCCGCAGCTCTGTGATGTCGTCATGGAGGAGTGGAAGAGGACTCTAGTGCAACCTGTGAAGCTCTGGTGAACTCTATGCCCAAGTGGGTTAAAGCAGTGCTGGAAAATAATGGTAGCCACACAACATTGACACATTATGCTCAATTTGGACATTTTCACTTAGGGGTGTACTCACTTTTGTTGCCAGCGGTTTAGACATTTTTGGCTGTGTTGAGTTATTTTGAGGGGACAGAAAATTTACACTGTAATGCCCCGTACACACGGTCGGATTTTCCGACGGAAAATGTGTGATAGGACCTTGTTGTCAGAAATTCCGACCGTGTGTGGGCTCCATCACACATTTTCCATCGGATTTACCGACACACAAAGTTTGAGAGCAGGCTATAAAATTTCCCGACAACAAAATCCGTTGTCGGAAATTCGGATCGTGTGTACACAAATCCGACGGACAAAGTGCCACGCATGCTCAGAATAAATAAAGAGATGAAAGATATTGGCCACTGCCCCGTTTATAGTCCCGACGTACGTGTTTTACGTCACCGCGTTCAGAATGATCGGATTTTCCGACAACTTTGTGTGACCATGTGTATGCAAGACAAGTTTGAGCCAACATCCGTGGGAAAAAATCCTAGGGTTTTGTTGTCGGAATGTTCGAACAAAGTCCGACCGTGTGTACAGGGCATTATACAGGCTCTCCTGATCATGAGTGCATCATTAATGTACCTCAGCCATACCACAGCATGGCTGGGGTACAGAGACGACCCATAAACCACCTCTGTTCCCACAGGCCCAGATGCATACTTGCATATGCAGGGGCCCACGGGGCCCCCATCGCGGTCCCCCTAACCTGTTGATAATGGTTGCAAAGAAGTTGAAAAAAGTTGCTACATAGTGCAAACTCAAGTAGCTCCAGGACAAATTCATTATGTGTACCAAAGTAAGTCCCCATTCATGTGGAATAAAAGTATATAATGACTCCACGTCAATACCCACCAAAAGGGCCCCGGGGGGGACTCTGACCATCTGTAATTTCCGCAGGCCATCTTGTGTGTCCTGAACATAAGTTTTACAGCCAGTTCTTTTATCAAAGTACTTGCTGACTTTTTCAAGGGGACCTTTTATTGCTGACGCTATAGGTCTGCCTGATGGATTGGTAATGGATCTATGTAATTTAGGTATAATATAAAAAAAAAATAGGGATATTTTATTCCCCTCCTTTTAGATAATCCCATTCATTTTTTGAAAGTAAGCCTGCCTCATGTGCAAAATATAGTTGAGAGACTTCACAAGAGCTGGGAATGCATTAAAGGGAACCTTCTTGTAAGTGGAGGTATCCTTTTAACTGCCTCAGGGCTTCTTTTTCATACAAGTCATCTGACAGCATTCCCCCCCCCCCAATCCCTTTTTTTGATAACTAAGTTGGCGGTTTGTTCTTGTTCATGCAAGGCAACTCTTTCCTTCTTAGTTTGTCCAGGCCATGCCATGTCCAATCAATGCTGTGCAAGTCATATTTTACCAGGTCTAAAAATACTTTTTATCCAATGATATTTATGCAAAGGAGGCATTTTTGTAGACTGGGTCTTCTTAGTCCCAGGGATTTCAATTCTCCCTCCTCTTCAATATCTACATTTTGATCCAGTAAAGATAACAGGATTTTTCAACACCTCCTGATCAACCTGATCATTAGGAGATAGTAATTGGGAAGAACTTCCCATTTGCTTATTCCTGGTCTTATTAGAATGTCAGAGTCTCAGGAGAGCCTTACGTAGAAACAGGTTGATATCCTTATAAACTTCAAATTTGTCCATTGAGGACACTTGGAAAAAGATAACCCTCTATGTAGGAGATGCAAATGTCTCTCATTTGGGGGAAAAATCACATCTACTGATGGCAGACCACCTACACCTTTAGTCTTTGGCATCTCACTACAGTTCCTTTTTCCATTTTCCCTGGATCCCTCCTTGATATCCCCCCCCCCCCCCGTCCCGGGCCAGGGTCTATCTCCCTTATCTCCACTTCACTTCATTTAAAAAAGTCAGACTTAGGCCAGCCATACATGGTTTGAGTTTAGGCCAGTTCAGCAGGATCCGGCCAAGATTTGAATGATTAATGGGCAGGCTGAATATACCAAGTTGATCAATTTGGGTACAACCAGCCTGCCGGATTCTCCTGCAATTATCGCTAGCATCTACTATTGCCGCTAGCAATAATCACTGTCTTTTCCTGGAGGGGACGGCTTCCCCCACCAGGAGAAAGCAATTGCTGATTCCCCTGTCAGCACTGTCTGTGTTGCTGGGGGAATGGTTGCAGGAAAGAAATTTGCACTGTGTATGGCCACCCTTAGTTGTACCTTCACTATCACTAGCAGAAGAAGATTTGGTATTTTTTAACCGTGTATGAAACCTGAAGCACCCTTGTTTAGATCTGCTCTGCCCTCTAGGGGTTGTAAGGTCCAAGATATCAACCTTTTTTTCCCAGTCTTCAAGGTTTTGCCTAAATTTCTGCTATTTTGTGGCACTCCATTTTGTTTTATTTATTTTTTTTTGGATCTTTTCAATCTTTCTTTAATGATGGTGTTTTTTCAAATTCAGGGTGCTCTTTCTAAGGTTTCAGGACCTTGATACTTTCATCAAGTTCAGCCTGGATCTCTTGTAGTGATAGGTGTGATCCAAGTAACCCAAAAAAGCATCATAAAAAAAAGGTTAGGCGAAGAAATGTGCCCCTGAACCCTGCATTCTGAGTGTAAACACTCCTGGACCCCGCATTCTGAGCGTAATGCATTGTTAAATCCTGCATTTAGCAAAACACTCACAAATCATGCATTCTGAGTATAATGCACTGATCCCTACACTGTGTGCATACTCGCTCTTGAACCCTGGTACACTTGTGTGTTATACACCCCTGGCTTTAATTAATAATGCCACTTTAAGACCCTCCCACTGGTGCAATTTGGCCAAACCCACCCTATGACACATGTCGTGGGGTGGGATGAGTTCCTGCACCTATTCTTTGAGGAAAAAAAGCCCTGGTCATACAAATAGATAGGAGCTAAAAAAACACATTCCTTTTACCACTCAAAATAAAATGGGAACATTGTCTATTCCCCACACACTGCGATCATGCATACACACTTCCTAATCCGTGCCCACTATGGATGAGGGATGAGAGGCCTGACATGTACAGCTTGGCAGCTGGAACATAGCGCAGATGAGAAACCACCTATCATGTACTACATGTATCAAGAGTACTAGCGTAATTTACGCTAGTTAGGTCTGTTAGGCCTCTCTTATCCATCATCCATAGTGGGCATAGATTAGGAGGTGTATATGCATGAGTGCACTGTGTGAGCAGCTGCAGTGGTGAATAGACATCTTTTTATTTGAGTGGTGGAGGAATGTGCTTTGTTTTTTTAGCTCCTATCTTTTTGTGTGATTTATTTATTTTTCACTAACGTCCTGTGAGTTTATGCTGCTTGGTCCAATTTGTAATGTCCTTTTGGGTTCTTTCTTACCGTAACCTTTTTTTCTGATGCTTTTTTTGAGTTACTTGGATCACACTAATTTAATTGCTGGTGAGTCAGCAGTTAATGAGAGGATGGAAAGTACTATTATTTCGTACCAGTTTTTCTTCATACTGCTAAGTGCAGTCCTAGCAGTTTTAGCTCCCCTTCTTGCATGGGTTCCTGAAGAATATAGACAGTCAAGCTTCCAGGACAAGGTTTGCGGTGTACCAAGACTGGTGAGCGGATTGAGTTTTTCTTGTTTCCCACTGATAGTGATCCAATACAACCTAAGACTGCCCTTTGCCTAACAGCCCAAAAGTAATTTACTCCATGCAGTATTAAAAAGACAGTAATAACTGCTACACAGCACATATGGGCCCCAACACTAGCCATCGTACCCCCCCCCGGGTACCCCAACCAGAGAATGCACTCTGGGGCATTTTTCTTCATTAGCTGTTGCAGAGAATCACTGGGAGACTGTTCATCGCTATTTATACTTTTTACTGTGTATGCCTTTTGTTATTCGTGCTCTGGATATCAGGTCAACTTGGTTCAGTATTATTGTGGTCTAGGTTAATTGCCATGGTATTCATGACAGTTACATTACTGCAATTTAATGGATTCTTTACCTGTTCATTAATTTTAAAAAAAGCTGGATGAACGCTGATAATTGCATTTTTGTAGTAGCAGTTTATTAGCTTTTAGGAGTGTTAGCATTTTTATTAGTGTTTTACAGCACTGTTTCTCAAGCTTTTACTGTGAAGTACCCCTGCAGATCTAAAAAAAAATCCTATGTATCCCTGTCTTGAGAAAGTAATTTCTATTGTTTGGGTGTGATGGTTTTTGTTTATGTGCAAAATCATCATCAAATGCAGCCTCGCCATTGCCCATTAATGCAGCCTCACCGTTGCCCATCAATGCAGCCTTGCCATTGCATTCTCACCAGTGCCCATGCAATACAGCCTCACCAGTGTCCATCATGGCAGCCTGATCAGTGCCCATCAGCGCAGCCTCACCTGTGTCCTTCAATGCAGCCTCACCAGTGCCCATCAATGCAGTCTCATCAGTGCCCATCAACAAGATTACCATTAAAAATCGCTACCCGCTTCCCCTTATCCCTGAATTATTTCAAAGGTTTCCAAACCGCCCGATCTTCACCAAACTAGATTTAAGAGATGCCTATAACCTTGTTCGGATCCGTGCGGGGGACGAGTGGAAGACAGCTTTCAGATCTCTGATTGAGCATTTTGAGTACTTGGTGATGCCGTTCGGATTATTCAATGCCCCTGCCACCTTCCAACACCTAGTAAACAATATTTTCCAGGGAGTTCCTTGACAACTTCGTAATCATCTATCTGGATGACATTCATTTTTTTTTTTCTGCCACTCTAGAACTTCATCAGACCCATGTAATAAAGGTGCTTACAATTCCCAGAGAGCATGGACTTTTACGTTAAAGCTGTGACTTTGAAAAAACAGTTAACAGTCATCCAGTTCCTAGGACTCATTATTTCCACTGAAGGAATCGCAATGGACCCACAAAAGGTAAATCAATTCTAGAATGGCCAGCCCCTCTGGATAAGAAAGGAGTCAGCGATTCGTGGGCTTCCCCAATTTTTATCAAAGATTTGTGAAGGGGTTCTCGTCAATTATTTCACCAATTACCCAGTTGACCCGCCGGCAAAGTCAGTTCCAGTGGCCTCAAGAGGCACAAATAGCCTTTGACAAACTCAAGAACCTGTTCATTTCCACTCCAATACTGCAGCACCCAGCCTTACCCTATGTGTTGGAAGTGGACGCTTCAGAGAGAGCCACGGGAGCAATCTTGTCCCAAAGACATAAGGCCCTTCTCCACCCTGTAGCTTTTGCCTCTCGGAAATTTACTAGAGAGGAATTATGATGTGAGTGATCGAGAGCTACTACCTATCAAATTTGCTCTAGAAGATTGGAGGGAGCTGCCCATCCCATTATGATCTTCACGGATCATAAAAACCTGGAGTACCTCAGGACAGCAAAATGTTTAAGACCCTGTCAAGCTTGATGGGCATTATTATTCTCCATGTTCAACTTTCATATCTCATACCGACCAGGTTCCAAGAATGGCAAAGCGGGTGAGCTCTCCCGGATGTTCCCAGATGCGCCCCCCCCCCCCCCCCCGACAACTGAACCCGGTACCATCCTCTCTGCACAAAATTTTTTACTTAGTCAACCTGACCTAAAAACTGCCATTAGACAAGTGTCCAGCCAGTGTACAGAACCAGAGGTGTCCTCCTTGAAGAAACAGGATGGACTACTCTGGTTTCAGAATAAAATTTTCATTCCTCGGCAAGTAAGGCTTCAAGTCTTAAGGACTTTTCACGATCACAAACTTGCGAGACATTATTTGAAGTACAAAAGACCTCTGAGCTAATACAGCACTCTTTTTGGTGGCCAGGATGGAGACAAGACTGTAAGAACTATGTAAATTCATGTATTACTTGCCAACGCAACAAGGGGCTCAACACCAAATCCTGAGGTCTATTAAGACCTTTACTCGTTCCAGAACAGTCCTGGAGGAAAATCTCTATGGACTTCATCGTTGATTTGCCCCCTTCTGAAGGGTTCACTACCATTCTGGTGGTAGTAGACCATCTCTCAAAGATGGAACATTTCTTACCCATGGCTTTTGACATAGCAAATATATTAATCAAGGAGATTGTTAGGCTCCACGGGGTACCAGATAACATTATATTCAATAGGAGTACAATTTACTTCCAGATTCTGGAGAGACCTCTGCAAGTCTTTGGAAATTTAAGTCTGCATTTCCTCGGCATACCATCCTCCAAGCAATGGCCAGATGGAAAGGACAAATCAAACCTTAGAACAATACCTTCGCTGTTTTTGCACCTGCTATCAAGACAACTGGGCTTCTCTTCTCCCATGTGCAGCGTTCGCTTACAATAATTCCATACATACTGCCACAAACCAATCTCCTTTCTGGGCCAATTACGGTTTCCATTCCTTCCTTTCCTTCCTTCCATTCCTTAAGCATCAGTCCCTGCGGTGCAGGATCGGATAAATTTAATCCAAACCAACTTCCAACAAATCCGGAAAGCTATGCAAAAGGCCCAAGATAACTACAAAAAATACCAACTGAGAGGAAGGAGCAACCCGGCTTTCAAAGTAGGAGACAAGGTTTGGCTATCTGCTATAAATCTTAAATTGCCATGCCCATCGCGGAAATTGGGCCCGCAATTCATCGGCCCTTTCAAGATCAGGAGAATGGTGAACCCAGGGGTTTTTGAATTGTCACTACCTAGCTCCTACAAAGTGCATCCTGTTTTTCATGTGTCATTACTAAAACCAGCGGTCCCCAGTCCTTTTTCAGGAAGAGAGGAGTTGCCACCGCCCCCAGTTGTG
The DNA here is from genome assembly GCA_037952925.1 of Lithobates clamitans. Classification (NCBI taxonomy): domain Eukaryota; kingdom Metazoa; phylum Chordata; class Amphibia; order Anura; family Ranidae; genus Lithobates; species Lithobates clamitans. The sequence continues at coordinate 575,100 of JBBGZY010000355.1, read as the reverse complement.
ATTGAGGGCGAAGCTGAGTTTGAAGTAGAGGCTATAATGGACTGTAGAAAGAGGGGAAGACAAGTTCAGTATCTCATCAAATGGAAGTGGTACCCTCCAGAAGATAAATCCTGGGAGCCCTCAAGTAATGTACATGCCCCACGACTGATAAAAGCCTTTCACAATAGATACCCAGAAACACTGGCTAGGTTGGGCATCTGGAGGCTGCTCTGGGGGGGAGGGGCACTGTCATAAATGCCAGAAACTTGAATTGCCGCTATCGACGTCTTTCTGCGAGCATGTGCGGTAGAATGGCTCTTTGACGCATTCAGCTGTGCAACAGAACGGGACGGCGTGGGCACAGGCACGGTGGAGCGTGCATAGCATGAATTCCTCTGCTGGCCTATAAAAGGCTGCTCATCTCCATGCTAAATTGCTGGATTGTCTTTCAGCTCCTTGTATTCCTGCTTCTGCATCCTGTTATAAAGTGTTTACCTGTTGTGACCCGGATTGACTCTGACCTCTCTCCAGTACTTTGACCTCAGCTTGCTTTAAGGACTCTGCCTACCCTGCCTGCTCCCTGTGTTTGACCCCCCGGCTTGTACTAAGGACTTTCCACTGCCTCATCTGCCTCATCTGCCTCATGACATGTGCATGACCCCGGCTTGTAATATAGATTTGCTCCTGCCTCACTTATCTGATTACCTGTGCTTGACCCCAGCTCTCTCCATGGACTTCTCTACAATAACCACCTGCCTGATCACCTGGGTTAGAGCCTCAGCTGGGCTTCTTGCTCAAACTTGTTATAAGCCCAAACGGCGCACAGCGTTACAACTCTTTTAGGACTTATCTCCAAGTGTTTTCCCAGTACTACCTCCAGGGGTCTAGTGTGCTTAGCCGCAAGGGGAGCTGCTCTCAGCATCTCAGCCTTGGAAAGGTATGTGACACAATTGCTTGACTGGGTTCCTTAAGGACCCTCGGTGCAAGTCATCTGGTCCCGGTGACTTATTAATGTTAAGTTTTTTTTTTTTTTCAAATCTATTCCTAATTCTATTAGCCATGAGGATGCTTCCTGTGACGTGTTATAAGGATAAACATTGCAGTCTTGGTTACTGAATAACACCCATTTTCCTTTGAAGACTGAGGAGAAGAATGAATTCAATACCTTGGCCATCTGTCTTTTGTAACCAGATTCGCTTCATCATTCTTTATGGGGCCAATATGATCTGACTTCCCTCTTTTAATATTTATATACTTAAAGCATTTCTTGGGATTTTTTTTTTTATTCTCCTGTACTGTGTCTTGTTCTATCTTAGCCACCCTGATTTCACCCTTTACATTTCTTGTTGCATTCTTTGTAAAGTTGGAATGCGGACAATGATCCCTCAGCCTTGTATTTTCTGAAGGCCTTCTTTTCTTTTTATATGCATTTTTACATTGGAGTTAAGCCACCCACGACTTTTATAAGCTCTTTTAAATTTATTTCCTATTGGGATGCACTGGCTAATATGGGCGCTCACAGCACTTGGGCACTCACAATACACAGGTTACACCACGGTACTCACACTACACAGGTTACACCACAGTGCTCAGGTACTCCAATATACAGGAATTCACAATACTCCCAATACGCAGATATTCACATAACAGGTTACGTCACAATGCTCAGGTACTCGCAATACACAGGTCATGCCACAATACTCATGGATCCTAAAAGAATTGAGCTCTGTCATTTCAAAGCCATTGTTTCTAATTTCTAGTGTCATTAATGACACTGATAATTGCAATGTCACTGATATCAGTCTGATATTTTATATGCTCTGAAGTTTCAGTCATACAAGTGTGCTGTTTTTTTATTTTACAAAAATTCTCTGATGGTGGGGGCAAAGCCTGCCGCAGAGGGAGATGGCAGCTTAGGACTGGAGCTCCAGCTACACAGGGGCTCAACAGCCCAAAACAACCGACCAGGAGCTCGAAAAACCCTGTTTTTGAGGCGATCCAGGAGGCAACAACCTGGGGACCATGTCCAGAAAGTGGAAGGACTATAGGAAACTCAAAAAAACAAACAGCTTTTTTCACCCAGCAGGAGCAAGGCAGGCGCAGGATCATCCTCCACACCAGCTTCGCGCTCATCTAAGAGCCTCTCAGCAGCCAGCAACTGTGGATGATCCCCCTACAACCTGGGCTCCTGTCCCTCTACACCTCTGTCTGGCAGCCATTGGAAGGCTAGGTTTAAAATGGATGGCTGCAGCAGAAAACATGAGAGCAATAATCCTGTGGTCTCTGGGGCGAACACGAGGGAGCTTCCTGACTCCATTGAGGAGTTTCCAACTACAAACCAGCCAGTGCTAGACAGTGATGAAAGACATGCGCATGTCACTAAAGTTCTCTTTAAGCTGATATGATGGCTTGCATGCACAAGTTCAATTCTGAATTAAGTGCGGTGGAATCTAGAGTAGATCACATAGAGACCAAAATGAGGGTGTTTGCCACCACTATTAATGACCTGGTAGATGCCTCTGAGGGGAACAGTGAAGAGATGGAGTGGGTTAAGGCTTAACTTACAGATATAGGAGGAATAATCTTAAAATTAGAAGTACCAGAATCTGTCCAACAAGTAGACCTACGGTCCAAAGCTACTATGTTTAAAGCCATCCTGCCTGATCTCTCTGACATGGATGTCATGATAGAAAGAATCCACCATCTCCCTAAACCTGATCATCTCCCTGCCCACATCCCTAAAGATGTGATACTGCGACTTAATTTCTTTCATAATAGAGACTTATGACGGCAATGCGCTAAAGAGAGCATATCCCACCTCAATACTCAGAGCTCCAAATGTATGCAGACCTATCAGAAGTCGCACTGTAAAAAAGGAGGAATCTTAATACCATCACAAAAGCCCTCAGAAATCCCAATGTCAGTTACAGGTGGGGGATAACCTTCCAAAATCACTGTCTCACAAGGGGTGGTTCCACATATGTAATCAACTCCTATGCAAAAATGCCTCTGCTGAAATCTTGGAAGATGTTCTCTGAGCTATCTAATTCCACTCCACCATCTACCAGTGCCAAGTGTGTTGACCCAAAATTGCAGTTGGTGACTGCAAAGAATTCTAGGAAACATAATTGATCCTGGCCATGATTCATAACATACATGTCCCCTGTGAAATGGAGGACATCTCTCAGGCTTGAGTTTACCCCTAGACAGCCTGAGCAGCAATGTGCTGCACACAGGTTTGTTAACACCTTCATGTATTCAGTTACCTACCACAGGACACTGTTATTTGGTACTTTAACATTTTTTTTTTCTGTTCATTTTGTTTTCTCTTTTTTGCATTACAGTCAAACCTTATGGAAATCTTGCCTCTTCTTGATCTTTTACAGCAGGCCTCAGACCAGCTTAAGTCTAATGAATGGGTAATTCTCAGACTGACCTCATGGGGGAGCCCATACCTCACAGTGAGTAAACACAGCCCGGTCTGCTTTAAACACAATATTCTCCATACATTAACATGGGAGTGACATTTCTGACAATCGACAAAAAGGGCCTCAACTGCCCTGTTAAACGTAAATCCCTGTGGCAAAAAGCAATACAGTATAAATGTGACATTCTTTGTGCGCAGGAAACGCACTTTAGCAGCCTTGCACCACCAAAAGGTACGCACAAAAACTTCTTCTTCATCTTTACTGCAAATGCTGACACAAAGAAAAGGAGTTTTAACAGCAATTAAGGACACCATTTCCTTTACCTTATATAAGGAAGTCAAAGACCCACAAGGTTGCTATCTCATCCTAATCTGCAACATGTATTTCACAATGATTATGCTGGTGAACATTTAGGCGCCAATAAGCAACAGGTTCTCTTCTTCCTCAACTTCAACCTCTCACCAGACCCAGCTATAGACTACACCTCCTTCTCTAAACGCTCAACTCCATCTTTTCAACATTCTTTGCAAAACATTAAAGTAAAGTTCTGGAATCGCTGTACTCCTCAATCCCTTATTGTATATCATAAAAACATCAAATCCACCATGGGGATATCACAGATGGAACATGTTTCATGCTAGTAGCAGCACTTCCTCAAGGAGATTGAGGAAGCGCTGCTACTAGCGTGAAACATGTTCCATCTGTGATATCCCCATGGTGTCTGTGATGTTTTTATGATATACAATAAAGGATTTCAAGGAGTGCAGCGATTCTGGCACTTTTCTGTGCATCTATAGACGGGCTGTGCTGGCACCGTTTGAATCACTCTGGCAAGGTGTTTCTTTTAAACTTACCTGGAGCGGCTATTTTGAACTCTATTCTTTGCAAAACCAGGATCTACAGTATCTCACAAAAGTGAGTACACCCCTCACATTTTTGTAAATATTTTATTATGTTTTTTCATGTGACAACACTGAAGAAATGACACTTTGCTACAATGTAAAGTAGTGAGTGTATAACAGTGTAAATTTGCTGTCCCCTCAAAATAACTCAACACACAGCCATTAATGTCTAAACCGTTGTCAACAAAAGTGAGTACACCCCTAAGTGAAAATGTCCAAATTGGGCCCAATTAGACATTTTTTCCTCCCTGGTGTTATGTGACTCGTTAGTGTTACAAGGTCCCAGGTGTGTGTGGGGAGCAGATGTGTTAAATTTGGTGTTATCGCTCTCTCTCTCTCATACTGGTCACTGGAAGTTCAACATTGCACCTCATGGCAAAGAACTCTGAGGATCTGAAAAAAAGAATTGTTGCTCTACATAAAGATGGCCTAGGCTATAAGAAGATTGCCAAGACCCTGAAACTAGCCAAAACCATACATCAGTTTAACCCTTTCGCCGACAGGTCCGCATGTTGTACGGACCTAAAGAAAGGGGGTTTTGCACGCAATCCGGTGGATGCAGCCACCGGGATTGTGTGTGAAACTGGCAGGGGACTGCAGGGGACCTGTCAGGTGAGAGCGTACGGGCGGATGATCGCTCTCACGCACCACCGGTACTAGTGCCACCCCCCACGCGTGCTACCGCCATGCTTACTGGGCTCTGCTTGCCCATCGGTGGGCCTGGGACGGTCATGGCGGGTAGAGAGGAAGGAGAAGAGTGGATACACATCCTCTCTCCTCCCCTTCTTGCAGTGACCCGGAAAGCGACGTCTCTGACGTCACGTTCTCAGTGTCCCTGGCTCGATTTGCCGGTGTTGGATGTTTTGCATTGCGATCATTCACTGAAATACAGGAGAGATATGCAGGATCTTTTAGACCCTGCATATCTCAATAAAGAGAACCTCTCACCAAAAAAATCATCACATAGGGGACTGTTTGTCCCCTATGTGATTAAAAAAAAGTTAAGTAAAATAAAAAAAAATAATAATTTTTTTTTTTTCAAAAAAAAAGTTGCACATAAAATCCCCCACCCCCAAAATGTTTGAGACGACCCACCACCACATATACACACGCACGAATGTAAATGCATGCGCCGGGCGCCTACACGTGTAAACACGTTGCAATGCACGTTCCATATCGCCATGTACGCTGGAGTGAGAGCAATAATTCTAGAACCAGACCTCCTCTGTAACACTAAACTTAAACCTATAGGGGGCCTTTGAAGTGTCGCCTATAGAAAATATAGAGTACTGAAGTTTGACGCCATTTCTCGGGCGCAAAACGAATTCAAGCTTTGGCATGTTGGGTATCTATTTCCTCGGCGCAACCTCATTTTATATTTTAACAAAAAATTGCGTTTCCTAGACCTTTGCGGTAATATCATGCAACATAAAATATTAGAACTACTGCTATTTTATTCTCCAGGGTGTCTGCTTTCAGAAAATATATAATGTTTTTTTTTTAGTAATCTTCAGGCCTAAAATTATTTATTTTTTTTAAACATATGTGCAAAAAACGTGAAAACTGCTCAATTAGCGAAAGGGTTAACAGAACAGGTTCCACCCAACAGACCTCGCCATGGTCGTGCAAAGAAGTTGAGTGCACGTGTTCAGTGTCATACAGAGGTTTTCTTTTGGCAATAGATGTATGAGTGTTGCCAGCATTGCTGCAGAGGTTGAAGGGGTGGGGGAGTCAGCCAGTCAGTGCTCAGACCATGCGCCGCACACTGCATCAAATTGGTCTGCATCGCTGTCATCCCAGAAGGAAGCCTCTTTTAAAGATGATGTACAAGAGAGCCTGCAAACTGTTTGCTGAAGACAAGCAGACTAAGGACATTGATTACTGTGTCCTGTGGTCTGATGAGACCAAGATAAACTTGTTTGGTTCAGGTGGTGACGTGTGTGTGTGTGTGTGTGTGTGTGTGTGTGTGTGTGGTGGCAACCAGGTGAGAAGTACAAAGACAAGTGTCTCTTGCATACAGTCAAGCATGGTGGTGGGAGTGTCATAGTCTGGGGCTGCATGAGTCCTGCTGGCACTGGGGAGCTACGGTTTGAGGGAACCACGAATGCCAACATGTACTGTGACATACTGAAGCAGTGCATGATCCCCTCCATTCAGAGACTTAGCCGCAGGGCAGTATTCCAACATAACGACCCCAAACAAACCTCCAAGACGACCACTGCCTTGCCAAAGAAGCTGAGGGTAAGGCCCCTTTCACACTTATACGACTTCAAAGTCGTGCGATTTTAACGCAATTTCGTGGCCGCTATTGTACCGCGATTTTGCCGCGATTTGGGAGCAGTGCTACTTTGTAGGACTTTGCCACAACTTTAGTATTAACCATTCTCAGCTTGTGCTTACAAAGTAGTGCTGAAATCGTGCCTATATTATTCAGGTACGATTTGCTTGCTACTTGAGGGTTTAACATTGAGGTCTAAGGAGTACAAATCGTATGGAAGTTGGACCAAAGTAGTGCAGGGACTACTTTGAAGTTGGCACGACTTAAAGTCGTGCCAATATGAATGGTAGTCATTGAAAATCATGGAGAATGACTTGTCATACGATTTTTGCAGTACAAAATCGTGGGACAAGTCGTATAAGTGTGAAAGGGGCCTTAAGGTGATGGACTGGCTAAGCATGTCTTCAGACCTAAACCCTATTGAGCATCTGTGGGGCTTCCTCAAATGGAAGGTGGAGGAGCGTAAGGTCTCTAACATCCACAAGCTCCGTGATGTCATAATGGAGGAGCGGAAGAGGACTCCAGTGGCCACCTGTGAAGCTCTGGTGAACTTCATACCCAAGAGAATTAGGCAGTGTTGTAAAATAATGGTGGCAACACAAAATATAGACAGTTTGGGCCCAGTTGGACATTTTCTCTTAGGGGTGTACTCACTTTTGTTGCCAGTGGTTTAGACATTAATGGCTGTGTTGAGTTATTTTGTGGGGACAGCAAATGACACTGTTATACAAGCTCTACACTCACTACTTTACATTGTAGCAAAGTGTAATTCCTTCAGTGTTGTCACATGAAAAGATATAATAAAATACAGGGGTAGGCAACCCCCGGGACTGGTGCCACATGCGGCACACACAGCCTCTTTTTCCGGCACTCGACTCCCTCCCCATCAGCAGAGCAGCGCAGAGACGTGTCAGTGAGACACTAATGCATTTCAGTTTCAAAGTTCCCCACACTGCACCTGCACTGAGGGGAAGGCACTGTGCCCCCACACATTGTAAAAGATAGGAAACATTGTTTGGTTCTCTAACTTTGCTGTAGCTGTGATCGTCCGCTTTTGTGATGGGAGGAAATTGGGTGCAGTTCTGTGGGGGAGGGGGTTAGTCCCTGTCTCCAGGAGGAGGACTGTCATTGGCCACTGCTAAAGCCAATCACAGTCCTGCTAGCTCAGCCCACCATCTGGAGGAAGATGACTCACTTGGTTGCCACTACCAATCTCAGAAAGAAGGGATTTCACTGTAATTGAGAAAATCGGGTGACAGTTTGTGGAATTACTGTTGAGCTTCTGGGAACTTTGTTGTAATTATACCTGAGCCTTTGCGTCACTTATTACTGAACCCCTACACTCTGTGTCCCTTTAGGCCAAGCCAGTATTCAGCGCAATGAAAATCGCACCTAATTTTTCCTGTGGCACAGAGTGCCGCACTTTTTCTCAGCTGCGGGGGCCCAACTTATGATCCTGCACACAGGCCCACTGTTTTGAGAAAATGCCCCTGACCTGAGCTCATCAATGTGCATCCATTCCAGATGTTTGTATGTGACATCACATACAGGCACGTGGGCTGGATGCAAGAGTTGAATCAGCAGAATAAATGTGACAGGACAAGTGTGGCAGGACTGGCAGATGTCTCATCTCTGCTTCCTTTCACCACTCTGCATATCACACATATAAGAGGAGAAGACAACGGTGGAGCAGATGAGCAGGAGGGTACAGCGGTGGGGAAAATTGGCAGGAGGGTACAGCGGTGGGGCAGATGTGCAGGGGGGTACAGTGGTGGAAGAGAAGAGAAGGGGGTTCAGCAGTGGGACAGATGAGAAGGGGGTTCAGTGTTGGGTCAGATGAGCAGGGGGGGTCACTGTTGGGCCAGATAAGAAGGGGGTTCAGTGGTGGGACAGAAAAGCGGCGGGGGATAGAGTAGTGGGGCAGATGTGAAAAGAAGTTTATTAGGGCAGATGAGAAGGGGGTTACAGTGGTGGGAAAGATGAGCAGGAGGGGTTCAGTGTGTTGGGGCAGAGGAGAAAGGAGGTACATTGGTGGGACAGATGAGCAGGGGGTTACAGCGGTGGGGCAAAGGAGCAGGGGGGTACAGAGGTGGGGCAGAGGAGAAAGGAGGTACATTGGTAGAACACATGAGCAGGGGGTTACAGTGGTGGGGCAGAAGAGCAGGGGCTACAGTGGTGGGAAAGATGTGCAGGAGGTACAGTGGGGCAGATGAGCAGATAAGTTCAGTGTTAGGACAGATGAGAAGATGGTTCAGCGGTGAGACAGATGAGCATGGGGGTACGGCAGTGGAGCAAATGTGCAGGAAGGTACATTGGTGGGGCGGATGAGAAAGAGGGTACATTGGTGGGGCAGATGAGCAGGGTGGTACAGTGGTGGGGCAGATGAGCAGGGGGTTACAGTGGTGGGGCAGATGAGCAGGGGGTTACAGTGGTGGGACAGAAGAGCAGGGTGTTACAGTGGTGGGATAGAAAAGCAGAGTGTTACACTAGTGGAACAGATGAGCAGGGGGGTACAGAGATGGGGCAGATGTGCAGGGGGTTACAGTGGTGGGGCGGATGAGAAAGGGGGAACATTGGTGGGGCGGGATGAGCAGGGGGTTACAGTGGTGGGGCAGAAGAGCAGGGTGGTATAGTGGTGGGATAGAAGAGTAGAGTGGTACAGTGGTGGGGCAGATGAGCAGGGGGGTACAGTGGGGAAACAGATTTGCAGGGGAGACAGTTATCTGAGGTGTGGAGTTGCAGGAATTGGGGCTGATCTGAGGCGTGAGAGTGCAGGATGTTAATTTTTCACCACTAAAGTAGTTTACAGCATTTACTTTATAAAAAATCCTTTTCGTGATTGAGTGTGAAGTTGACTTTTTTTGTTATAAAATTGGCACGCTCAATTTCTTTGAAAACATTTTTCGGCACACTGTACTTGAAAGGTTGCCTGCCCCTGATAAAATTTTTACAAAAATGTGAGGGGCGTACTCCCCTTTTGTGAGGTACTGTATATAATGCACGGCATAGTTTTCATGTCAGTGAAAGATTTCACGTTCTTTTCACCCCCTCACCGCTCATATTCCTGTATTGACTTATACCTTCTAGACAAGTGGCTTTTATCAAGGATCAGCTCCATAAACATCAACATTATCACGTGGTCAGATCCGCTTCGGTCTTGATGACTCATCTACATCCCAATCTAATCCTATATGGAGAGTCAATCCTCATCTTCTCCAACAAACTGTCATCAAGTCCGAGTTGGAAAAACACCTGCTTAACTTCTTTGAAGACCATTAAAGCTTTAGTTAATGATCCATTTGGTTTGTGGAATGCCCACAAGGCATTCATAAGGGGAATGTTTATTAAAATTGGTGCAAGGGCAAAGAGGCAGTGGCAGAAATGAATTAATGGCAAGACAACTAAATTTTCACTCTAGATACCCAAAATAAGTGTAAACTATCACTCATGATCTCTCAAAAAATTAACCCATTTAGGACATGATCTTCACACCCATCTGTGAGAAAAGTTTGTGAGGGTGCCCAGAAGATTGAAAATGACATACAACTTGAATGGTAATAGGGCGAGTAAAATTCTGGCTCACCGCCTGCGAGATCAAAGACAAAAAAACAAGATTCCTTTTATAATACACTCAACAACTAAAGCCAAACTGTACCACCCACAAGATATAGCGGACGCCTTTAGCTACTACTAGCTACTACTTTCTACTACTTTGCTATATAATCTTAACATAGACCCTAACACGTTTCAACCAAATTCAGAGCTACTTAACAAATTTTGGATGGGAACTTCTGTATCTACTTCAGGGGGAAAATATTTTCTACTATTATATTTTCCCCCTGAAGTAGATACGGAATTTCCCTGTATCGATACGCGTTGGGGAGGGGACAGGACGGACGTTCAGCAGGTGACCTGTCAGGAAAGAACCCCATACCATCCCAATATCGATCCGATATCTTTACATGCTGTGTGCCTGATGCAGAGTGGCGCACGGACGCACCTATACTATGTAAATATCCCATAGGGGGGTTTTTTATGTGATTAATAAACTGTTAAAATGTTATTACACCATCCAGTCCTTCTTCACTGAACGGAGGTATAGTGCTGACTGGTCCAGGAGTCTGGTTAAAACTGCAGAGCCCCAGAGGTGGTTCACAGGCGTGTATTGACTAAGCTGAAGTGCAAAGTCACACGCTCAGAAGTGAGCGTTTAATATCTAGGGGGGAGCACCTGAGTGTGATCACTGTGGCTTGCTTTGGATTATCTACACAGCAGTTTCCAAATCGCATGGATCACTGCGGCTTGCTTTGGATTATCTACACAGCAGTTTCTAAATCGCATGGACTTTATAAGCACTTTTGAATTGAAATAATTGGATGACACATATGCACATAGAAGCACTTTTTATTCATCTATATGTTTTAGTGGATTGAGTCCACTATACATTTTTATGAACACTATATAATTTTATGAACAATAATTTTGATACAACCAATCACCATATTAATGCACGTTATAGAATTTTTTACTAGTATGATTATTTATTTTCATTTATATGTTCATGTTAAGTGTTCATAACTATTTGTTGCACTATTGTCACTTTTTACAGTCACTGGATCTATCACGGTGTGTGATTCACATGCATATTTGCACTTTGGTTATCCCCTATATAACGTGAAGAGTATATTTGAAAGCGCAGTGTATATATTTCTGCTTTTGTCTGCATGGTTTTTATGAGATGTGCTTAACGCTTGCAGCTGTTTCACGGTGCCATTTAGGCAATTTTATAATCGGGAGGCTCGCAGGATCTTTTATATATACTTGTGCCGTTTTGGAACCTGTCACTGTGGTACAGCACATTCCACAAATTCACGAAAGGGGGCAAAGTCTATCAGCTGAAAAGGCAGCAGTTGCAGTGCTAGCAATTAGGCCAAGCTAGCATTTAGACGCTGAGCATGTGGATGGCTGGGACTGAATTTCTTTTTACAGTTCAGCATCTGGGGTAGGGAAATTTGCCTGCTGAAATCAACTGGTGGTGTACTGCTAGCAGATTGGCTGACTGGTGACACCTATTGCTATACCTTCATTCCTCTCAGTGCAGGTTTTTGAGAGGACTGGAGGTATAGCAGGGTTTGAGATCCCAGATGAGGAACAAGGAGAAGTCCACCGTTTTCTATAATGTGGGTCTTTCAAGTGCTGTTGCCAACGGACTGCATGGCAGGTCGTCATATGTCTGTTCAAGCATATGGTGCCCAAGCGGCTGCTGTTCTGGCCACGCTTAATCCGCTTCAGACATAGGTTGCAAACAGCAATGATGCGATTTGCTGCACATGTGTCGGAAAAGGCCCACACTAAGGACCTTTTAAAAGTCAGTGGGGAGTCAGCAGCGCCCTGCACCTACGGAGCTCTGTGGTGTGATGCAATAGGGTGGCTGCCCTTAAACTGCCCCCTGGAGGACATCGTGCCTCGTTGGAGTTGTGCCTCCTCCTCACTTTCCTCCTCTCTTCTCTCAGGAACCCAAGTACAGTTAGTGACATCATCATCCCCTCCCTCCTCATCATTGGAGCAAACTTGGCAGTATGCTGCAGCTGGGGGGACATGACTGCCAGTTTCTTGTCCTGCTGGGGAACCCCCTCTCTCTAGGCTCAGGTTACCCCTTCCTCAACCTGGGAACCAACATCGGCGCCTTCAAATCGCTGCGCATCCTCCAGCAGCATGTAACCGACACTGTGGTAGAATAATTCTGAGGACTCCTCCGTGCATGAGGGTGGGGCTATGGAAGTAGTAACTGTGGACAAGGAGCCGCCGGTGCAATAGGCTGCTTTTGGCAGCTGCATTGGAAGGCAAACTACTCTGAGCCTGAGTGACAGAGGATGAGGACGGCTTCGTTATCCACTCCACCAACTCTTCTGCATGTTGTGGCTCAATAACACGGCCAGGTGCAGAAAAAAAGGACAAGCGTGCCCCCACAGCCACCTGCAGAGGATGCACCATGTCCACGACCACCATTGTTCACTGTAGACACAGAGGCTGCTTGCCCACTTTTAGTGGCCTGTGAGCGTCTGCCTCTCCTTGTTGGCCTTCCGGACATGTTTTTTTTGTAACACCACACCACACTATATTATATTCCATGTACACCACCTGAAGTGTATTAGAAACTGTATATCACCAAATGCACTGTTTACACAGGCTACACTGAATTCAGTGTGTGTGTGTGTGTGTGTGTGTGTGTGTGTGTGTGTGTGTGTGTGTGTGTGTGTGTGTGTGTGTGTGTATATATATATATATATATATATATATATATATATATATATATACACACACACACACACACACACACACACACACACACACACACACACACACACACACACACACTCTCCCGCCTGAAGTGTATTAGAAACTGTGCACACTGTATTATATACTGTGTACACTGCCTGCACTGTATTAGAAACTGTACACACTATTATATACTGTATACTTCACCTGAAATGTATTAAACTATACATGCTGTATTATATACCGTGTACACCACCTGAAGTGTGTTAGAAACTGTACACAGGCTGCACTGTATTATATACCGTGTACACCACTTGCACTGTATTAGAAACTGTACACAGGCTGCACTGTATTATATACCATGCAGTGGGGTAACTAGAACCTTCAGGGCCCCGGTGCAAGAAATCATGAAGGGCCCCCCTGACCCCCAGCTGGGGCCCTTCCCTCCGAGCCGATGGCGTAAATGCCAAGGCCCAGTCGCAAGTGTGAGGTTTGTGACCCTGATAGTTCTGCCACTGGCGTCTGTTTTTTTTTTATTTTTATTGTATTTTTCTACCATTTATTTATTGTTTTGCAATATTATTTTATAAAAAATATTTTAAATTTTTTTTTTTTAAGAGTTGGGGGGCTTTGGTGAGATATCAGGGGTCTAAGCAGACCTCTGATGTTTCACCTTTTGAGAACGAGAAAGGAGATTGAGAGCACAGCCTCAGCTGCACAGAATGAATGGACAGGAATAGCTCTGTATAGAGCTGCCCCTTTATTCTCAAACTAAAGCATAGTAAATACAGTTTACTATGTTTCAGTTATGAATGGATTGAGTCCGTGATCGGTATGGATCACTGACTCTCCATGCAGATACCCTACAGCAGCTGACAGGAGAGGGGAGGGGGGAACTCTGCTGAGCTGTGGGGACAAGGGGAGGGGCCAGGAGAGAGCGGGGGGGGGCAGGAAAAAGTACAGGGGGGCTGGAGAGCACACGGGGGCAGCAGAAAGAAGCTGCATAGGAGGCGTGGTTGGGTGCGACTGCATATAGAGGAACTGATCTTTCCATTTCCCCCACTTCTCATCTCCTTTCAGCAGCTGCAGGAGGAGAATGGAGAGATCAGTTTCTCTGTATCAGTGTTTCTCAACATTTCTTCAACATTTTAGTCAAGGTGCAACATATTGCCTCTTCATTGCCTGTCAAATGCCTCTGAAAAGCGATCTGCATCGCTTTTCAGAGGCATGGTATTTTCTTGTTGGTATTATGAACCCACCCTAAAAAAATCTGTTCTGATCGTAAAGAAAAAGGGTGTCAGAATTACAAGTAATGTGTATACATACACGCATGTAAACACACACGTACGCAAATACACACATATACATATAAATACATGCACACACATAAACGCACACGCATAAACGCACAGACATGAGCAAACATGTGCACACACATATAACTCTATACACATGCGCGCACACACATGCACACACAAGCATATAACTCTATACACATGCGCGCGCACACACACACACACGCGCGCACACACACATATAACTCTATATACACACACACACACACACACACACACACACACACACACACATACACACATATCTCTATACACATGCACACAAACACGCGCGCACACACATATAACTTTATACACATGCACACACACACACATGCGCACACACATATAACTCTATACACATGCACGCACGCACACACATGCACGCACACATATAACTCTCTACACATGCGCACACACACACACATGCGCGCACACATATATAACTCTATACACATGCGCATACACATGGAAACATACACATGCACACAAATAAATGCGCACACACACATATAAAACACACATCTGCACACACCCAAACATGCAGACACACACATATAAGCACATACATGCAGACAAACATATATAGATCGCCTTTTTAAAAATCTGCAGCTCTGTACCTTAAACTCTCCATGCCGGGTACTGCACTGTAGGGGGAGGCAGAGAGCACAGCACACAGTGTGCTAGACACGTCTCACTTACTTTCACTTTGTGACCGAGCTCCTGCACTGCCGAATGATCAGCTGAGGATCAGGGAGCTCGGTCCCATATGCAGCCACCGCTCGGGGAGAGGGGGGCAGACGGGCCCCCTGCAGCATGGGACCCAGTCACAATGGTGACTTTTGCGACCCCCTATACTTCTGCCCCTGATACCATGTACACCGCTTGCACTGTATTAGAAACTGTACACCGGATGCTTTTCTTCAGCAGGGAGAGGGAAACTGATGAAACTGATTGATGGGAAGATGGATGGAGTCAAATACAGGGCAATCTTAGAAGCAGATTACCTTCCAGCAGGGCAACGACCCTAAACATAGAGCCAAAGTTAAAATGGAATGCTTTCAATCAAAGCATATTCAGGTGTTCGAATGGCCCAGTCAAAGTGCACACCTAAATCCAATTGAGAATTTGTGGCAAGACTTGAAAATTGCTGTTCACAGGCTCTCTCCATCCAATCTGACAGAGCTTGAGCTATTTTGCAAAGAAGAATGGGCAAAAATTTTACTCTCTACATGTACTATGCGGGTAGAGACTTAACCAAAAAGCTGTAGCTGTAATTGCAGCGAAAGGTGGTTCTACAAAGTATTGACTCAGCGGGGCGGAATACAAATGCATCCCACACTTAAGATATTTATTTGTAAAATAATTTAAAAACCATTGATCATTTTCCTTCCACTTCACAATTATGTGCCGCTTTTGGGACTCTACGCACACAGGTCTGCGCATGCGCAATTGCTTTCATGCACGTTTTATCTGTAAGGGATTCTTTTTCGTTGGTTTGTACTGGAGACTCGTTTTGAGACAGAATTTGTGTATGCAGCATTGCAGTATTTAGTGAAAAAATTGTTAGACCCCCGCACTTATGGTGAAAATGAAAAATGAGGAGCTGCAGCCTCTATCAATAAATTCACCCTAGGGTAAATCTAGAAGAAATGTGAAAAAGAGGGGATAGGTATGGCGCTGCTCTTATTAAGAGGTGACCTACAATCTCTAAATACTTTAGGGGTGTGTGTCACAGGTGCATTTAGTGCAGAAAATATTTGTATATTCACAAAAATCCACAAAAAAATCCAGCTGTGTAAACTTCCTAACCGCTTATATATAGTATATATTATGTTCAAACGAAAATAAAATAAATTTAAAAACAATCCTGTGCAAAACCTGCAATTCAAAGTGACATTTCTGTGCAAAAAAAAATCCAACATATGACTGTTGTATATTTTTGCTGTCAAACTGGGTTCAGAAATATGCATATACCGTCCTTAAACCCTGGTGTATAAAAAAAAAAAGTCCAATAAAGTGACAATGTGCTCCTTCAAATTGTTCTGTGCTTCTTGCATTTAGTGTCACTTTTTGCACTAAATGCACCTGTGACACACCCCTAAAGTATTTAGAGGTTGTAGGTCACCTCTTAAGAGCAGCCTAATACCTATCCCCTCTTTTTCACATTGCAGTATTTGCCATTAAACATACCCAAAGAGGCAATATCACACTATTGGAGTCTTTGTCTGCATTTCCTGGTGTTAAGGCTGACCATCGCCCAGTGTCTGTAGAGGCTTCTGCTGAGAGATGCTCAGGACATCTTTTCAGTGGATCTTTGATCCAACCCAGCACATTGTGACCTTCCCCCCGAGTAAAGGTGGTTGCAGGCTTTCTGGTAAGCCTTTCATCTTACTGTGGTGATAGGTATCACACTGTCAAGCACTTGATCAATGCTTCATATTTCACATGGGATCCCCTCCATTAAATTCCAGCCATATATGAACTTTTCACATTTGCACTGTTATTTGATATGACATTTGGCACTTTATATGTTATTGCACTGTACAGTATAACACATGTTTTTTATGTATTGTGTTGGTTATACATGCATTTTCTGTATTACTATTGCACATTAGTTACAGCTGGTATTGCACATTTGTACTTTACAGATATCACATGCTACACATGCATTGTGTCATCTCAAATCGCATAATTTTTAACGCTGCACTTTACATTTTATATGTGCCACTTTGTGTTGGTCCATCACATAAATCCCAATAAAATACATTAACGTTTTTGGTTGTAGCATGACAAAATGTGGAAAACATTAATACAGGACTGAGGCTGTATGATAGTCAAATGGCACTTCTACTTACCGTGTCTTGAAGACAGACCCCACTAAACATTTTTAGCAGCTAGTGTCTTAACTCCTAGCCGCTGGTAAAGAGATGGGGGTATTAACATCTAAAACAGTAAACTCACTAATGGTGGATTTTTCCATAATTCCGGCTTTACACCATTCACCTGTAGCACCCTCCTAGGTAGGTGCTAGAAGAGAGTATCGTTGTTGGGTCTTTCTGCTTACCAGAAAGGCTGCTGGGTAAATTTAGATTTAGAAGTGCCTCAGTGCATGCTGGGTGACTGTATATATGCTGAGGGCACATGTGCTTGGGGTCTTCGGCTGGAGAGCGGGGTCCCGGGGGGGGGGGGGGGCGGCTGCCCCACTGCAAAGGCTGCCATGTGGCCTCAGGTAGTTGACCTGAGGGCCTGAATCTGAGTAATGCTGCAACCCAGATGTCCTGCAGAGCTGAATGGAAGGGAAACACACCAGGAAGGATCTTTTTCTGCCTACAGTGAGTACAGATCTTTGTCATGGGGCATGTCCTGTGAGGGCCATCCCTTCAGCTAGTAGAGTCAGTGGATGGGGGTCAGCCAAAGGGGATGCTAGTGAGTGTCTTTAAGATAGAACAATTTCATCAAGTCTCCTGCCAGAGCAAGAAAAGGACTTATTTCTTCCATACAAGTGTTGTATGGCATAACAAAGAATCTGCTACCACAGTTAACCTGGTGAGGCCAAGTGAGAGTTGTCCTCACCTGTAAATAGTTCCAGTTGGAGTATCCTACTATTCCCTTCTCTCATCCAAGTTCCAACAATAAATAACCCACAAAACCTGGATTGATTATTGGATAATGAGCGTATGAGAGTACAGTTGGTCGTTTGAAAACCTCTAGTAATTGGCTGCAAGATAATAAGGGGAAGGCCAAGGGAAGTTATACTTCATATTCCCATCGCATGGATGAGCTCTCAAATTTGGGTGCTGCAGCAACAACCAGCTGGATACTGGTTCAAATCACAATGAAGATATTTGCCAGCACACCATGGAACGACATAAATGGCGTCCAAATGGATCATTTATTGCATGATCACAAGGAGAGTGCAACTTTTTGGAGTCGCTCAGGACCCCTTCATCAGGAATGTGATAAATGTGGGGTAACAGTGAAAAGAATTTAAATAACCATCCAATCAGAAAAACAAGAAAAAAACAAAGCTCCTCCCACCCCCAGACTGGTATGACGTCACAAATCCTGGAAAAACAGCTCAAATGGTGGGCTGGCAAATATCTTCATTGGCCCAGGGAAGTCTACATACAGCAATCCCTACGGGGACAGTGCTACATTTGGGGACGTCGTCCAGGATTTCTCCCCTGATTTAACGCAGTGGTTGCTACCGGCAACGGCTGAATAGAATACCCAAGAAACGCCATGTCATATTATGCAGACTGTGGGATTACAATTTAAGAAAAGATGTGTTGTGCGGAAGAAAATGCCTGCTTCAGTTATCAGTACAAGTATACTTGCAAGTTGTGGCCAAGAGAGAATTAACCTGGGACATGGGAATCAGCACGTCTGGGGTTGGGATAGTACATGTGCTGCAGAAAAAGATATCTGCTATGCAGTCAGTAGTGGCAGGATAGTTTTCAGCAGCAGTGAAAGAGTTTGGTTGGCATATCAGCAAGAGAGTGTAAGAAAGTGTCAAGTGGAGACAGAAGAAGCAGATGTAAGTGTCTACTGCCACAGATACACAATCTGCTTTACAGTACCATTCGTGCCTGCCAAGCCGTGTCATTGTGGCAGCAGCAAAAGGGTTACTGTACTGCGTGGGAAAGATCGAGCAAGAGAGATCTGACAAGCAGGAGAAGCTACCGCCAGAAAGTCAGCTAGTCTGGGGATGCTGGTGGAGTCGCCGCTCGGGGGCTGCCAATCCGGACGGTGGGAGGGAGCTGTGACGTCACTTACGCCTCTGGGTGTAGCTGAGAAGTGAGCCAGAACACCGAGGCTACTACACGTGTTGGCAGAGATCCTGAAATAGATCGTGAAGCGGACTGAAATGCAGAACCCGACACTTACAGACATTGGAGTCTGGTTGATGCCAGAATGTGTCTGTAAGGCTGCCCGCCTGGGGTCAGTATGGGCACTGCAGTGAGATGTTGCTGAAGTTTGAGACAAGTGACTGTCAGCCCAGATGATTGTATGTGACCTGGGAGACGGACTACCTCTGAGATGCTGACACCCATTGTTGCTATTCCATTTAGAGGCCGGGGAGTGCCGAGAACACCGCTGGGGCCGGGACCAGTAGTGCACAACCATCTGCCAGACCAGGGAGACTTGCATCTCAGAGGTGCAATGCACCCAAGTAGTGAAGACAGCGGTCGCAGGGCGCATTGGTTTGCGGTTGCAGCAACTAGAAGTTCAGCTCTTAAAGGGGCAGAGGGGCTTCAATGGATCCAGAGGCTGGAATCCTCCAGTTTGTCAAGCGAGAAGGAACAAGGGATCATTGATGAGTCACCCAGGTTTGAGTGCCAACTTTAATCCCTGGAAGAGGGAATCGGCGTTTGGGGATCAGAAGTGAAGAGTGAGTGGGATTGGGGAACCAAGGAGAAAGGAAGTTCTCCATGTTCCAGTTTGCACAGTGAGGAAACTGAATTTGCATGAGGTGTGCAAGAACTCTTGGGTTCTGTGAGGATTATGCTACTAGGGTCCCAGGTCTGTCTCCACAACGTACATATGCTGGGGCCTGAGCTCAAAATGATGCGTACTCCAAGCTGATCTCTAAAGTGGAGACCCGTATGCCCCACCTGGGAGAGGTGACAGGCAGAAGCTTCCCAGGTTCTCTTGTTTCCAGAGGTACATTTAGAGGAAGTAGTGAACAAGGCCCGCAAGGCTGAAACGCATTTACATCTGCTGTCTGTGTCTTTTATGGAGAATCCGTAAATTTTGAAGATTTTAAAGAGCAAGGAGTAGCGGACCATCTTTTCTCACATTCAGAGGAAGGTGGCCATGGAATATAGATATGATTATCCTTTATGCTCCCTGGGAGATGATGGAAGAAATTGAGAGTAAAAGGGAGGGCTTTGTGTGATGAAGCTATCTGGGACTTTCTCTATGTCCCCAAGCCGCATCGCAATCTGTCCTAGTCTCAGTTATGGGAGACCTTCCTGTCCATTAAGGAAAATTGGAATTTAGGATGATCCATATACATCGATTGTGTGGAGGTAAATCGCTCAGACAGGAAAGGCCAAGCTTGGGCCCTCAGAATTCTGGGTCCTGAAGGAAACAGTCCGGATACCGGATCCTGATCCCTATTTTTGAGTTTTGTTCATTGCTTGGCTAGTTTGAAAGAACTGTCTGTTCCAAAGGGGCTGTTAAGCCTAAAAAGTTACTATGCTCACTATGTTGTTGTTGTGGCTTGAAAGGCCCTTTTCCCAAACCCCCTTCCGTTCTATCCTTGCAAATGGAAGGAGGGGGGAGCAACTGAAGTTGTCATTGCGTCACCATTCGGGAGAAAATAACTTCTACTGTAGAGGACTTCTCCTATTTGAGCCAGGAGCTGCTACCTGGAGGGGGTAAACCCCTAGTTACTAAAGACACACTTTTCGAAGATACCTTGTTAAAGACACTTTGCGAAGATACTTTGCGAAGATTCCTTGAGCCAGTGGGTCCACAGTTATTAAAGGAAATCTTGTGTGAGTTGCTGCCATGTGAAAAGGGCAGTGGTTCATTGCCTCTTCAGAGGGAGGTGCCAGAAAAAAAGGGCTTCCAACAAATGCCTATAAGTTGGCAAGCCATTGCTAAGGCTCCAGCAATGACTGGTGGTCGCCAAGGAAAAGATGTGTTGACCCGATGCTGTAGACAGAGGGTCACTGCGGGCATCAGTCAGATGGACTCCACACTTCTTCATCCTGACTTGTAGGTTTGGCTAATGGGAAAGAGTCAGTACCCTGGTATTTAAAGTGGAGGTCTGCCTAGCCCTGCAAAAATTAAAAGCCAGCAGCTACACATACTGCAGCTGCTAACTTTTAATAGGACACTTGCCTGTCCTGGAGTCCAGTGATGTCGGCACCGCAGCTGATGTTTCCATCAGCTGTTGGGTGCTGCTGCCGCCATTGCCAGTAAGGGAACCTGGTAGTGAAGCACTCATACAGTTCACGTGGTAGGTGCTCCTTTTGTAAAAAAAAACCCCTTTTCCAAGTTTGTGGGATACTCCTTGTAATTTTTGTACAGGTATTTTGTAGTGGCGGCTGCCCAAAGCCAATGTTTTTGGGTCTTTCTGCTTAAAAGGAAGGCTGCCAGGTAAATTTAGATGCTCTCTGCCTACCAGGGAGCATGGATCCATTGATAGCATCTGCTCGTGGTGCTCAGGTGCTGCTCATGTTGTCTGAATGTTTCACAATTGTCCAATAGGACAGGTCATATTGGACAGTGGGAGGAAACCTGACGAATGAGAGCATAGGCATAGCTACAGCCCTTGGCAGAGGAAAGTGCCTCAGTGCATGTTGGGTGACATAGATAGAGATAGATCTCTCTATCTATATCTCTATCTCCTATCTCCTATCCTTGTGATACTGTATGCTTTTAAATGTTATATGTGATCTTCTGCCCCTGGCTCCTCCTCTTCTCTTAGCTCAGTGTTGGAAGGTAGGGTACTCAACGAGGCCGAGATGCAGAGAGCGGTTTACTCTTACGACTGAGCGCTCTTCACCCCCTGGAGATGGTACAGAGGGTGAATGGCACAGAGGCACGAGCTACCAGCAGGCTAAGCAGGACTTGCGTGAAGATCAGCGTGGGACTTGGTAGCTGTGCAGGAACAGGTAACTGGAGCTGGAGAGACGCGAAGTCAGAGCAGGCCGAGGGTCAAACACCAGGAGACAGTCCATAAGCAGGCTGGAAGCCAAAAGTAAATCCGGGATCACAGGCAAAGGTTCAAGGCTCAGGAGACTGAAGGCAATCCGGGTAACAGGCAGAAGGTCAAGGCAAAGGAGACTGGAGGTACTCCGGGTCACAGGCTTAGGGTCAAACACCAGAGAGGCAAGCAAAGTTCATTTAAACAAGCCAGAACTCAGGTCCTGGAAAAGATCAAGGCAGGTTGAGGTCAATCTGGGTCAAAACAGGAAGCAGGAACAGATACACAGGAAGCTGAAGACAAACCAGCGATTTTGTCTGAGGGAGGAGGCAGCTTTTATAGGCAGCAAGGAGGTCGCGTTATGCGTGTACTAGTGCGCATGTGCCGTTTATTGGGGGAATGAACGTATGTGCGCTGAAACTATGTTTCACCCCGAACGCGTGTGCGCCGAAGCCTCGTTCCGCCACACAAGCGTACAGGAAAATGAAGGGACTGGCAGGATGTGTTCAGATTCCTTCTCTGACAGTGCCCCCCCCCCCCCGAGGGTGGCCTCAGGATGCCCAAACTAGACATTAACTCCTGGTGTTTCTGATGGAAGGCTCGACTCAAGGGTGGGGCGTTTAAGTTACCTGAGGGTTCCCAGGAATTGTCCTCGGGGGATACCCCTTCCATTTGATTAGGTACTGGAGTTGTCTACCCCTCTTCCTGCAACCTAGTATAGCCTCTACCTAAAACTCGCTTTCTCCATCAATCTCGACTGGAGGAGGAGGAAGTTCTTCTCTTCCTGGGAAGGGACTGGGGACTACTGGTTTTAGCAGAGATGTGTGAAAAACTGGATGTATCCTGTAGGAGTGGCCTAGTTCAAAGACCACAGGGTTCACCATTCTTTTTACTTTTGAAGGGACCTATGAACTTTGGGCCCAGTTTCTGTGATGGGAAGGATAACCTGAGGTTAGTGGTGGATAGCCAAACTTCCTCACCGATCTTGAAATCAGGATTCTCCTTTCTTCCTTTATTATAATATTTCTTGTAGTTATCCTGTGCATTTTGCATAGTTTCCTGGATCTTCTGGAAATTTTAACTGGATAGATGTTACTCGGTCCTAGACAGCAGGGACTGAAATCTCAGAAGTGGAATTCGGGAGAAAAGAAGGGTGAAATCCGAAATTTGCCCAAAAAGGTGTTTGAGTTCTTTGAGGGTAAAGAATTGTTGTATGCAAATTCCGCATAGGGCAGGAGGGAGGACCAGTCATCCTGAGAACCGGAACAGAAACAGCGGAGATACTGCTCTAAAGTTTGGTTTGTCCTCTCTGTCTGGCCATTGCTTTGAGGGTGATATGCTGAGGAGAGACAAACCTTGCTTTACAGAGCTCCTTCCAAAACTTAGAGGCGTCCAATTCACCTCTATCTGAGACGAGGCAGTCAGGTACCCCATGGAGCCTTATTATCTCTTTGATGAAGATATTGGTTATATCTAGAGTGGAAGGAGTGCCTACCATGGGCAAAAAGTGTGCCATCTTTGAGAGACGGTCCACGATGACCAGGATAGTAGTGAAACCTCCCAAGGATGGTAAGTCAACAATAAATCCATCGAGACCCCTGCCCATGGTCGTTTTAGGATGAGCAAAGGCCTCGGCAGCCCCTAGGATCTGGTATTAGCTCCCTTGTTTCGCTGACAGGAAATGCATGAAGAGATGTAATTCTTACAGTCCCGCCTCCACCCAGGCCACCAAAAAGAACGGGAGATCAACTCAGAGGTCTTTTTTGCATCCCAAAATGACCTGCTAATTTGTGGTCGTGGAAGGTTTTCAAAGTTAGGGGTCTTACTTCCCTTGGGACAAAAATTTTATTCTGGGCCCAGAGCAGATCGTTATGTTTACTCAAGGAAAGAACCTCCTGCATCCGTGCAGTGGCTAGATGCCAATTTGATAGTAGTCATTAGATCAGTTTGAGTGAGCAACAAAAAATTTTGCGAGGGTAAAATGGTACCAGGTTCTGTTGATTGAGGAGATTCAGGGAACATCCGGGAGAGTGCGCCCGCTTTCCCATTCTTGGAACCAGGTCTGTATTTAATGTGGAAATTGAATCGGGAGAAAAAAGTGCCCACCGAGCTTGTCTGTCCTGAGGTATTCCAGATTTTTGTGGTCGGTGAAGATCATCACAGAATGGGACGCAACCTCCAGTAGATATCTCCACTCCTCTAGGGCGAACTTGATGGACAATAACTCCCAGTCTCTTACGTCGTAGTTCCTTTCTGGGGAACTTCATTTCCTGGAGGCAAAGGCTACGGGATGGAGAAGGGCCTTGGGACCCTGTCTTTGGGAGAGAATGGCTCCGGTAGCCATTTCAGATACATCCACCTCCAACACAAATGGCAGAGCTGGGTCCGGATGCTGTAAAATTGGTGCAGAGATGGGGGGCATGGCCTGGGAAGCAATGGAGTAGGTCGCAGGTGAAGAGAGCTCTGCTGACCCAAACTCTGATTATACCATCCTGCAAATATCCTAGCCATCAGACCTAGAAATAGCATTCTGGGGATACAATCATCTTCTTCCCCTGCTTCTGGAGCCTGCTGCACCACCGAAACTCCGCCCGGAGCCTCCGGACCAGTAACATTCTCAGGAAAGGCCGTGGCTTCGGCCTAGTATCCGAAAAGGCGGCCATCTTGCTACACCCGGCGGCGGCCTGGATGGTCGTTGTGGGCCCCCCTGGTGCCAGAGTTGGCTGTGCCCCCGGGAAAGACTGCGGTTCCGGCCTGGTCTTCGGAGCGGCGGCCATCTTGGTGCACCCGGCGGCGGCATTATTGGTTGATTTGGGCCCCCCTGGCAGCCCAGCACCGACACATCTACTGGACCCACCAACAAACCACCTGGGGACTTGTTTACGGTGACCCACACCCTCTGCTGCCCCCTGGAAGGGCCACAGCTTCAGCCTACCACCCTGAGCAGCGGCCATCTTGCTGCACCCGGCAGTGGACACTGTGGTTTTACAGCTCGTCTGAATGGTATATGATCCGCTGCACTCCGGGGGTACATTCTGAACATCTGCACCCCTACCATAGCCATACACACAGCCTGCAACTGACTTGGCAGCGGAGCGTGGCTCTAACTTAGTCACTGCTGCAATGGCCATCTTGCTTCACCTGGGGAAGATCCTGAGATACGTTTCCTGGGGCAGCGAAGAACCATGTCTCCGCCGAAAAGGACCTCCGAAGCGGTGGATAAGTTGGCAAAATACCGCCATCAAGACCAAGACTCACAGGCCAGGGAAGGCGATGGCACGTACGCAGATACAGCTAAGGTCTTGGATGCCATAGCGGCGCTGCAGGGGACACTCACCGCTAAAATTGATGAGGTCAAGATTGACATTTCCCTGCTGCATCAGGACTTATCTAAAGTAAAAGACAGGGTAACCAAAGCCGAGACATGTATCGGAGCAGCGGAGGATATCCTGCATCCCCTGAGCCACACCACGGAGGACTTGCAGCGCCAGATCCACCAGTTACACGCTCATCAAGACGATATGGAGAATCGTCTAAGAAGATGCAACCTCCGCTTCATCGGTTTACCTGAGAAGGCTGAGGGTTCTAACCCTGCTGAATATCTGGAATCCCTCCTGATCCAACACTTTGGAAGAGAAGCCTTCTCGGTCATGTTCGCCGTGGAATGGGCGCACCGCATCCCAGCTAAACCTCTACCGGTGGGAGCCCCCCCAGGACCTTGATAGCCAAGTTCCTCAATTTTAAAGATAGAGACCAAATTCTGAGGTTGACTAGAGAGAAGGGGAACATTACATTGGGCAATGGTCAGGTCGCAGTATTCCCTGACTTCTCTAATGAAGTGCAAAGAAAACGGGCGCAACTCCAGGATGTCAAGCGACGACTCAGGGTGGCACACCTTTAATATGCTATGTTATTCCCGGCCAGACTAAGAGTAGAGGAGGATGGCAAGGCCATATTCTTTGAGGACGCGAAGGCGGCAGCACACTGGTTGGACCGGCACGGACGCCCGGACGGATGATCGGATATACGGCCGGATATTGGGAGTACTGTGGCCAACAGCAGAAGATATCAGGCTCCAATTTCCTTTTAATATCCCCTTACCTGTGGGGGGGTAACTTCACCCCATCATTTATCATTTTTTCATGAACGAAATTCGAAAGCCTACCTTTCCTTCTGTTTTTACCCCCTCCCCTCCCCCATTCTTACGACCCAAGCAATACCGAATGTAAAACTAAAGACCTCCTCCACTGAAGACAGAGGGTCAGTTCCTCTTGCGACAACATTGGGGAGGTGGGGGAAACCCCCAACTTGCTGACACTCATATATAAACGGCTTTGGAATTACAGATGATTGGACTACAACCTGTGTATAGTAATGCCCCCACAGCGCATTTATGTAGATACTGTGGGGCTGCGGCCCCCAAATATTCAGCACACTAGGATGACTAGGATGACATCCTCTGTGACTCATCCATGCTTCATGCAGTGAACAATCGCCCCCACTTTGTATGCAACCCTTATTTTTTTTCTTTTCTTTTTCATGTTGAACGTTCTAGCTCATACTACCCCAAGTATTGCACCTTCAGCCAATGTTGTCAGTTGGACGCTAACTTATATAATGGTTGTTGGTTTAAGTAGAACACCTCCAGTCAGTTTGGAAGGCTGGAAGAAAATCCGAACAATGGTTCATGGGTACAGTATGCTTTCACCAAGTTGGGGAGGTGAAAAGCTGGGAGGGAAGGAAAATGCTAGATCAGTAGATCAAAGCATTGGGAAATGTTGCACCGTTGTGCGCAAGTTATTGTGTTGGGAAAAGAACCTGAAATTATGTGGTTATTATGTGAATTTTAGAGATGTTCTTAAAGTGCCTAGGCAATGTGTGTTGTTGAGGAGCGCTGCCCTGCCGGTATATGTGTCCCCTGTAAGTCATGACCAGCGGTACATTATTATTAAATTTATGACTTGGAATGTGCGAGGTATGCGGGATAAAATTAAACGTACAGCTATAATAAAATTTATTAAAAGACAAAAGGCAAACATTGTAGCACTGGTGGAGACACATGTCACTGACCATCTGCAGGCAGCGCTGCGGCGCCCTTGGGTGGGATGGGCATGTCATAGCACATATACGAACTTCTCCAGGGGGGTCACGGTGCTAGTGGCTAAATCCACTCCGTTTGAATTGATTGCTTTGGAGACTGACCGGCAGGGTAGATATACAGTATATTTATACATTCACTTGTTGGGGGAACCCCCCTGCTAATCATAGCCAGCTACATACCCCCCCCATATAAATTGGATGTTGTAACAGAGGGCCTAGCGTTTATAGCGCAACACCCTACAATACCAGCAATATGGATGGGAGATTTTAACACAACAATGTCCCCATATCTAGACAGACTGACACAAATAGGGGTCCCACTAGGCGCACCCACGCAGACCAGACTATCTTGCACCATGACAGAGTTTGCCCTGGTGGATGTGTGGAGGCACAGTAACCCAACAACCAGAGCATATACGTGCCATTCCACAAGCCATAATACCATGTCTAGAATAGACTTTGTACTGGTGTCCCAGATTCTACTACCTAAAGTCACGGGGTCAGGGATTGCACCAAGGCTATTATCAGACCATTCCCCATGTTGGGTGACAGTATCTCTGGGGAATGCCCCCCCTGTACGTATATGGAGATTAAACCCCCACTGGCTGTCGGCCCTTACAGACCATGAATCCATTGAAAGAGAGCTTAAATATTTCCTGGATAGATCTAGAATCCCACCCTCCCTCAACACACTCTGAGATGACTTTAAGGAACAGGCCCGTAGGATTCTTAATACCAGAATAAATAGACTAAAACAGACTTCCAACCTATCATTACAATTAACAACTGACAAGTTACAAGAATTGGAAACAATTTATAACTCCAATCCCACTCCCGAAAACCTAGACAGGGTAAAATTACAATCCCGCATGGTAACACAGTTATGCACTGAGAAGGCCAAGCAAAGTATATTTTTCTGTAGGCAGAGAGTAGATGAGCAGGGGGAGAGGGCAGGCAGGTTATTGGCATTTCTAGCCCATATGGACGACAGGCCCCCGGTGGTAGTTTCCCTATTAGACACCGAGGGAAATAATATTACAGACCCCTTCAAGGTAGCATCCCAGTTTTTACAATTCTAAAAAAACCTATATAAATCCCGTAAAACGCACACACAAACAGAACTTCGGGCGTACTTAAACACTATCCAATTCCCCAGATTAAAACCAGAACAAGTGAAATTACTAGATGCACCCATAACTACGCAGGATATTTCCAATGCGATTGCCCAACTGGCCAAGTCTAAAGCTCCTGGACTAGATGGTCTACCCCTGGAATTCTATGCAACATATTCAGAAACGCTCATACCTAAACTCAAGGATCTTTATCAATCCATATTTGACACAAATTCGCTCCCTTTATCCATGCAAGAGGCCCAGATAATTGTACTCCCTAAGCCAGGCAAGGATCCCCATTACCCTGAGTCATATAGGCCTATATCACTCCTACAGGTGGATATAAAGATACTAGCTAAAATACTGGCCAATAGATTAAACACAGCTATACTCACGTTAATACATCCTGACCAAACAGGATTTATGCCAGGGAAAAACACTGCCATGAACATTAGGAGATTATATATGAACATACAGGCTCAGCATGACAATTCCGGGACCAGGGTGGTGGTAGCACTTGACACTGCCAAAGCCTTTGATTCCGTAGAATGGCCATATCTGTGGGAGTGTTTACGTAATTATGGCTTTGGTCCACAGTTCATGCAGTGGGTTAAGCTTCTTTACCAGACACCTAAAGCAAGGGTGTTTGTTAATGGCTGGCTTTCGGAGCAATTCCCTCTGGAGAGGGGAACAAGATAGGGATGCCCCCTGTCCCCCCTACTGTATGCCCTGGCGGCGGAGCCACTGGCAATTGCCATTAGAGCAGAATCCAATATAAAGGGACTGAGAAAAAGTCATACAGTAGATAAAATAGGTCTATATGCTGATGACACTATTTTGTATCTGGTGGACCAAGGACCTTCACTGCAGGCTGCACTTGAAATTATTGAAAAAATCGGTAGCTACTCTGGATTGCGTATTAACTGGGACAAATCTCAAATTCTCCCACTGGACATTCCCCCCCCCCAAAACAATCCCAACTCTCCCATTACCCAGGGTATCTAAAATTAAGTACCTAGGGGTAGAGGTCACTAGGACTTTGACAGACTACACACACTTAAATGTTACACCCCTATTTGACCTCATAAAGTCCAAAACCCAGGCATGGTCCAGGCTACCACTGGGGGTGATGGGACATATAAATATAATAAAAATGATTTTGCTACCCAAAATACTATATATGACTTGGCATGCCCCACTTTATATTCCCTTAAAAGTCTTTAAACAAATGGAAGCCATATTAAACTCATTTGTATGGGATAATGGCAGACACAAACTGGCTTGGCATGTTTTAAAGAACCCCACAGATAGGGGAGGAGTGTCCCTTCCTGATCTACAAGACTATTACCTGGCAGCCCAACTCTCCCATATGTACCACTTTAATAAAGAGGAAATGCAATGTTATAGATCGCTAGTATGCAACAAACCGGGACACCCAGCATTTACAAGCTATTCCTAGAGGGAAACAAATTACTAAAAAACTCCCAAGGTATAATATGGGAATGTTACTACATCATCAAACAATATGGGAAATTGCGTTGAAAAAGCAAAACATTGGGAAAATTCACGCCCACACCCCACTATGGTTTAACAAACACCTTCCGGAGTTAGAAAACCTGTCAGACCCAACAGTATGGGCTACATATGGCATAATATACATACATTAGGTGCTATCTGACTCCAGACTTAAGCAGTTTCAGGTGCTTAAGGAAGAGTATACCCTCCCTAACCAGATGGCTTTTAAGTACTTGCAACTTCGCCATGCACTAAAAACACAAATACCAAATATGGAGGTGGTGTTGGGTTCTCCCCCAGTTCTGGATGTAATACTGGGGGAGGATCCATCTAAACTCATCTCAACACTATACCTACAGATTAGTAACGGCAGATCAAGTGCTACTGCACAGAAGGCCAAAATGGAATGGGAAAAAGACATAGGCCCCATTGGGGAAGAAGACTGGGATGAAATAATGGAAGGGACCAGATTGACATCACCTAAGCTATCAGACAGACTGACACAAATTTATATTATACACAAAGCATACTTGACTTCCCTTAAAAAGGCAAAATTTGTCCGTACATATGACCCAACATGCCATTTGTGTCACGCAGCACCAGGTACGTTCTTCCATCTCATATGGAGCTGCCCAAACATACAGACATATTGGACACAGATTGTCTGATAATTACATGACGATATGGGATCCCCGGCAGTATTGGACCCCAAATTATGTCTTTTGGGACTTCTGCCAGATGTAGAAATTGACAAATACCATGCTACATTTCTAAGGGAAACTCTGTTTATGGCACGCAAAGGCATAGCTAAGGTATGGATGCAGGCTCAACCCCCCTCCATACGTTAATGGAAAAGGGATGTTAATGATGCACTGCCATTCAAAAAGTTAGTCTATGCCAATAGAAAATGTGCACATAAGTACTCAAGAGTGTGGGATAGATGGTTAGAAGATGGAGAAACATGTGCTTAAAACACCCTAATGCCTTGCAGACAGACCTACTTAGATAAAAATAAAAGATGACTGTTTTAATGAAGGTCAAAAATAGGTAAAGCTCAAGTAAAAATGTAATGGTAGTGAAATGATATGAAGTTTCTTATAGACTGGATGTATTCACCATCATAACCTGGTACCTTAACATGTTTGTATGTAAGAAGAATCTCACACAAAATGCCTGTAAAATGTAATGTTTATTATTTTGCATAAGTAACTACATTGTAAAATGTTTTTCATTCAAATAAAGTTGTTTTTTTTCCAATTAAAAAAAATTTGGTGCAGAGATTAATAGGGCCTTTAATTTGATAAATGCGTCCTGTGCCCCTGGGGACCACTGGAAACGGTTGTGCTGATGGGTTCGCTGGGTGATGGGTTCGCTGGGTAATGGGTGCGACAATTGAAGAGAAACCAATGATAAATCTACGGTAAAAGTTAGAGAAACCAATGAAACGCTGCACTCCCATGTTATCCACCGGGGCCGGCCACTCCTGGATCGCCTTGACCTTTTGTGGGTCCATTGCGACCCCCTTGATGAAGATGATGAATCCCAAAAATTGAATAACAGTTTTTTTTAATTCAAATTTCTCGGCTTTAAGATATAACTTGTGTTTCCTGAGAATTGAGAGGACCTTTTTCACGTGAACCTGGTGCATTTTAATGGTGGCAGAGAAGATAAGGATGTCATCTAGGTAGACCACTAAGAAGTCATCGAGATATTCACGAAAGATATCGTTTACCAGATGTTGAAAAGTGGCCGGGGCATTGCACAGCCCAAAAGTCATTACTAAATACTTAGTGTCCAAACCTGGATCTGAAGACTGTCTTCCATTCATCCCCGGCTCGGATTCCGATGAGGTTATAAGCACCCCGTAGGTCTAGTTTTAGAGAAGATCCGGGTGGTGCGGAAGCGCTGAAATAGTTCTGGGATGAGTGGAAGTGGGTACCCATTTTTAATGGTTATTTTGTTAAGTTCTCTGTAATCGATGCAAGGCCTTAGAGAAAAGTCAGCTTTTTTTCTTGTCAAAGATGTCTTTGAACTCGAGGTACACTGGAGGAATGTGCTGAAGGTTGTCAGGTACTGGTGCTATGGTTAAGCGGGGAACTGGAACTAAGCAGTGCTGGAGAAGGAGACTTCTTTCTTACTCCAGTCGATTCGAGGATCATGAGCTTGCAGCCACGGGAGTCCCAAGATGATGGGGAACATAGGGGAGCAGATGATGTTGAAGCGTAAGTACTCCTGGTGGCCAGTCCGTGATGGTGAGAATGGGTCCTGTTTCCTGTGAGACCAGTCCGAAACAAGGAAGGGACCCATCAGCCAGAAGGACTTGAAGATTTTGTTTTTTTAGGCAGGAGTGGAATGAGTAGTCTTTGAGCAAGTGCAAGGTCTAAAAAACAACTACAGGCCCCGGAGTCATTTATGGCCGGTAGGCGGATTTCCTTTTACGCTAGCTGTAGGGAGACAAAGAGAGTAACATAAATCCTAAGATAAATCTGCGTGTTGAAAGTTCATAATAAATCGTGAACCAGACTAACTGGGTCTCACGGGGCAGTTGCGGAGGAAATTACCTGTTCCCCCACAATAGAGGCTTGGCGTCCTCGTTGTCTCTCTTCAGAGGTGAGGGGCGAACGAACTAGTCCAAGCTGCATTGGTTCAACTTCTGGAACAGGGAGGCCTGAGGGAGCTGGAAATGGTGGATGGATGGGAGAATGTTTGGGGAGCATCCAACTGGGTTGAGGAACCTGGAAGCACTCAGTACGTCGCTCCCGCATGCGTCTGTCCAACTTAGTGGCCATTTAAATTAGGTCCTCCAAGGTGACCGGGGTCTCAATCCGGCCAGCTCGTCTTTAAGAGCTTCCGACAAACCCTGGCGATATTGGTATTTGAGAGCAGGTTCGTTCCAACCAGTGTCTGCTGACCATTTGCGAAATTCAACTGTGTAGTCCTCCACCGGCCTTCTACCCTGGGACAAGGTATGGAGAATGGCTTCAGCAGTAGCAGTGTGTTGTGGATCATCATATAATTGAGCCATGGCGTCAAAAAAAGTGTCCATAGAGTTTAGCAAAGGACTTCTCTGCCCCATTAGGCCATGGGCCCAGGCTTGCAGTTCTTCGGCCAATAAAGAGATTATGAATCCAACCTTCACAATGTCAGTAGAGAAGATGCAGGTGTGGCTAGATGGTTGAATAACTAATAAATACAGGAGCAGGGGATTATAACGGTGCTAGAGTGAAAGGTATGACAATAAGAAAGAGATATAAAATTACAAATATTTTATTTCACAATAAATACATAGATAGAGCAATAAGATAATTAACAACAAAAAAACATAAATATTGCGTGTGACCCAAATGCAGTAGGGTGGGCCAGATGGAGAAGGCCTTTGAAATAAGGGCTCGGTTTCCTACATGTTTCGCCAAGGCATTGGCTTCCTCAGGGAACTAGAGCTCTAATGCAATATCATAAAAATCTATACATTGGGATACAAAAAACATGTAAGTAAATAGGAACACTAGAATGGACAGTTATAAATATTACTAGATGATGGCATGTTATGGCTGGACACCTTCACACGGGAAGGCAACCACGTACAGACCCCGAGATCCCAAACATACCTTAGCAACAGACACCCAGGGGGCGCGCGGCAAGAGACCCCCGGAAGGGGGGAGGGCAGGCTGCACCGTATATGTGCTTGCAGGGGGCACACAGAAAACCTGGCAATTAAATATATTGATATTTAAGAGTTAATAGTAGGTATATGGATATTGGGTATTTATAGAACATTTAGTTTGAGGAACAAGGGGGGATAATGCATTATACATCAATTATGTGGGGCATAAAAGCCTCTAAAGAACTTACACTAATGATTAAAAGCAAGTTGATTAATCAAGGGTAAAACGCCTGTAGATGGATGCCAGGATATACAGGAACATATGGTGAATGTTGTTAGGTAATGACCTAAGTGAGGACATAAACAAATTGGCATTGTGGGTATATTAAGCAATGATTTTGTAGAAGGGTAAAACAAATTAACCAAAAATTGCTTACCTAATGAGCTATTTGCAAGACATGTGACTAACACCAGATACCAGTGTTCACATGATATGCATAAGAATAGGATTGAAAGGTGGCAGGGAGTTGCTAGGTCCTAAAAGAGGATAATTAAAGAAACTAAATTAGGAATGAAGGAGTAATTTAATTGGGAATGGGAGGCTAAAATGAATGGCAAAAGACAGCTTACCTAGTAAGCCATTCAAAAAAACATGTAACTGTATAGGCATCGGTGTTCACAGAATTACCACAGAGGTCACAAGTTGAGCACTAGCAGAGAGTTAATGAGTCCTGGGGAGAGATGGATACAAGCTAAGTAGAATATAAAAGGGCAATTTATTAGGAGTAGCTAAGAAGGTAGATCATAATCCAAGATTACCTGGCTAATATGTGCAGAGACAGGTGTTTCCTACGTCCAGCGTGGTGATCTAAGACAGGCCGGCTACTTATGTGCCCCCCACACCTGATCAGATAGTGATCTGGTGTGCGGACGCTAGAAAAAGGCATCCGCGCGTGCGCACTGGACAGCACCCGGGAGACTACAAGCTCCGGCATGCATCGCGCGCGCATGCCCAGGCAGTACGGCCCCGCACAGTCAATGGGAGGATGGAGACGCCATGGAGCAGGCGGTCCCAAGGAGCCACCAAACTCACATCCGCCGATGGATTGCAGGAAGCCGGGCAGCGTGAGCAATGCGCGGACACCTGGGGCAGACAGGGATTGTACTGCCCCGGGCGTCCGTACAAGCACAAGCAGCGCTAGCTCTGTCCGGCCCGACAGGGGGCCAGAACAGCGCCACCCCATAGGATGAATGAGGAGCAGGCGATGAATAATGTCAGTAGAGAAAAGTCCTGGGTTGGAGAGCCAGATACAAGTAACATGCGTTTTAAAACGCCCTGAATTTCTTGCCTTTGCCAGAAAAACGCTCGGGTGGGGACCCTGGGTTCTGGAAGGGCCATCACCACAGTAGGATTTGACTGGGTTTTGGGATTTGACCAACGATTTGTGCGGGCGCTGTTCATTGGGGGAACGAACGTATGTGCGCTGAAATGATGTTCCACCCCGAACGCGTGTGCGCCGAAGCCTTGTTCCACCACGCAAGCGTGCAGGGAAACTAAGGGACTGGCAGGATGTGTTCAGATTCCTTCTCTGACACTCAGTTTATCCTGTACAGTTAGCTCCACCCTTTGTTCATATTCCTAGTAATGCATCTCAGCCTCATGTCTCATGGAGTGGATCACATTATGATCTATTGACCTATCCAATGTTCATTGTTGTAAGATCCTCAGTTTATGGTCTAAACTTCACTAGGTGTCATCTGGATTGAGTCACTGTCTGT
Organism: Lithobates clamitans; assembly: GCA_037952925.1. Taxonomy (NCBI): domain Eukaryota; kingdom Metazoa; phylum Chordata; class Amphibia; order Anura; family Ranidae; genus Lithobates; species Lithobates clamitans. Next base: position 540,127 of record JBBGZY010000355.1, on the reverse strand, counting down.
TAATTCAGCTAAGATTGGATTATTTATATCTCATCACAACTGTAAGTTACAGAGATTACACTTGTAATGCTTAGATTAGAGAGGCAGAACACCAAGGGCACATGTGCTCGGGGGTCTTTGGCTGGAGAGCGGGGTCACGGAGGGAGCGCGTGGCTTCCACTCCTCTGCACAGGCTGTCGTGCGGCCTCAGGTGGTTGACCTGAGGGCCTGAATCTGAGTAAAGCTGCAACCCAGATGTCCTGCAGAGCTGACTGGAAGGGAAACACACCAGGAAGGATCTGTTTCTGCCTACAGTGAGTATGGATCTTTGTCATGGGGGCCTGTCCTGTGAGGGCCATCCCTTCCGCTAGTAGAGTCAGTGGACGGGGGTCAGCCAAAAGGGATGCTAGAGTGTCCTGAAGATAGAACAGTTTCATCAAGTCTGCTGCCAGAGCAAGGACTTATTTCTTACATACAAGTGTTGTATGGCATAGCAAGGAATCTGCTGCCACAGTTTACTGGTGAGGACAACTCTCACTTGGCCCTGGATTGATTATTGGATAACGAGTGGATGAGAGTACAGTTGGTCGTGTGAAAACCTCTAGTAACTAGCTGCAAAATAATAAAGGAAAGGCCCAGGGAAGTCTACACACAGAAATCCCTACAGAGACAGTGCTACACACCCAAAGTCCACAAAGGTAATATTCTGGTCAAGGTCCGACCAATAGTTGCAGGTATTGGTTCCCTGTTTGAAAAACTTTGGTGAATGGATTGATCAATACCTGCAGCCCTTGGTCAAAAGACTACCAGGCTATATTAAGGATCCATCCCACAGTTTTATTACATACCAGATATATTAGTTGGCAGGAGACATGTATTTGGGTTACTTTGGACGTCAAGTCCGTCTATTCATGCATTTCTCATAACTTGGCACTGGATGCTGTAAATTTTTATCTACATTATTATAGCACTTATAGTGCTGAGTTGAAAGAGTTTTTATGATCATGTCAGTTGCTTTTTTATTACAACATCATTATTTTACATCAGGTACAGTATATTATCTGAAATGTAGAGGAGCCTCCATGGGTGCCAAGTTTTTGCTGTCCCTAGCCAATCTGTACATGGGCTGGTGGGAAGAATTGTACTTGTTCTGCTATTCCAAATCATGTGCAGGTGCCATTAAATGGTCTGGCAGATTTATCAATAATCTTCTACTTGTCTGGGACAGTGTGGAAGTGGATTTACCAGCCTTTATATCCTATGTTAACAATCAGTGGCGGCTTTTTTTTTGGGGGGGGGCGGCAAACAGCAATGCTCTACGTCCGGAGCCCACCCTATTTTGAAGCCTATTAGCGCCTCTGGCTCTAATCAGGTGCTTCAAAAAAACACCCCTGCCACTGTAATTCATGCACCTGGCACCCTGCAAGGGACCGGATGCATGGATAAGAGGGTGGCCGCATGTATGAGGGGGCGGGGCCTGTGCGCCCCTAAACAATAAGCATTTTAATTTGGAATTTAGTTATGAGAGTCATGCTAGAACCATTAACTATTTAGATGTCACTCTTGTGGGTGACTATCCCATAGGTACTGTACAGATTTGCACCTTTCCTAAGGAGTGCACTGGCAACTCCCTGCTTTTGTCTGAGCTGTCATCACACACAAGCCTTACAATCCATTCCGGTGGGCGAGTTCATCAGAGCGTGACGTAACTGATCCAGTGTAGATGGCTTTCTACAGAAATGGGATACCATCACTTCTAAACTTAAAGTAGAAGTAAAGTCTTATGCCCCGTACACACGGTCGGATTTTCCGACGGAAAATGTGTGATAGGACCTTGTTGTCGGAAAATTCCGACCGTGTGTAGGCTCCATCACACATTTTCCATCGGATTTTCCGACACACAAAGTTTGAGAGCAGGATATAAAATTTTCCGACAACAAAATCCGATGTCGGAAATTCCGAACGTGTGTACACAAATCCGACGGACAAAGTGCCACGCATGCTCAGAATAAATAAAGAGATGAAAGCTATTGGCCACTGCCCCGTTTATAGTTCCGACGTACGTGTTTTACGTCACCGCGTTTAGAACAATTGCATTTTCCGAAGAACTTTGTGTGACCGTGTATATGCAAGACAAGTTTGAGCCAACATCCGTCGGAAAAAATCCTAGGATTTTGTTGTCGGAATGTCCGAACAAAGTCCGACCGTGTGTACGGGGCATTATTCTTACCTGTACCTACAGGTAAGCCTATAATGAGGCTTATGCCTAGTACACACAAGCGGACTTTCCGGCAGACTTGGTCCAACAGTCTTTCAGGCGGACTACCTGAACGGACGGACTTGCCTACACACGACTGGACTTTCTGGCAGGCTAGGTCCGCCTGTCTTTCCGACGGACTTTCGCCGGAGTTACGGCGGACTTTCAGAATGAACGGACTTGCCCACACATGGACAAGTCCGTTAATTTTGGCCCTTAGGTCTGGTATGGAATTTAAAGGGAACCCCCTACGCCGAAAAAACATCATGGGGTCCCCCTAAAATCCATACCAGACCCCGATCCGAGCATGCAGCCCGGCCGGTCAGGAAAGGGGGTGGGGATGAGCAAGCGCCCCCCCTCCAGAACCGTACCAGGCCGCATACCTTCAACATGGGGGGTGGGTGCTTTGGGGGAGGGGCGTCCTGCAGGTGCCCCCCCACCACAAAGCACCTTGTCCCCATGTTGATGAGGACAAGGGCCTCTTCCCGACAACCCTGGCCGTTGGTTGTCGGGGTCTGCTTATCGGAATCCGGGAGCCCCCTATAATCAGAGGGCCCCCAGATCCCGGCCCCCCACCCTTTGTGAATGAGTATGGGGTACATGGTACCCCTACCCATTTACCTAGGGAAAAGGTGTCAATAATAAAACACACTACACAGGTTTTTAAAGTAATTTATTAGACAGCTCCGGGGGGTCTTCTTCCGACTTCGGGGGTCCCTCCGGTTCCTCTTCTCCTGGTGTTCCAGTTCTTCTGCTGGCTCCTCCGCTATCTTCATGCCGCTCTTTTGCCAGCTGAGGCCCTGGACTTCTGGCTTCTTCTCTTCTTGGCTTCTTCTCTTCTTCTGATGTTGACACGACGGTCTCTCTGGCTGGAATGCTTTGTGACTTATATAGGCGGAGACCCCGCCCCCTTATGCCATCACAGTCTCTGGGCATGCTGGGACTGTGACGTTTTAGGGGGGCGTGGTCAACATCACCCTAAAACGTCACAGTCCCAGCATGCCCAGTAACTGTGATGGCATAAGGGGGCGGGGTCTCCGCCTATATAAGTCACATCGGAGCGCTCAGAGAGCATTCCAGCCAGAGAGACCGTCGTGTCAACATCGGAAGAAGAGAAGAAGCCAAGAACAGAAGAAGCCAGAAGTCCGGGCCTCCGCTGGCAAAAGAGCGGCATTAAGATAGCGGAGGAGCCGGCAGAAGAACTGGAACACCGGGAGAGGAGGAACCGGAGGGACCCCCGAAGTCGGAAGAAGACCCCTGAAGCCGGAAGAAGACCCCCCCCGGGAGCTGTCTAATAAATTACTTTAAAAACCTGTGTAGTGTATTTTATTATTGACACTTTTTCCCTAGGTAAATGGGTAGGGGTACCATGTACCCCATACTCATTCACATAGGGTGGGGGGCCGGGATCTGGGGGCCCTCTTATTATAGGGGGCTCCCGGATTCCGATAAGCCCCCTGCCCGCAGACCCCGACAACCAAAGGCCAGGGTTGTCGGGAAGAGGCCCTTGTCCTCATCAACATAGGTATGGATTTTAGGGGGGACCCCACGCCGTTTTTTTGGCGTAGGGGGTTTCCTTTAAAATCTGTACCAGAACTAAAGGCCTGGTATGCCCCGCGCTCACCGCAATAGGAAAATTTGTTTTTCCTATTGCAGCGAGCGCGAGATGCAATACCCTGCCCTTGCGTCGTATCTGACCAGCATACAGACGAACGGGCTTTCCGTCAGGAACTGAGTGCGGCGGAAAGATTTAAAACATGTTTCAAATCTAGGTCCGGCGGACTTTTGGGAAAAAAAAGTCCGCGGGAGCCTACACACGATCGGATTGTCCGGCGGACCAAGTCTGCCGGAAAGTCCGCTCGTGTGTACGAGGCATAACCTGCACAGCAACATGCCAAAATGCGTAAGCTGTTTTTTAATCCTGACTTATATGTAGCGATAAAGACTTTCTAAATGGAATCTGGAGTTGCCAGTTACATTTCTTCAAGCGCTTCCTTATTTTGAATATTTTTGATCTTTCTATGTTTCTGGAAGGGAGCAGTTTTTTTCGGAGTAGATTTTTAAAAATTTTTATAGTGTGTGTGTGTTTTTTTTTTGCTAATTTAATAAGTGTGCTAGGCTCAATACATTCAAGTGGTTTTAAAGCCTAAACTTTTTTTACCTTAAAGCAATTTCTAAAGCCTTGTTTTATTTATTTTTTCTTAAATAACAGACATGTCATACTTAATTGCACTGTGCAGTGGTTTTGCACAGAGCAGCCTTAATCCTCCTCTTCTCGAGACCCACAGCTTGCTGTAGGGGCACCCAAGTAGGCGCGCTTCCGACCCGTTGCTCTGTATGTCCATTCACACAGTGAGCCACAGCTCGGCCCCTCCCCTTAAATCCTGATTGGCTCACTGGCTGTGATTGACAGCAATGGCTCCTGCTGCTGCCAAAAGCCAATCAGGAGTTCGAGTCCCCGTGGACATCGCTGGATCGAGAGGGGACTCGAGGTGGGGGCTGGGGGAGGGGGGGCTGCTACACATGTATGCATGAAGGTAAAAAACCTTGTGCCTTTACAACAACTTTAATGCATTCCTTGCATTAAGGAGCCATTGGCTCCCAGTGCTGTCAAGTATTTGTAGCTGCTGACTTTTTTTTATTTTTTTGGGGAGGGGGGGGGGACTGGTTGACCTCTTTAAGCATATCAAGCAGTGTAAGTACCAAGTTCCCGTATTAAGTAAACACTAATTTGCTTTTCATCCACCAATATGTGTGTACCTAGGGGATGTCCAATTTAGAGCTTCATCTTCTGTTAGATGTAGCCCCTCCTAGCAAAGGATCCTAGGCAAATTTAGTTTTGCTTGCTCTGTAATCAGAGAAGCTGAGATTGATTGCCTGGATCCGTTTATGGTTTCACAAATCCAAAGGCTGTGGATTTGATTGTTTCCCCTGCCTCTATGTAGAACCTTCCAGAGCTTAGTGTTAGTAGGTTATTGAATCATACTCTGGAAGCTTGTTGTATGCAGAGTATACCTTTACTTTCATGGAGAATATCAAATCATTTCTTTATCATGGAACAGGAAAGGGGAGGATACAACTACACACACTTAGGAACAAAGTTACTTCCTCTAAATATATTAGCATAGAATACACATTACAACACTGCAGTGCCATCTACTGGTATAGATAGTGTGGCAGTGGGACCTTGTGCTACTTCGAAGATTGCTGGTTTATGCCAGATTTTGGAGAGACAGGCACGCTGATTGCACAGCTGTGTGCTGGGTAGGGATGAGCTCGATGTACGTTCGACTCGAACATCGGTGTTTGCCCATTCGCCGAGCAATGAATATTATGGGGCGTTTGCAGGAAATTCGAGCGCTGAGAAAAGCCCCATAATGCACTGCGAGATCGCAGTGTATTGCTGTATGATGATTGGCCAAAGCATGCACCTGACCTGCATGCTTTGGTTAATCACAGCGCGCTCTGCTGAGAGAGCCATAATTAGCCAAAGGCAGGGTGCCTTTGACCAATCATGGCTCAGGAGGACTAAGGCCATGCCCCACACTATATAAGACCGCTTACATAGCGGCCATGTATAGTATGTGGACGGAGGTAGATTGAGCTAGATTGTGCAGGCAGGTTAGCTAGTGGCAGTGTATTTGATATATTTAAATAAATATATAAAAAAAAAAATATATATATATATATATATATATATATATTATATATATAAATTATACAGTTCTTACATGTTTTACTCTTTGTTATATTGCAATTTGCTAAAATCATTTAAGTTAATTTTTTTTATCCTCATTAATGTACACACAGCACCCCATATTGACAGAAAAACACAGAATTGTTGACATTTTTGCAGATTTATTAAAAAAGAAAAACTGAAATATCACATGGTCCTAAGTATTCAGACCCTTTGCTCTGTATTTAGGAGAAGCACTCTTTTGATCTAATACAGCCATGAGTCTTTTTGGGAAAGATGCAACAAGTTTTTCACACCTGGATTTGGGGATCCTCTGCCATTCCTCCGTGCAGATCCTTTCCAGTTCTGTCAGGTTGGATGGTAAACTTTGGTGGACAGCCATTTTTAGGTCTCTCCAGAGATGCTCAATTGGGTTTAAGTCAGGGCTCTGGCTGGGCCATTCAAGAACAGTCACGGAGTTGTTGTAAAGCAATTCCTTCATTATTTTAGCTGTGTGCTTAGGGTCATTGTCTTGGTGGAAGGTAAACCTTCGGCCCAGTCTGAGGTCCTGAGCACTCTGGAGAAGGTTTTCGTCCAGGATATCCCTGTACTTGGCCGCATTCATCTTTCCCTCGATTGCAACCAGTTGTCCTGTCCCTGCAGCCGAAAAACGCTCCCACAGCATGATGCTGCCACCAACATGCTTCGCTGTTGGGACTGTATTGGACAGGTGATGAGCAGTACCTGGTTTTCTCCACACATACCACTTGAATTAAGGCCAAAAAGTTCTATCTTGGTCTCATCAGAATCTTATTTCTCACCATCTTGGAGTCCTTCAGGTGTTTTTTAGCAAACTCCATGCGGGCTTTCATGTGTCTTGCACTGAGGAGAGGCTTCCATGGGGCCATTCTGCCATAAAGCCCCGACTGGTGGAGGGCTGCAGTGATGGTTGACTTTCTACAACTTTCTCCCATCTCCCGACTGCATCTCTGGAGCTCAGCCACAGTCATCTTTGGGTTCTTCTTTACCTCTCACCAAGGCTTTTCTCCCCCCATAGCTCAGTTTGGCCAGACGGCCAGCTCTAGGAAGGGTTTTGGTTGTCCCAAATGTCTTTCCATTTAAGGCTTATGGAGGCCACTGTGCTCTTAGGAACCTTAAGTGCAGCAGAATTTTTTTGTAACCTTGGCCAGATCTGTGCCTTGCCAGAATTCTGTCTCTGAGTTCTTCAGGCAGTTCCTTTTGACCTCATGATTCTCATTTGCTCTGACATGCACTGTGAGCTGTAAGGTCTTATATAGACAGGTGTGTGGCTTTCCTAATCAAGTCCAATCAGTATAATCAAACACAGTGGACTCAAATGAAGGTGTAGAACCATCACAAGGATGATCAGAAGAAATAGACAGCACCTGAGTTAAATATGAGTGTCACAGCAAAGGCTCTGAATACTTAGGACCATGTGATATTTCAGTTTTTCTTTTTTTAATAAATCTGCAAAAATGTCAACAATTCTGTGTTTTTCTGTGAATATGGGGTGCTGTGTGTACATTAATGAGAAAAAAAATGAACTTAAATGATTTTAGCAAATTGCTGCAATATAACAAAGAGTGAAAAATTTAAGGGGGTCTGAATACACCCCTCACATTTTTGTAAATATTTTATTATATTTTTTCATGTAACAACACTGAAGAGATTACACTTTGCTACAATGAAAAGTAGTGAGTGTACAGCTTGTACAACAGTGTAAATTTGCTGTCCCCTCCAAAATAACTCAACACACAGCCATTAATGTCTAAACCACTGGCAACAAAAGTGAGTACACCCCTAAGTAAAAATGTCCAAATTGGGCCCAATTAGACATTTTCCCTCCCCAGTTTCATGTGACTCGTTAGTGTTACAAGGTCTCAGGTGTGTATGGGAAGCAGGTGTGCTAAATTTGGTGTTATCGCTCTCACTCTCTCATACTGGTCACTGGAAGTTCAACATGGCACCTCATGGCAAAGAACTCTGAGGATCTGAAAAAAATAATTGTTGCTCTACATAAAGATGGCCTAGGCTATAAGAAGATTGCCAAGACCCTGAAACTGAGCTGCAGCATGGTGGCCAAGACCATACTGCAGTTTAACAGGACAGGTTCCACTCAGAACAGGCCTCGCCATGTTTGAACAAAGAAGTTGAGTGTACATACTCACTGTCATATCCAGAAGTTGTCTTTGGGAAATGGACGTATGAGTGCTGCCAGCATTGTTGCCGAGGCTGAAGAGTTGGGGGTCAACCTGTCAATGCTCAGACCATACGCCGCACCATGCATCAAATTGGTCTGCATGGCTGTCGTCCCAGAAGGAAGCCTCTTCTAAAGATAATGCACAAGAAAGCCCGCAAACTGTTTACTGAAGACAAGCAGACTAAGGACATGGAATTCTAGAACCATGTCCTGTGGTCTGATGAGACCAAGATAAACCTATTTGGTTTAGATGGTGTGAAGTGTGTGTGGCCGCAACCAAATGAGGACTACAAAGACAAGTGTGTCTTGCCTACAGGGGCTGCATGAGTGCTGCCGACACTGGGGAGCTACACTTCATTGAGGGAACTATGAATGCCAACATGTACTGTGACACACTGAAGCAGAGCATGCTCCCCTCCCTTCGGAGACTGGGCCTCAGGGCAGTATTCCAACCTAACGACCCCAAAAACACCTCCAAGACTACCACTGTCATGCTAAAGATGCCGGTGGCAACCAGTGAAGCTCTGAACTCCATGCCCAAGAGTGTTATAGCAGTGCTGGAAAATAATGGTGGCCATGCAAAATATTGACACGTTGGGCCCGGCTTGGACATTTTCACTTAGGGGTGTACTCACTTTTGTTGCCAGGGGTTTAGACATTAATGGCTGTGTGAGTTATTTTGAGGGGACAGCAAATTTACACAGTTATACAAGCTGTACACTCACTATTTTACATTGTAGCAAAGTGTCATTTCTTCAGTGTTGTCACATGAAAAGATATAATAAAATATTTACAAAAATGGAAAAGGACCTGGGGGTCCTGGTAGATGATAGGCTCAGCAATGGCATGCAATGCCAAGCTGCCGCTAACAAAGCAAACAGAATATTGGCATCAACTCCAGAGCTAAAATGATAATTCTCCCGCTCTACAAGACTCTGGTCTGGCCGCACCTAGAGTATGCTGTCCAGTTCTGGGCACCAGTCCTCAGGAAGGATGTACTGGAAATGGAGCGAGTACAAAGAAGGGCAACAAAGCTAATAAAGGGTCTGGAGGATATTCGTTATGAGGAAAGGTTGCGAGCACTGAACTTATTCTCTCTGGAGAAGAGACGCTTGAGAGGGGATATGATTTTAATATACAAATGCCCTACTGGTGACCCCACAATAGGAAAAAAACTTTTTCGCAGAAGAGAGTTTAACAAGACTCGTGGCCACTCATTAAAATTAGAAGAAAAGAGGTTTAACCTTAAACTTCGTAGAGGGTTCTTTACTGTAAGAGCGGCAAGGATGTGGAATTCCCTACCAGAGGCGGTGGTCTCAGCGGGGGGCATTGATAGTTTCAAGAAACTATTAGATAAGCACCTGAATGACCGCAACATACAGGGATATACAATGTAATACTGACATATAATCACACACATAGGTTGGACTTGTCTTTTTTCAACCTCACCTACTATGTAAAATGTGAGGGGTGTACTCACTTTTGTGAGATACTGTGTGTGTGTGTGTGTGCTGTCCATTTCTTCTGATCATCCTTGAGATGGTTCTACACCTTTATTTGAGTCCAGCTGTGTTTGATTATACTGATTGGACTTGATTAGGAAAGCCACACACCTGTCTATATAAGACCCTACAGCTCACAGTACATGTCGGAGCAAATGAGAATCATGAGGTCAAAGGAACTGCCTGAGGAGTTCAGAGACAGAATTGTGGCAAGGCACAGATCTGGCCAAGGTTACAAAAAAAATTCCTGCTGCACTTAAGGTTTCTAAGAGCACAGTGCCCTCCATAATCCTTAAATGGAAGACGTTTGGGACGAGAAGAGCCTTGGTGAGAGTGGTAAAGAAGAGGGGGTGGCCACGAATGGATGGCCTCCCCCTTACCTCTGATCGCTCGGGGAAAGATGCAGACCGCCTCGGGGGACACCGGGGGGGGGTCCGATCGAACCCCCACCCGCGGGAGGCAAGTAACGTACCCATACGTTACTTTGCCTGCCCGTGCCATTCTGCCGCAGTATATCTGCGTGAGGCAGTCGGCAAGTGGTTAAATGGTGAAGAGGTGGGATAATTGTCATATTAAAATATGTACACTGTGGCTTTTCTATCTCTATTGTTTTATTACAGCTCATAGTGTGGGGTGGGGGGAGGGAGTTGGCTGATATTCCTATTCATGTCCCTGTTTTTTGTGGGCTTGGATTGAGCTTGGAGGAAGGACTGAATACATGGACCTTTGTTTTTAGTGTGTATATATACGACACCTGTGTTCAGGTGATGTTTTATTCCTCTTGTTTATAGTTCTGGTGAGGGGCTCTCACTGGGCTATTTCTGGATACATTTTCTTTGGGGGGTTGTGATTGCATTCCTGTGCATGTCCCTGTTTCCTGTGAGCTTGGGAGAAGGAGAAGAACAAACTATTACAGGTACTTGTATAGCGCCATCAATTTATGCAGTGATGTACAAAGAGTGAAGAGTGCAATATAACAAAGAGTGAAAAATGTAAGGGGGTCTGAATACTTTCCGTCCCCACTGTGTGTGTGTGTGTGTATATATATATATATATATATATATATATATATATATATATCACTAAGGATCACTGTGGCTGAGCTCCAGAGATGCAGTCGGGAGATGGGAGAAAGTTGTAGAAAGTCAACCATCACTGCAGCCCTCCATCAGTCGGGACTTTATGGCAGAGTGGCTCAACGGAAGCCTCTCCTCAGTGCAAGACACATGAAAGCCCGCACGGAGTTTGCTAAAAAACACCTGAAGGACTCCAAGATAGTGAGAAATAAGATTTTCTGGTTTGATGAGATCAAGATAGAACTTTTTGGCCTTAATTCTAAGCGGTATGTGTGGAGAAAACCAGGCACCTGTCCAATACAGTCCCAACAGTGAAGCATGGTGGTGGCAGCATCATGCTGTGGGGGTGTTTTTCAGCTGCAGGAACAGGACGACTGGTTGCAATCGAGGGAAATATGAATGCGGCCAAGTACTGGAGAGGATCTGCAAGGAGGAATGGCAGAGGATCCCCAAATCCAGGTGTGAAAAACTTGTTGCATCTTTCCCAAAAAGACTCATGGCTGTATTAGATCAAAAGAGTGCTTCTATTAAATATCGAGCAAAGGGTCTGATTACTTAGGACCATGTGATATTTCAGTTTTTCTTTTTTTTTTTTTTAATAAATCTGCAAAAATGTCAAAATTTTCTGTGTTTTTCTGTCAATATGGGGTGCTGTATATACACTAATGAGGAAAAAAAAGGAACTTTAAATGATTTTAGCCAATGGCTGCAATATAACAAAGAGTGAAAAATTAAAGGGGGTCTGAATACTTTCCATCCCCACTGTATGTGTGTGTGTGTGTGTATGTATGTATGTATGTATGTATGTATGTATTCACTCACTTGTCATCTCTCGCCTCGACTACTGCAACTACCTTCTCATTGGCTTGCCTCTACATAGTCTATCACCTCTTCAATCTATCATGAATGCCGCTGCCAGACTCATCCACTTTACCAATCGCTCTGTGTATGCCACTCCTCTCTGTCAATCCCTCCACTGGCTTCCGCTCGGCCAAAGAATTAAATTCAAAATTCTAACAACTACGTACAAAGCCATCCACAATTTCGCCCGAAGCTACATCACTAGCTTAGTCTCTAAATACCAACCTACTCGTTCTCTTTGTTCCTCTCAAGACCTCCTGCTCTCTAGCTTCCTCATCACCTCCTCCCATGCTCGCCTCTAGGACTTTTCCAAAGCCTCTCCAATCCTATGGAATGCCCTACCCTAATCTGTCCGCTTATCTCCTACTTTATTAGCTTTTAGACGATCTCTGAAAACCCTTCTCTTCAGAGAAGCCTATCCTACCCACACCTAACAACTGTATTTTCATTTTTTCCATCAGCTCATCCCCCACAGTTATTACCTTTTGTTTCCACTTGACCCTCCCTTCAAGATTGTAAGCTCTCACGAGCAGGGCCCTCTGATCCCTCCTGTATGGATTTGTATTGTAAGTGTACTGTCTGCCCTCATGTTGTAAATCCTGAATAATAATGTATGTGTGTGTATGTATGTATGTATATATGTGTATATATATATATATATATATATATATATATATATATATATATATATATAAATATATATTTTTTTATATTTATTTAAATATATCAAATACACTGCCACTAGCTAACCTGCCTGCACAATCTAGCTCAATTTACCTCCGTCCACATACTATACATGGCCGCTATGTACAGTGGCTTGCGAAAGTATTCGGCCCCCTTGAACTTTTCAACCTTTTGCCACATTTCAGGCTTCAAACATAAAGATATAAAATTTTAATTTTTTGTGAAGAATCACCAACATGTGGGACACAATTGTGAAGTGGAACGAAATCGATTGTATATTTTAAACTTTTTTAGCAATTAAAAAACTGAAAAGTGGTGCGTGCAAAATTATTCGGCCCCTTTACTTTCAGTGCAGCAAACTCACTCCAGAAGTTCAGCGAGGATCTCTGAATGATCCAATGTTGTCCTAAATGACTGATGGTGATAAATAGAATCCACCTGTGTGTAATCAAGTCTCTGTATAAATGCATCTGCTCTGTGATAGTCTCTGGGTTCTGTTAAAAGCGCAGAGAGCATCATGAAGACCAAGGAACACACCAGGCAGGTCCGTAATACTGTTGTGGAGAAGTTTAAAGCCGGATTTGGATACAAAAAGATTCTCCAAGCTTTAAACTTCCCAAGGAGCACTGTGCAAGCGATCATTTTGAAATGGAAGGAGTATCAGACCACTGCAAATCTACCAAGACCTGGCTGTCCCTCTAAACTTTCAGCTCAGACAAGGAGAAGACTGATCAGAGATGCAGCCAAGAGGCCCATGATCACTCTGGATGAACTGCAGAGAACTACAGCTGAGGTGGGAGAATCTGTCCATAGGACAACAATCAGTCGTACACTGCACAAATCTGGCCTTTATGGAAGAGTGGCAAGAAGAAAGCCATTTCTCAAAGATATCCATAAAAAGTCTCGTCTAAAGTTTGCCACAAGCCACCTGGGAGACACACCAAACATGTGGAAGAAGGTGCTCTGGTCCGATGAAACCAAAATCAAACTTTTTGGCCACAATGCAAAACGATATGTTTGGCGTAAAAGCAACACAGCTCATCACACTCCCCACTGTCAAACATGGTGGTGGCAGCTTAATGGTTTGGGCCTGCTTTTCTTCAGCAGGGACAGGGAAGATGGATAAAATTGAGGGGATGATGGATGCAGCCAAATACAGGACCATTCTGGATGAAAACCTGTTGGAGTCTGCAAAAGACCTGAAACTGGGACGGAGATTTATCTTCCAACAAGACAATGATCCCAAACATACAATAAAATCTACAAAGGAATGGTTCACAAATAAACGTATCCAGGTGTTAGAATGGCCAAGTCAAAGTCCAGACCTGAATCCAATCGAGAATCTGTGGAAAGAGCTAAAAACTGCTGTTCACAAACGCTCTCCATCCAACCTCACTGAGCTCGAGCTGTTTTGCAAGGAAGAATGGGCAAGAATTTCAGTCTCTCGATGTGCAAAACTGATAGAGACATACCCCAAGCGACTTGCAGCTGTAATCGCAGCAAAAGGTGGCTCTACAAAGTATTAACGCAAGGGGGCCGAATAATTTTGCACGCCCCACTTTTCATTTTTTTATTAGTTAAAAAAGTTTCAAAAATCCAAAAGATTTTGTTCCACTTCACAATTGTGTCCCACTTGTTGGTGATTCTTCACAAAAAATAAAAATTTTATATCTTTATGTTTTGAAGCCTGAAATGTGGCAAAAGGTTGAAAAGTTCAAGGGGGCCGAATACTTTCGCAAGCCACTGTATATATTCTGCATTTAGTGTAGACTAGATATTCAGTGTAGACTTTATGTTCAGTCAGTGCAGGCAGTGTAGTTTATATAACAGTGTATTGAAGTGGTTAAGAGGAACCCTGTGCCAAAATTTAAAACAAAAATGGTATGGATTTTAAGGGGAACCCTGCTCCAAACTTAAAAAAAAAAGGCGTGGGGGTCCCCTCAAAAATCCATATCAGACCCTTATCCGAGCACTCAACTTGGCAGGCCGCAGAAAAAGGGGGACGAGTGAGCACCACCCCCCCGAACCGTACCAGGCCACATGCCCTTAACATGGGGAGGGTGCTTTGACTGGGACAAGGGCCTCATCCCCACAACCTTTGCCCAGTGGTTGTGGGGGTCTGTGAGTGGGGGGCTTATTGGAATCTGGAAGCTCCCTCTCATGAATCAGATGTGACCAGAACTGTGTGGATAACAACAGAGGAAACCAAACGTATGTAAAATGAGATAATGTTATTTATTTAAGGTAAGTAGATAGATATAGCTACAACACCTCCAATACAACACAGTGAATAACAAACCAACTACCAGACAGAGACCCACAAATAACAGTCAGACAGGTATTGTCAGGAAATGTTCCATCCGCTGGTAATATCTGTTATTTGGCATGCAGTACTGAGGTCCACCAGCAAGGGTCTCCTGGCAGTTTGGGACTGTCAGGAGGGCTTTTCCCTGTTAACCGCTTGAGCCCCGGACCATTATGCTGCCTAAGGACCAGAGGTCTTTTTCCAATTTGGCACTGCGTCGCTTTAACTGCTAATTGCGCGGTCATGCAATGCTGTACCCAAACAAAATTTGCGTCCTTTTCTTCCCACATATAGAGCTTTCTTTTGATGGTATTTGATCACCTCTACGGTTTTTATTTTTTGCGCTATAAACGGAAAAAGACCGAAAATTTTGAAAAAAAATGATATCTTCTATTTTTTGTTATAAAAAAATCCAATAAACTCAATTTTAGTCATACATTTAGGCCAAGATGTATTCGGCCACATGTCTTTGGTAAAAAAAATGTCAATAAGCGTATATTTATTGGTTTGCGCAAAAGCTATAGCGTCTACAAACTAGGATACATTTTCTGGAATTTACACAGCTTTTAGTTTATGACTGCCTATGTCATTTCTTGAGGTGCTAAAATGGCAGGGCAGTACAAAACCCCCCAAAATGACCCCATTTTGGAAAGTAGACACCCCAAGGAAATTGCTGAGAGGCATGTTGAACCCATTGAATATTTATTTTTTTGTCCCAAGTGATTGAATAATGACAAAAAAAAAAAAAATATTTACAAAAAGTTGTCACTAAATGATATATTGCTCACACAGGCCATGGGCCTATGTGGAATTGCACCCCAAAATACATTCAGCTGCTTCTCCTGAGTATGGGGATACCACATGTGTGGGACTTTTTGGGAGCCTAGCCGCGTACAGGGCCCCGAAAACCAATCACCGCCTTCAGGATTTCTAAGGGTGTAAAATTTGATTTCACTCTTCACTGCCTATCACAGTTTCGGAGGCCATGGAATGCCCAGGTGGCACAAAATCCCCCCAAATGACCCCATTTTGGAAAGTAGACACCCCAAGCTATTTGCTGAGAGGCATATTGAGTCCATGGATTATTTTATATTTTGACACAAGTTGCGGGAAAGTGACACTTTTTTTTTTTTTTTTTGCACAAAGTTGTCACTAAATGATATATTGCTCACACAGGCCATGGGCATATGTGGAATTGCACCCAAAAAATACATTTAGCTGCTTCTCCTGAGTATGGGAATACCACATGTGTGGGATTTTTTGGGAGCCTAGCCACGTACGGGGCCCCGAAAACCAATCACCGCCTTCAGGATTTCTAAGGGTGTAAATTTTTGATTTCACTCTTCACTGCCTATCACAGTTTCGGAGGCCATGGAATGCCCAGGTGGCACAAAACTCCCCCAAATGACCCCATTTTGGAAAGTAGACACCCCAAGCTATTTGCTCAGAGGCATGGTGAGTATTTTGCAGCTCTCATTTGTTTTTGAAAATGAAGAAAGACAAGAAAAAACATTTTTTTTTTGTTCAATTTTCAAAACTTTGTGACAAAAAGTGAGGTCTGCAAAATACTCACTATACCTCTCAGCAAATAGCTTTGGGTGTCTACTTTCCAAAATGGGGTCATTTGGGGGGGGGGTTTGTGCCACCTGGGCATTCCATGGCCTCAGAAACTGTGATAGGCAGTGAAGTGTGAAATCAAAAATTCACGCCCTTAGAAAGCCTGAAGGCGGTGCTTGGTTTTCGGGGTCCCGTACGAGGCTAGGCTCCCAAAAAGTCTCACACATGTGGTATTTCCGTACTCAGGAGAAGCAACAGAATGTATTTTGGGGTGTAATTTCACATATTCCTATGGCATGTTTGAGCAATATATCATTTAGTGACAACTTTGTACAAAAAAAAAAAAAAATTGTCTCTTTCCCGCAAATTGTGTCGCAATATAAAATATTCCATGGACTCAACATGCCTCTCAGCAAATAGCTTGGGGTGTCTACTTTCCAAAATGGGGTCATTTGGGGGGGTTTTGAACTGTCCTGGCATTTTATGCACAACATTTAGAAGCGTATGTCACACATCACCCACTCTTCTAACCACTTGAAGACAAAGCCCTTTCTGACACTTTTTGTTTACATGAAAAAGTTTTTTTTTTTTGCAAGAAAATTACTTTGAACCCCCAAACATTATATATTTTTTTAAAGCAAATGCCCTACAGAATAAAATGGTGGGTGTTTCATTTTTTTTTTCACACAGTATTTGCGCAGCGATTTTTCAAACGCATTTTTTGGGGAAATAACACACTTTTTTAAATTTTAATGCACTAAAACACACTATATTGCCCAAATTTTTGATGAAATAAAAAAGATGATCTTAGGCCGAGTACATGGATACCAAACATGACATGCTTTACAATTGCGCACAAACGTGCAGTGGCAACAAAATAAATACATTTTTAAAAGCCTTTAAAGGCCTTTACAGGTTACCACTTTAGATTTACAGAGGAGGTCTACTGAAAAAATTACTGCCCTCGATCTGACCTTCGCGGTGATACCTCACATGCATGGTGCAATTGCTGTTTACGTTTGACGACAGACCGCCGCTTGCGTTCGCCTTAGCGCGAGAGCAGGGGGAGACGGGTGCTTTTTTCTTTTTTTTTTTCTTTATTATTTTTTTTTTTTGCTTTTTTATCTTATTTTTAAACTGTTCCTTTCATTTTTGCTTTTTTTTAATCATTTTTATTGTTATCTCGGGGAATGTAAATATCCCCTATGATAGCAATAGGTAGTGACAGGTACTCTTTTTTGAAAAAATTGGGGTCTATTAGACCCTAGATCTCTCCTCTGCCCTCAAAGCATCTGACCACACCAAGATCGGTGTGATAAAATGCTTCCCCAATTTCCCAATGGCGCTATTTACATCCGGCGAAATCTAAGTCATAAAATGCTCGTAGCTTCCGGTTTCTTAGGCCATAGAGATGTTTGGAGCCACTCTGGTCTCTGATCAGCTCTATGGTCTGGCTGAATCACTGGCTGCATTCTCAGGTTCCCTGTTGAGACAGGAGAGCCAGAGAAAAACACGGAAGACGGTGGAGGGGGGGCATTCCCTCCCACGGCTTGTAAAAGCAGTCTAGAGGCTAATTAGCCGCTAGGATTGCTTTTACATGAAAGCCGACCGCTGGCTGAAAAGAATGATACCAAGATGATACCTAAACCTGCAGGCATCATTCTGGTATAACCACTCAAAGTCGTGAATGGCGTACCTGAAGACAAAAAAATGGTTAACAATAAAGCACAGTAAACGGTAAAGTATAAAAAATTGCATACCTGAAAAACAAACATGATAAAACATAATAACAATAAAACATTGCAGAATAGAATACAGTAAAAAAGAGCAGAACAATAGAGAGAGAGAATAGAGAGAGAGAACAATAAAACGACAACTATTTTTTTTATTTTATATATATATATATATATTTTTTTTTACACTTTTTTTGTAACTAACTTTTATAACTGTAACCGGTTCCAGGTTCGGGTCTCTCAAAATGCGATGGTATCTTGGGAGACCCTGTGAAAGTGTGTCCTAGTCTGTGCAATGCTGTACCCTATGCCACTCAACTAGTGTATGGTAGCGTTCAAAACATTCACCAATGCAAAGACCAAGATTGTCAGGACAGGAGGGACAATAATAGCGGGTGTCACGCCTATATCCGCGTTTGCTGCAGACACGACATCTTTTTGGGGGGGGTTCGTTGGGTAGGGGTACTCGGGAGGACATAAAGAAAATGCCTCTCATGCAGCCGACTGCATTTGGATGGGGATGTGAATGAGGGAAGTACGGGCGCTGCAGAAGTGGTGGGTTCCCAATTAGGATTGGCGAATGCAGCAGGAAGGGCACTATGGGCACGACGGGCCTGTGTTTGTCTTTTTTGTGGCAGCGGGACACAACTTGTGCTTGCCACCTCACCAGCTTGAACTGCACTTATGGGACTCGCCACTTCACCAAGTGTTACTGCAGTGCGGGTTTGACTACGACCGGGGTGTACTAGGCCACTGGTGCTTGCCAGTTCAATAAAAAGTTACCAAAAAAACTTAGCGATCGCAGGGATCAGGCCTGACTCTGCGAATGCTGCAGTTATGCGTTTTGTGTATTGTAAGTGACAGTGATCGATCGATACTGCACTTGGGTGGGCTGGGCTGGGCCGGGCGGAGGGGCAAAACGCAGGTGCTAGCAGGTATCTGGGCTGATCCCACTAACACTGCGTTTTTGGGAACCCTAAACTGCTGGGGACGCTAGTATAGATCTGATCGGATCAGATATTGATCCGTTCAGATATTATACCAGTAAGGGAGGTGTATGCTGCGTGCGTGGGTGTTAGTGGTACTGTACTGGCGCTAACCTGACGCTGCTTGGGGCTGGTGCTTGCCAGTTCACCAAAATGCTACCAAAAAAACTGTTAGCGATCGCAGGGATCAAGCCTGACTCTGCGAACGCTGCAGTTATGCGTTTAGTGTTTTGTAAGTAACAGTGATCGATCGATACTGCACTTGGTTGGGCTGGGCGGAGGGGCAAAGCGCAGGTGCTAGCAGGTATATGGGCTGATCCCGCTAACACTGCATTATTGGGAACCCTAAACTGCTGGGGACGCTAGTATAGATCTGATCGGATCAGATATCGATCCGTTCAGATACTATACCACTAAGGGAGGCGTATGCTGCGTGCGTGGGTGTTAGCGGTACTGGCACTAATCTGACGCTGCCTGGGGTGACGCATATCACCGCCGGGCGATCAGGGGGCTAAACCTTTATTCGGTAATAAACGGCGGGTGCCCTGACACTATAAAAAATAAACGAACTAACCAGCGTCACCCGTAACAGTTATACGGTGATCAGTGGTGAAAGGGTTAACTAGGGGGCAATCAAGGGGTTAAAACCTTTATTAGGTAGTATATGGGGGTCCCTGACACTATAAAACGCTGACGGCGAACCTAAATATTTACCTCCCTAAATAGCGTCACCAGCGACACTAATACAGCGATCAGAAAAATGATCGCTTAGCGACACTGGTGACGGGGGGTGATCAAGGGGTTAAAACTTTATTAGGGGGGGTTAGGGGGGTACCCTAGACATAAAGGGGGCTAACCCTAACTGTCCTAACACTGTAACTGTCACAAACTGACACCATGCAGTAATCAGAAAAAAAACAAAAACAAAAAGAAAAAAAACTGCTTGGTGTCAGTTTGTGACAGGGGGGGGGGGGTGATTGGGGGGCGATTGGGGTGTTTTGTGTGCCTGGCATGTTCTACTCTGTGTGTTGTGCGCTCACATTACAGTCTTCTCTCCTCGGCGCCGGAATGGAAAATACCGAGCCGAGGAGAGATTACATCATTTCCTTTGCTGCTGTTTAGCATACAGCAGCAAAGGAATGTTCCCATTGGCCGGCGGCGATTGCGAGGGGGGGGCCACGAACGGATGGCCTCCCCCTCACCTCCGATCGCCGGGGAACAAAACAGGACCGCCTCGGGCACCGGGGGGGGGGGTCCGATCGTATATGTACGTGATTTTGCCTGCCCGTGCCACCTTGCCGACGTACATCGGCGTGAGGCAGTTCTTAAGTGGTTAATGTTATGTCATCTTTGGGCCGCAGTACTGGCGTCCACCAGCGGATGGATCCTGGCAGTATGGAGCAGGTATTCCCCTCTGCAGACAGGTGTCACCTGACGCTAATTAGCAGAGCTGCACTATAAATACCCGGCAATTGCACACTTATGTTGCCCTGGTATTGTCCTTGAGCCCTGATCTGCATCCTGTTACCCTGAACCTGTAGCCTGATTCCTGTTACCTGCTGATCCTGTTTCCTGTCCGTTACCTGAACCCTGAACCCTGGACTCTGAGCCTTGTACCTGACCCATCCTACCTGTTATCCATCCATCCTCTCTTGTCCTGTTTATCTCCCTTCCCAGCTACTGATTCTCTGTTTATGACCCCGGCCTGGCTTGACTACGATTCTGGTACTCCCTCTTGCTACATATGCTGGTTGGTTTAATATCACTGATTGGTTGTTCACTTGTATTTGTGGTGTGTTCACATATGCATTTTCCTTAAATAAACTTACTTTCACCTATTTATGTCTGGTTCACTCTGTCGCAGTCACACAGTTCTGGTCACATCTGGTTTATGACAGAATACCAGGGCCATCCCTGACCAGAAGTGGCTGCACAGGGGAACCATTTTGATTCAGTTGGTTGCATACATGAATGCCGATGAGGTTATTTATTTTTCTCTGCTGGCATCTGAAAGTAGTGATTATTGCCGCCAGGCTTTGAAAGGATGGTCTAGTGACTAGCTGTTTGCCACTATACGTTTGGCTTACTCCCTGGTCGATCAGGGTTATATATTGTTTGGGGAGGTGCAGCCTTTGATCAAGATCTGTACTGAGCTGGCCCTGCCCTGTATTCCAGAGGGCCGTGATGATTTCACTCCTCCTTTTGATATGAATCAGGTTGTATCCCTAGTGTGGCTTTTTTTTTTTTTTTAATTCTTTATTTTTGAATAGCATATAATACATTCCACATAGAGCGTTTCACATAATCTTCATGTCGTCTCTTACATCTCCATTTTATCGTAATATAACAGCAAGATACATTTTCTTTTAGGTGGAACTAAATATCATCTATCCAATAAGCATATATTATTGCCCTTTTCTCTTGTCATAACCCTTGTACAAACCCCCACCCTCAAATGCAAAAAGAAAAAAAAAAAAAAAAAAACCCCAAGGGATGCCCCCTCCTCATTCCCGTTCGATCGCACCTAATCTACCTTTTCTGTTCCCTACTTCTATAGTCCAGGAAGGGAGACCATATCCTCCAATATTTCTCATCTTGTTCTTTCAACATCAAGGTCAAATTTTTCATTTGTTGGATTTCCGTAATCCTGGCCCACCACTGTGTTTTGGTCGGAGGGACTGGGCTCTTCCACAAAGCCGGTATGCAGGCCTTCGCCGCCGTGAGAAGGTGTCTGAGCAAAGAATTCTTATATTTTTCCACCGACAGGGGGACATCATTTAATAGAAATGCAGCCGGATTACTCCCAAGAGACACACCTGTAATATCCTTAATCGTTTCCTCCACCATTTCCCAAAAATCCTTAATCTTCTCACACTCCCAAAATATGTGCAGCATAGTACCCTCCGTTCTCGAACAACGCCAGCACACACTTGAGGCCTGTGGAAATTTTTTATGTAGAACAGATGGTGTTCTATACCACCTAGTGAGGATTTTATATCCTCCCTCTTGGTACCTGCTAGCAATCGATGTCTTATGTGTGGATTTCAGAATTTTAACCTTCTGACTTTGGGAGAACGTTGCCCCTATCTCTCTCTCCCAAGTCTGAATAAAATTAAGCTCCTGGGGGGCTTCTAGACTCGTTAATACCTCATAGAAATGTGATAGGGAGTGTCTCATACTCTCTCCATCTAAACATCTCCGTTCAAAACAGGATAGATCCCGTACCACTGGATAAGTTTTAATTTTCGAGCGGATGAAAGCTCCTAACTGCATTGCCCTAAAATAATCTAAATCGGATGGCGCTTCTTCCTCTATCTCACCTCGTGACATCAAGCAATTACCCCTAGAAAAGTGAATGATCCTGTTTCTTCCCCTTTGTTTTAGTACCTCATACCTCCGATCTAGTAGGCCAGGTTGAAAGTCTGGTGAACCCAATACTGGAGCCATAGGGCTTGGATGAGCTGAAAGATTTGTCTTTTTGAAAATCATATTGATAGTGCGAATAGTTGCACCTGTCAATGGGTGTTTTTTCGCTATTATAGGTAGTTTTGATTTTGTTATCCATGCCAGGCCCTCCAAGGGGATTTTGACCGTCGCTTGTTCTAGTTGTACGTATGGTTTCCTCACAAGGGCACACCATTCCACCACTCTAGCTAATTGTGAGGCTTCCTGATATCTCACTGGGTCTGGGAAACCAATGCCTCCTTTTTCTTTTGGGAGCACTAAAATATTTCTCCTTACTCTTGCTGGCTTCCCTGCCCAAATGAACCTCAGAAACCTTGATCTGAGGTCCCTCAGGAAGTACGAAGGGATCTTTATTGGCAGGGTTTGTAATAAGTAAAGAAGTCTAGGCATCACGTTCATCTTTATGATATTGGTCCTTCCAAACCAAGTAAAGATCTCCCTGTCCCATCTCCTAAAGTCCTGTTTAATTTGTCTTAACATCGGGGCATAATTTAATTCAAACACTCTATTAAGCTTCTTAGGAATTTTAGTCCCCAAGTAACTTATATGGGAGTCTGACCATCTAAAATTAAATTGAGACTTTATCTGTTGTATTTCAGGTGCCTTCATTTCCAGCCCCATAGCTTCGGATTTAATGTAGTTCACCTTATAATTTGCTAACTCCCCATAATTATTTATTTCCCTTTAAAAGGGATGGAAGGGATACAATTGGGGAAGTTATAAAAAAAATCAAATCATCAGCATAAGCTGCCAGTTTATGCTCCTCTCTTTCTGTCTTGATACCATTAATGTTGGGGTTGGCACGTATCTTCCTTAAAAAAGGTTCCAATGTGAGGATGAAAATAGTAGGCGATAAGGGGCAACCCTGGCACGTTCCATTACGTATCCTGAAGGGGTCCGACAATCTATCATTTACCTTAACCTTCGCACTCGGGATTGAATAAAGGTTTGAGAACCAACTTAGCATTCCATCACCCAATCCAATGTGTTGTAGGGTGGCCTTGAGAAAAATCCAATCCACTCTATCGAATGCTTTTTCTGCATCAGCTGAAAACAATATTAAGGGTTTCTGTCGACTCTGTGCAATGTAGATCGCGGTAATTACTCTCTGCGTGTTTTCCCTCCCCTCCCTACCGGCAGTGAATCCCACTTGATCTGGATGTATTAATGCGGGGATATACTCTTCTAGTCTACTTGCTAGAATCTTAGAAAAAATTTTTAAATCCACATTCAGTAGTACAATTGGCCGGTAGCTGGAACATTGAGAGGGATCCTTTCCCTCCTTTGGGATTACTGCTATATGTGCCGTCAATATCTCACTGGGTAACATCTGTCCCTCCCGTAGTGAATTAAAAGCCGCTATAAATCTTGAAACCAGTTTCTTGACGAAGTGTTTATAATACGCCAGAGTGTACCCATCTGGGCCCGGTGCTTTCCCTGCTTTTAGAAGGTTTACTGCTCTCTTAAATTCTTCTATTGAAATTGGAACATCTAGATCTCGTGCTATCTCCTCCGTCAGCTTTGGCATTTCGAAGTTACATAGGTAATCCCTTATCCTCTCCCATTTACTTTTACACCTCTGTGGGGAATGGTGGTCATCCAATTGATAAAGACCCTCATAGTACTCCTTAAAAATCTGTGCCATGTCCTGCGAGGAGTTAACCATCTCACCCCTCTGTGTCTTAATACCCGACAAATGCTTCTGTGTTGTAGCATCTTTAAGGGCCTTAGCCAACATCCTACTCGGTTTATTCCCAAATTCATATAGCGTCCGCCTTCCCCGTTTCAATTTCACTTTAGCCTGTTCAATAAGTAGAGAGTTCAGCTCATCCCGAAAACCGCTTAATTTCTCCTCTAGTTGTTGTGTCTGAGATTTTTTATGTTTTAGCTCTACTTCCCGAATTTTTTTAAATAAGATCTCAATCTGTTCGTTGAGCTTTTTTTTCCTATGCGCCCCTAAAGATATCAAAACTCCTCTCGGCACACATTTATGTGTTTCCCAAATACAAAGTGGGGTAACTTCGTCTGTTTCATTTGTCAAAAAGAAAAGGTCCAATTCCTGACTTAGTTTTTGTTCATACTCTTTATCCTTTAACAAAGTCTCATTGATCTTCCAATGCCACTCACGGCGTTCTTCCTCCCCTAAATCTAGTGTACAATTTGTCGGGGCGTGGTCCGATAAGGTAAATGAACCTATATCAGCACTCACCATAGATGTTATTGCTATCTGTGATATCAAAATATAGTCAATGCGAGTGTATGACTTATGTTTTGCCGAAAAAAAATGTATAATCTCTATCTTGTACATGAAGCGACCTCCAGGTATTTATCACCTGCAAGTTGCTTAATAATTTTTTGACTCTTCGTAATTTTGTCAGTGAGAGGTGTGAAGCTCCCCTAGAGGCATCCAAGAGGGGATCCAGTGTCAAGTTTAAATCTCCTCCTATCGCCAGAATACCTTCCTTATACTGATGTATCATTTGCAGACAAGTTTCTAAGTAACCAACCTGGTCTTCATTCGGGAGGTATAAGTTCACTAGTGTAACCTTCTGCGATCCAATTAATCCCTTTACAATTAAGAGACGGCCCTCCTCATCTGTGATTACTTTCATCTCCTTCCATGGGATCTGTTTCGAAATGATGATAGATACGCCATTGGATTTAGCGCTCAAGGATGTACTGTGATAAGCCACGGGAAATTTATGATTTACGAGTTTTGGTATTCTATCCCTTCTAAAGTGTGTCTCCTGGAAAAATGCGATCTGCGTCTTTAACCTTCCCACTTCCGCAAGCAGCCTAATCCGTTTCTCCGGAATATTCAGTCCCTTAACGTTATATGAGGTGAATTTTATTCTAGTCATGTCTTTACGATCGCCTGGGAACTACGAGGAGGGGGGATCCCAAACAGAACAAAAAAAAAAAATTTAAACCCTAAAACGCCTCTGACTTTCCTCCACTCGGAGGAGAGACGTTTATTGATGGGGGATGTCCTAGAGCACACAGAGTTTGAGCGTAGATATATCAGCAGCAGCGCGCCCAATAAAAATAACTGAGAAAGGTTTCCACAGTATTTATAGTTAGCAATCACCAGTTTACCACCATATGTCCCTCCACTTTTACAGCAAAAGAAAAAGAAAGCAATCTACTACAGTTGTATTTACATTTCCATACTTGTTTAGCAGTCAAGATCATAATACATAGTTTACCCCCTCCTCCCTCCAGCCCCCCCAGTCCATCCTCCATCATCAACCCACTTCCTTTCTACCATCTACTCTTGATAAATTACACCGTGCATCTCATTCTTCCTTCCCATATCCCCCAACCCAATCCCCTCCCCTGTGATCCCCATTCAGCCCCCCTAAAGCCACCACCCAACCTCACCACCCCCAAATCCCATAAAGAAAAAAAAAAAAATTATATGTGTCCTACCCCTTTTATGACCTTATCCTGCCCTAATATAAGCACCAGACTAAAATATATATATTTACCCCACATAAATTGTGTATGATTATCACCGTGCCAAAAAAAAAAAAAATATAAAAAAATATAGTGTCTTACCCCTTTTTATTTATTTATGACCTTTCTGTCCACCCTATTTCAAGAATAACATTACAACATTTAAATTTGATTGTCACCGTGCCAATCCAAAAAAAAAAATAGCAGAGGTATCTCATATTGACAACAATTTAGGTCCTATTGTCACTTATCAGGGTTTTCCTCCCATCTTCACCTCAGTATAAACAAAATCTTGAGGGAGAATCCCCTAAAAAATAAGAAAAAGGATGACTGGGGGTGTATGGGAAGGGGAGTATAAAGAAAAGTGGAGAAGGAAATCAAATGATACTCCATACATTCTTTAAGAAAAATTCTGAAGAAAAATGGGGAAACAACAAGAAAAAAGGAAAAAAGAAGATCCATTTTGAGGACTAAAGTCCAGTTATTCTGCTTCCTTCTCCCAATTCCTTCTCTTCTGCCATTTCTTCTGTTGGTTATACCCCCCCCATAGTCTTGATTGAGATGTCAATCCAGTCAGGAACCTCCACTACTTCCGAACCCAGAAACTTGAATAAATCTGGTAATTGTTCTGGTGCAGACAAAATAAAGGAACGTTCATCCTTTTTTATAATTAATGCTAATGGGTACCCCCATCTATAGGTTGCCCCATTTGCCCGTATTTGGTCCAGAAGTGGCCTCATTAGCCGTCTCCTTATCTTCGTCTGCCGGCTAAGGTCTGGAAACACCTGAACCTCCTGACCTGCAAATTCCAATGCACCTTTCTGCCACACTGCTCTCATTATATCTTCCTTTACTTTGTAAAAGTGAACTCGACATAACACGTCTCTAGGGGACCCTTGTTCCAGGATGAGCCCTGCCGGACTCCTATGTACACGATCCAACTCAATATGAGTATCTGAGGGGTTCCCCAGATATTTGTTAAAAATATTGATTGCTGTCTTTCTCAAATCAGGTGTTTTTATGGTTTCTGAGATCCCTTTAATGCGCACATTGTTTTTTCTACTTCTGTTCTCAGAATCCTCAGCTTGCAACTGTAAAATTAACAATTTTTGGTGTTGTGATTTTAACTTTCTTTCCAACAAATCAATGCGGGCATCTGCCGAGGACTGCAAAGACTCACAGCTGCATAGTCTTTTATCCATTAGCTCTAGCTTGGCACCTACTTCGCTCATTTCCTCCGTTACAGCCGCCTTTAGGTCGCTCATCAGGACTCGTATGTCCTCTTTGGTCGGTAGTGCCTGTATGAGCTTCCTAATGTCCGATTCACCACCACCAGCCACTGCTATCGTCTCCCCCATATTTAAAGAGCATACCTGAGTCTCTGTGATAGCCCTGGTCCATGGCGTGATTGGGGAGCTTAATTCAACGGCCTCTGTCAGCTCTGTACGGATGTTCCCGGCTGACCTACTTGAGGTGGCTGGGATGGCTGATTCCTCCATGGCCGCTAGCTGTCTCTGGGCAGCTCGCACGGCACACTGGGAGGCAGCACCGGCCTCCACAGACATGGCTGGTTCTTTTTTTGCTGCAAGATACTTAGTGATGAGCGGATGTCTGGGTGCCTCCGTCCCTCCTATACCCTTCTCTCGTCCACGTCCCGGCATGTATTCCTGGCGTCTCTCACACAGCCCACTCACGATCTCCTGCTCGGACGCGCCACTGCGATGCACCGCCCCTCACTCCGTCATGCTCAAGCCACACCCCCCGGCGTCAGCGTCACGCTCCATCCCAACTAGTGTGGCTTTTTGAAGATGATCCAGCTGACTTTTGTGAGCACTATTCAGCCTGTTCCCCACAGGTGATTGCTGAGTGCATTGTGTCTGCTCAGTCTTTTGTGAGACAGGGAGATTTAAAAACACAGTTTGTACAACCTATACTTTCAGCATGGTCTGACATGATGCAAGCAGCTCCAGCCAAACAAACTACCTCTGCCACCAAACACCAGCCTACCCAAATGTATGTTTCCCCATCACCCATGTCAACCGTAGTTGCAGCTCAGTATACGCTGCTGCCAACCAAATACTCATATCCAGTCTCTGCTCCCTGTACCTATCCTGCATTCAACCCACCTGTCTCTTCTCAGCTGCCCACAAACCCACAGGAACCTCCTCCAGCTACTGTTACCTCTTCTCTGCCATATCCCAATCCTCCTTTCCAGTCTGCTGCACCCCTCACCTACAGAGCTTCAGTGGCTAAGCCAAAGAAAAAAACAAAAGTTTTTTCCAACTAAGACGATCCTGCCAGTAACCCAACCTGCCTCCGCACCAGCTAATCCAACCCAGTCTGACATCCCAGTGCCTGCCTTCCAGCCTGATGTCTCGGTGCCTGCCTTCCAGCCTGATGTCTCGGTGCCTGCCTTCCAGCCTGATGTCTCGGTGCCTGCCTTCCAGCCTGATG
This sequence comes from Lithobates clamitans, assembly GCA_037952925.1. Lineage (NCBI taxonomy): Eukaryota > Metazoa > Chordata > Amphibia > Anura > Ranidae > Lithobates > Lithobates clamitans. Next base: position 511,915 of record JBBGZY010000355.1, on the reverse strand, counting down.
TCTCGGTGCCTGCCTTCTAACCTGATGTACCTGCCTTCCAGTCTGAGGTGCCTACCTTCCAGTCAGATGTGTCCGCCTTCCAGCCTGATGTATCGGTGTCTGCCTTCCAGCCTGATGTATCGGTGCCTGCCTTCCAGCCTGATGTCTCGGTGCCTGCCTTCCAGCCTGACGTCTCGGTGCCTGCCTTCCAGCCTGACGTCTTGGTGCCTGCCTTCCAGCCTGACGTCTTGGTGCCTGCCTTCCAGCCTGATGTCTCGGTGCCTGCCTACCAGCCTGACGTCTCGGTGCCTGCCTACCAGCCTGACGTCTCAACGCCTGCCTTCCAGCCTGACATCTCAGTGCCTGCCTTCCAGCCTGACGTCTTGATTCCTGCTGCCGAGCTTGAAGTGCCCATGCCTGCCGTTGAGCTTGAAGTGCCCATGCCTGCCGCTGAGCTTGAAGTGCCCATGCCTGCCGCTGAGCTTGAAGAGCCCATGCCTGCCGCTGAGCTTGAAGTGCCCATGCCTGCCGCCCAGCTTGAAGTTCCCATGCCTGCCGCCCAGCTTGAAGTGCCCATGCCTGCCGTCCAGCCTGAAGTGCCCATGCCTGCCGCCCAGCCTGAAGTGCCCCCCTCTGCCGCCCAGCCTGAAGTGCCCCCGTCTGCCGCCCAGCCTGAAGTGCCACCATCTGCCGCCCAGCCTGAAGTGCCACCGTCTGCCGCCCAGCCTGAAGTGCCACCGTCTGCCGCCCAGCCTGAAGTGCTCCTGTGCGCCGCCCAGCCTGAAGTGCTCCTGTCCGCCGCCCAGCCTGAGGTGCCAGTGTCTGCTACTCAGCCTGTTGTATCAATGTCTGTGCCCGCTGTCCAGTTTGAAGTTCCAGTACCTGCTATTCAGTCCACTGCACCTGCTGTTCTGCCTGATGTGCCAGCACCTGTGCCCACTGTCCAGTCTGAAGTTCCAGTACCAGCTGCCCAGTTTGAAGTTCCAGTACCTGCTATCCAGTCTGATGTACCTGCTGTTCAGCCTGTTGTGCCAGTACCTGCTGTTCTGCCTGATGTGCCAGCACCTGTGCCCACTGTCCAGTCTGAAGTTCCAGTACCAGCTGCCCGGTTTGAAGTTCCAGTACCTGCTATCCAGTTCGATGTACCTGCTGTTTAGCCTGTTGTGCCAGTACCTGCTGTTCTGCCTGATGTGCCAGCACCTGTGCCCACTGTCCAGTCTGAAGTTCCAGTACCAGCTGCCCGGTTTGAAGTTTCAGTACCTGCTATCCAGTCCGATGTGCCTGCTGTTCAGCCTGTTGTGCCAGTACCTGCTGTTCTGCCTGATGTGCCAGCACCTGTGCCCACTGTCCAGTCTGAAGTTCCAGTACCTGCTATCCAGTCCGATGTACCTGCTGTTCAGCCTGTTGTGCCAGTACCTGCTGTTCTGCCTGATGTGCCAGTGTCTGTGCTTGCTGCCCAGTCTGGAGTTCCAGTACCGACTATCCAGTCCGATGCACCTGCTGTTCTGCCTGTTGTGCCAGCACCTGCTGTTCTGCTTGATGTGCCAGTGTCTGTGCTTGCTGCCCAGTCTGAAGTTCCATTACCGGCTACCCGGTTTGAAGTTCCACCAGCGGATGGATACTGGCAGTATGGAGCAGGTATTCCCCTCTGCAGACAGGTGTCACCTGACGCTAATTAGCAGAGCTGCAGTATAAATACCCAGCAATTGTACACTTATGTTGCCCTGGTATTGTCCTTGAGCCCTGATCTGCATCCTGTTACCCTGAACCTGTAGCCTGAAGCCTGATACCTGGAACCTGCTGATCCTGTTTCCTGTCCATTACCTGAACCCTGAACCCTGGACTCTGGACTCTGAGCCTTGTACCTGACCCATCCCTCCTGTTATCCATCCATACTCTCTTGTCCTGTTTATCTCCCTTCCCAGCTACTGATTCCCTGTTTATGACCCCGGCCTGGCTTGACTACGATTCTGGTACGATTCTGGTGTGTTCACATATGCATTTTCCTTAAATAAACTTACTTTCACCTATTTATGTCTGGTTCACTCTGTCGCAGTCACACAGTTCTGGTCACATTTGGTTTATGACAGGTATATACAATAAATGGGGAATACCAGAATCATAAACGTAGCCAGGCCAGGGTCATCAACGGAGATCAGCAGATGGGGGCAGGGAACAAACAGGACAGGGAGAGGATGGATGGTTTAGGCTGCAGGGCAAAGGTAAAGGTCACAGGAGGGACAGGTTCAGGTACAGGGCACAGGGTTCAGGTACAGGTTTCAAAGATTAAAGAAGGAGATACCATCCAATTAGGTCATATGGGTTGCCGCCATCCCTTGTATAAGGAGAAAAAGAAATAACCCCTCAGAAAATGGTGGGACTTTAAAGGCAACAAAGTAATAAAAACAATTTTATTAGTACAAATATACAAAAATACACATAAGAAAAAGTCTAATGCAATAACATTGAATAAACAATAAAGTAGTAAAATAAGGAATATACTGTTTTTTACGCGTTTCGGGACTGCTCATAGAGTCCCTTCATCAAGGGCAACTTGTAGGAGGAATTTACACTATATAATGAAATATAAATTGGCGTAATTAGAGATCAAATGCATTGTACATATTGCCTGTATCTTAAACCATTCTGTACAGCTTGACATCAAGAAACAGAAAAAAACAAAAAATAAATTATATATTAATTCCTACATCCGTATATTCCTTATTTTACTACTATATTGTTAATTCAATGTTATTGCATTAGACTTTTTCTTATGTGTATTTTTGTATATTTGTACCAATAAAATTGTTTTTATTACTTTGTTGCCAGGTACAGGTTTCAGGTACAGAGGATCGCAGGTACAGGTCAGGGCTCAAGGACAATACCAAGGCAAGTGTGAGAGTGCTTGCCGGGTATTAATACACATCTCCTGCAATCAAGCTCAGGTGACGCCTGATTGCAGGAGATAATGTCGGCTCCACACTGCTGGGAAACACCTGCAGGCAGATGCCAGTACTGCGGCCCAAGGATCAGATAGTGCCACCAGCAGGTGAAACCTTTCCTGACAGTTCCAGACTGCCAGGAGACACCCTCTGGTGGACATCAGTACTGCAAGCCAAAGGTCCGATGGCACCACCAGCAGGTGAAACCTTTCCTGACACCCCCTTTAACAAGGAGACAGTTTTTTACAATTCCTCTATTAAAAAAAAAAGTGTCCCGCGATGTCCATCTATCTTCAATCACGCCGCCGATGGACCCCGAAAAGTAGAAAAAAAAGCTCCGCCTCGATGGGAGACATCCTGCCGACTGCTGTCTTTCCGTGATGACAGCTGTTATATAGGCAAGGGCGGGGCCACCCGGTGATGTAACCTGGTGGTCCCACCCCTTCTGACGTCATGTGATGTCATGTGACATCGGATGGGGCGGGGTCAGTTTTTTTTCTCTATTTTTCGGGTCCATGTGCCGTGATTGAAGATGGATGTACATCGCGGGACACTTTTTTTTTAATAAAGGAATTGTCAAACTCCTGTCTTTTTTTACTTTTTTTACACTTTTTTTGGTGTTCTTTTTTTTTTTTTTTTTTATTTTAGTTGTCATACATATAGAGAAATTAACAATTTCATTAATCCATCAATCGTATGAGTTTCAACGAATCCATTCTAAATCCAATTAACAGCATTACTCCTATCTTAAATACATCTACAGAAAAAACAATAACTAGTTATTTGAGATCGTCTCCATTCTCTCTAGACCTGCTTCTCTTGTATGCCCTGACAACATACTTTACTAAGAAGAAAAACCTCTACATATCTGAAGAGGCAAAAGAAGAAAATAAGAAGCCCCATGAGGGAAAGATTTCCTAAAAACAAAACAAAAAAAAAAACACTGATAGGGGACATGTACCGAGGAAAAGGTGAGTTTAATATACCATCATCCACGAAAGTGAGGTCACCCCCAAGTCCACGCTCTCTTTTTCACATACTCTCAGGAGCAAAGAGGGAACTCCCTTCCTCCGAGAATTTAAATGTATTCCATTGGCCCCAAGTTTCTAAATATGTCTCCTTTTGATTTTGAGCCGATAATAGCAAATCCTCCATCCTATTAACCTCTTCAATTCGTGTGACCCATGTAAGATATGTGGGAGGGTACGTATCTCTCCACTGCCGTACGATACATGATCTAGCTGCGCTAATAAGATGGCGCAAAATTAATTTACTATATGTTTCCCCCGGTATGTTTGAGACATGTAACAAAAATAAGGCTGGGAGGTTATACTCAGTAAATTTCTGTGCTATCCGCCGTATCTCCCTCCAGAAGTACTCCAGTTTTGGGCAGGAACAAAGAACATGGAGTAGAGTCCCTCTTTTCTCCTGACACCTCCAACATTTGTCTGGGATCTCCAGAAAGAATTTATCAAGTAATGAGGGTGTACGGTACCATCTTGTCATTATTTTAAAATTAGTTTCTTGGATTCTTGTGGATATTGAAGATTTCAACGCAAGATTTACTATCTGCCTATGTTGTGCCTGGGTGAACGTTCTGTCTAATGTAATTTCCCACTTCCTTATATATGGAGGGACATAATCCTCTTGGGGGGCAACCAGTAATGCATACATTTGCGAGATTAAATGAGAGCAAGGCCCTGTCCCCTCACATAGTTGTTCTAAGGGTGTCAATGTTCGTTGAAATCTGTCTGGAGGTGGGAGAGTGTTAAGAAAATTTCGCAACTGGGCTGCACATCAGGAATCAAGACAGAAACGATCGTTGGATGAGAATAGTTCAGGTAATGAGGGCCATGTCCCAGTAGCTATTTGTATAAAATGCGAGGCCTGAAAACACTGAGTCTGAAAGTTTCCTGAAGGGTCCCTCCTGTAGTCCCGGAGGGAAACGAGGATTCCCTACAATAGGGTACAGGGGGGAGTTGACAGATGATAATAAAGTGGTGGAACATATTCGGGAGCAAATACACAGGGTAGGGCCCAAGGTTGGGTGCTTTTTATGAGCTGAACTCAGGTCTCCATAGCACCAAACCGCACGACGCAATGGGACCTCACACTGTGATTGCTCGATTTTTGGCCATATTTTAAAGCTTGCATGCCTACACCAGTCTACTAGTCGCACCATATGAGCCGCCTGATAATATTTCTGCACATCGGGTACCGCTACCCCCCCATATTGTTTAGGCATTGTCATTAAACGGCGTTGAATTCTGGGCCTTTTATGGGCCCAAATTAATTCAGTTATCATCTTATTAGTCTGTTTAAAGAATTCTGGGGGTATATGAATGGGTAGAGTTTGAAAAAGATAGGAAAATTTAGGCAATACTGACATTTTTATTATGTTACATCTACCGAACCAAGAGAAAAGGCCTTGATGCCATTTAGAGAGTAAGACTTTCACTCTACTCAGTAGAGGTAGGAAATTCAACTCAAAGGTTTGGTCCAATTTAGGTGGAATCAACGTGCCCAGGTATTTGATGCCCGTATAGGTCCATCTAAACTTAAAATTCATTTTTAAAGCGTTAATTTGAGTCGTAGTCATAGATACACCCATTGCCTCTGACTTGTACATATTAATTTTTAAATTGGACAGTGCACCATATTGGTCCAATTCTCTTAGTAGGTTGGGCATAGATATAACAGGCTTAGTAAGGCAGAATAAAAGATCATCTGCATATGCGGATACTTTATGATGTAAATCTCCAGTTATTAACCCCCTAATATCAGGGTTTTGCCTGACCTTACAAAGAAATGGCTCTAAGGTGATAGCAAAAAGGAGTGGTGATAAAGATAGAAAAAGGTTCAGATAGAACTCCATTTGCTTTTATTTGTGCCTCCGGCCTTGTGTATATGCTCGAGATCCACCCTACCATCCTCTCCCCTACACCCACATATCATAGGACTGAGAACATAAAAGACCAATTGACCCGGTCGAATGCCTTTTCGGCATCCGTTCCCAGGAACACAGCGGATGTTTTAGAATGACCGGCTACGTGGACTAGATTTAGAGTTTTAATGGTATTATCACGGGCCTCCTGCGTTGGAATGAAGCCTACCTGGTCTGGGTGTACTAATGCAGACAAATATGGTTGTATACGTGTGGCTAATATTTTTGTAAATAACTTAAGATCTACATTCAATAATGAAATGGGGAGATAGCTGCTACATATTGATGGTTCCTTATCCTCCTTCGGAATAACGGTGATATGTGCTTTCAGGGTTTCTGGAGTAAATCCTGTCCCGTGTCCCATTGCATTAAATGTTTGTACCATCTGCTTACCCAACTGAGGGAAAAATGTCTGGTAGTATTTATGTGTAAAGCCATCCGGACCCGGAGCTTTCCCTGGTTTGGATGTCTTGATGGCCTCTTGCAATTCCTCTAAGGTAATAGCAACGTCCAACTCTTCTCGAATCTGCTCTGTCAATTGAGAAATACCTGAAGAGGAAATATATTCCTCCATGATATTTTGAGGTTGTGATCTAGTAGGCAAATTATATAAAGATTGGTAATATCTACGAAAGGTCGAGACAATCTGGGAGGGAAGGTGTACTTTTCTACCTTCGGGGTCCACTAAGTGGGGGACATAGGATTGAGTCCTCTGTTCCTGTAAAGCTCTAGCCAGTAAACGGCCGCATTTGTCTCCTGTCTCATAATAATATTTCCGGCATCTCTGAAGTGCTGCTTTAGCTCTATGTTGGAGTAACTCTGTCACTTGTCTACGCAATTTAAGGAGTTCTGTCTCCCTAGTGCACCTCATGTTCTGTTTATGTTGGGACTCTAAAGCAGCATACACACTATCAGTTTTTCTGCTGACTTAGTCCTTCAGATTTACCAAAACCATGTAGTGCAAGGGCCTGCCTGATTGCATACACATTGAAACTCCTAAGGTTTGACCTCATATTATATGGTTTTGGTAAATCTGAAGGACTAACTCAGCAGAAAAACTGATAGTGTGTACGGGGCTTATCATCTGTATATCTGTCAGTAATTGGGTCAATTGGGCCTCCCTTTCCATTTTTATTCTGGACCCATGCTTAATGAGTACCCCTCTTATTACCGTTTTGTGCGCTTCCCAGATTATCCCTGCATCTGTCTCCTCTACAGTATTATATTGAAAATAATACTGCAATTCCTTAATAACATCCTCAACCACCATCTTATCTTCCATCAAACTCTCATTTAATCGCCACTGTCTCCTCTTGTCAGAGGAATACTCATTCATAGTTAATGTCAGTGAGACCGGGGCATGGTCTGACCATGTGATACTCCCTATAGCCACCTCTTTAACCGCCGTTAACATACTCTGTGGAGTGAAAAATAAGTAAATTCTAGAATGTGCTTTATGAGGCACTGAATAGAAGGTGTAGTCTCTTTCGTCAGGGTGATACGCTCTCAACGCATCAGTAAGTTGGTGATTATGCAATATTTGTAAGACCTGTAGCTACCGAGGAGCTTCCCCCTGATGTATCCATCTTCGGGTCTTTTGGTGTTCATATGGGGGGTCTGGGGGCCCCCTTATTGAAGGGGGCTTCCAGATTCTGATAAGCCCCCCGCCCGCAGACCCCCCCAACCACCAGGCAAGGGTTGTGGGGATGAGGCCCTTGTCCCCATCAACATGCGGACAAGGTGCTTTGGGGGGACCCCAAAGCACCCTCCCCATGTTGAGGGCATGTGGCCTGGTACAGTTCAGGAGGGGCGGGGCGCTCTCTCGCCCCCCCTTTTCCTGTGGCCTGTCAGGTTGCATGCTCAGGTAAGGGTCTGGTATGAATTTTGGGGGGACACCCATTTTTTTTATTTTAAATTTTGGCGCAGGGTTCCCCTTAAAACCCATACCAGACCCAAAGGGCCTGGTATGGACTGGAGGGGGGGGGACCCACAGTGTTTTTTTTTTATTTTTTGTTTTTTTTAGTGCATATTGCCGGGAGCTGTGAGTCATTTTAAATGACATGTTTAGAAATGTAATTTTGCTGCAGTACTGTTATAAACATGGGAAAGATGCACTACTTTACAGGCAGACTAAGGGGATCCCCAGGCACGATATTTAAAGGAATATTTCCTTTCAGGTAGTGAAAGAGGTCAGTCCCGGGAGAGTAGGTCTGGGGAGGTAAAAAGAAATGGAGGAAGGTAAAAGGGATAGAGAGAATAGTGGGAGCCCATGGTTCAGTAAGAAGTGCTTGTGGAAGCACACCTGAAAGATGTGGGTGGAGTGCCCTTTTAGAAAGAAGGTTGGGCTGCTTAGGACTCCTGCTGCTGATAGTTGGCACAGAGGTGCCAAGGTGAAGTGCTGGTGGAAACATACCCGGAAAAAGAAATGGGCCTACACAGCTAATGGCTGGAACAGAGGTATCCCATCCATAGTGACGGGTTTATGTGTTCCTCCCTCCAGTTCGAAACAAAGGGGGGGGATATGTGGCAGTGGGATCCTGTGCTACTTGGAAGATTGCTGGTTTACGCTAGATTTTGGAGAGAGAGGCACGCTGATTGCACAGCTGTTTGCTGGGCTATTTAGTTGTGACCAGACTATGGCTCAGGGCTCCACCCAACAGACAGGAGGTCTGTCCATGGGAGTCAGGTGGACTCCCCACCTCGCCCGGAGTTAGAGAGACTGCATGGGGGCAGTTAGAGCATGCATGTCTGCAGGAGGCAGATGTAGTCTGTGATAGCGCAGTAATGAGCTGATCATGAGTAAGCTATGAGAGAGCTTGACTCTAAGGAACCCTTTTAGTCTGAGGAGCAGACCTAAAGCCTAGGCTGGGGGCCTGAAGCAGCCATGTGGCAAGAGCGTAAACCAGGAGGCTGAAATATTCTGATTGTGAAAGTTACAGTAATTGTGGAACCCTTACTACTGGGCTACTGATGGCTTTTGTGAACTTTTCCATTCTTTTAAATAAAAGTGGGTTACTATGCCCTTAAAAATACCATTTTGGCTATTTCCTTCTGCGTCTGACTTTACTTTGGAAGTCCACTTACTTTCTATTGTTTTATGGTTAGAAGGGAGCTCTGTGAGTGTCCAGGTTTTATTTTCCTGAAGTGACCTAAATTCTTCTTCTGCCGCCTTTCTTCATTTATTGGCTTCGCGTTTTGGCAGTTGGTTCAAGTATGCTGTGTGCTTTGACAGTGTATGACAGCTTGCGCGGTGGTATCCCCTTTGTAGTCCGCGTGGATTTTCTGACTTCAGGCAGTTCAGCAGGATCTGGTGGGGAACTTGATTTAGGCATTGTAAGTTCCACCTCTTGTTCTGACTCCTGCACAGGTTCGCTGTTTTTGACACTTTTTTCTGGTTTGCTTGGTATATTCACTTCACAGCTTTCTGGGATCGGTGATTCTGGTTATGGGCTCTCATCAAAATAAACACTATGGCTTATTGTCACTCTGTCAGTCTTTGGGTGTAGGATTCTGTAACCCTTAGTTTGCTCACTGTAGCCTAGTAGAATGCCCTCTATGGTCCTGTTCTCCAGCTTGGATTGCTTTTCACTTGGAATATAGGCATATGCTTTACATCCAAACACTCTAATGTGCCCTATGCTAGGCTTTGATCCATGCCACATTTCGAATGGAGTACTTTAAATGGTTCTTGAGGGTAGTCTGTTCTGTAGGTAGGTTGCATTCATGACTGCTTCTCCCCAGTACTTGTGAGAGTGTGATTTTTATTTTTTATTTATTTATTTCCTTTCTGCTACAGTTTTGTTCAGGAGAGTATGGTGCCGTTATCTGGTGTACTATTCCTTGTCTCTTCAGCTATGAGGTCACTTTTTTGCTTCTGTATTCTCCCCCATTGTCAGTGTGTATTACTCCTGGTTTCCATTGGAATTTGTTGCTAGACATGACAACAAACTCTTGAAGTTTCTCTGATTTTTCATTCTTGTGTTTCATCAGATAAGTAGTTTACCTGGAATACTGGAATAATCATCAACGAAAGTCAGTAGATATCTGTTCCCACCTGGTGTGGGAGTTTTCATTGGACCGCATGCATCACTGTGTAAGAGCTGCATGGGGTGGGTAGTTCTTCTTTGAGATGCCTGTGGAAGAGGAGCACTTGTGGCTTTTGCTTTAATGCAGCACTTGCATTTCATGAGCACTTTGCAAGGCATTATTGTCAAATCTTCTGATAAACCTCTTTTTATAATGTCCTGTATAGCTTCTGGACTTTCTGTGCCCCAGCCGCCTGTACCATACAGTAAGCGAATAGATTTGTTTGTCATTAGAGACTACATTGGTTTTCTGGTCTGTGGTGATGAGCCTGTATAGGTGATCATCCAATTTTCCTTTTGGGAGGAATTGCTTATTATTGTGAATTGTGCATGCATCACCCTGGAACTTAACTGTGAGACTGTTGTTTGCTAGACTTTTCACTGATTGAAGGCTGCCTCCTAGTTCTGGATTAGGGATGAGCTTCGAGTTCGAGTCGAACCCATATTCGACTCGAACATGGCATGTTCGGCCGTTCGGCGAATTTCGAACGTTATGGGCCGTTCGCGCCAAATTCGAGTGGCGCGTCACGGCCCATAATTTACTGCGGCATCGCAGTGCATTGCTGGCTGATGATTGGCCAAGCATGCACTATGACCCAACCAATGGTGAAATCAAATAGCAGCGCTAAATCAATTGAACTAAATACCAGTGAAAATGTAAATATTAATTTACACTAGAATGCATCAACATAGTGTGAACCGTGTCCAAGAAACAAAGTCCATTAAGTGAATAAAGGATCTCTATAAAAAAATGTGCTGAAAAAGACTTTTGAATCAAAAAAAATTATATAAAAAAGTCCAACAATAAGTGATAAGTAGAACGTAATATCATTAGTGATAATCCATAGTGTGATACAGTGCAGATCTTCGATAAATCAATCTTTCATCACACCTCTGTGACTTGTGATTCCACTCCCCTTAGGCGAATAAACTCACCAGCTCCTCTTGCCTCACACTCTCGTGCTCGGCTTTAAGGCTTTATCCCACACAGAAGGGGGCAAACTGATGACCTCCAATGACCTCCAATGATTCACCGTTTATATATCCAGAGTATTTCAATTAAGTGCTCTCTTCATACGTAAGCTACCCAGCTTTCCTTATTCTTTAACATCCAGAAATGCACTATACTAGTGTTTCATCCTGTCCCCATGTGTCTGTGATCTTTCAGTCTTCTCACTTCCTGTTTTCCTGAAAAACAGGAAGTGAGAAGACTGAAAGATCACAGACAGGAAGTGAGAAGACTAAAAGATCACAGACACATGGGGACAGGATGAAACACTAGTATAGTGCATTTCTGGATGTTAAAGAATGAGGAAAGCTGGGTAGCTTACGTATGAAGAGAGCACTTAATTGAAATACTCTGGATATATAACGGTGAATTATTGTAGGTCATCAGTTTGCCCCCTTCTGTGTGGGATAAAGCCTTAAAGCCGAGCACGAGAGTGTGAGGCAAGAGGAGCTGGTGAGTTTATTCGCCTAAGGGGAGTGGAATCACAAGTCACAGAGGTGTGGTGGAAGATTGATTTATCGAAGATCTGCACTGTATCATGCTATGGATTATCACTAATGATATTACTTTCTACTTATCACTTATTGTTGGACTTTTTTATATAATTTTTTTTGATTCAAAAGTCTTTTTCAGCACATTTTTTTTATAGAGATCCTTTATTCACTTAATGGACTTTGTTTCTTGGACATGGTTCACACTGTGTTGATGCATTCTAGTGTAAATTAATATTTACTTTTTCACTGGTATTTAGGTCAATTGATTTAGCGCTGCTATTTGATTTCACCATTGGTCGGGGGTAGTTAACAGTGAATCATTTTATTGTTTTGCACATATCTAAACACATTGTAAGCGGCTGCTCAATTTGAGGCTTTGTTTCCATTAGCGCAGCGTTTGGCACATAGGAGGGGGCGGATTTTTCTATACACCATAGTACTGTTGTTATGCAATATGACCCGCATGCTGGGCCACTCACAGCGCGGTCTGTACAGAGAGCCGTATGTGTGTGTGCCTATATGTATATATATGTGTGTGTGTGTGTGTACATACATACATACATACGGGACGGAAAGTATTCAGACCACCTTAAATTTTTCACTCTTTGTTATATTGCAGCCATTTGCTAAAATCATTTAAGTTCATTTTTTTCCTCATTAATGTACACACAGCACCCCATATTGACAGAAAACACAGAATTGTTGACATTTTTGCAGATTTATTAAAAAAGAAAAACTGAAATATCACATGGTTCTAAGTATTCAGACCTTTTGCTCAGTATTTAGTATAAGCACCCTTTTGATCTAATACAGCCTTGTGTCTTTCTGGGAAAGATGCAACAAGTTTTTCACACCCGGATTTGGGGATCCTCTGCCATTCCTCCGTGCAGATCCTCTCCAGTTCTGTCAGGTTGGATGGTAAACGTTGGTGGACAGCCATTTTTAGGTCTCTCCAGAGATGCTCAATTGGGTTTAAATCAGGGCTCTGGCTGGGCCATTCAAGAACAATCACAGAGTTGTTGAGAAGCCACTCCTTTGTTATTTTAGCTGTGGGCTTAAAGTTATTGTCTTGTTGGAAGGTAAACCTTCGGCCCAGTCTGAGGTCCTGAGCACTCTGGAGAAGGTTTTCATGCAGGATATCCCTGTACTTGGCCGCATTGATCTTTCCCTCGATTGCAACCAGTCATCCTAAAATGCTATCACGGTGTCCGTGGTGAAGACACGGCGATTCCCACCACTTACCCTGATCCCCCCTCAACCTTCCCTGAGCCGCCACCATTCACTGGAAGCTGGAAATTGGCGTTACAATCATCGGCGGTAATGCTTCGGTCCGTCACCTTTGGCAAGCCTCTGCAACTCCTGAAGCCCCTTACCTCTGGGCTACAAACCGCTCTAACCATCCCAGGATGAAACCACCTTCACTCCTTATCCTGTACCTGGCTTCCCTTGCAGCTGCTATGATGATGGAATACGGACACTAAGACTAGATGTCTGAGGCTGTGACTAACTGCACACAAGAAAAAACGGTGAGCTGTATCTTATTCCTATTAACTGTAAGGAAGTATTACCAGCATACTCCGTCCTGTATCTGTGCCAAGTCCCCCCAAAGTATACCTGTCCCTAGTCTCTGATCCACACTCATAGTGCTTGTATGATTGTTACGAAACGGACTTTGAATCACAGTATCTATAGCGGCCAATAATCAAGGAATTTTCCACACCTCACAAGCATTCGGTTAATTTTTGAATGTCCTTCATGAACATTTCAACACATCTCTTTATGAAAAGTATCTTTTTCCATTTATATTCATTTAATGATGTTAGAAGGACTTTATCCCCAAATCTGATCCTAGGATCGGTCAAAAGTCTGCTTGTGTGTGTGAGAGGGATATGAAAGGTGTGCTCTAGGTACAGTGGCCACCTGTGTTTCATCTAGACGTTAAGTCTCTTTTTAACAATGTGTTGGAGATGGGTGTAGTTTTTTCTCTATTTATGTATTTGACAAATGTATTTTGGATAATCAATAAATGATATGTAGCATTTCACCAGCCTGTCCTCCTTGAAGAATTTCTTTGGGTCTTTCCCACTTTTTCTATATGCTGATATGTAATATTCAGTGGACAACCACCCCTAGAGGTCTCCAGTAGATCCATTGGATACCTCAGGCTAACGGTGGAATCGGATCCCTACAAATGGGTGAGGCTGACTCTGGCCCAATTTTTAACCCTATTGGATCCGAGCTAACTTTGGATGAGCCCCATGCCCTTTTTCTTTCTTTGTTATCAGTCGTCCTGTCCCTGCAGCTAAAAAACACCCCCACAGCAGGATGCTCCCACCACCATGCTTCACTGTTGGGACTGTATTGGACAGGTGATGAGCAGTGCCTGGTTTTCTCCACACATACCGCGTAGAATTAAGGCCAAAAAGTTCTATCTTGGTCTCATCAGACCAGAGAATCCTGTTTCTCACCATCTTGGAGTCCTTGAGGTGTTTTTTACCAAACTCCATGTCGGCTTTCATGTGTCTTGCACTGAGGAGAGGCTTTCGTCGGGCCACTCTGCCATAAAGCCCCAACTGGTGGGGGGCTGCAGTGATGGTTGACTTTCTACAACTTTCTCCCATCTCCCGACTCCATCCCTGGAGCTCAGCCACAGTAATATTTTGGTTCTTCTTTACCTCTCACGCCAAGGCTCTTCTCCCCCAATAGCTCAGTTTGGCCTGATGGCCAGCTCTAGGAAGGGTTCTGGTCGTCCCAAATGTCTTCCATTTAAGAATTATGGAGGCCACTGTGCTCTTAGGAACCTTAAGTGCAGCAGAAATTTTTTGCAACCTTGGCCAAATCTGTGCCTTGCCACAATTCTGTCTCTGAGCTCTTCGGGCAGTTCCTTTTGACCTCATGATTCTCATTTACTCTGACATGCACTGTGAGCTGTAAGGTCTTACATAGACAGGTGTGTGGCTTTCCTAATCAAGTCCAATCAGTATAATCAAACACAGCTGGACTCAAATGAAGGTGTAGAACCATCTCAAGGATGATCAGAAGAAATGGACAGCTTCTGAGTTAAATATGAGTGTCACCGCAAAGGGTCTGAATACTTAGGACCATGTGATATTTCCGTTTTTACTTTTTAATAAATCTGCAAAAATGTTAACAATTCTGTGTTTTTCTGTCAATATGGGGTGCTGTGTGTACATTACGGAGGAAAAAAAATGAACTTAAATGATTTTAGCAAATGGCTGCAATATAACAAAGAGTGAAAAATTTAAGGGGGTCTGAATATTTTCGTCCTGTCCGTTCTTCAGCAGGTAGCTGTAAACACTGTAAAAACACCTGCCTGCAGGAAGAGAATAACAGGAACAGATCTAGCTAAACTGAATATTTATATTTATATTCGGAAAGTATACATACATACATACATACATGCAGGACGGAAATATTCAGACCCCCTTAAATTTTTCACTCTGTTATATTGCAGCCATTTGCTAAAATCATTTTTTTCCTCATTGATGTACACACAGCACCCCATATTGACAGAAAAACACAGAATTGTTAACATTTTTGCAGATTTATTAAAAAAGAAAAACTGAAATATCACATGGTCTTAAGTATTCAGACCCTTTGCTGTGTGACTCATATATTTAACTCAGATGCTGTCCATTTCTTCTGATCATCCTTGAGATGGTTCTACACCTTCATTTGAGTCCAGCTGTGTTTGATTATACTGATTGGACTTGATTAGGAAAGCCACACACCTGTCTATATTAGACCTTACAGCTCACAGTGCATGTCAGAGCAAATGAGTATCATGAGGTCAAAGTAACTGCCTGAAGAAGAGACAGAATTGTGGCAAGGCACAGATCTGGCCAAGGTTACAAAAACATGTCTGCTGCACTTAAGGTTCCTAAGAGCACAGTGGCCTTCATAATTCTTAAATGGAAAAAGTTTGGGACGACCAGAACCCTTCCTAGTGCTGGCCGTCCGGCCAAACTGAGCTAACTGGGGAGAAAAGCCTTGGTGAGAGAGGTAAAGAAGAACCCTAAGATCACTGTGGCTGAGCTCCAGAGATGCAGTCTGGAGATGGGAGAAAGTTGTAGGAAATCAACCATCACTGCAGCCCTCCACCAGTTGGGGCTTTATGGCAGAGTGGCCCGACGGAAGCCTCTTCTCAGTGCAAGACACATGAAAGCCAGCATGGAGTTTGCTAAAAAACACCTGAAGGGCTCCAAGATGGTGAGAAATACGATTCTTTGTTCTGATGAGACCAAGATAGAACTCTCTGGCCTTAATTCTAAGCGGTATGTGTGGAGAAAACCAGGCACTGCTCATCACCTGTCCAACAGTGAAGCATGGTGGTGGCAGCATCATGCTGTGGGGGTGTTTTTCAGCTGCAGGGACAGGACGACTGGTTGCAATGGAGGGAAAGATGAATGCGGCCAAGTACTGGGATATCCTGGACGAAAACCTTCTCCAGAGTGCTCAGGACCTCAGACTGGGTCGAAGGTTTACCTTCCAACAAGACAATGACCCTAAGCACACAGCTAAAATAACGAAGGAGTGGCTTCACAACAACTCCGTGACTGTTCTTGAATGGCCCAGCCAGAGCCCTGACTTAAACCCAATTGAGCATCTCTGGAGAGACCTAAAAATGGCTGTTCACCAACGTTTACCATCCAACCTGACAGAACTGGAAAGGATCTGCACAGAGGAATGGCAGAGGATCCCTAAATCCAAGTGTAAAAAACTTGTTGCATCTTTTCCAAAAAGACTCATGGCTGTATTAGATCAAAAAGGTGCTTCTACTAAATACTGAGCAAAGGGTCTGAATACTTAGGACCATGTGATATTTCAATTTTTCTTTTTTAATCTGCAAAAATGTCAACAATTCTGTGTTTTTCTGTCCAATATGGGGGGCTGTGTGTACATTAATGAGGGAAAAAAAAGAACTTAACTGATTTTAGCAAATGGCTGCAATATAACAAATAGTAAAAAATTTAAGGGGGTCTGAATACTTTCCGTCCCCCCTGTGTGTGTGTATGTGTATATATATACATATATATATATATATATATATATATAATATATATATATGTGTGTGTGTGTGTGTGTGTGTGTGTGCGTGTGGTGCATGTATGTGTGTGTGCATGTATGTGTGTGTGTATATATATATATATATATATATATATATATATATATATATATATATATATATATTAATCTCCCAGCTTTGTGCAGCTACATCTCACTGCAGGCCATTAGTATGTCCAACAAGGAGAGGCAGACAGTCACAAGCCAATAAAAGAAGGTAAGCAGGCTCTGTGTCTAGAGGCAACAGTGCTGGTCATGGAGACGGTGCAACCTCATCAGCACGTGGCCGTGGGACACGCTTGTCCTTTTTTTTTTTTTTGGCAGCTGGCCGTGTTGAGCCGCAACATGAGGAAGACTTTTTAGAGTGGATGACCAAGCCGTCCTCCTCATCCTCTCTCACTCAGGCTCAGGGTACTTTGGCAAAGCAGCTGCCAACGCGGCCTCTTCCCTCCGCTCAATGGCATCAGTCACTCCTTCCCTAGCCCCACCATGTCCTCCTGAGGAGTCCCCCGAACTGTTCGACCACAGTGTTGGGTACATGCTCCAGGAGGATTCCCAGTGTTTTGAAGGCTCCGAGGATGGTATCCATCTAGAGGAAGGCAGTAACGTGAGCCCAGAGAGAGGGGGTGCCCAAGAAGGACATCAATCTGGCAGTCATGTTCCCCCAGCTGCAGCATACTGCCAGCTTTGCTCCAGTGATGAGGAGGGAGGTGATGATGAGGTCACGGACTCCACGTGGGTGCCTGAGAGGAGGAGGAGGCGCCACATCTCATCTCTAACGAGGCAGGATGCCCTCCAGGGGCCAGCTTAAGGGCAGCACACCGACTGCATCACACCGCAGAGCTCTGCATGTGCAGGGCGCTGCTGTCTCTGCGCGTTATTCCAAAAGTTTTGTGGTGTGGGCCTTTTTTGAGACGAGTGCATCAGATCCCACCTCTGCTATTTTCAACAAATGTCTCAAGCGTATCTCACGTGGCCAAAACATCACCCGCTTGGGCACCACATGCTTGACCAGATATATGTCGATCTGCCATGCAGTTCGTTGGCAAGCGTACCTAAAAGACCCACACCAAAGAACAAAGCGGACCTCTCCTTGCTCCTCATCAGTTGGCATCTCCAACCCCACTATACCTTCAGTCCTCTCTGAAACCTGCACTGAGAGGAATGAAGGTGTAGAATTAGGTGTGTCACAGCCAAGTACTTGCGGGCAATCTTCTATCGGTACACCGACATCAGATTGTACCAGGCAAATTTCCCTGCCCCAGCTGCTGCACCGCCGAAAGAAGTTCTCTCCCAGCCATCCACATGCCCAGCGGTTAAATGCTAGCTTGGCTAAATTGCTAGCACTTCAACTGCTGCCTTTTTAGTTGGTAGGCTCTGCCCCCTTCCGTGAGTTTGTGGAATGTGCGGTTCCTCAGTGGAAAGTTCCCAAACGCCACTTTTTCTCACGGAAGGTGATTCCGACTCTCTACCAGCACGTGGAAGGCAATGTCTTGGCCTCGCTGGACAGGGCGGTCAGGGGTAAGGTGCATATTACCGCTGACTCATGGTCCAGTAGGCATGGATAGGGATGTTGGTATAAACAAAAGGTAAAAGCTGCGCTCAAAGTGAAAAGTGATAAAAAATATATAGTGAAATCAAAGCAGCCTGCACCGAGATCTAGTCTCCAAATCCCATCAAAGATAATAATGCAAAAGAGGTGCGGCGCTATAACATAAAAATGAATTAAAATGAATTGAAAATGAAATAACCGTATAATAAATGATAATAACCATACAAAATGGGTATAAACACTGACATACACTATTATCCCAGAAATAATAATAAATGAATAATATACATATACGTGGATGAATAAATAAATGAATGAATAAAGTCCAAAACCAAAAGGGAAGTCCGTGATAAAATAGGAAAAAAGTGCCAGAAAGTGCCACAAAAAAAGATGAGGATGCAGTAGGGGAATTCTTCTATGGTTCCTCACACCCAAGGTGAAATTTCAAATGTGCTTACCAGATCCAAATGACTGCTATTACAGCAGTCAAAAACGGCACAGGGAAAATTTGGGGCTCCCCACAACCTCAGCATCAGGTACCAGTAAGCGACAGATGATATCTCAAGATTCAAAAACAAAAGGGACAATCCATAGCGTGATACAGTCTGCACAATCGATTTTCTGGCACTTTCTGGCACTTTTTTCCTATTTTATCACGGACTTCCCTTTTGGTTTTGGACTTTATTCATTCATTTATTTATTTATTTATTCATCCACGTATATGTATATTATTCATTTATTATTATTTCTGGGATAATAGTGTATGTCAGTGTTTATACCCATTTTGTATGGTTATTATCATTTATTATACGGTTATTTCATTTTCAATTCATTTTAATTCATTTTTATGTTATAGCGCCGCACCTCTTTTGCATTATTATCTTTGATGGGATTTGGAGACTAGATCTCGGTGCAGGCTGCTTTGATTTCACTATATATTTTTTATCACTTTTCACTTTGAGCGCAGCTTTTACCTTTTGTTTATACCATCACTTCTAGTTAGTTTTACTTTAAAGTTGCCGCTAAAGGGTCTTTATGGATATCTTTGATTTTAGAGCCCAACATACTATCAATACGGAAGGGGTCTTCAATGGTGAGGTTGAACAGGCCGATGAGGTAGGTGGCCTGTTCCTCAGATTGAAGAACCTTCTCACATCAGAGTTGCACACCAGTTGGGATGTAGCTTATCTTGAGCAATACATCTCTCAGAAAATGGTACCTCGCAGCCTCAGATGGGAGGTCAACCCACAGAAAGGTGAAATAGACTTGGAGGGTTGGTTTATCTATTTTAATGATACTGGTGTTCAATTTCTTGTTTTCCTACTGGGTAAAAAACGAGACAAGCTAAAAATCTTGAACGATGAAGTTTCTCTGGTCAAGGACAAACTGTTGCCGTTTAAAGATCAGGAAATTTATAAATTAAAATCTGATCAACTGCGACAGTTTATTGAAAAGGAAGATTCTGACCAGAGGAATAAAAAGAAGAAAAAATATAATCGCGATTTAGCAGACTACTCCAATAAAGTAGTTTTTAAATGGCAAATTTCTACGGAGGAATCTATTGAGAATGAGATGATGGATACTCAGCATCAACTCCCATCTCTTTTTCCTCCGGCTCACCCCCCCGATAGAGTGACACTTCCTCCATCTCAAAATAATGTGAGGACTGACAATCCTTTGACTCAAACTAATAATAGAGGCCAACCTAGTGTTAGGCCTAAAACCTTTAAGGGTAAGGAAAAACGTACCCAACAAGGTAGTTCCATGCATGGAGCCTTACAAGGCCCACTCCCGAGAGAAAACTATAGAGGAAATTATGCCTCTAAACCTGTAAATAGGAATTCTCAGCACCTAAGGGAGAGGGAATATAGGCATATTCCTAGAGGCTACCCCCAGAGATCCAAGGATTATGAGAGGGACCCTAGAGACTATGCACCTATGTCACATGTCCACACCCCTAGGAGGGGGGATATTCCTTTGTCTAACAGGTTTACCCCCCTTTCCCATCATCAGGATAATTTTGAGGGAGACGAACATGCGATTGTCAGACATCCTAACCATTATGATGATTATTGTAACCATGGGAGGAATAACTATCAGAATTCCCCTCGGGATTTTTTAGGAGAGGGTCAAAGCCATCAACGTTTTTTTCCCAGGAACAACAACAGAGGAAAAAGAGGATACGAGGAAAGAGAGGCCTTAGAGGGGGGAGGAGGATCAGGGCCAAAGAAAAGAAGACAATAAATGTTAGCGGTGTATTTAATTTAAGTACTGTCCAACTTTCCGCAGGCGAACAAAAAGTTTTGAGCCAGGGCCTGAAATTTGCCCCCCCTCACAGATTGAACAAATTCGAAACGTTTATTGATGTGCATAGGTTTATAAGAAAACTGAACATCAAGAGACATTTCGCTTTGAATCCGATTATTAACCAAGGTTCATCCTTCGTTAATAGACCTTCCATTGTCACTAATGGTGTAACCAACCCTCATTCCAACTCATCTAATCAGGCTAATGAGGCTTCTATTAGACATACTAACTTATCTAATGCCTCATTATTCAATCCCCCAGGTCCTATTGCTCCTTCCATACAGGTTTTCAAAGAAATGGTAATTAAGGATTTGATAGCACTTAACTGCCCCCGCAATCAACAAGGGGATTTTCATCACCATCTATCTAAAATTTGTGAACGAAATGACATTGTCATACGTTCAGCGGACAAAGGGGGAGGTGTTGTCATTCTCAACAAAACTCATTATTTAGATGAAATGAACAGGCTCCTTTCTGACCGGGATACCTATTTACCTTTGGCTGCTAACCCTACAACTAAATTTAAAAGGGAACTTCAGACACTGGTAGATGAAGGTTTTGAAGGAGGTATTCTAAATAAAAAAGAAAGGGCATATCTGGTCCCCTCTGCTCCAAGGGTTCCGGTTATGTATTTTCTACCTAAAATACATAAAAGCCTCTCTAATCCTCCTGGCCGCCTGATTATCAGTGGCATAGATTCGGTCACGGCCAGGATCGGGATGTACGTAGACAATTTCTTACAACCCTTAGTGACAGCTACCCCAGCATATTTGAGAGATACCACCCAGGTTATTAATCTTTTGGAAAACCTTGAGTGGAAGGAGAGCTACATCCTGGCTACGGCGGATGTAGCTTCTCTATATACTAACATCTCCCACCAACATGGGTTTGAGGCAGTAAGCTATTATCTCGACCAAGAACCCTCCTTGCCTCGGTCTCAAAAACAGTTTATTTTGTCACTTTTGAAATTTGCGGCAGGCCATAATTATTTTTGGTTTGGGGGTGTTTTTTATTTGCAGATTTGCGGTGTAGCTATGGGCGCTAGATTTGCGCCCAGCCTGGCCAATTTATTTATGGCCAGGTGGGAGAGTGAGGTGATTGATAACAATCCCCCTGTGCAGTTGCGTTTATGGAAAAGGTACATAGACGATGTCCTGCTGGTGTGGGATGGGGACCAGGCTTCACTTGAGGAATTTTTTATATCACTGAATCAGAACGATAGAGGCATTTCACTCCAGTCTGAAATTAGTGATACGGGAATCCATTTCCTTGACCTTAACATCTTAGTCAGGAATGGACGCCTTATTACTAATACATACTTCAAAGCGACCGATAGAAATGCCTATATCCCGCTTTCCAGCTGTCATCATCCAGCCTGGTTAAGAGCTGTCCCTCGGGGACAATTCCAGCGGATCAGACGTAACTGCACAGAGGTTATGGAGTACTACCAACAAGCTCAGGTACTTAAACAGCGTTTCGTAGAAAAAGGTTACTCCAGGAGTGAGATTGATGCCACCATTTCTCAAGTCGCTAATATGGATAGGGCACTTATGCTACATAGGGAAGTTGATCACAGTCCCGCATGTAACAATAGGTTCAGTTGGTCTATGATCACGGGTTATTCCAACCAGCATTTTTCTGTTAAGAAAATTTTTCGTAAACATTGGAATATACTCAGGAACGATAAGATCTTAGGACCTATCATTCCTGATAGACCTTCAGTGATATATAGGGGTGCACCCTCCTTGCGACACTGTATTGCCAGGAACGTGATAGATCCCACCAAGACTATCTCCTTTTTTCATACTATGAAAGGTTTTTATCCCTGCCGCAAGTGTAATATCTGCCAAATAAATACCCTCACTGGTAGAAAATGTGAGACTTTCCAATCCTCCATCACGAATAAGATATATGACATTCAATCCTTTATCACATGTACTACTAAATATGTCGTCTATCTTATTCAGTGTCCATGTTCTAAACAGTACATCGGTCGAACTAAACGTGAATTACATGTACGGTTATCAGAGCATATTGCCAATATTAAACGGGGTTACCCTAAGCATAATCTGTCTAGGCATTATGCCAAATATCACGACAAGAAACTGAATGGTACCCTTTTTATGGCATTTGACAAAATAAACCCACATTGGAGAGGGACAAACAAAGTCAGATCTATATCTAGGCTTGAAACTAGGTGGATTTTTCAGATGAGATCTTTTGTACCCTTTGGGTTAAATGTGGACTGGGACATTAATTGTTTTATAAATAACTCCTGAATATTTTTTTTAATTTTCTTAATTTTTTAATTTTTTATTTCTAATTTTCAATTTTTAATTTTTTTATTTATTTTAATCTATATTATGGAAATATTAATTTTCATTCTATTGTAATAGAGGCTATGGATTTTTTATCATTATCTCGTATTTAATGCATTAAGTATGTATTTTTTTATCATGTCTGCCGTCTGCTGTACCCCCTCATAGTTTGTTGTCACTATCCGAGACTTTTTTTTTTTATTGTTATCCTTTTTGGCCACAAGATGGCGCTTCCTTTCTCTTAATTAATTTTTTTGACTTTCCTCCGCTTGCTCCTACTCACTAATGGCCGGTATTTAATACAGCTGGGCCGTTTTTCTATGTTAAATTTTTCTTTGCCATTAACTAAGATGGCGCCCGTAGTGTATATAATGCCCACACGTGGTGACGCTCGAGCTTGGCCAATCCCCAGATGACGTCCATTTGTGACAAAACGCGTAGGGAGGAGCCTACGACGTCACCACGTCCGTTCTCGTGTAGGGCTGTGTACGAATTTAGGAGGCGGAGGCAGCAGACGGAGACGCTGACTGTTGTTTGGTTGTACGATTCATGCTGATTACTTCACGGATGCTTTGTAAGTGCAATTCCTTTTAATAAATCGATTGTGCAGACTGTATCACGCTATGGATTGTCCCTTTTGTTTTTGAATCTTGAGATATCATCTGTCGCTTACTGGTACCTGATGCTGAGGTTGTGGGGAGCCCCAAATTTTCCCTGTGCCGTTTTTGACTGCTGTAATAGCAGTCATTTGGATCTGGTAAGCACATTTGAAATTCTACCTTGGGTGTGAGGAACCATAGAAGAATTCCCCTACTGCATCCTCATCTTTTTTGTGGCACTTTCTGGCACTTTTTTCCTATTTTATCACGGACTTCCCTTTTGGTTTTGGACTTTATTCATTCATTTATTTATTTATTTATTCATCCACGTATATGTATATTATTCATTTATTATTATTTCTGGGATAATAGTGTATGTCAGTGTTTATACCCATTTTGTATGGTTATTATCATTTATTATACGGTTATTTCATTTTCAATTCATTTTAATTCATTTTTATGTTATAGCGCCGCACCTCTTTTGCATTATTATGGATCGGGGTGTAGCCTATCTTTCACCGCGCACTGGGTGACTCTTCTGGCAGCTAGAAGGATGCAGGACAGGGTGCAGTAGTGTTGGAGGTTGTTTCGCCACCACGCCTCCAAAATTCTACTAGTGGTGATTCTGCCACACCTCTCTCCTCCACCCCTCCTCTTCTTCTTCCTCCATGGCCTCTTCCTGTGCTGATTTGTCCTTGGAACCAGCAGTGCTCCGTAGGCGTTCAAGGGGCTACGCAAGCAGGCAAAAAGATGCCATGCGGTGCTTGAGCTGGTGTGCTTGGGGGGGACACTGGGGGGGCAGCAGGGGCAGGTTCAGAGGTGGTTGACGCCACGCCAGCTGAAGGCAGGTATGGTGGTTTGCTACAATGGCACCAACCTCCTCTCCACCCTCAGACAGGGACAACTGACCCATGTGCCCTGTTTGGCTCACGTCCTTAACTTGGTGGTGCAGCGGTTCTTGGGCAGGTACCTGGGCTTACAGGATGTCCTGAGGCAGGCCAGGAAAGTCTGTGCATTTCCGCAGGTCATCTAATGCAGTGCTCGGCTGGCTGACCTCCAAAGGGAATTGAACCTGCCCAAGAACCGCCTAATCTGTGTCATACCCACCAGGTGGAACTCAACGTTAGCCATGCTGTAGCGGCTGCAAATGCAGAGGGTCATCAATGAGTACCTCTGCGACTATGGCACCAGGACAGGGTCAGGGGACCTTGGTTTTTTCCCCACACCAGTGGGCTATGATCAGGGATGCATGCACTGTCCTGTCACCATTTGAGGAGGCCACGAGGATGGTGAGTAGTGACAGTGCATGGATCAGTGACACTGTCCCTCTTGTCCACTTGTTGGAGCACACGCTGCATGGAATGGACAGGGCACTTGAGGCAGAACAAGTCAGAAGAGGAGGACTTCCTTACCTCTCAAGGCCCCTTTTATCCAGACAGTGTTCCTGCCAATCACACAGGAAGAGGATGAGGACGAGAAGGAGGATTGTGTCAGCATGGAGGTGGAGCCTGGCACTCAGCAGCAGTCTTCAAGGGATCATTTACAGTCCAAAGAAACCCATGGACTTGTATGTGGCTGGGAGGAGCTGGCTGCGGATCATGTTGTCCTTAGTGACCTAGAGGACTCTGGACCAAATGCCTCAGCAAACCTACGCTGCATGGCCTCCCTGATCCTACAAAGCCTGCGGAAGGATCCTCGTATTCGTGGTATCAAGGGGAGGGATGATTACTGGCTGGCAAACCTCCTTGATCCACGTTACAAGGGTAAGTTTGCGGACCTTTTCTTGCCATCGCAGAGGGAGCAGAGGATGAAACATCTTCAGAAGGCCTTGCAGAAAGGTTTGTGCAACACGTTTCCAGAGCCTGGGAGGTTACAATTTCCTGGTCCTCCTGGACAACGTGTTGCTGAGGCATTGGTCAGTCACAGAAGGAGCGGTGGAGAAGGTGGCTGTCTGACCGATGCGTTCAGACAATTTTTTAGTCCGCAGCTCCAAGGTCTGATTGGTTCCAGCAACCATCGCCAGCGTCTGATTCACTTGGTGCAGGAATACCTAGGGGCAAGATCTGACTTGGACACCTTTCCCACCAAAAATCCTCTGGGTTACTGGGTCTTGAGGACGGATCACTGGCCAGAGCTTGCACAGTATGCAATTGAGCTACTGGCCTGTCCTGCATCCAGCGTTCTTTAGGAACGCACATTCAGTGCTGCTGGAGGCTTTGTAACCGATCACAGGGTGTGCCTGTCCCATGAATCGGTCGATCGGCTGACCTTCATTAAAATAAATCGGTCTTGGATCACCAGGTACCAAGCACCTGATGCTGATTTAACCGTTTTTTTTTTTTTTTTAATGCGAGATCCCTTCAAGACTGCCTATGCTGATGCTGAGTGACTATCCTGTTATGCTGAGTCACAATCCTCTTCCTCCTCAATTTTCATGCTGATAGCTTGTAAGAACATTTTTGGTTCTGGGCACTGCCACCAGTGGCCAAGGCCCAATTTTTCTGCCCCTGTTTAACAGGGGCG
Organism: Lithobates clamitans; assembly: GCA_037952925.1. Taxonomy (NCBI): domain Eukaryota; kingdom Metazoa; phylum Chordata; class Amphibia; order Anura; family Ranidae; genus Lithobates; species Lithobates clamitans. The sequence goes on along the minus strand of JBBGZY010000355.1, from coordinate 486,078 downwards.
TGTAATTACAATTCTTGATCCAATATTTCACAGCAGGGCTCATTCCTGCGCTCCAACTATAGCATCTGTGAGGGGTTGCAGTGTTGTGGCACCAGTGCCCAAGGCCCAATTTTTCTGCCCCTGTTCAACAGGGACATGTAATTACAATTCTTGATCTAATATTTCACAGCAGGGCCCATTCCTGTGCCCACCAAGAGTAACTGTGAGGGCTTACAGTGTTGTAGCAAAACCAACACCTAAGGCCCCAATTTCTGCACAGTATATAGGGCAGGCCCCTACTTTCAAACATCCAACTTACAAACGACTCCTACTTGCAAACGGAAGGAGACAGCAGGAAGTGAGATGAAATCTACCTCTAGGAAGGGAAATTCTCTCCTGTAAGAGTTAATATGGGAAAAACGTGTCTTCTCTTCACTGCTTTATCACTGATCCTCGTTTCACTAAAAACCCCACATTTTCAAAAAAATTGTCATTGGGACAGAAAGTGAGGTGAAATCTTCTGAAGAGGTGCACAGACAGCAAAACAAATGTCACAGGGGTGATAACCCTTCCCTATGTTTTCCAAAAAGCTTAAAATAGATTTTTTGGCTACACTTTAAAAATGTACCAGTTCAAAATTACAAACAGATTCTACTTAACAACAAACCTGCAGTCCTTGTCTTGTTTGCACCGCCTGTATACTTGTCAGAAAAGGGTCCTCTCCAGTCACATTCATCCTGTTCCTGGGCGCGTGCGTGCTGAATTGGCGCTTCAGCGTATGCGTGCGCGCGGCCCGATGGAGCGGCGAGCGCGTGTGTGTGATAGCACACGGTGCGCGCTGTGACTCATGCATGCCCACCATGACACTCTGGCGGAGCTATTTAAATCAGCTCCAGCACCCAGACTGGTTGCTGGTTTGTCTTCAGCTCCTGTTGCTTCCTGCTTCCTGTTTATGCTCACCTAATCTCCTGTTTTGACCCGGACTGCTCTTACCACGCTGCCTCTTTCCTGGATTGACCCCCGGCCAATCCTGATTAATAGACTTCTTCTGCTTGATAGCAGTGTTTGACCCCCAGCCTGTTCTATGGACTTGTCTTGCTTATTGCCTGTGTTTGACCCTCTGCTTGCTTACAGTTTGTCTGCTCCACACAGCAACGGGACTTCCACTGGTTCCTGGACTCCTGCATCCCCAGACCCGGCTCGGCAGTTTCCCACAAGGGACCCATACCTGCTGGTGGCCCGTGCTCCTTAGTGCCACCCATTCCCTGTTTCATCTCCAGGGGACGGGGTGCACGTAGTGGCAAGGGCGAACCGCTCTCGGCCTCGGTAAGTACTTACCTGACAATACTGCTGTTCAGAGTATATAGGGCCTGGGGGTCCCACGCCTTTACTTTTTTTAATTTGGATGCGGGGTTCCCCTTAATATCCATACAAGACCCAAAGGGCCTGGTAATGGACTGGAGGGTGGGGGGGTACCCATGCCGTTTTGTCTTATTGATTTTCATCCATATTGCCGTGACCCGACATTACATTAAAGCCGCAAGCAGTTTTAAATTACTTTTATTCCTTTAAAAATGTCATTTTGTGCTGGGACTGTTCTAAGCACGGGAAACACGCGCCACTTTACAGGCATACTATAGACACCCCCCAGGTACGATATTTAAAGGAATATTTCACTTTTTCTTTCTTCACTTTAAGCATCATTAAAGTCACGGCCGTTTTTTAAAACTTTTTTTTGCATTGATACATGTCCCCTGGGGCAGGACCCGGGTCCCCAAACCCTTTTTAGGACAATAACTTGCATATTAGCCTTTAAAATTAGCACTTTTGATTTTGAACGTTCGAGTCCCATAGACTTTATTGGGGTTCTAAAGTTTGCGTGAACTTTCGGTCCATTCGAAGGTTCTGGTGCGAACAGAACCGGGGGGTGTTTGGCTCATCTCTATTCTGGAACATACAGCACTTTCTTTACAAGGATACTCTGCTAGCCTTGTGGTGTAATGCAGTTCAGGAAGCCCTGGCCTTTGCCTTCTGAAGTGATGCTTTTCCCATTTGCTAGGAAAACTTTCTTTTGCACTGTAATGTTTGTGAAGAAGGTCTCATAGCTAGTCATGGGGCTTGTCGCACCTGAGTCTATGTACTAGCTGCTTGGCTTTCCGCTCTGTGTCACTTTTTAAGGTAGCACTCCATGATGTGTCTTCAGTTTCCTTTGTGATTGCTTTGACTTTTTCTTTTGGGGATAGCTCTAACTTTCTCTGCTCGGCTTTCCAGATTAAACAGTCCTTTTTAAAGTGACCGGTCCTTTTACAGTGAAAACAGGCTCTACTTTTCTTATTGTTGTGCTGTGTGCCTTTGTACATCTTAAGAGCTTTGTCATCATGGTGCCTATTTTCTTTCCTTTTGTCATATTCATCAATTAACTTGCTTTTAACATATTCCAGTGTCAGCTCCTGCTCGGGTCTGGTTTCTAAAGCGCTAATGAGAGCAGTATATGTCTCTGGGAGGCTGCAGAGGAGCAGGGCAACAATATGGTTATCTTTGATGTCCTCTTCGATGGTATGCAGCTGCTCCATGATTTTTAGCATAGCTTTCATGTGGTCAAACATTTGCTGGCCTTCTTCTAGCCTTATCTAATAAAGCTTTCTTAGCAAAAACAGTTTGCTGTTTAGACTTGAACGCTCATACAGTTTTTGTAATGAAGTCCACATACCTTTGCCCATTTTCTCTGTTCTTATGTGGATAAGCTGGTCATCTCTCACTAGTAAGCCTATAGTCGCTTTTGCCTGTCTATCATTCCCGTTCCAGTCCTCCATCTCTCCATTTGTGGGTCTGTCTGTATTTGGGTCTTGCCACAAGTCGTCCTTGCTAAAAAGCATTTCTAGTTTAAACTTCCACAGCTGGTAATTGGCAATGTTAAGCTTTGCAATTGCAGACTTCACATCTGAACCATTTGCCATCTTTCATCTGCTTGCATACAGTATTGTAGTATCCTCTCCAATGCCTGGATGTGCCTGGACCCATAACCTGTTAGGTTATTAAATCATGCGTTGGAAGCTTGTCGTATGTAGAGTATACCTTTACTTTAATGGAGGATATCAAAGCATGTCTTTTATCATGGAACAGGAAGCAGGAGGATACAATTACGCGCACTTAGGAACGAAGATACTTCCTCTAAATACATTACCATAGAATACACATTATAACACTGCAGTCCTCCTACTGGTAAAAATAGGTATAATGCATAAAGTATTGTTCATATTACTTTACATAAACTTTACATTTCTAGGATGAAAAATTACCTGGGGGTCCTATTAGATAGGCTCAGCAATGGCATGCAATGCCAAGCTGCTGCTAACAAAGCAAAGCATAGCATGGTGAATAACTCCAGGGATAAAGCAATAATCCTCCCACTCTACTAGATTTTGGTTTGGCCTCACCTGGAGTATACTGTCCAGTTCTGGGCACCAGTCCTCAGGAAGGATGTACTGGAAATGGAGCGAGTAAGAAAGCTAAGGGTCTGGAGGATATTGGTTATGAAGAAAGGTTGCGAGCACTGAACTTATTCTCTCTGGAGAAGAGACCCTCGAGAGGGGATATGATTTCAATTTACAAATACCATACCAGTGACTAGGGATGGGCGAATGGTTCGGCCCGAGCATAAGTTCAGGGCGAATTTTGGTTGTTCAGATGTTCTGCGAACACCGAACAATATGCGGTGTTCGGGGCAAATTCGAAAGCCACCGGAACATGGTTAAAGTCTATGGGACACTAACATGAAAAATCAAAAGTGCTCATTTTAAAGGCTTATATGCAAGTTATTGTAATAAAAGGTGTTTGGGGACCCGGGTCCTGCTCCAGGGGACATGTATCAATGCAAATTTTTTTATTTTTTTAAACGGCTTTTTTTCAGAAGCAGTGATATTTTTTTTTTTTTTCTTAAAGTGAAACAATAAAAATGAAATATTCCTTTAAATATCGTGCCTGGGGGGTGTCTATAGTATGCCTGTAAAGTGGCACATTTTTCCTGTGTTTAGAACAGTACCACAGCAAAATGACATTTCTAAAGGAAAAATTGTCATTTAAAACTGATCGCGGCTGTAATGAATTGTCGGGTCTCGGCAATATGGATAAAACTCATTGAAAAAAAGAGCATGGGATCCCCCCAGTCCAATACCAGGCCCTTTGGGTCTGGTATGAATATTAAGGGGAACCCTGAACCAAAATTATAAAAAAAAAAAATTGCGTGGGGGTCCTGCTAAAATCCATTCTAGGCCCTTTGGGTCTGATATGGAAATTAAGGGGAACCCTGCACCAATTTTTTTTTTTTAAATGGCGTAGGGCCCCCCAAAATCCATACCAGACCCTTTAGTTCTGGTATGGATTTTAAGGGGAACCCTGCCTCCATACCAGACCCTTATCCGAGCATGCAACCTGGCAAGCCACAGGAAAAGGGGGGGAACGAGAGCACCCCCCTCCTGAACCGAACCAGAGGGTTCTTTACTGTAAGAGCGGCAAGGATGTGGAATTCCCTTCCACATGCGGTGGTTTCAGCGGGGGGGCATCAATGGTTTCAAAAGACTATTAGATAAGCACCTGAACGACTGCAACACACAGGGATATTCACTGTAATACTGACATATAATCACACACATAGGTTGGACTTGATGGACTTGTGTCTTTTTTCAACTTCACCTACTATGTAACTATGTAACATTGCTTGCTGTTGTTCTTTCAACACTTAAGGTGGGAAATGCCCAGTTTGAATATTTACATTTATGCTTTGGCCAATCCCTGGGGAAGTGTGCCTAGTAGGTGAGCAGAGAGGTGATAAATAGGCTGGAGCTTGTGTAGACTTTCCCTGAAAGGGAACTGATCTGCATGCTTCAGAGGGCTGTTTGCCCCTTGAGCGGACTGCCTGCTGGACTGCTCTCCTACAGATGGGGCCTGTGGACTTGTCCTGCTCTGGGATCTGTGAGTGAGTCTAATCCCCCTGCCACAGTCTGTTCATGGTTCTCAGCCGTGGATGTGTGGACTGTTCCAGTTTGTCTACTTGTTCTAAAAATGTATCTTATGGTCCCCAGCTTATTTGTGCTTATGTAGCGCACCCCACGTAGGAGCCACTGGTGAATTGGGATCCCCCACCTTGCACAGCCAGTCACACGGAATTTGCACAGTATCCCAGAGTTAGGAAGCAGTCCAGTGCTTGGTTTTTTATGTTTTATTGAGGGGATACAACTTGGGTGGGGAATAGGAAATTATGGAATGCCTATTTGACTTCAGAACTCTTCAGGAACAACTTTCCTATATAAAGTCTTTATACACTCCTTTTCCTCCAGCACCTGCTTGCAGAAAAACACAGATATAGCTGGAACACTGTGAATGGATCTGACAAAATAATTTAGCCAGATTAAGCAAAAGACCTTTACAGGCAGGCCCTGTTTGTGTGTAGAGAAAAGTCCAGTGCCCAGTTACATCCTTGTGGCTACTGATCCCAGCACCACCTGGTGCCTGGCTGAAGCTGCCCCTCTCACTAGCCCTTCAGGCTACATTCCACAGTCCTCCCAGACTGCACACTCACCAGCCCACCCAGCTGACTTCTCATGTAGACCTCCTGGACATGCTGACTCTCTCTCCTGCTGTCCTCAAACTTGCTACCGTGCATCCAGATAAGGATTCCCCTGTGTGTTGTAGAGGGTCCCTCCAGTACCCGAGCCCCAGGCCTGAGGTCCCCCCCCCCAGACTAGGGGATACCCTCAAGGTCCACCGACAGCCTCCTAAGGACTCCTTCTCCATCTTCCACCCGACTGCCCCTGCTGGCATGACTGAGAAATATTTAAGAGGTGCCTGTCCCCTACCAGCCCACTTGCTGGGGATTGGCTGGGGCCCTCCTCAATACTGCAGGCAGCTCCTCCTAAACTCCACCGACTGCTTCTGGAAGCTTCTCCAAGGTTCTAGAGAGCAGGGGGAGTTGCCAGAGATGCTGCTTGCTGAGTCATCCAGCCTCCCAGAGTTGTCACTCAATCCTGACCCAGATTCAAGCCAACCTTGGCTGCCAGCCAAGCCAAATTTACCTACACTACAGAAAAAAAACCTATTTATACTAGCACCTAGCTAGAGGGTGCTACACGTATGGTTTCAAGCTGTAAGGACTTGGACAGTGCCAGTCTGCCTATTTGTGCTACCAATTTACTTTGTGGCCACCAGCTGTAAGGACTAAGACTGTTTCAGTTTTGTGATATCTGATTCCCCATTGTCCTCCACCTGTTACAACTTTTTTCAGCAATAAATACTAAAAAGACATCCCAGGTTCTTTCCCAAAATGGTGTAGAGGCAGCTAGGCACACAGCAAATTAATGGACTTTTGCTGTATGCCTGGCTGCCTCTACACTGTTTTGGGAAAGAACCTGTTAAATCTACAGCGGCCCCTTCAGGGGTAGTGCTATATAGAGAATAGATAAATAATAAATGCACTCTGATCTTCCAAGTACTTTATTTCAAGCTTTAACAGTATATCTGCAATCATAGTTTCTCCACCCAAAAGAAACCACCACCTCCTTAACACGTTTTACCACAAGGACAGTTCTGATCAAGCCATTTGTGGTGAAACGCATTATGGAGATGGTGGCTTTTTTTAAGTGGAGACACCATGGAGACACTACGATTGCAGCTATATTGTTGATACTTCAGTAAAAGTACTTGGAAGATTGGAGATCGGAGTGCTGCTCTTATTCATATATCCTCTATAATGGTGAGCCAGGATGGACTTCTTTGATCCGGCACTCTGCTTATCCATGGACAGGTGAGAGGAGCTGGTCTGTGGTGGTGTTGAGAGCTTGGGATAATTCATCCTTTGTTACTAAAATCAACCAAAAGGGTGGCCAATTATATCATCATTAAATGACCAGTCCATCCAGTCTCCTGTGGAATAAGTACTCAGGAAATACTCTCCTGTGTTTTACAAGTCCCAACATTCAGTGCACCTCAAAGTCAAACCCACGCTCTCCTCCTCTATTTATCCTGCCCACCTGTTTGCTGGACATGCTGTGGAGATTTAGCAGCATTCTGGCTCTCAACATTCTGCCCAGCAGCACTGAATGGAAGACTGACCATCTTTGGCAATACCCATAACCAAGCTAATTGCTAATGTTTGATGAAGCATGTTTACCAATTGGCTGACAGGTAGGTGGGATGAACGGGGGGGGGGAAGAGAAGAAGAAAAGAATATACTACTGAAGGTGACACGCTGTCTGCTCTGGAGCTATAATTTGATTTGTAAAGCCCACCAATCACTGACCCTGCTGAAAAAGATTAGAAATTTTTCAGTACCCTCTGTGTCCCTTTCCCTGCATGTCTGCTTAGGATAACAGCAACCCAACGCTGCAAATAAAACAAGTAAACAAAATAATAACATTTTATAGGTAGTAACACCAGGTGTAGTTGATACAGGGATTGTCCAATTGCCTCTTGGAGGAACAGGAAGGAATTTTTTTTTATCCCTCGCTGGAGCAAACAGGTCCATGCTTTTTGGGGGTTTTTGCCTTCCTCCAGATCAACTGTGGGTATTAGTGTATATGGAGTAGAGCTGCAGGATTAATCGTCAAGAATAGTTATCGCGATTTTTTTTCCCGTTGCGATCTTGACTAAAAGTGTTTCACGATTCTTGCTATGCAAAGAATTCTCTCTGCTCTTCTGAAGCCACAGCCTTCAAAAGAAAGGAAGAGAAAAACTAGGCAGTCTGCCAAGAATCATAACATTCTTTATCAGTTGAACTTAAGTATAAACATTGTAACAATTTGTCAATGGAATAGACTTTGTGTGTAAGTGAAAAATGTTTAACCACTTAAACACTAAACCTTTTTCTGACATTTTGTTGGTTTCAAGTTAAAATCATTTTCCTGACAGACTCCATGGCAGCCTATGTGTGGGTTAACCCCGCCTCCTCTCCAATGCTATAGGACCCCATTCCCATAAATGAGTACTCACCACTAGCTACTGCGTTCCTTTTTTGTCCTCCTCTATGGACCTATACATGCTGTTCGTGTCAGGATTGAATGGATCCAAGATTTGGCATACCTTTTGTGCGGTGCAGCTCAGAGCCCAGCCATGGGCGGGCGAGTAGCTTAAGAGGCTTGAGTATTTCCCCTTGGTGGATGGGTGGTCGCCTCTGTATGCCCAGCGGACGGTTTCATCAATGGCTGGCAAGGTCTGTGGTGTCCTCTTATCATCCTCCATGGCAGTTTCTATATGTGGTCAGTGTACCTGTTTTTCCCCGGTATTTAGATTAGTGTATCTCGTTTCCCTCATAGCAGCTGGAACGCGTGTGTGTTCCAACCTGCCACGGCACTTCTGGGTTGTGGCAGTCTCCGCCGCTGGCACCTGCGCTGTAGCCACCTCGAGAGCGAGGCTTGGCTCGCACATGCGCGGTACAGCGGTCTGTTTGTTGGCCGCGCAGGAGCCATGCGGCGGTCTCCTATTGCGCGTGCGCAGTGGGAGACGATGATGTCACGGGCGGGGAATTTAAATTCCTGTCCTGTTGTGTTGGGATTTCCCTTGGTAGGGAAAGGAGGAGCGGATCCCTGCTGGTCTCCAGGTGAGTGGTTTAAGATCTGTTATCTCTGCACATATTTTGAAAAAAATAAATAAATATATATATATATATATATATATATATATATATATATATATATATATATATATAATAAATAAATATTAAAGGGAGACAGTATTTTTTGTTAAAAAAAATAAAATAAAAATAAAACACATATAATATAATTATTTATATATGTATATGCGGCAAGAGTTCTTTGCCTTAAATACGTGTTGAACTGTTCATTTGTGTATCATTAAAAGCAGAGTTTCTTGAAACCACCTCATTTGGTGCCTTGGCTTTTTCAGGCCATTTCTCTGCAGACTGCTTAACGTGACGTCCGCGTCCAAGGTCATGGACAAGTCACCGCCTTTAAGTGGCCAGCCCTCACGCACAAGGTATGTGCTCGTGAGGGGAGGGGATGAGATTTGGGCACAAGTGTTGTGGTACTGATACTATGTTTTGCCTTTCCCCCTCCCCCTCTTTTTTGTTTCTCCAGCCCTTCCAGGTCGGACCCGCTAACTACGGTCCAGAATGTCAGTGACCTTGCCAAGCCACAATATCACTCATCTTCATCCAGATCCAGACAAGACTCCCAGTCCGGATCCCACCAGAGGAGACGTTCTCGGTCCTCCTCCAGACACCGCTCCCACCGCCATGACAGCCGCTCTGATCACAGAGCCTGCTGGGGATGTAGGACATGAGTCCCGGAGGGCAAGTCCTTGTGTGACCATTGCTTTGCCCGTGCGGTTGGGGAAAAGGAGACGGAAAACCAGCGTTTAGAGTCTCTTGTTAAACGGGTGTTGCAGCAATCCCTAATGGAGAGGGATACACCTCGCACATTGAGCCAGTCTACTACCTTATCTGGCCTGCCGGCTGATGAGGCCTGTGATGATCCGGGCACTTCCCAGCCCTATGCTGCCTCTCTTGACTCTTCAGACGACGATTCTGTTAATGAAGAGGACATTGGAGGGTTTGATTTCACAGAGCCTGCTGGGGATGTAGGACATGAGTCCTGGAGGGCAAGTCGTTGTGTGACCGTTGCTTTGCCCGTGCGGTTGGGGAAAAGGAGACGGAAAACCAGCGTTTAGAGTCTCTTGTGAAATGGGTGGTACAGCAATCCCTAATGGAGAGGGATACACCTCGCACATTGAGCCAGTCTACTACCTTGTCTGGCCCGCCGGCTGATGAGGCCTGTGATGATACGGGCACTTCCCAGCCCTATGCTGCCTCTCTTGACTCTTCAGACGACGATTCTGTTAATGAAGAGGACATTGGAGGGTTTGATTTCGTGATGGTTTCCCCATTAATCAAAGCGATCAAGGAGGCCTTGAAGTGGGAGGATCCTTCCACTCCCCCAGCCAAGCAGAAAAAATTCTTCAAACATCTGGGGAAAGAACGCGCAAACTTTCCGCTCCCTCCGGAACTAAAGGACATCATTGATGAAGAATGGAGTAAAACAGAGAAGAAATCTTCCATGTCAAATAAAACCTCCAGATTGTACCCCTTCAAGTCGGAAGAAGTGAAGAGTTTGGAGAATACTTCCCTTGTGGACGCAGCTCTTATGCGTCTAGCCAAACATGTGACTCTTCCTCTGGAAGACGCAGTATCTTTCAAAGATGGGCTCGAGAGGAAGATAGATCTGGATCTAAAAAGAAATTATGGACTCGCCAGTATGGCCTGTAAACCGGCCCTGGCACTAGCGGCCATGTCTAAAGCCATGGAAGCCTGGACGGAGAACGTGGAGTCCTTCCTCAAAGGCGTGTCGGAAGAGTTGGCCGGAAGTTCGGCAGCCGCAGAACTGAAGCTGGCAGCTGTCTTCCTGGGGGAGGCGTCCATTGATTTGATCCGCCTACTGGCTAGTATTATGTTGTCTTCGGTCACGGCCAAGAGAGCCCTTTGGTTGCGCCCTTGGCTTGCCGACCCGGGTTCCAAACAAGCATGGTGTAAAATCCCTTTCGAGGGGTCCTCACTGTTTGGCAATAAACTTGACGATGCCATAACGCGGGCCACAGGTGGTAAGTCGGGCTTTCTTCCCCACTACAGGCGCTTGCTGGGTCGAAAGAAACCCCAGTTCAGAAGACGTAGCCCGGAGCGCACCAGAGAAGCACGCTCTTACAAGCCTGGCCGGCACTTCAGGAAAAATTGGAGCAGGGGGTAGTCATCCTTTCGTAAACCTGTTAAAAGCCAGACGTCCAGTGGTCATGACCAGGCCAAGTCTTTTTGAGATCGTGCACGCCCAGGCGGGCCGGGTGGGGACTCGTCTGCTCCTCTTCCGGCACGTTTGGGTGGCCTCGATCTCGGACTTCTGGGTCATAAGGACAGTCTCGTCAGGCCACAGATAGGCCTTTTCCAGTACTCCTCGCCCCAGATTCGTCTCCACTCTTCTTCCTCGTGTACAGGAACAGAAACGGATATTGCTGTCCTATGTGGACCTCCTGAAAACGCAAGGAGCAGTGGTACACGTTCCAAAGGATGAATGGTTCCAGGGGATATACTCCCCTCTCTTCCTAGTTCAAAAAAAGGGGGGCTCCTGGCGCCCAGTCATAGACCTCACCTATCTCAACAAGTTTATAGAAAATGGAAGATTCAAGATGGAAACCTTGTCGACTATTCAGAGAGCCATACAGCCAGGCGACTGGATGATCTCGATCGACCTGAAGGACGCCTATTTCCACGTCCCAGTGGAAAAGGAGTTTCACAAATACCTCCGTTTCCAGATTGGGTCAGATCATCTTCAATTTATCTGCCTCCCCTTCGGGCTGACAACATCCCCCCGAGTCTTTTCAAAGGTTCTCCTAGCTACGGTGGCACTCATAAGATCAGAAGGGGTACGTCTTTACCGCTACCTCGACGACCTGTTGGTATTGTCCCAAAACAGGGAGCAGTTGCTGGCCCACCAGGAACAAGTGATCTCCACCCTGTCCAGCTTCGGGTGGCTCCTGAACTTAGGAAAGAGTCAACTGGACCCTGCTCAGCGCCTAATATATCTGGGAGCTCAGTTCGACACAGTGGCAAATACTATTTCCCTTCCACTACAGAAAATCCCGACGGTTCGGGACAGAGTTTCTTGGGCCCTACATGCCCAGCGACTAAAAGCCTCCCAGTGCCTAAAAATCGTCGGCACGATGGTTTCCACGACTCCCATGGTCAAATGGGCCCTATAGAGATTGCGTCCCTTCCAGTCAGGTCTCTTAAGACAATGGAAGTAAGGGGACAAGAATCAGGTCATCCGCATAACACCTACAATGAGGAACAGCCTCTTCTGGTGGCTTCACCGCAAGAACCTCCTGAATTTCCACTCTATCGCTCCCATCTCTTGGGTGACGGTCACAACCGATACCAGCGGTACCGGTTGGGGAGCCCTTTGCGGTTCGAACCTTGCTCAGGGCAAGTGGGACGCATGCCTTCCCAATCCAGGTTCGAACGTCTTGGAGCTTCGGGCGGCCTGGTGTGCCCTACAGTCCTTCTCTCGTCTCCTGATAGGGCAGAATGGACAACACCACAGTGGTCTCGTATGTGAAGAGGCAAGGGGGTACTCGGAGTCCCACTTTCCTTCGGGAAGTCGAGCCCATTCTATCGTGGGCGCAGAAGAACCTTTCTGACATCTCAGCAGTCTTCGTCCCAGGTGTCCAGAACACTCAAGCAGACTTCCTATCGCGCACCAAGTTGGACAACAAGTGGTCACTTCATGTGGAGACTTTCAGGTGGATATTGTCACTGAAGACCGATCCCGAAGTAGATCTGTTTGCTTCCCCCTGCAATTGCAAGCTGAAGAAGTTCTACACCAGGGGCCGCTGCAGTCAGGCCGTAGGCATGGACGCCCTGACGGATCAGTGGAGGTTCAAGAGGGCGTATGCCTTTCCGCCACTACCAGTCATGCTGAGATTCTTGCAGAGGCTCCGAGCAGAAGCAGCCGAAGTGGTGACAATAGCTCCCTATTGGCCAAACAGGCCTTGGTTCCCTCTTCTTGTCCAACTCAGCTGTCGGGACCCAGTGCCTCTTCCTCTCAGGCCGGACCTTCTTTCTCAGGGGTCAGTCCTGCACCCTTGTCCGGCAGTGCTGAGACTGATGGTCTGTTTCTTGAGAGGGAGAGGCTAGAATCACTGGGCTGTGCCTCAGAAGTAATCTCCACTCTCATGAGTTCTAGAAGATCTAGCACAAATAAGGTCTATGGAAGAATCTGGTCCAAATTTGTGGAATTTTGCTCCCCTCAGGGCAGATCTTTTAGACATCCAAAAGTCCAAGATGTTCTCACCTTCAAACAGGCTTAGATTTACCTTTATCTGTCAGCTCTCTGAGAGTCCAAGTTTCTGCACTATCGGCCTTCTCCGGCACTTCATGGGCAGTTCATCCTTTGGTTAGACAATTTTTTCGAGGTGCATCGAGGCTCAAGCCCCAAAGAAAGTCTAGGTTTCCCAAATGGGACCTTCCACTTGTCCTTGATTCGATCTCTGGACTTAGTACTACGGGGCCTTTCCCGCTCTCTATTAAGGACTTTTCAGCGAAAGTGGCCTTCTTAGTGGCCGTTACCTCAGCCAAAAGGGTCTCTGAGATTGGTTCAATGGGTCATGAAGAACCCTTCTTGACGTTTTTTCCAGACCGTGTAGTCCTCATCCCTAAGCTGGGTTCCAACCCGAAAGTGTCTTCAGTATTCCACGTCAATCAGGAGATCATCTTAGCTACATTCAGGACCCCGGGGTCCACTGAAAATCACCCTCTAGATGTAGGAGAAGCTATAAAGGAATATCTCAAAGTTACTTCTCCCTTTAGACCAGTGGTTCTCAACCTGGGGGTCGGGACCCCCTCGGGGGTCAAATTACTTTTTTTCCAGGGGTCACCGAATCCTGGGCTGTTCCTGAAGCTTGCACCACTCTCCCAGACTTTTCGCGGCCGCCCAGCTGGGCTGTTTCTGGAGCCCGTGGTGGCCCACCCAGGCAGCCGCCTATTCAGTTCACGGCATGGCTGGGGATCAGAGACTAGAAGTCAGCTGACTGGTGAAGAATGTGAAGTGGGAGGGGCTGGAGGAGACCCTATCTCCTGATTTCGGCATAGGTGTCACTGCTGCGAGACACCACAAAGTAGGAGACACAGTGAGTAACACTACCTGTGATTATAGTTGCCATTAAAAGTCCCCACTACAGTTCTCAGATCAGCAAATGACCTTGATCAAGAGCACCTAAGTTGGATGTTCAGAACCCCCCCGAGCACTTCCACTGATCCCACCCTGCACCAGCACTGCCACTCATCCCAATTCCCCACCGACATTGCCACTCATCCCAACTCCCCACCAGCAGTGCCACTCATCCCAACTCCCCACCAGCAGTGCCACTCATCCCAACTCCCCACCAGCAGTGCCACTCATCCCAACTCCCCCCACCATGGAGTAAGAGAAGGAATAAAAATATAGAATGCATTGAAGGGAGCGGAAAAGTGGGGGAGGAACAAAGAAAAAGGGAGAGAAAGAATCAGAGAAAGAACAAGAAAGACAGCTAGAGAGAGACAGAGAGAGAGAGAGATTGGGGGGAGGGGAGAAATTAGGATAGTGAGAGCTAAAACAGAAAGAAAGAGAACAAAGAGAAGGAGTGGTACATCCTAAAAGGTATCATAAGGGGGGTTTTAATACTGTATGAGTGGTAGGGAATCAGGGAGCGCTAAATATCCGTGGGTTAGGGGCGCAAATTACTTGTCTTGCCTTGGGTGCTGACACACCCACGCTACGAAAATAATTTTACTGTTAGGGGTCTGCACAACTTGGGAAATTTTATCCAGGGGTTTTGGCACTAGTAAGGTTGAGAACCAATGCTTTAGATGCTCTAATCATCTCTTTGTACTTCGTTCGGGCAGCAATATTGGGAAGAAAGCCTCAACCAGGACACTCGCGGCCTGGATTGTACAGACCATACAGGGCTAAGGGCTTGGCTCCTCCAAAGGCGGTGACGACCCATTCCATAAGGGGAATGGCAGCCTCGTGGGCGGCGGCTCGACATGTGGCTCCAGACACCATCTGCAAGGCAGCCTCATGGGCTTCTATTAATACTTTCATGTCCCATTACTGCATAGAGCCTGCTTCATTGTCTTCTGTAAACTTTGGGTTGCAAATCCTATTGACTGATAGGGCAAATTAAAATTATGTTTTGTTCAGCATACCCACCCGTGTGATTGGCTAGTTATTTCACACACGTAGGCTGCCATGGAGTCTGTCAGGAGAAAGGAAAATTTATTATCAGATACTTACCATAATTTTCCTTTCCTGATGGACTCCATGGCAGACGGAGTTCCCACCCATTGGTCAAAAAATAGGCTAGTTACAGAACGCAGTAGCTAGTGGTGAGTACTCATTTATGGGAATGGGGTCCTATAGCATTGGAGAGGAGGCGGGGTTAACCCACACGTAGGCTGCCATGGAGTCCATCAGGAAAGGAAAATTACAGTAAGTATCTGATAATAAATTTTCCTTTTTTGTTTGCTAGAAAATTACTTAGAACCCCCAAACATTATATATATTTTTTTAGTAGACACCCTAAAGAATTAAATGGTGGTTGTTGCAATATTTTACGTCACACTGTATTTGCGCAGCAGTTCTTCAAATGCAATTTTTTTTATAAAAAATTACTTTAATGAATTTAAAAAAAATTAAATGAAAGTAAAAAAACTAACCAGTAAAGTTAGCCCATTTTTTTTTTTTTGTATAATGTGAAAGATTTTACGCTGCGGGAATCGTGAGAGAATCGTGATCTTTTTATTCTAAGAAAAAAATTGTGATTCTCATTTTGGACAGAATCGTGCAGCTCTAATATGGAGGTTTTCTATTTTCTTTCTTTTGTTTTCTCTCTGTTGGTTGAGCTGTATGAACTTATGTTCTTTTTGAACATAACTATGTAAGTAAACAGTAAACGGTGTCCTTTTTTATAACCTGCATAGCAAAAAGATGAACTAAGCTCTTAAACCAAAAACATCAGTGATGCCTACTGTTTACCCCTCCCTCACCTTATTTTAAATGGTAACCACACAAAAAAACAGGTCCTCGCATCGGTTTTTGGTGTCACATATCCCTTTGTCCCTTGGTTCTAAAGGCAGAACTTCCTCCCAGCAATACATATCACTGTTGTAAATATCACATTGTGGTTAGTAGGCTGTGCTTTTAACCCTTAAGTCCTTATATAATCTTTCAGGGGTCATATGTGAATTCATTTTCACCCTTAAATCTATACAAAATAATTTAGCATTGATCTGCTTGCAGAAAAAAATCTTTGCAGACTAATACAGCATATGACCCCTAATCACTACTGAAGTGCATATTGTGAATATGCTGATTTTTATAAGAAAAAAAAAAACTATGTGTAAAATACAGTCATCTTTAAAGCTGAACTTGCCTTTAAATGAACCTTGGGTGCATACAATAAACACTAACAATCTGTTCAGGATTCAGTTTTTATTCAGTCACCAGCCCACCCCTCTGTTTTTGCTCATTAAGCTAACGATCTAGGACCCTTTTTCCTTGCTTCTTACGCTTGGTTTCAAGTGGACTACAGAAATCTATAGCCCACACCATAACAAGTATGGAATATATAATGCCACCATACATTTCCTTTAGGTTACTCCAGGGGCCTTTTTAAGGTCTCTACCACCCTCTGAAAAGAAATTGCTTTTCAGAGGGTATTAAAGCAGCAACTTTCAGGCATTCAGAAGGCTATCTGCATACTGATTGTATGCTTTTATGGCTGTTTTTATTTCAATCCCAATGAGTATTTTGTATTGAATTTCTCTGCTGCAACAGAAATCCAAGAGTTTGGCTCGCGGTTGCGGTGTTATCCCATTGACCTCAATGGGCAGTTTGACAGGTGGTGCCGCCTGTCAAACCTGACAAGCCAAGTTAAAATTGCAGCTGCCATGAAGTAAGCCATTGGGATTGCAGCATGTGTACCACCCACTCCGGCTACCATGGTAGGCTTAAGGTGTGCGGTCAGGAGTGTGTGTGTGGAGGGGGGTTACTGTGGGTAGTAAAAACACTGATCAATCGCCTGTTTTTACTGTCCCTTTGTGACCTGTATAAAAAGGGGCCTGAGAGTGAATTTTTTGGGAGGGGAAACAGAAAAAAGAAGCATTACCACTAGTTATCAGTAAACTCCAGTCTCATGTGAGCTGGCTCAGACCAGCTGTACAATTACCAGGGACCTCCAAAACCCAGTGTGCTTTGTATTTTAAATAACTGAGAAAGCATCCTGATAGGTAGAGTAAATGTACATTTGAAAATGTGTAATTGTTTTTAAAGGAATACAAAACTGCAAAAATAGTTATAGTTTCTTATGAGTATTTTTTATACATATTTTTTTTTTCTCCAAGTTTGAGAGCGTTTACAGTAACCGCTTATTTACTTTATCGGGTATCTTATGCTATGCACCTGCCACCCATAAGACGGTCTATTATTGTTCTCCAATTAGTCCAAACACGCCAGACAACTTAAAGGTACAATTTATATTAATTCATTTTTTTTATTTTTTTGCCTGCTCCCCTTCAGGTATCTCCACTTTTAGGGAATAGTGAGCTATATGTGAATAATGTATTTATTTTGTTCGTGATTATTTTTTATGTTTATAACATAGATGCAGAGTCAGACATTATGGAATAAAGCCCTGAAGAAGCAGCATTCTTGACTGTGAAACATGTTGGCATTCTCCATATAAACACCTCTTTATGGCATTTTATGTTTATTGAGTTGTTTTTAACTTGTTAGTTTAATAGCCCTTAATTTTCTGATATATGTATATGTGTTTTTCTATATCTGAAATAAATATTTTAATAAAAATTTTAATATAGTATGTGTGTATGCTATATTATCAGGGAATCACCGTTTAAATTTTCTTCTTTTTTTTTTCTCAAAACTGTTGAACTGCTTCCATTTGCCACTGGCTGCAAGCACTGATCAAATGTTGGTTCTCCAGTAAGCCAATCAACAGAAGCCGATCGTTAGACTGACTTCTGTTGAACAGGTGGCAGTACACAGAGACTGAAACCAGCCGACTTTCAATACGCGTGTACCCAGCTTTACACAGTGCGTAGCTGAAATGTCTTTTAGCATTTCCGAGCATTTTTTACACTAAACCATGTCAATTTAAAGTGTACCTAAACTCATAGACTGAAGATTTACTATCTTATCCAGAACATCTAGAATGTTGATTGCCCAAGCAGAATCCTTAAATGGTACTTTCTGTCTTGAATTACTCTAGAAATATAGCCGTGCTTCTCACGATATTTCATGAAATAAGGTAAGAGTCTGTATAAGGCCCCTTTCACAAGGACTTGCTCACTGTGCAGAGCTGAGACAGACACGGTCCCTCTCTCCTCTATGGGGAAACCAGGTGAAAATGGACCGCTTGTCCGTTTTGATCCGATCAGAACCACCAGGCAGATGGAAAATGGGACCACCATCCGTCTGGATTTTGGGGACAGGATTGGATTGGATAGCGGCGGATGTCAGCGGATATGTCACCACTGACATCTGCCGCTCCATAGGGGAAGTGCAAGGTCTGATCAGGTCCGCCTGAAAAAGTTACAGGCGGACCTGATCAGACAGCCAGTGTGAATGGGGCCTTAAACATTCTCTGATAGAGGCTATCCTGGATTGTAATATCTTTTGATAACTTTAAAGAAAGGATTAAAGAATCACTGCTGTCATCTAATTAGCATGTCAGGATCTTGTTAGATGGGGAGTTTGGGAGGGAACATAAGCAAGCACATGTACATGCTGATAATGTTCTGGCTGGGATCTGATCCAAGGACTCCGCTGCTGCAATGCACATGTGCTAACCAGTAAGCCATTCCGCTTTTCCAGGTATGACAATTTTACCTAGTTACTTGGAATAATGTAAGTATGTATATGCCATACCTACTGCTACTACATTGATTGCCACTAGCTTCCGGGTCTCGTCCTGAGCAGCTACACTGCTGCTTTCTGAACACAAGAGGTCCTCTGCTCGGCACAGGTGCCATTCAAAGAACACTTTGCATTTTCTCTTTCCTCTGATTGGACGAGGTGGAGGTTGTGATGTCACCGCTGCCTTGTCCATAGTTACATAGTAGGTGAGGTTGAAAAAAACACCAGTCCATCAAGTCCAACCTATATGTGTGATTATATATCAGTATTACATTGTATATCCCTGTATGTTGAGGTCCTTCAGGTGCGTATCTAATAATTTTTTTAAACTATCGATGCCCCCCGCTGAAACTACCGCCTGTGACAGGGAATTCCACATCCTGTAACTAGGTAAACATTTTCATACCTGGAATTCATCTATAAATCAATTAGGCAGTTAGGTAATTGCAGAAGCTACATACAGTACATTTCTTTGTAGCAGCCCATAGCAATGCCAGTTTGAAATGTTCCCCTTGTACTGGGACCTGGTTGACTCATCTCTTGCCAATGTTTACCATAGCTGTGGCTGAGAAGGTGTTTTCACATCTCTTTATGTATTTCTGCCTCCCATTGCTAGGTGGGGACACATTTCAAAACTAGCTAAAGTTATTTGTAAAGTATATCTTCATCTTTATGCCAAATAATGTATAGAGCTACGCAGCTAAATTATCTATTTTATTTTAGTAGTAAATAATGAATGCCTTGTCCCATTAAGCTTCAGCACTGTGCAAAACTGTTTGGCACTATATTAATCCTGTATAACAGAACAATAATAATAATTTTGATTGGACAGGCTTGTGAAGTGTAGATGGAACACACAAATACAGTAGACTTGATTCACTAATGCTTATGCTGAAGCATGGACAAAGCAATTTACAAAGTATTGTTTTCCATGAACTTATGCCAACTAAGCAGTGTTTCCTTAAAGCGGAGTTCCACTATTTTTTAAATTAAAAGTCAACAGCTACAAAAAGTATAGCTGGTCCAGCGATGCGGCCGCCTGAAGCCTCCGTTCTCTCCACTGTCGCCAACATTGTGAGTGTGGGCGCCCGGCTGTGACAGTTTGCGGCTTCACGGCCGGGCGCGCACTGCGCTGCACTCTGTCAATGGCCAGGCAATGTTCTGGGACCTGTCACGTGTCCCAGAACATTGCCAGGAGGGAGGGGCCACTTAGCAATCGCCTAGGCGGTTAGAAGCCCGGAAGGAGGAAGTGGGACAGGAAGTCCCACTCCAAACCAGGTACCCAGCCTCCTCCCAAAAAAATGACATGCCAATTGTGGCATGTCAGGGGGCAAGGAGTACTTAAAGCTGAAGTTCTATTTTTGGGTGGAACTCCACTTTAAAATAGAAATATGATTGTTTTCTGTTTTTTAGTCTATCTGACCACAGTCTGGAATTTCACACGTGCATGAAGTGCGTACAAAGAAATAAAGGCTGTAAGCAAACTGTAAATATATATTCCATAGTGTGCATGGTGCTGGCATAGCCCACATATGCCTGCCATGGTCTTAGCAATACGCATACATGATTTCATATGATGGTGCTCATGAACAGGTTTTCCAGTGATTATTACCTGTACATATGTTGGCTCTTTTACTCTGGCAATACAACTCAACTTTTTTTTCACCTGCTATTTTATATACACACATTTCATTGCTTGTCAAGCTTTTTTTAAAAAAAAAAATATTTTTTTAAGTTGTGATTAATTTTCAAGTTAAAAGTTTATGCACATTCCTTTGTGCACCTTACCAGAACAGAAGGTACAACACAAGTCTATTTGGATGTTTGATGCTCATTGTACAGGGCTGTATAAAAAGTAACAAAAAAGTTTTTTTTTTAATTAACTTACATAGATCGTTCAAATTTCACACATTAGTAGAACAGCCCTTTCTCTATAGTAACTCTTATTCTTCTTTTTCATTCCAGGTAAATAATGGACTCCAAGCAGAAGAAATGTGCTGATGACACTATTGACAAGAGCATTGTCTTGTCATTGGTGACTCCTGTCAATAGTTTCATCTCCATAAACATTCTGTATCCTTCGGTGGATGTCAAACAGCCTACACTCTTCCTTTGTCAAGAACCCAATGGCATTGGTTTTGATGCCATAGTGTATATGATATAGATATGTGATTACTGGACAAAGCCTAGCAAACAAGCTGGGTGGCAAAGTCCTTGCCTGAATGAAAGGCACTTCTGTGCCGCTGTGGATGATTGTCCGCATCCTGGATAAAAATGACAGCCAGTATTTTTGGAATTTTCTGGTAGCAACATGCTTTACGCCTTGATTACCCACTTTTATTTAAAATGTTTTGAAAGAAAATAAACCCCTAGTCATTGTTTAAAAGAAAACAAAAACTCTGGTTGCAATACTTAACTCTTGTCTGACACTGTCCCCCAGAGTAATCCCTTTTAACTACAAAACGGCTACCCAGAGTCATTCATCTCAAAAGACTAAGGACTTATTGTGAGTGGTGCAGGGTGTTATGGACCAGCCCTTTATTCATTATTCATTCGTTTAAAGGAGATGTACAGCCAAAGCTCATTTGGCTGTACTTCTCCTGTGGATCACAGGAGTGCAGTTCTTTCTGCACTCCTGTGACCTGTTTTCAGCAGACAGAAGGCTGAAGCCCACTGTCGGCTGATATCACAGAGCTGGTCCAGGCTCTGGAAAGATCGCAACCATATAGGAGCGAGCCGCCCCTCCACAGCCCAGTGCTCCAGTGAGCATGGGGGGGGGGGGGGCAGAGAAGAGAGCCGGTGACTGACAGTTGCTGCATCCACCTAGGTAAGTATGATTCCAAAAAAAAAACAAAAAACACTCCCATATTTCTCTTTTCAATTATGCATCATAGAGAGAGAGGAACTGCCCAACACCAAAAGGAATGATGAAGAGAATCATGTGCGTCAAATGAAAGGCCTGAAGACCTCTGGCAAAGGTATGTATATATTTATTTATGTATATATAAAAATCATAACATAGACTGGGGGGGGGGGGCAGGGAGCTGAGTCTTTAGTTGGCCTTTAAGCCTGAGGCTTGCTAAATGATGTCAAAAACTATGTGAAGTCTGGTAAAATAACTTTTTGAGAGCACAGACAAAATGTATTATTTAGTAATAAATTATCTAGTAAATGACATGCTTATCTATGTCTCTATAGGATCACTGACAAAATTAGCAATGTATACCAACATACATTTAGAAGCACTGGAAAAGGAACTGGACCTGAATGATCAGTGGGATAGAATTCTAAAATCAGTGGAGTTAATATCTTTATCCCCGGCAGAAAAGTTGACGCAGATTTTTATAATACACCAAGGAAATTATTTTTGTTTGGGAGACGGGCAGATGCATCATGTCCCAGGTGTGGGTATTTATTTGGAGGTTGTATTCATATGCTCTGGAGGTGTCCCAAACTACACAGATAATGGGAGGAGGTAGTAGATACAAAAAGTTTGGTATTTGGAATACTTTTTTTGATAGAACCTAAGCTATTTATACTGGGATATATGCAGTATCAAGCAGCCCCATCAACACAAATAACAGCATTAAGATGTCTTTACCAGGCCAGTAAACTAATCAGAAATGAATGTTTCCCTTGCCACCTACCCATGCAGACAGGTTGAGAGTGGTTAATAATATGATTATAAGAGAAAAGTCAGTCTATGTAAGGAGGGGATGCATGGGTAAATTTGAAAAGATATGGAACCCATAGACTGAAACCCCTAGAGCCTGAGGAAGGTTTATATTAGAAACGTGTTAGCCACTCTCCTATGATCTGGAGAGTGCTGGTCCCAGGACTGTATAGCCACAGGATGGAAGCCCGTTTACACGTATTTATTTCCACATGCTTGTAAATAGTATTTATCTTTTTTATGCAAAGTAAATTTACTTGGGATAATGCACAAGGCCAGTGCGCCCTCTCATCCTTTATCTTTCTACTGCAATAGGGATATCCCTGGTCCTAGAGGGCAGCAAAACCGGAAATATTATTCATTGAGGAGTGGACCATTATTCATTATTGGGCTAGCCAATATACTCATGCGCAGGAGTATTTGTTTGTTTTTCTGATGCTCATATTGTACACTGAGCTGTGCATGTGCAGGTCATTGCATATTTAGAAGAAGAGGAGCTGGCAAAGAAGGACCTTTGTTATTGCAGGAACAATATACCAGAGTCTCTTCTGCAATAAGACCTTGCCTTCCAGCATTTTTTAGCAGTAATGCTATAGTTCCACTTTCTGTCCAGGTTTACATTTATGTGGGCTGTGCTTGATGTGGTTCTCAGGCACCTTTTGCATTTTTAAACCTGAGATTTTGATGCAGTTTTCATGCATCTGTATGCTTTTCTCTTTAAACATGATGGATATAGCTGGTTGCTAAGGCGCAAGCTGGGAAGCCGGCGGCCGTGTCCTTAACTACCGATGAGTCTTCAGCTGTCAGTTGGGTTCCCTGCTGACCGCTGAATGTAAAAAAAAAAAGTATTGCTTGCAAAAAAAGTGTGGAAAAAAACGGCGTGGGGTCTCCCCCAATCCATACCTGGCCCTTCGGATCTGGTATAGATTTGGAGGGGAACCCCATGCCAAAATGTTTTAAACAATAGCGTGGGGTCCCCCCCAAAATCCATACCAGACCCTTACCTGAGTAAGCAGCCCGGCAGGGCAGGAAAGGGAGGGGATGAGCAAAGTACTATGTACCCCATAGTCATTCACATTGGGGGGCTGGGATCTGGGGGTCCCCTTGTTAAAGGGGGCTTTCAGATTGCGATAAGCCCCCCACTCGCAGACCCCCACAACCACAGCCCAGGGTTGTGGGGAGGAGGCCCTTACCCCAAAGCACCCCGCAGATGTTGAGGGCATGTGGCCTGGTATGGGTCGGGGGGGGGGGGCGCTCGCTTGTCCCCTCCCTTTCCTGACCTGCCGGGCACCATTTTAAAAATTACTCCGACAGCTGATGACTCATCGGTTGTTAAGGACATGACGGCCAGCTTCCATGCCCGCTCCTTAGTAACCAGCTATACACAATGTGTTAAAAAAACAAAACAAAAAAACAAAAAGCATCAAAAACGCAACGCTTGCATTTCTGGTATGGCTCCATTGGAGTCTATTACACACAAAATGCAATTGGCTGTGGGAAAAAAGTCCCTGACCCTTTCCAAAAACACACCGGCTGAAAAACGCATAGATAGAGATGCAAGTAACCCAATATGTGTATGAATTGGGAGTGATATTTCAAGTGGTGCTTTACCTTAATTATGGGGGAGACACTTCCATATTATACATACAAAAAACACACCACAAAGGAAATATGCATCTGCTGAGGATAGCAGTTTGGAAAAAATTCAATTTATTGATAAAATTGACAAAATTTTTATTGACAAAATTGATAATATGACAGGGCCGTATGAATCCCCCCCCCCCCCCCAGAAAAATATTGTTTAAACCGGTGGGGGGGGGTCTGTTAACTGCTTTGATATTCTGTAAATTCTGCTGATCTATAACCTGCTGATCTTACTGTGTCCAGCCCGCTACCCCTGTATACCAATCAAGGGTACCTGGTGTGGATGTGGGACTACAAGTACAAGCAGCAGTTTGATTGGTATAGTTTCAGCAGAAGTGGGAGAGTCAAATAGTAGTTGCAACTATCTTGCTGATTGTAGCATTGCTGCTATATGAAGATGTCAATACTGTGCTGCTTTACTGAAGAGAAATATGCACTGTATGCATCTGTTTCATTCATTCTGTTGACATGTGGTTTGTGAACCTCTACTGCTACTTTTTGAATATTCCCCCACCAGTTTTCTAATGACGTCAGCAGCTCTGTCATAAGGAAGCAGAGCTTCTCACCCATATACAAAGATACAACAGGTTACCTTGTCCTTTACTCCTTGGTTGACCGTTCTAGAGTTCAGGTCCTCGTTCGGTAGAAAACTGAGACTGGTAGACTGAGTGATTGTCATTATTGATGCACATACTGTATGCTTGCTACCTACAATAAATTCATCTTTTCAGAATCTGTTTCTGTCAAGATAGCTCTTGGAACCTGCAACTTATTGTGCCTCCAAACCCATCTGCTCTTTTTTCTTTATTGTCCTGTCTTGCTATTTACTACCCTATTTGCTCCAACAGTATCCTTACTAACTACCCTTACTGTAAGTGGTTTTCCCATCTAGCCGACCTGCCACTTTTTCTTTTTGGGTCCCTATTCCAGCTTTCGCACCTGTATAACTTCTAAGGACTACAGCATTTTTTTAAATTTCTTTTATGAACCTGTTTATTTGGTGGATACTCTATCATTTCTATAACAAAATAATACAGATTTGTTTTCTTTTGGTGATACCGTCTTGCAAAAATTATTTTATTTTATATGCTGTCTATTGACAGAATAATGTTAAAAAATGCACTTTATTCTACTTAGATCAGTTCCAAAAATTAGTGTTACAGAGGATAGAAAAATATGATTTTTAGTTATAGTTTGTCTTATTGTTGAATAACTATAAGAAACAATTACGATGTTGGTGGCGATAAGTGTTCCTCTCTTTGGGAACGGACTGTTTTATTACTTGATGTATAATGTTGATTGATATTTCATGCTAAGAAATTATGTGGTATTGTTGGATCCATATACTTTTAATCATATTATTAAATACATATGTATTGATTTTAATGTCTCTATTTTTCTGTTCTGGTTTGGATTTACTTCATGCAAAAGAAACTTTTTGGGGGTGTCACCACTTCTATTACCTTCTATTACTTATCCAGGTACAAAGTATTGTGAAGTTGTTTTTCAATGCAAAAAAATGTAATAATAAATCAGTAGAAAAATAACAGCTAAGGAGAGAAGGGTTGGGGTAGTTTATTAGGTCTAATACCCTAATTAGACCTAATTAAATTACCCCAACCCCTAAAATGGAACAAAGCGGCAAAATGCAAGCATTTTTTATTTCTTATATGCAGATCGAAGGTATTAATAATAATAATAATTAATAAAGTATTAATAATTTTACCTTATTTTTCAGTTGAGTTTCTGGAGTGTTCATGTTACATATCTGTAGCTGCTGCTGCATTACACAATCCTTGCTGCCAATTTGACAGCAGAGAACATCAGCCAAAAGCAGCAGGGGGAGTAGCAGAAGGGGCAGAGGGACAAGGGACGTTTTGTATGCCCTGTGTACTCTGTGTATGCCCTTCTGACCCCCCCCCCCGAAAAGTTTGCAACCCACCAGCAACCCAGTTTTGCAACCCACCAGCAGTGGTCCTGTTGTTGCCTACACGGAGAAAAGAGCCATCTTTGATATTACATGAACGGGTCTAAAGTATTTATTTACCTTTAGTTTAAAGCAAGCCTGCATTTTTGATAATCACCTGAATGACCGCAATATACAGGGATATGTAATGTAATACTGACACATAATCACACACATAGGTTGGACTTGATGGACTTGTGTCTTTTTTCAACCTCACTACTATGTAACTATGTAACTATGTAATTTCTTTGAAGATTATTACATTTTCTGGATAAAATATGGCTCTATGGCTTCTTAGAAAATAACACACCAGTGGTGGTTTACTATGGTACACTTTAAAGTGCAAAAACCCTTTTAAAGCTCTCATAAAATAAACAGAGGCTGCCATTTTTGAGCTTTCCTTAAAATGCTAGTTGCCTGGCTTTAATGCTAACCCTCTTGTTTCAATACTTCAACTTGTAATCAAAAAGTTTTGACTTTTATTAATATTTCCGTCTCTGAATATGTTACAGTTCAATAATAGAGCAATACATTTATCAGTTCAGAATAAGATCCAATCAGCTAGTATTTTTAGAAAATGAATTACCACACTCCAGGCAGTGATTCTTTTTCAACATATTTAATACTGAAAAGTGCTTTTCAATGACTCTTTGAGAAAAAAAATTTTCAGCATTATTATGTCAGAGGTGACCTTGGTTTCTGTTGAGGAAAAAAAGAGACGTTGCCCACAACCTAGAATGCATGATTAATATTTTACTAAATGATTTACAGGAGTGCAGAGGGCCATTTACCTTGAGCAGCTTCTTGTAGTATTTTCAGAAGGAGGCCAGCAATTTACCGTACTTAAAACATACTCAATAGTTCAATTGTTAAGGTTGAAATTTTGTACAGAACTCTAATTCAAATATTTATAAAATCTCAAATATTTTTAAGTAATCTGATTACATATTGCATTTTTATGTGATTTATGTTTAAAATTATAGGTTGTAATAATCCTTACCTCCTCGAATAGCTGATTGGGTACCATAATGGATCAAATACAGGATCAAATTCTCATCTGTCAAGAGGTCTGTTAGCAATATCCATCCACATAAGTATATACTCTCTTCACACAATAGAACCTGAACTCCCCTCCCCCAGGAAATAATAAGTTACCAGCCTCTTTATAACCACAATAAGGACCAACATTGTGTTTAGCAGCAGCAGCAGCAGAATCTGTATTCCTTTAACCTGTATTGCAGTGACACTCAGACCCAAGGACAAGTATAGACCACACTGCTACCCACATTGCAGGATCTGGTGTGAATAAAAAGGGCATACATTGCTGCCATGCTTGCAGAAGATTGAGGGTGACCACTTGCTAAGGTCAACTTAAAGCAGTACTAAACCCAAAAGTAGGGATGAGCGGAACACCCCCCTGGTTCGGTTCGTGGCAGAACATGTGAACGGACCGAAAGTTTGCGCGAAGATTCGAACACCGTTAAACTCCATGGGACCCGAACGTGAAAAATCAAAAGTGCGATATTTAAAGGCTAATACGCAAGTTATTGTCCTAAAAAGTTTTTGGGGACCCAGGTCCTGCCCCAGGGGACATGTATCAATGCAAAAAAGTTTTAAAAAATTGACGTTTTTTCGGGAGCAGTGATTTTAATAATGCTTAAAGTGAAAAAATAAAAGTGAAATATTCCTTTAAATATCGTACCTGGGGGGTGACTATAGTATGCCTGTAAAGTAGCACATTTCCCGTGTTTAGAACAGTCCCTGCACAAAATGACATTTCTAAAGGAATAAAAGTCATTTAAAACTGCTTGCGGCTGTAATGTAATGTTGGGTCCCAGTAATATGGATGAAAATTGAGAAAAACGGCATGGGTACCCCCCCCCCAGCCCATTATCAGGCCCTTTGGGTCTTGTATGGATATTAAGGGGGAACCCCGCACCCAAATTAAAAAAAGAAAAGGTGTGGGGCCCCTAGGCCCTATATACTCTGAACAGCAGTATACAGGCGGTCCAAACAAGACAGGGACTGTAGGTTTATTCTTAAGTATAATCTGTTTATAATTTGGAACAGGTACATTTTGTAAGTGTAGCTCCAGCCCAAAAAAAAAATACATTTTTAAGCTTTTTGGATAACATAGGGAAGGGTTGTCATCACCCCTGTAACATTTTGTGACAGTACAGTTCCCTGTCCTAGTAATTGTCGCCCAGGGTTCTCAAATAGGCAGGTTGAGGGGCTCCGGGGTATTTAATGTGGAGGAATCTGTTTTATCAGTTTCCTCCAAAGTTTGTAAAATCCATTTGGGGACCTGGAGCCCAGAGATTCCATAGCGTTATGGGTGGGACGGAATCTCCAATCCTGGGACCGGGTTTTGTGAACAGCCAGGAGTCTGGCTGGTTGATTGAGCAGGTGGGTCCTGGGCTTATAGCGGAGTCCGGATTAGGGTTCTGGGCTCCATCCAGAGAGACATAAGGTCTCCAGGAGTCCAGAGAGTTCAGGTGTGCACTAGTGAAAGCCAGAGACCCAAATCTGAGGATTAGAGCAGTGAGGGGCTGCTTTCTAGATAGACGCTGTGTGCATTGAAGCTGTGTGCATCTAAGGAGACAGATGAGAGCCTGAAGTGGAAGGCCTGAGCAGCAAGGACGCTGAAAAGAGGTACAGTAGTTGTACAGGAACCCTGTTTAATGGCCAAGAGGGCTGAAGTGTAAAGACTAAGTGGCAGTACTACTGAAGAGAGCCAGGTGGCTTGGCATTTCTTTGTTATTGTTTTTGGGAGAAGAACCGCTGTGTGGGCATCCAAGTGCATGTATGAACGTTCCTTTATTTCATTCCTTTTAATAAAAGTGGGCTACCATGCCCTTAAACTAAAGTTCCTGTTCGCTGTGACACTCACTGAAAAGGCATCTACCACTGAGATAGACATCCCCCAATGTCACAAGTGGTGGAGAATGCGGGCAGAATTGGAGATCCCTGAAAAAAGTAAGTTCATCTGTTTTATGAACTGTGTTTGTGTGCATGAGACAGCACAATTTGTGTGTGTGCAGCTGAGAAAAGCAACTTGCTTTAAAGAGACGGTGCTTAATTTTTACTGGACTGTGCAAAGTTGTTCTGGAGTGACTAAGTATGGGGCGATCACAGCTCCTAAAAGAAGCAAGGTTTGCAGAATTGAGAGACAGAGCTCTGTGGCTGGAGGGGTTGTTACCACCCGAACCAGCCCCATACATGCCTGATCAGAGTCTACCAAGGAGAAAAAGGGCTGGGGTTGTCCCTAGCAACACTGGTGCAATGAGTGCACAGGTGATTGCTGGTATGGAGAGTCCACCAGCGATTGAATCTGCAGTGGATTGGTGCAACCGGCACCTGGCAGGAATGGACCAAGCTAAAGTGGAAGGCAAGCCAACCTTCTATACAATGAGAGAGCTGCTGGATGCCTATACCTGGGAGATGGGTGTTGTTGCCCCTGGCAACGCTGCTGCAGTTAAATAAGCAGCTGTTGCGAAAAGTGTGAAAGTGACACAGCTTGAGACAGGGTCCAGCGGAGGGAAGCCTGTGTTATGTGCCAGAAGAGAGGCTGATCAAAGGCTGAGACCAAGAGTGGTTGCCCATAGCAATGCAGAGGAAGCCAGTCGGGCTGTCTGTGTACCATGGCCTATCTCTAATAAGGATCGTGGCAAGTGGCTTAAGCAGGAGCTAATACAGCATGTTGGAGAGAGCCAGCAAAGTTCTACTGGGAGAGTGCAGTCCCCCATGGCAACGAGAGTGAAAGTGGTGCCAGAAAGGAGGAGCTGCAGTGGAGATTTTGCTCAGCGTCCCCACAAAGAGGCCTGTGCATTCCAGCCAGCTGGGAATCACCAGGAGAGAAGCGTTTTGGAAAAAAATTGTCCAGTACCATGCCTGGGGTGTGGCCAGCTGGGGCATGGCATGTTTTCTTGCCCTAGGTTATGGAACATGGCTGGAGATAAAGTTTCTGAGAAAGAGGTTTGTCTGCAGGCCCAGATTCCTGTGCAAATATGTTTGCAGTTACCCCTAGCAACAAGGAGGAGTTTCCTGTTGTGCCTGCAGGGGGTGCTAAACAGTGGGAGATACCTACTGTAGTTTCACCCCGTGGCCACCAGGGGGAGTTGGCCAGTAAAAGTGCAGCAGAGGATTGGTTCATAAGACAACGTACTCAAATGAAGATGGTGACCCCAACTACTGCGGTGGGTAAGACTGTCTTTAATGAAATGATGGCTGGAACTGCTGATTTCATGTATAAAAGGACTGGTTACGAGACTGTCCATGATGTCAGAGTGATCCCAGTTAGTGTAAGGTGACCAGATTTTTAAAATGAAATCCGGGGGACATTTTTTTTATTGGCAAATGGTAAAATATTTTATAACCATATTTTCCTAAATGATATATGCAGTGTATGTGGTATGTGAGTATGGAATGATTGTAAAAATTATATATATGTTATTTCTCACACTTCCTCCATGAGATAAAAAAGTTACTTCTTAGAATTTTTTGGGAGGGGAGGGATGGGGCAGCTAACTTCAAATCCAATCCGGGCAGGGGCTATGGTGGTGCTTGAGGTAAAAGTGAAGGTGCTAGTGTGGTGCGCTACCTGTGGGCGCCGGCCAAAAGTGGGTGTGGCCAGCAAGTTGCCGGGGTCAGAAAGTGGAGGTTTCTTCATGGCGTAAAATGGTGATCAGTATATCCTGACCTCTGTATACCAATAAAAAGCCAAAAAATGCAGCACAACTCTACTCTTCCTTTATACAATTCTACAAATGGACTTTTAAGTGCAATGGTAAAACCTATAAAATAATATCCAGTGCAAAACAACCAATGTATTGCAATATAGTAGTGATGGTGTCACCCCCTCTGCAAAAATATTTTGAGAAATTGCAGAGATTCAATGTGCAATAATGGTGAAACCCCCTACATACAATAATAACAGAGATGCAAATCAAGCAGTGTATTAGAACATAGTAGTGATGGTGTCACCATCTCTGCAAAAGGTAAGAAATATTGCAGAGCTGCAATGTGCAAATCATGGTGAAAACCCCTATATATAATCATAGTAATAAAATGTAAAATATGTACATCAATTGTACATTATGTTAATATATAGGGGGTTTCACCACAATTTGCACATTGCAGCTCTGCAATTTCTCAAAATATTTTTGCAGAGGGGGTAAGACCATCATTACTATATTCATATTGCAATACATTGGTTAATTTGCACTGGATCTTCATTTATAGGTGTTACCATTGCCCTTATAAGTCCATTTGTACAATTTTATAGATGACGTGTAGGGCATCCATGCTTTTTATTGATTTGCATTAGATGAGGGAACCAGCTAACAAGATTCTTACATAGTTACATAGTAGGTGAGGTTGAAAAAAGATACAAGTCCATCAAGTCCAACCTATGTGTGTGATTATGTGTCAGTATTACATATCCCTGTATGTTGCGGTCATTCAGGTGATTATCTAATAGTTTCTTGAAGCTATCAATGCTCCCCGCTGAGACCACCGCCTGTGGAAGGGAATTCCACATCCTTGCCGCTCTTACAGTAAAGAACCCTCTACGTAGTTTAAGGTTAAACCTCTTTTCTTCTAATTGTAATGAGTGGCCACGAGTCTTAATAAACTCTCTTCTGCGAAAAAGTTTTATCCCTATTGTGGGGCCACCAGTACAGTATATGTAAATTGAAATCATATCCACTCTCAAGCGTCTCTTCTCCAGAGAGAATATGTTCAGCGCTCGCAACCTTTCCTCATAACTAAGATCCTCCAGACCCTTTATTAGCTTTGTTGCCCTTCTTTGTACTCGCTCCAATTCCAGTACATCCCTCCTGAGGACTGGTGCCCAGAACTGGACCGCATACTCCAGGTGCGGCCGGACCAGAGTCTTGTAGAGCGGGAGAATTATCGTTTTATCTCTGGAGTTGATCCCCCTTTTAATGCATGCCAATATTCTGTTTGCTTTATTAGCAGCAGCTTGGCATTGCATGCCATTGCTGAGCCTATCATCTACTAGGACCCCCAGGTCCTTTTCCATCCTAGATTCCCCCAGAGGTTCTCCCCCCAGTGTATAGATTGCATTCATTTTTTTGCCACCCAAATGCATTATTTTACATTTTTCTACATTGAACCCCATTTGCCATGTAGTCGCCCACCCCATTAATTTGTTCAGGTCTTTTTGCAAGGTTTCTACATCCTGCGGAGAAGTTATTGCCCTGCTTAGCTTAGTATCGTCTGCAAATACAGAGATTGAACTGTTTATCCCATCCTCCAGGTCGTTTATAAACAAATAGGATTGGTCCCAGCACAGAACCCTGGGGAACCCCACAACCCACCCCTGACCATTTTGAGTACTCCCCATTTATCACCACCCTCTGAACACGCCCTTGTAGCCAGTTTTCAATCCATGTACTCACCCTATGGTCCATGCTAACGGACCTTATTTTGTACAGTAAACGCTTATCTTATTGTTTTTGAGATTTTTTTTTTTTTGTTGCATGGCAGTGGTTTTACTTTATGTCCTCTGTATACTGGTAACCACTGGCCCTGCATATTGGTGGTCAGTGTGCCCCCTGTATGCTGGTGGTCAGTGTGCCCCCTGTATGCTGGTGGTACGTGCTGGGTGCAGGAGGATGCTACGTGCAGGAGAATGCCACATGCAGGGTGCAGGAGGATGCTACATGCAGGGTGCAGGAGGATGCCACATGCAGGGTGCAGCAGGATGCTATGTGCAGGGTGCAGGGCGATACTATGTGCAGGGTTCTGGAGGATGCTACGTGCAGGCTTCAGGGAGATGCTACGTGCAGAGTGCAGGGCTCAGGAGGATGCTACGTGCAGGGTGCAGGGCTCAGGAGGATGCTACGTGCAGGGTGCAGGGCTCAGGAGGATACTATGTGCAGAGTGCAGGGCTCAGGAGGATGCTACGTGCAGGGTGCAGGGCTCAGGAGGATGCTACGTGCAGGGTGCAGGGCTCAGGAGGATGCTACGTGCAGGGTGCAGGGCTCAGGAGGATGCTACATGCAGGCTTCAGGGGGATGCTACGTGCAGGGTGCAGGGCTCAGGAGGATGCTACGCGGAGGATGCAGGGCTCAGGAGGATGCTACGTACAGAGTGCAGGGCTCAGGAGGATGCTACGTACAAAGTGCAAGGTTCAGGCATGCATTACATACAGAGTGCACAGTTCAGGAGTGCGTTGTACAGAGTGTAAGGTTCAGGAGTGCATTGTACAGAGTGCAAGGTCCAGGATCTAGTTAAACTGCAAAGACACCAATTACCATATTTATCGGATTATAAAACGCACTTTTTGGGTGGGTGCGTGTTATACGCCAGTCCCCGCCGATCTCCGCTCCGTTGAGGGGATAGGAGCGAGTGCTGCCGATATACACATAGCCGAGTGTACACGGCTAGGCTCGGCTCCTCTCGGCTCCGCTCACAGTCACGCCCAGTTCCGCCATTGGACCTGTGTTATGTCCATCATAGGGGCGGGACTGGGTGGGATTGTGAGAGGAGTGCTCGCTCCTCTCCTCTCGCAATCAGCGGAGATCGGCGCCAATTTTAAATAATCAGCCTGCCTGGGCAAGGCTGCAATGACACAAGGCTGCAAAGACACAAGGCTGAAAATACACTGGGCAAGGCTGCAATGACACAAGGCAAGAGGTGAGAGGTGCCATAAGTGCAGCCATGATTTTGTGTAAAGACTTTTCTGGTACATCATTAGTTAACAGAAAGAAGTTTTAGGTAGCTGATTAGTCTTACTTACAGTGTCTGAGGGGAAGGGCATGCCAAGGTATGCAGCATGCAATCTGTGTGTGCTCTGGAGATTGTGAGGACTTTGCAGGGGGGAGAAAAATCTTGTGCAGCAGCAGATATTTGAGATGGAGTTTTGATAGAAGAGTCAGTAAACTTGCTATCTTCAGAGGTTGTGTCTCTGCTTGGTGACTGCACTTCTCCTCCTTCTCTCTTCAGGATTGCAGGTGCAGTGATTGGTGGGTACAGCTGGTCTTTCTATATGTGCTGCTCTGTAGGGGGAGGTCAGAGCTCCCCAGGGAAAGATGATGGACAGAGATGTTGATCATAGACATCCAAGACACACCCCCAGGGTTTCCGTTTTGCGCCCCAAGACTGCCTGAGTAGTGTGAATGAATGGAGCTGTCAAGTCCAACCTCTGATGTCAGGATGAGTGGGGCCAATATGCGGAGCTACGCCCTCTTTGTCAGACAGCCCGTGCATAGACAAATAGCTGGTGTTGCATTGGTGGGCGGGGAGGAAGGTGGCAGGTGGTGGAACCAATTGTAACTAGTGTATGTGTACCCACAGCGGTGTATAATAAACCTGAATTATACCCCGCTGTTGGTACTTATACAATAGTTACAATTGGTCCTGCCCCCTGCCACCTTCCTCCCCGCCCACCAATGCATAAACCGCCAGCTATTTGTTTATGCATGGGCTGTCTGACAGAGGGGGCAGAGCTCCGCATATCGGCCCCGCAGATCCCCGACATCAGAGCTTGGGTTTGACAGCTAAACTCACTCTCAGTGTCACTGTGGCCCTACGCTCCCGGCTTGCCCACCAATTCAAACCACACTGGATGGATATTGACATTGCTGCATGTCCTGCTAGGGCTAGGCTGTCAACAATAAGTACAGGCACCCCCCTGAATCCGGGGACAGATCTGGGGACAGACGTGGTCCGGGGACAGTGTCCTCAATCCGGGGACTGTCCCCGGGAACCGGGGATGTCTGGTCACCCTAAGTTAGTGGGGCCACTGAATGTGCGCTTGAGAATAACTTTTCCCTACCCAGTGGGAATGTAGGGGTTAAAGTCCAAACAGAACCTGTGTTAATGACTAAAAGTGTTGTGTCTAATGACTGTCAGTCTCAAGTTGGCAGTGGGCTAGGACAGCCTGCAAAAGCTAAAAATGCTTGACTATAGGATTCGTCAACTACGGTCTTACACTTATCTTAAACCTATAATAACCACACAACGCTGCATGACATTGGTTTAAATGGCTACAACAGCCCTTTTATTAACAAAGTTATATAACAACAAACAGAACAATTTTAACACCAGGAGGGGGTCTTTGGGATCCCATTTTGATCAATAACAACTGTGTCCTCAGCTGTGCCCCAGCCTTCTCGAAGACATTGCGACTTTCCAATTTTTCTTTCCCATGGGACCTAAGTCCTGGGAGAACCACAAACAACCAACCAAGGTGGGATCCCATACCCTGTATGGGTCCCCCAAGAATTCTATAATCTGCTTTAATACTTGACCCCCCAAAGACCCCCTGACCCGCCATGCGAGCTTGAGTGACACCTCACTAAAGCGAGTCCCTCCACACCTGAAGAGCCCTCTGAACCCCTTCTTGCAATCCCAAAAACCAAAAATCTGTTCCAACCGCATTTAAATGCACACCATTATCCCTCCAATAACAAATAGACAAGTCTTCCAGATCCCGATGGCGAACCACCACACCCCCAATACGAGACAGAAAACGTCCTATCTCCCTGTTGGCTTTTATCCTAGCCTTATTCAAGCGTTCAACAGAACGCGCATGACGCCAATTGTGTCGTGCCACTATGTCTGACCACACTATGATAACACCAGGGAAATCACGCATCAATCGCAAAATATCAAATTTAACATCCCGGACAATATCACTAACGGCCCGAACCCCCATGTCATTCCCTCCCACGGAGAGCACCAAAACATCAGGAGGCCTATCCACTCTAGAATAATAGTGAAATTCCGGAAGAACCCGGCCCCACATCATGACTCTGACTTCCAGCCATTTGCAGACTGCTTCACTCCGGGGAACAACGAGCTGTCTCCCTTCGGGTCGTGCATCCGCTCTGATCGCCCCCCCCGCAGAAAACATAAGAGTCACCCAGAATCCACACCAGGCCTTGAGGAAAACCTGCAACAGACAACCAAAGAAAAACATAGAGCCCACAAACAGAACTACAAAAAGGAAATAACATCATGAAACAAACATTATAGCATGTGCGGACGGACATACATTTTAAAACGGTCAGATTCCCACCTCCCTATCCACTTTACTATCTGTGGACTCAATCCCCAGCGAGCCGCCTCCGTAGCTGCCCCTACCCTGAAAGAATGAGTATTGAATTGAGAGGCTGGCATGCCAACCGTCAGCAAACAGCGCTTAAAAATCGCCACAAACTGGAAACGCGACAAGGATGAGCCATCCTCATGCTGCAAAAACGTCCCTTGTACACCCTTCCGAACCTGTGCGAAGCGCTGTACTGCAAGCACCGGACACACCATCTCCAGAAGCACCTTAAACAATGTCACATAAACCCCTTTTCCCAGCTGATCAGTTTTCGATCTGCTGATACGGAGCTGAATGCTATCCGCAGCTATCTGCACCTCCGAAAACATCAAACCACCCTCACCGCGTTTCTTTTTACTCACCAACTCCCCAATCCTCAGGGCTCCAAAAAAGGCCAATGAAAAAGCTGCCATAAACAGTTGAACCTCATAAGGCGAGGAACAAACCCTGTGCAAGATTCCTACCAGGTCCTGTAGCAGCCCAAAAGACACCGGGCGCCTGGTATCTCTTACCACGCGTCCGCGCCGAAAACCTTTCATGGCCTGACGCACCATAAAATCCTTCGTAACATCCCGCAGGCCTCGTAGCTTGTAAAGAAAAGCCAGCGCAGCCAATCTCCGGTTCATTTTAGATACCGACTCTCCCCTAGAAAACTGCGTCCCAATCATATACAACAAGGAAACCCTGTCCCGATCCGAAAGACAACCCCCCATGGAACTTACCAAGCCTTCCCATTCACGCCAAACCAATGAGTAAGCCGCCCATGTTCCCATACTCACCGAACGCTGTACCAAGGAACCAGCTATTCCAATGCCAGTCTCCACAGATGCGCAGGACAAGGAACTGACCTCTGCTCCGCCGCCGGCGCCAGTTTCCGGAACCTGTCCCACTGAAAATGAGACAAGGCATCAGCAATGGAATTCTCTACCCCCCGCACATGTACCTTTATCTATGTTAAACTTCTCTAACGGCAAAAGGGAGAATATCTCCACGTATTCCCCCCGCCAAATCTTTTCCCTAACTTCGGGCTTAAGATGCACCCCCAACAGACCCTCGAAGCATACATAGACCTCACCATGGGCTTTATCCCCCAAACGAACCCCATCATCCCCAGACTCCTTAGCCTTACGCGACTCCGAGCCACTGACCCTCACCGTCTGGGAAGCAGACTCAACTACCGCCGAGGATAACGGAACCTCTATACCCACCGCCGTGGCCAGTTGCCTATCCCACTGCGACGCCGTGCTTACCGCCGGCGGCAGCGCAGAACTACGCAGGATGGAGGCATCACGGCCCAAACCAGCCGACGTGGTCACGGCAGGGACCCACGCCCCCGTTGGCCCCACTACGGGTCCAGAAGGCCCGGGTGGAGCACAATGGTCCAACAATTCCCAAAAAACCCACGAAAAATTCCGCCAATCCCAACACACCATGTTCCCTTCCTGGCTGACCCAAGTGCACCCTGCCCTGTGACCCCCCTGCTCACCCGCCTCAAGCCCGACACCCTGATCTACAGAAGAAGCAGAAATAAAATGAGACTCTCCAGGCTGCCTGCGTGCCGAATCCCGAGCAGCCGCACTTCCGGATCCCAGCTGGCTCTGCACAGTAGGGCGCACGGCCGGTGATTTCCCATCGCCGTCATCCCTGGATACCTCGCCGGATTCTGCTGACGACTCACGCATTGAATGTGCCGCAGGCGTCCGTCCCCTCAAATCTTCAGGCTCCGCACACCCCGGCGTACCACCATCCTCATGCGTCTCCTGCGGAAAGCTGCGGAGTCCCTGTGCACCCCCAACTGTGGAAGGGGGTCGCCTACCCTTTAATTGGGCCTGGCCACTCCCCCGTGTAGCTGTCACTCTGTCCCTGTGAGAGGCACTCTGCACCGTCATTATAGAAGCAGCAGAGGGCGCTAACTGCCGTCTGCTGCCTTTTACTGGAGACTTCCCATGCTGAGCCATCCTCCCAGCCACAGGGGAGGGAGCCG
Source organism: Lithobates clamitans (assembly GCA_037952925.1). Classification (NCBI taxonomy): domain Eukaryota; kingdom Metazoa; phylum Chordata; class Amphibia; order Anura; family Ranidae; genus Lithobates; species Lithobates clamitans. The sequence continues at coordinate 448,290 of JBBGZY010000355.1, read as the reverse complement.
AGCCTTCTGACTATGCTGCCGACGATCTCAGAGACTGGACTTCTAGGCAAGCACGATCTTCCGTCCTCACAGCTCCAGAAGGGACAGGGCTCCCGCCCCTCCCTGCGGCCGGCCGTGTCCCGCGCTGAGCCGGCCTCCTGCTAGGCACATCAGCAGGAGAGCCGGCTGCCATGTCCCGGGCCATAGCAGAGGGGGAGGAGGGGGAAAGAGAGCGCAGCGTCCCCGTCTCCCGCAGGTCCTCCCAGGCCCTCCGCTGGAGCCAGAAGCTGATGGCCCATCAGAGGACGCTGAAGGGTTCCAAATGGGGCTCCCATGCGGCTGCCGGACCCGGGGGGGGTGTGAAGGGCTCAAGCGCTCAGGAGGGCGAACCCTCCTAGCATGTTTAGAGGAAGGGGGGATCCAGGAGGAGACGGATCAACCCCTGACCCCCCTAACATGCCTAGCAGCTGTTGCTGGAGCCACTGTGGACCCCGTGTAGAAGCTGCGGCCCTGACCTGGTCCCATAAGGCCTCCAAATCGCTCATCTTGTCCTGACTTCTCTCCGCATGGGGAACGACAGAACTCTTCAATCAAGAAATCTTCCTGAATGATTACCCATCAGCCTATGCAACTACCCAAGCCCCCTTTCTGGCTCCACCCAGACCACCTGACCTGCTGCTCCAATAAGGTAAGCTACCCCTCCTTCCAAAACTACCTCAGTAAACTCTTTAACCCTTTCAGACCTGTTCCTCCCATAGTCATGCCGACCCTCCGTCTAATTTTCTCCTCCGGGTCGCACTATAAGTGTTACTGTTAATGAAAAGTTTGCTGCTGTTGGGAAAACCCCAGGTTCTTTCAGAGCAAAAGTTATCACAAATGGGCCGTTGCCTGTAGAAACTGGTGGTAAGACAGCACAGTTGTCCCCAGAAATCTCCAGGGAACTTCATGTTTCGGAGTCGGAGGTTGCCCTGGACAACTGCGATGTCACTCTGGTGGGACAGTGTGGAACTGTACCGTGTAATGGTAATGTGTTAGTGCAAGCTGCTAGTACTAAAAATGTGCAGGTAAAGGGTGAGTTAACACAACCTGTGAAAAATGCAAAGGTGTGTGAGGTTTATGAAGCGCCAGCCGAGCAAGGTGGTGAATATGGTGTATTGCAACCTGCTGTGTTAAAACCTGTGTTACCACAGTCTGACATGATTTACAATGACTGGTGTAATGAGTCTGCATCTAAAGGGCCATACACACGATCTGACTTTTTGATAACAAACATGCAAATTGCTGTTTTGGAGCAACATCCGACCGTGCGTACGCTCGATCGGACAAACTTTCCTGCAACAAAAGTCCGATGGAGCAAAGTCCGATCGTGTGTACACAAAGCCATCAGACTTTTGTACAAACTACAGTACGCAGCCGCGAGAATGTTTCCAGCACGATCGGATCGCGCTGGTTCTCGGCGGCAGGGTACTGTACATGTCGCGCTAGCTGCAATAGGAAAAACACATTTTCCTACTGCGGCGGGCGCGAGAGGGAATTCCCCTCTGGGGAATACCAAGCCCTTCGGTCTGGTATGGATTTTAAGGAGAAGCCCCTACGCCGAAAAAACGGCGTGGGGGTCCCCCCAAATCCATATCAGACCCTTATCCAAGCATGCAGCCCGGCCGGTCAGGAAAGGGGGTGGGGAGGGGGGAGCGCCCCCCCTCCTGAGCCATACCAGGCCGCATGCCCTCAACATGGAGGGGTGGGTGCTTTGCGGGAGGGGGGCGCCCTGCGGGCCCCCCCACCCCAAAGCACCTTGTCCCCATGTTGATGAGGACAAGGGCCTCTTCCCGACAACCCTGGCCATTGATTGTCGGGGTCTGCGGGCGGGGGGCTTATCGTAATCCGGAAGCCCCCTTTAATAAGGGGGCCCCTAGATCCCAGCCCCCCACCCTATGTGAATGAGTATGGGGTACATCATACCCAAAAAAGTGTCAATAAAGAACACAGTACACAGATTTTTAAAATAATTTATTAGGCAGCTCCGGGGTTTTTTTCAGACTTCGGGGTTCTTCTTCTGACTTTGGGGGTCTTCTTCCGACTTCGGGGGTCCTCTTCCGACTTCAGGGGTCTCTCCGGCGTCTTCTCCCGGTGTCCGCATCTTCTGCCGGCTCCACCGCTATCTTCTGGCGCTCTTTTGCCAGCGGTCATCCTATGACCACGCCCCCTTATGACCTCACAGTCCCAGCATGCCCCGGGACTGTGATGTCATAGGGGGGCGGGGTCACCGCCTATATAAGTCCGTTGCGGAACGCACAGAGAGCATTTCGGCTGGAGAGAGCGTCGTGTCAACATCTATGGAAGAGAAGAGGGAAGAAGACGGTCCGGGCCACCGCTGGCAAAAGAGCGCCAGAAGATAGCGGTGGAGCCGGCAGAAGATGCGGACACCGGGAGAAGACGCCGGAAAGACCCCCGAAGTCGGAAGAAGACCCCTGAAGTCGGAAGAAGACCCCGGAGCTGCCTAATAAATTACTTTAAAAATCTGTGTACTGTGTTTTTTATTGACACTTTTTTCCCTAGGTGAATGGGTAGGGGTACGATGTACCCCATACTCATTCACATAGGGTGGGGGGCCGGGATCTGGGGGCCCCCTTATTAAAGGGGGCTTCCGTATTCCGATAAGCCCCCTCCTGCCCGCAGACCCCGACAACCAACGGCCAGGGTTGTCGGAAAGAGGCCCTTGTCCTCATCAACATGGAGACAAGGTGCTTTGGGGTGGGGGGGCCCGCAAGGCGCGCCCCTCCCCCAAAGCACCCACCCCCCCATGTTGAGGGCATGCAGCCTGGTACGGCTTGGGGGGGGGGGCGCTCGCTCGCCCCCCCCCCTCTTTCCTGACCGGCCGGGCTACGTGCTTGAATAAGGGTCTGGTATGGATTTGGGGGGCCCCCCACATCATTTTTTCGGCTTAGGGGGTTCCTCTTAATATCCATACCAGACCTAGGGGCCTGGTATGCCCCTGGAGGGGAACCCAAGCCGGTGTTTTATTTAAAATTTGGCGTGGAGTTCCCCCTCAAGATTTATACCAAACACAGTGCCTGGCATTGGCGGGGATCCAAGTTGGATCCCCGCACCAGTGTCAACCCGGCTCGCAAGGTGTCAATCTCGCCAATAAAAGTGGCGAGATTCACACAATATCAGACAATAATACAGAAGTTGACCAAAGGGTGGTGGTAAAGAGCTGAAAAACCACATGATATGGTGAAAGTTGGCTAGAAAAGTCCTGTCGTCTGTATGCAAGACAAACTTTTGGGCAACGCCCTTTGTACAAAAATCCAAGGGAAAGTTTGTACAAAGTCCTATCGTGTGTATGGGGCTTTAGCCAGTCTGTTCTTATGTGTCTCCTTGGGCAGATGGATCGGTGCTGAGGAGCACCGCTGAAGGGAGTGCACATACAATAGGTTGCTATAGTTGGGGTAAAAATCTTATCTCCCTGATAAATAAGGCTTTTATGCACAAAGACAAGGTGGACAAAGTTTCTGCTGTGCCAGCAGGAGGAACTGCAGAACAGCTTGTACCGGAGGGTGCTGAGGGTGCGGTGGCTGCTGCAGAGGTTAACCCTCGTGAGCAGGATGAACCAAATAAGGACGAGCGCACAGTAGGGACATGGTCCGTGACCCACAAAACTGAGGTTGACATGGAGTGTCAAAGTGACGTTGTCACTGGTAATGTTCTGGAGCAGTTCACTGATGCTGAGGAAGTTGGGTATGAGTCCAGCACCTGGCAGCGCTCTGGTGGAGCACCAGGATGTGTTTTCCTCCAGCTGGGAGGAGGTTCCGTTAACCGTTGCAACTTTTCAAATTTCAGCAAGTGAGTCTCTCTGCATCCCCAGTGTCATGAAAGTCCCCAGGAAGGACTTAGGTCTGGAGTCAAGGGCCTGATTTATAACCAAAGCATTAAAAGAGATGCTTGAACTTTGGGATGTACAGCCAATCTATACTAGTGTGTCTCCTCCACAGTCTGACGGTCTGGTACTGCGGAGTACCACTAGGTGGAGCACTGAATGGCAGGCTGTACAGAACAAAGAAGAACAGGACAGGAATGGTTTATTCCTGAATTTGTTACTTTTGTTAAAAGTTGCCACTGCGTATGCTGCTGGATTACATCCAGAAGAAATAATGTTTGAGAGGGACTTTGGACAAATGGAAAATAAGCCTAAAATGTCTGTTGTTTCACCTCCCAACAGCCAGATGGGAAGCATTTCTGCTGCTATGGTCCAGGGTGGTGCTGGTCAGTTGTTGGTGAAGGGCGCCTATACTGCACCAGTGGAAAAACCACATGAGATGGAAGGGCCAAGTGTGGACCCGAAAGCAGCAGAGATCCTGACCGGGCCCCAAAAGAAAGGTGGTTAAAGAGACTGGGGTCCCCAGTCCAAGGTTTGGTTTAGGTGACAAACCTAACGAGGTCCCTGAGACAGGGGAATGGATAAGGAGTGCAGTAAAAATTGTATGTGGATCAGACGAGAGCTTGCCTGCTCAGGTGGATAAATATACAGATCAGAACAGGTCAAGTGGTAGGACAGCTGCCTGCAGAGTGGCTGAACCCAGGGGAGGTAACGTCCATTAAGGTTCCCGTGGGTGATGGCAGCCCACCGGTATGTGTGCCCTCTGCAGACTCTGCCCTAGAAAATCCTGGAAAAAAAGGCATTGGTGACATGTGCAACATTGAGAGGTGTTATGTTGGTTTGAATATGTCTTTCAATGATGAACCAAGTAATGTGTTAATGGTACATGATGATGTGGTGTCCAAAGGTACAGGTAAACCTGGTAAACAATTAGTGATTGCTGAGTCAGGTACCAGAAATAAGAGGAGGAGTCCTGTTATAAACACCATAGAAATAGGCCCCCTACAGTCTCAGAACAGTAATGCTGAGAGGTTTTGGGAAACCAGGAAACTTGAAGCGTGGAGGCAGAAGGGTTGGTACAAAGACCAGGGGTACCCTGTTAAAATTTCAGGAGAGGAAGTCCTTATGGAAATGCACCCGGAAGAAGAGTTGGGAAGGTCTCAAAACCCATAGCAGATTGACAGGGGGGCAAAGAGAGAGACGCCAATGGAAGTGGTGGGTTGAGTTCCCCTTTAGGAGAAGTGAGGTTGGACAGGGTTTGACTTCCGTAAGCTGTAGTTGGCACATAGGTGCCAAAAGGAAACTATGTGTTTTGCCCTCTGGTTCGAAACAAGGGGCAGGGATATGTGACAGTACAGTTCCCTGTCCTAGTAATTGTCGCCCAGGGTTCTCAAATAGGTAGGTTGAGGGGCTCCAGGGGTATTTCATGTGGAGGAATCTGTTTTATCAGTTTCCTCCAAAATTTGTAAAATCCATTTGGGGACCTGGAGCCCGGAGATTCCATAGCGTTATGGGTGGGAAGGAATCTCCAATCCTGGGGACCGGGTTTTGTGAACAGCCAGGAGTCTGGCTGGTTGATTGAGCAGGTGGGCTTATAGCAGAATTAGGATTACGGTTCTGGACTCCAGCCAGGGAGACAGGAGGTCTCCAGGAGTCCAGAGGGTGCAGGTGTGCACTAGTGAAAGCCAGAGACCCAAGTCTGAGGATGAGAGCAGTGAGAGGCTGCTTTCTAGATAGACGCTGTGTGCATCTAAGGAGACAGATGAGAGCCTGAAGTGGAAGGCCTGAGCAGCAAGGAAGCTGAAAAGAGGTACAGTAGTTGTACAGGAACCCTGTTATATGGCCAAGAGGGCTGAAGCGTAAAGCATAAGTGGCAGTACTACTGAAGAGAGCCGGGTGGCTTGGCATTTCTTTGTTTTTGAGAGGAGAACCCCTGTGTCGGCATCCAAGTGCATGTATGAACGTTAATTTATTTTGTTCCTTTTAATAAAAGTGGGCTACCATGCCCTTAAACTAAAGTTCCTGTTTGCTGTGACACTCACTGAAAAGGCATCTACCACTGAGCTAGACATCCCCCAATGACACAATTTGTTTTGCTGTCTGTGCCTCTGTTCAGAAGATTTCACTTCACTTTCTGTCCCAATGACAATTGGATTTTGAAAATTTGGCGTTATTAGGGAAACAAGGATTGGTGATAGCATCAGTGGAGACACCTTTTTCCCATATTAACTCTTACAGGAGAGAATTTCCCTTCCTAGGGGTAGATTTTCTCTCACTTCCTGTTGTCTCCCTCCGTTTGTAAGTAGGAGTCATTTGTAAGTAGGATGTTTGAAAATTGGGGACCGCCTGTATATACTATAAGGCCTGCCCTATATACTCTGCGAAAAATTGGGTCTTAGGTATTGGTGGTACCAGAACACTGTAAGCCCTCACAGTTATGCCCCGTACACACGGTCGGACATTGTTCGGACATTCCGACAACAAAATCCTAGGATTTTTTCCGATGGATGTTGGCTCAAACTTGTCTTGCATACACACGGTCACACAAAGTTGTCGGAAAATCCGATCGTTCTGAACGCGGTGACTTAAAACACATACGTCCGGACTATAAACGGGGCAGTAGCCAATAGCTTTCATCTCTTTATTTATTCTGAGCATGCGTGGCACTTTGTGCGTTGGATTTGTGTACACACGATCGGAAATTCCGACAACGGATTTTGTTGTCGGAAAATTTTATAGCCTGCTCTCAAACTTTGTGTGTCGGAAAATCCGATGGAAAATGTGTGATGGAGCCTAGACACGGTCGGAATTTCCGACAACAAGGTCCTATCACACATTTTCCGTCGGAAAATCCGACCGTGTGTACGGGGCATAACTCTTGGTGGGCGCTGGAATGGGCCCTGCTGTGAAATATTAGAGAAAATATTGTAATTACATGCCCCTGTTATACAGGGGCAGAAAAATTGGGCCTTAGGCACTGGTGGTGGTGCCACAACACTGCAACCCCTCACAGATACTCTAGTTAAGCGCAAGAACGAGCTCTGCTGTAAAATATTACAGTAAAAATTATAATTATACGCCCCTGCTAAACAGGGACAGAAAATCTGTGCCTTAGGCACTGGTGGTGGTGCCCTGAAACAAAAATGTTCTTAGAAGCTATCAACATGAACATTGAGGAGGAATAGGATAGTCACTGAGCATAACAGGAAAGTCACTCAGCATAGGCAGTCTTCAAGGGATCTCACATTCATAAAAAAATTAATCGGTTACATCAGCATCAGGTGCTTGGTAGCTGGTGATCCAATACTGATTCATTTTTATGAAGGTGAGCCGATCAACTGATCAGTCTGTGGACAGGCGCACTCTGTGATCGGTTACAAAGCCTCCAGCAGCACTGAATGTGCGTTCAGAAAGAATGCTGGATGCAGGACAGGCCAGTAGCTCAATTGCATATTGTGCAAGCTCTGGCCAGGACATAGTTTAGTTACTGTGTCACACGCTCTGAGGTGAGCGCATAAGCTTTTGGGGGGGTCACTGGAGTGCACCGACCTCAACACCCAGTAACCCAGTGGATTTTCAGTTGGAAAGGTCTCCAAGTCTGATCTTGCCCCTAGGTATTCCTCCACCATGTAAATCAGAGGTTGGCGATGGTTGCTGGAACCGATCAGACCTTGGGGCTGTGGCCAAAATTGTCTGAATGTATCGGTCAGACGGCTACCTTCTTCACCGCTCCTTCTGTGACTGACTGAAGCCTCAGCAACAAGTTGTCCAGGAGGACCAGGAAATTGTAACCTCCCAGGCTCTGGAAACGCTTTGCGCAAACCTTTCTGCAAGGCCTCACGAAGATGTTTCATCCTCTGCTCCCTCTGCGAAGGCTGGATAAGTTCCGCAACCTTACCCTTGTAACATTGATCAAGAAGGGTTGCCAGCCAGTAATGATCCCTCTCCTTGATACCACGAATCCGAGGGTCCTTTCGCAGGCTTTGCAGGATCAGGGAGGTCATGCAGCAAAGGTTTGCTGAGGCATTCGATCCAGAGTCCTCTGGGTCCTCCCAGTCACGTACAAGTCCCTGGGTTTCTGGGGACTGAGAATGATCCTTGAGGACTGCTGTTGATGCTGAGTGCCAGGCTCCACCTTCATGCGGACACAATCCTAATCCTCCTCCCCCTCCTCCTCTTCCTGTGTGATCGGCGGGCCTGCAGGAATACTGTCTGGATAAAGGGGGCCTTGAGAGCTAAGGAAGTCCTCCTCTTCTTCCCTCTGTTCTGCCTCAAGTGCCCTGTCCATTATTCCACAAAGCGTGTGCTCCGACAGGAAGATAAGAGCGACAGTATCACTGATGCATGCACTGCACTGCTCACCATCCACGTGGCCTCCTCAAATGGTGACAGGACAGTCCATGCATCCTTGATCAGTAGCCACTGGCATGGTGAAAAAAAGCCAAGCTCCCCTGACCCTGTCCTGGTGCCATACTCACACAGGTACTCATTGATGGCCCTCTGCTGGAGTGCAGCCGCTGCAGCATTGCCAACGTTGAGTTCCACCTGGTGGGCATGTCACAAATGAGGCGGTTCTTGGGCTGGTTGCATTCCCTTTGAATGTCAGCCAGCTGAGCACTGGCATTATATGCAAATTAAAAGGGTAATCTTGCGAGCCACAAACGGACTAGTGCCTACAGAATAAGATTAATGATAATAATAACCAGCTGCAAACGCAGATCACGTCTCATAACCGTGCAGTGGTAAGATAAATAAATAAATATGTTGCACTAGGAAAAATAGTATCCAGAGTGCATAATTCAAATATAAATCTATAAGCAATAAATAAAATAAATACCAATGAATATTAAACCATAATTCATAAGTGATAATCTGTGATGAAAAACTGATTAATAAAGTGTGGCGTGCATAAATAACATTGGAACCAAAGTGCATATATTAACTACAAAAGTGCACGCTATTTCCAAAAAAATAAATAAATTGAATGAAAATTCATATGCGATGAATGTAAAATATCAAACATATAACACAGTGTCCATCAATGGTGTCATCCAGCATGCTCATCCAAAGTGTGTAACTGAAAAACCATGCTTCGGTGCACTCCAGTGACCCCCCCAAAAGCTTATGCGCTCACCTCAGAGCGTGTGACACAGTAACTAAACTATGTCCAAACACGCTTTGGAGCCACTCCTGGGCTCTTTAGTGAAGTGCAGGTGCCGATCTCCAGCTGGTTCAGTCAGTATCGTTCCAAACCATAAATAAGAAGAAACTCCATAGTGTAATAATGCAAGGATTTATTTTAAAAAACACACATTCCCCACAATGGGGTACTCACATTGCACAGGTGCGTGAGTGCACCACTCTATTCCAGGCTTTTAAATATAAAAGGACCGCGGATATGGCATGTAGTATGGTATGTTTGTCTCCTCTATGCCTTCGTGCTGTCAGCTCCGTCCTGGCCCCCCCCCCATTTCAATGGCATTATATGACCGGCGGAAATGCCCACAGACTTTCCTGGCCTGCCTCAGGAGATGCTGTAAGCCTGGGTACCTGCACAAGAACTGCTGCACCACCAAATTAAGGATGTGAGCCAAACAGGGAACATGGGTCAAGTGTCCCTGTCAGAGGGCAGAGAGGAGGTTGGTGCCATTGTCGCAAACCACTATTTCTGGATGAAGCTGGCATGGTGTCAACCACCTCTGAGTCTGCCCCTGCAGAGCTAACAGAATCTCTGCCCAGTGTGGCTCCTGTTCCCTAAGCAGACCAACTCAAGCACCGCATGGCATCTTTTTGCCTTTTGAGTGCTTGCGTAGCCCCTTGAATGCCTATGGAGCACCGCTCGTTTCGAGGAGAAATCTGCAGAGGAAGAGGCCATAGAGGAAGAAGAAGAGGAGGTCCGGAGGAGAGAGCTGTGGCAGAACCACCACTACTAGCATTTTGGAGGCGTGGTGGCGGAACAAGCTCCAACAATACTGCACCCTGTCCTGCATCCTTCCCAGCTGCCAGCAAAGTTACCCAGTGCGCTGTAAAAGAAAGGTAACGTCACTGTCCATGCCTACTGGACCATGAGTCAGCAGTAATATACACCTTACCGCTGACCGCCCTGTCCAACGAGGCCAAGACATTGCTTTCCACATGCCGGTAGAGAGCCGGAATGGCCTTCCGTGAAAAGAAATGGCGTTTGGGAACCTGCCACTGAGGTACCGCACATTCCACAAATTCACGAAAGGGGGCAGAGTCTACCAGCTGAAAAGGCTGCAGTTGGAGTGCTAGCAATTTAGCCAAGCTAGCATTCAGCCGCTGAGCATGTGATGGCTATGACCGAATTTCTTTCTACGGTTTAGCAACTGTGGTAGGGAAATTTGCCTGCTACAATTGGATGTTGGTGTAGCGATAGCAGATTGCCAGCAAGTACTTGGCACACCTAATTCTACACCTTCAATCCTCTAAGTGCAGTTTTCTGAGAGGACTGAAGGTATAGTGGGGTTGGAAATCCCAGCTGATGAGGAGCAAGGAGAGGTCCGCCTTGTTCTTTGGTGTGGGTCTTTTAAGTACTGTTGCCAACGGACTGCATGGGAGGTCGACATATGTCTGTTCAAGCGTGTGGTGCCCATGCGGCTGCTGTTTTGGCCACGCTTGATACGCTTCAGACATATGTTGCAAACAGCAACGGTGCGATCTGCTGCACACGTATCAAAAAAGGCCTACGCCAAAGAACTTTTCAAAAACGTGGGGAGTTAGCAGCGCCCTGCACATGCGGAGCTCTGCGGTGTGATGCAGTCAGATGGCTGCCCTTAAGCTGGCCCCTGGAGGGTATCCTGCCTTGTTGATGTGCCTCCTCCTACTTCTCTCTTCTATCAGGCACCCACGTAGAGTCAGTTACCTTATCATCCCCTCCCTCCTCGTCACTGGAGCAAACCTGGCAGTATGCTGCAGCTGGGGGAACATGACTGCCAGTTTATCGTCCTCCTTGGCCACCCCCTCTCTCTGGGCTCACGTTACTGCTTTCTTCAACCTGGGTACCATCATCGGAGCCTTCAAAATGCTGCGCATCCTCCTGCAGCATGTACCCGTGGTCAAACAGTTCGGGGGACTCCTCTGTGCATGATGGTGAGGCTAGGGAAGGAGTGACTGATGACATTGAGCAGATGGAATAAGCCGCTTTGGCAGCTGCATTGGCAGGCAAACTATTCTGAGCCTGGGTGACAGAGGATGAGGACAGCTTAGTTATCCACTCTACCAACTCTTCTGCATGTTGTGGATCAACACGGCCAGCTTCCGAAAAAAACAACAAGCATGCCCCATGGCCACGTGCTGAGGATGCACCGTGTCCACGACCAGCATTGTTGGCTGTAGACACAGAGCCTGCCTGCCCTCTTTTAATGGCCTGTGAGTGTCTGCCTCTCCTTGGTGGCCTTCCAGACATGCTGTAAAATTTTATTAGCAAAACACTGCCTGAAGTTTACTAGAAAAAGTACACCAGTAATGGCCTGCAGTCAGAAATAGGCTTGGCTAGACTAGAATGCAGTGGATATATATATATGTAGGAGACTGCATATATATTTAATGCACTGCAGATCACTGAATCACCTGCCTGCCTGAAAGTGTATTTGAAAACGTACACTAGGAATGGCCTGCAGTCAGATATAGGCTTGGCTAGACTAGAATGTAGTGGATATATATATATGTAGGGGACTGTATATATATATATATATATATTTTATGCACTGCAGATCACTGAATCACCTGCCTGCCTGAAAGTGTATTTGAAAACGTACAACAGCAATGGCCTGCAGTCAGATATAGGCTTGGCTAGACTAGAATGCAGACTAAACTAGAATGCAGTGGATATACAGATGGAAAGTATTCAGACCCCTTTAAATTTTTCACTCTTTGTTATATTGCAGCCATTTGCTAAAATCATTTAAGTTCATATTTTTTCCTCATTTATTTACACACAGCACCCCATATTGACAGAAAAACACAGAATTGTTGACATTTTTGCAGATTTATTAAAAAAGAAAAACTGAAATATCACATGGTCCTAAGTATTCAGACCCTTTGCTCAGTATTTAGTAGAAGCACCCTTTTGATCTAATACATCCATGAGTCTTTTTGGGAAAGATGCAACACTTTTTTTTCACATCTGGATTTGGGGATCCTCTGCCATTCCTCCTTGCACATCCTCTCCAGTTCTGTCAGGTTGGATAGTAAACGTTGGTGGACAGCCATTTTAAGGTCTCTCCAGAGATGCTCAATTGGGTTTAAGTCAGAGCTCTGGCTGGGCCATTCAAGAACAGTCATGGAGTTGTTGTGAAGCCACTCCTTCGTTATTTTAGCTGTGTGCTTAGGGTCATTGTCTTGTTGGAAGGTAAACATTTGGCCCAGTCTGAGGTCCTGAGCACTCTGGAGAAGGTTTTCATGCAGGATATCCCTGTACTTGGCCACATTCATCTTTCCCTCAATTGCAACCAGTTGTCCTGTCCCTGCAGCAGAAAAACACCCCCACAGCATGATGCTGACACCACCATGCTTCACTGTTGGGACTGTATTGGACAGGTGATGAGCAGTGCCCGGTTTTCTCCACACAGAATTAAGGCCAAAAAGTTCTATCTTGGACTCATCAGACCAGAGAATCTTATTTCTCACCACCTTGGAGTCCTTCAGGTGTTTTTTAGCAAACTCCATGCGGGCTTTCATGTGTCTTGCACTGAGGAGAGGCTTCCGTCAGGCCACTCTGCCATAAAGCCCAAACTGGTGGAGGGCTGCAGTGATGGTTGACTTTTTACAACTTTCTCCCATCTCCCGACTGCATTTATGGAGCTCAGCCACAGTGATCTTTGGGTTCTTCTTTATCTCTTTCACCAAGGCTCTTCTCCCCTGATAGCTCAGTTTGGCCGGACAGCCATCTCTAGGAAGGATTCTGGTCATCCCAAACGTCTTCCATTTAAGGATTATGAAGGTCACTGTGCTCTTAGGAATCTTAAGTGCAGCAGAAATTTTTTTTGTAACCTTGGCCAGATCTGTGCCTTGCCACAATTCTGTCTCTGAGCTCTTCAGGCAGTTCCTTTGACCTCTCATTTTCTCTGACATGCACTGTGAGCTGTAAGGTCTTATATAGACAGGTGTGTGGCTTTCATAATTAAGTCCAATCCGTATAATCAAACACAGCTGGACTCAAATGAAGGTGTAGAACCATCTCAAGGATGATCAGAAGAAATGGACAGCACATTGAGTTAAATATATGAGTCACAGCAAAGGATGTGAATACTTCGAACCATGTGATATTTCAGTTTTTCTTTTTTAATAAATCTGCAAAAATGTCAACAATTCTGTGTTTTTCTGTCAATATGGGGTGCTGTGTGTACATTAATGAGGAAAAAAATGAATTTAAAGTGGATGTAAACCCGAAACTTTTTTTTTTAATGTCATAATGTAGAGTATAATATTTCCTATCATTTGAGCCCGGTCTTGCCACAAAGTGTTAATCCATCTCTAAGCAATCCTCTTTTTTTGTTTAGTGAGATAAAGCTTGACAAACAGTGAAAAACTTTGTCAAATCCTCCCCCTTGTTGTGAGTGACAGGTGGTTTACATATCTCATGCACTAGCCTAAGACATGCATTATTTTTTTAATTCCCAACCCCCACTCCTTTCTTCAGCAGCTCTGCAAGGATTGGATGTTCCACACCTCAGCATGATTTGGCATGCTGAAGTCATGTGGGTACTTTCCTGTCTTTTCACTGGATGTTAGAGATCATAGCAGAAGTTCAGTGTAAGAAATACACAGGAGAAAATGCATATTGACAAGGGGAGTTTAGAGGTGGGCGGGGAGTCTACTGACACCACGACTCCATCCACCAAGCTCCAGAAAACAGACCCACCCACAGAATCTGCAGTTTTTCGGGTCTCATAAAAGAGGGAAGACATTTGACAGGTAAAGATACATGCAGGAGGTATGTATATCCTTATAGATAACACCTATGGCAGTAGTTTAGAATGGATGACATTGGGTTTACATCCACTTTAAATCATTTTAGCAAATGGCTGCAATATAACAAAGAGTGAAAAATGTAAGGGGGTCTGAATACTTTCCGTCCCCACTGTATATGTAGGAGACTGTATATATATATATATATATATATATATATATATATATATTTAATGCACTCCAGATCACTGAAATCGCCTGCCTGAAAGTATATTTGAAAACATACCTAAGCAATAGCCTGCAGTCAGATATAGGCTTGGCTAGACTAGAATGCAGTGGATGTATATGAAGGAGACTGTATATATATTTTATGCACTGCAGCTTACTGAATCGCCTGCCTGAAAGTATATTAGTAACAGTACGCCAGGAACGGACTGCAGTCAGATCTAGCTAAACTGGATACAGTGGATATATATTAGTGGGGCAAAAAAGTATTTAGTCAGTCACCAATTGTGCAAGTTCTCCCACTTAAAAAGATGAGAGAGGCCTGTAATTGTCATCATAGGTATACCCAGGGCTTTTTTTCTAAAACAACAGGTGCTGGAACTTAACCACGGCCCCACAAAACCCCTCCCCCTACACACCCTCCAAATCACATCAAATAGTGGGTGTGTTCAGTCAAATTTCACGAAAACAGTAGGAGGGTCTTAACGGGGCATTAAATAACAGGATTGTATTACATACAGAGTGCAGAGCTGTCACTTGTAAACACAGAAACCAGACTTCTGTGTTTACAAGTGATTGTGGTGAGCAGGCACCAAAGGGACTGAGCCAGAGGTGGTGGAACTGAGTTCCACCAAGTTCCCCCTGAAAAAAAGCCCTGGGTATACCTCAACTATGAGAGACAAAATGTGGAAACAAATCCAGACAATCACATTGTTTGATTTTTGAAAGAATTTATTTGCAAATTATGGTGGAAAATAAGTATTTTGTCAATATCAAAGTATTGAGATGAACTTTTGCCTCGTTAAGACCCTCCTACTGTTTTCGTGAAATTTGACTGAACACACCCACTATTTGATGTGATTTGGAGGGTGTGTAGGGGGAGGGGTTTTGTGGGGCCGTGGTTAAGTTCCAGCACCTGTTGTTTGAGAATAAAAGCCCTGGGTATACCTATGATGACAATTACAGGCCTCTCTCATCTTTTTAAGTGGGAGAACTTGCACAATTGGTGGCTGGCTAAATACTTTTTTGCCCCACTGTATATATGTGTGTGTGTGTGTGTGTGTGTATATGAATGTGTGTATATATATATATATATATATATATATATATATATATATATATATACCGTATTTATCGGCATATAACACGCACAGGCGTATAACACGCACATTCATTTTAAGAGGGAAGTTTCAGGAAAAAACTTAAATTTTAAATAAGGAACTTTGAAGCATAATAAGGGTCAGTGCCCATCTGCAGCCTCACCATTGCCATCAATGCAGCCTGATTAATGCCCACCTGCAGCCTCACAAGTGCCATCAATGCAGCCTTATTAGTCCACATCAGTACAGCCTCACCATTGCCATCAATGCAGCAGCCTCACCATTGCCATCAATGCAGCAGCCTCGCCATTGCCATCTATTGACTTTCTATTACAGATGCCGCCAAGTAAACTGGAGATTCTCACTGTATGTAATCTGAGAGCACTCGTCTCCCCCCCACCCCCCCGTTGCCTCCGAGGCAGCTGAAATTGAAGTATTGGCGTATAACACGCACACGCTATTTGCACCCGATTTTCATGGTGAAAAAGTGAGTGTTATACGCCAATAAATACAGTATATAAATACACTGCAGCTAACTGAATCGCCTGCCTGCTCAATCTAAATGAAATGACACTCTCTCGGTCAAGGCCAGCAACACACTACACAGGGCCGACGTGCAGGCGGCCTTATATAGGGTGGGACGTGGACTTAACCCCCTGAGCCATAATTGGCCAAAGGCACCCTGCCTTTGGCCAATTATGGCTCTCTTTGCTGACGGTGTTGTGATTGGCCAAAGCATGCGGGTCATAGTGCATCCTTGGCCAATCATCAGACAGCAATGCACTGCGCTCCCGCAGTGCATTATGGGCCGTTACTCGGCGCTCGAATTTGGCACGAATGGCCCATAATGTTAATTTTTCGTCGAACGTGCGAACAGCCAATGTTCGACCCGAACAGAAGGCTCATCCCTACCCAAAAGCAAACATTTATTATATTGCAGCTTACCAATTCTTAGATGTGATGGCTGCATTTGTTTTCTTTAGGCTTTTTCCCTCTGTTTTCACCTGGTGATCTGGTCCGTAATGCCGCGTACACACGAGCGGACTTTACGGCGGACTTTGCCCGGCGGACTGGATTTCGTCGGACAATTCGATGTGTGTGGGCTCCAGCGGACTTTGTTTTCTCAAAAGTTGGACGGAATTAGATTTGAAACTTGTTTAAAATTTATCCGTTGAAATCGAGTCCGGTCGAAAAGTCCGCCGTCTGTATGCTAGTTCGACGGACAAAAAGCCACGCTAGGGCAGCTATTGGCTACTGGCTATGAACTTCCTTGTTTTAGTCCGGTCGTACGTCATCAAGTACGAATTTGACGGACTTTGGTGGATTGTGTGTAGGCAAGTCCGTTCGTTCACAAAGTCCGTCGGAAAGTACGTCGAAAAGTCCGCCGGGCAAAGTCCGCCGTAAAGTCCGCTCATGTGTATGCGGCATAAGTCTCTTTTTTACAAAAAAAAACAACCTCTCTTCCAGATGTATCAGTTTACAGAGAGTTTAATGAGACAAACCATTTAACACTGACATAATCAAACTAAAATGATCAGCTTTTACAATTTGTTAGCGTATATAAATCTGCTACTACATTTAACACTACCCTCCCCCTCAGAGTGGCAATGCTGCTGTGCCCCCTTTGCGCATTCACCCAGAGTGGGTCACTCTAATGCCCTGTACACACGATCAGACATTCCAACAACAAAATCCATGGATTTTTTCCAACGGATGTTGGCTCAAACTTGTCTTGCATACACACGGTCACACAAATCTTGTCGGAAATTCCAAACGTCAAGAACGCGGTGACGTACAACAAGCCGAGAAAAATTAAGTTCAATAGCCAGTGCGGCTCTTCTGCTTGATTCCGAGCATGCGTGGAACTTTGTGCGACGGAATTGTGTACACACGATCGGAATTTATGACAACGGATTTTGTTGTCGGGAAAATATGAGATCCAGATCTCAAATTTTGTGTGACAGAAATTCCGATGGAAAATGTCCGATGGAGCCTACCCTCGGTCGGAATTTCTGAAAACAAGCTCCCATAGAACATTTTCCGTCGGAAAATCCAACCGTGTGTACGGGGCATAATACGGGAATTATGTTACTGGTCAGATCACCAGGCGAAAAACAGAGGGGAAAAAAGTCTAACAAGTCTAATGCAGCCCTCACATCTAATGATTGGTAAGCCACAATATATTAAATTTCTGGTTTTGGATTTAATACCACTTTCAATCTTCACTTTAAATCTTCACTTAGTACTACATTGTAATAGTAAGCATAACATAATACTGATGCCATAGCATTATTGTCATAGTACTGGAGTCCGACATACACTCCTCCTATTTAAAATGCATTGCCTGTTAAAATAATCACATAAACTACGGAAACCATTAAAGTGTATGCATAGGCAAAACTTATTTTGTTCAGGTTTGGGTAGAATGGGAAGGGTTTAAACCCTGATTTTTTTTTTTTTGACTGTGTAGGCAAGATTTCCCCTTACATTTTTATTCTGGAAATGCAATGGGAAGTAAGAGGAAATCTTGCAGTGAGGGGAATTCTCTTATGGTGTAGGATAAGATAAATTATAGATTTCTTTTCTGATCAATCTCTTCTGGCCAAAATAATGAATTTATATATATATCCCAGTGCTGTTGATGCAAAATGATCAGTAATTTTCCACCCTGGTCGACTCAGTTTGATCAAATCAATTTGATCAGCAAAGTTATGGCTATTCAATTTTTTTGCAGATTTGTTCAGATCATCGTTGTGATTGAACCACAGATCGATTGGATAAAAAAAAAAATAAAGCGTGAATGACCACTGTTAGACAATTGTCACCATGGAAAGATTTGCTCTAACCCAGGGGTAGGCAACCTTTTGAGCACAGTGTGCTGAAAAATATTTTCAAAGAAATTGAGAGTGCCAATTTTATAACAAAAAAATGTCAACTTCACACTCTCAATCACGAAAAGGATTTTTTATGAAGTAAATGCTGTAAACAACTTGAGTGGTAGTGAGAAGTTATCATCCGGCACTAATGCCTCTGATCAGCTCCAATTCATGCACCTTCACAACTCGGCTCACTTCCCCCCCTGCAAATCTGGTTCACCACTGTAACCCCCTGCACATCTGCCCCAACACTGAACCCCCCACACTCATCTGTCCCACCACTGTAACCCCCTTTCTCATTTGCCCTACCAATGTACCCCCTTTCTCATCTGCCCCACCACTGTAACCCCCCTGCACATCTGCCCCACCACTGTACTACCCTGCACATCTGCCTCATCACTGTTACCCCCTGTACATCTGCCCCACCACTGTACCTCCCTGCATATCTGCTCCACCACCATGCTCTTCTGTCTCACCGCTGCATCTTCTCATCTGTCCTAACACCGAACTTATCTGCTCATCTTTCCCACCACTGTAACCCCCTTTCTCATCTGCCCCACCACTGTACTTCCTGTACATCTGTCCCACCTCTGTATCCCCCTGCTCATCTGTCCCACCAATGTACCACCCTGTACATCTGCCCCACTTCTGTACCCCCTGCTCAACTGCCCCACCACTGTAACCCCCTGTACATCTGCCCCACGTACCACCCTGCTCCTCTGCCCCACATACCACCCTGCTCATCTGCCCCACCAATGTTCCCCCTTTCTCATCTGCCCCACCACTGTACCCCATGTATATCTGCCCCACCTCTGTAGCCCCTGCTCTTCTGCCCAACCACTGTAACCCCATGCTCATCTGTCCCACAAATGCACCTCCTTTCAGATCTGCCCCACTGCTGTACCCACCTGCTTTTCTGTCCCACCACTGTAACCCCCTTTCTCATCTGCCCCACCACTGTAACCCCCTGCACATCTCCCCCACCACTGTAACCCCCTGCACATCTGCCCCACCACTGTAACCCCCTGCACATCTGCCCCACCACTGTAACCCCCTGCACATCTGCCCCACCACTGTAACCCCCTGCACATCTGGCCCACCACTGTACCCCCTGCTCATCTGTCCCACCCCTGTAACCCCCTGTACATCTGCCCCACCTACCACCCTGCTCGTCTGCCCCACCAATGTTCCTCCTTTCTCATCTGCCCCACCACTGTACCTCCCTGCACATCTGCTCCACCGCTGTTCCCCCTGCTCTTCTGTCTCACTGCTGAACCATCTTCTCATCCTGTCCTAACACTGAACTTATCTGCTCATCTGCCCCACCACTGAACCCCCTTTCTCATCTGCCCAAACACTGTACCTCCTGCACATCTGTCCCACCTCTGTTCCCCCTGCTCATCTGTCCCACCAATGTACCTCCTTTCACCTCTGCCCCATGACTGTACCCCCTGCTCATCTGTCCCACCAATGCACCTCCTTTCACATCTGTCCCACTACTCTACCCCCTGCTCTTTTGTCCCACCACTGAACCCCCATCTCATCCACCCCAACACTGAACCCCCCCGCTCATGTTTACCACCCAGTGGTGTATTTAGGTTTTGTGCTGCCCTAGGCCTGACTAAACTCGTGCACCCCCTAATTAAATGATGACCCACCCCTTCCTGTCAAGGCCACACCTTTCCTGTTTAAGATCCGCCCTGTCATCTGTAAACCCCACCCCTTCCTCTTTAGGCTCCACCTTTTCCTCTCAGAGCTCCACCTCTTCCTCTCTATTGGTACCAAGTGCCTACTTGTATATTTTGTTGTTTTGTATACCATTTCAAATGTTGTATCTATTATTTTCAGTGCCCATCAGTACAGTGCCATCAGTGCAGTCCCACCAGTGCCCATCAGTGCAGCTTTATCAGTGCCCATCAGTACAATCCAATCACTGCAGCCTTATCAGTGCAGTTTATCAGTGTCCATCAATACAGCTCATCGACCAGAAAAAAAAGTGCCCAAGAGGTCTAAGAATCGTACCTGGCTGTCCTGGTGGTTCCCCTCTTCCTCCTCTCTCTAATCGTAAACACACAGAGCCCGGGTAGGAGGCAGGAGGAAGTAGCGATAGATGCCACAGAGGAGGGTAGGCGGAGCCTCCGTCAGTTGCTTTAAGTGCTCCCTTCCCGGTCAAGTCACCACCAGAAAACAGCGCAGCTATAGGTTACAGTAAGCCGCCCGCTGCCAGTTGGGGGCTATAGCTGGGGACAGTTTGTCTGCAGGAGCCAGAACTCGGGAGGGGGGGCTTTTTTTTCGTGCTGGGACGCCGCCCCCCCCCCCGATAAGTGCTGGCCTGGGCCTTAGCCAAGAAACAGCACTGACTGCACCCCCAACCACTACTTGCTTCGGCACCCCCGTCCAAAATTGTTCGGGGCTCACTTCTGCCCCTTTTCCAAAGCTCACCTCTGCACCCCCATCTACAACTCACTTCTGAACTCTGCACCCTCTTTCTGCGACTCACCTCTGCGCCCTCTTTCTGCGACTCACCTCTGCGCCCTCTTTCTGCGACTCACACCTGCAACCTCTTTCTGCGACTCACCTCTGTGTCCTCTTTCTGGGACTCACCTCTGCACCCTCTTTCAGCGACTCACCTCTGTGCCCTCTTTCTGCGACTCACCTCTGCACCCTCTTTCTGTGACTCACTTCTGTGCCCTCTTTCTGCGACTCACCTCTGTGCCCTCTTTCTGCGACTCACCTCTGTGCCCTCTTTCTGCGACTCACCTCTGCACCCTCTTTCAGCGACTCACCTCTGTGCCCTCTTTCTGCGACTCACCTCTGCGCCCTCTTTCTGCGACTCACCTCTGTGCCCTCTTTCTGCGACTCACCTCTGTGCCCTCTTTCTGCGACTCACCTCTGCACCCTCTTTCTGCGACTCACCTCTGTGCCCTCTTTCTGCGACTCACCTCTGCACCCTCTTTCTGCGACTCACCTCTGTGCCCTCTTTCTGCGACTCACCTCTGCACCCTCTTTCTGCGACTCACCTCTGCGCCCTCTTTCTGCGACTCACCTCTGCACCCTCTTTCTGCGACTCACCTCTGTGCCCTCTTTCTGCGACTCACCTCTGCACCCTCTTTCTGCGACTCACCTCTGTGCCCTCTTTCTGCGACTCACCTCTGCACCTTCTTTCTGCGACTCACCTCTTCACCCCATGTCTGTTCACTTCTGCCCCCCCATCCTTCTGCAATTTACCTATGCATGCCTCCCCCTTTAATGACCGCAGCTCACTTCTTCACACTTACCCCCTTTTACAGCTAACCTCTGCATCCCTGGTCACAACTCGCCTTTGCACCTTTTCCGACAGCGTATCGCTGCAACCCCCCAACAGCTAAGCTTTGCATCTCTTTAACTCTGCTCCCTCTATATCTCCTCAGCTTTGCATAAGATACCCCCCCTCTTCTTTCTGGCTTTACCCACGCAGTGTGGCTGCAACTCTTTTCACTTGCCAGTGGTAGCCGTGGGATCATCAGGCATGGAGGTCGCCATCCGGACATCTGAAGTAATGCCCCGCCCCCCCCCCATGATAACACAGCACCAGGCAAGTGTCTCTACGTTGTTTTGGTGCAGCATTGGGAGATTCAGCCAGCGGGAGAGATGCGCTCAGGGCTGTCACTAGTAAGCACAGAACTGAGGCTTCTGTGTTTACTAGTAACAGTAGACAGCGGGGTGAGCACACTTGCGCTGAGCCTAGATGTCACGGAGGAGGGTAGGCGGAGCCTCCGTCAGTTGCTTAGATTGTTGCCAATCACTAGCCGCTTATGGGGCGCTGTCCCCTCCCTCCCTAGCCAAGTCACGCCGCTAGTCCCTGCCCTCCCTCCCCGGCCAAGTCACGCCGCTAGTCCCCGCCCTCCCTCCCCGGCCAAGTCACGCCGCTGTTTCGTCACTACAGGCTGCAGTAAGCCGCCTGCCTGGGGGTTTGTAGTTGGGGACGGCTTGTGTGCGGAAGCCGGGACTCGGCAGAGGGGGGCTTTTTCGTGCGTGGATGCCGCCCCCCGCAAAGTGCCGCCCTAGGCCTGGGCCTTGTCGGCCTAGGCCAAGAAACAGCGCTGTTACCACCGCTGAACCCCCTTCTCATCTGCCCCAACATTGAACCCCACCAATGTACCACCCTGTACATCTGCCCCACCTCTGTACCCCTGCTCAACTGCTCCACCACTGTAACCCCCTGTACATCTGCCCCATGTACCACCCTGCTCCTCTGCCCCACATACCACCCTGCTCATCTGCCCCACCAATGTTCCCCCTTTCTCATCTGCCCCACCACTGTACCCCATGTATATCTGCCCCACCTCTGTAGCCCCTGCTCTTCTGCCCAACTACTGTAACCCCATGCTCATCTGTCCCACAAATGCACCTCCTTTCAGATCTGCCCCACTGCTGTACCCACCTGCTTTTCTGTCCCACCGCTGAACCCCCTTCTCATCCTTCCCATTACTGTACCTCTTGCACATCTGCCCCATACACTGTACCCCCTTGCTCTTTTGTCCCACCACTGCAACCCCGCTGCCCTTGCTCTTTTGTCCCACCACTCCAACCCCGCTGCTCATCTACATCATCAATGTACCCCTTTTCTCATCTGCCCCACCACTGTACCTTCCTGCACATCTGCTCCACCAATGTATTCCCATGCTCTTCTGTCTCACTACTGAATCACCTTCTCATCTGTCCTAACACTGAACCCATCTGCTCATCTGCCCCACCACTGTAACCTGCTTTCTCATCTGCCCCACTAATGTACCTTCTGCACATCTGTCTCACCTCTGTACCCCCTGCTCTTATGCCCCACCTCTGTTTCTCCTGCTCATCTGTCCCACCAATACACCTCCTTTCACATCTGCCCCCCTGCTTTTCTTTCCCACCACTGAACCCCCTTTGCATCTGGCCCAACACTGAACCCCCCCTGCTTATCTTTCCCACCACTGTAACCCCCCTGCTCATCTGACCCATCACTGTAGCCCCCTGCTTTTCTGTCCTACTGCTGAAGCCCCTTCTGATCTCTTCCACCACTGTACCGCCTGCACATCTGCCCCACCGATGTACCCTCCTGTTCTTCTGTCCCACCTCTGAACCCTCTTCTCATCTATGACATGCGTGATATGCAGAGTGGTGAAAGGAAGCAGAGATGGGA
Organism: Lithobates clamitans; assembly: GCA_037952925.1. NCBI lineage: Eukaryota > Metazoa > Chordata > Amphibia > Anura > Ranidae > Lithobates > Lithobates clamitans. The sequence goes on along the minus strand of JBBGZY010000355.1, from coordinate 425,136 downwards.
CACATCTACCTGTCCTGGCACACTCTTCCTGCTGATCTACCTCTCGCATACAGCCCATGTGCTTGTATGTGATGTCACATACAAGCATATGGAATGGATGTGCAATGAGGGATGCGCAAGGAAGGGAGTTTAAGAAGACACGTGGCCACTCATTAAAATAAGAAGAAAAGAGGTTTAACCTTAAACTACGTAGCGGGTTCTTTACTGTAAGAGCGGCAAGGATGTGGAATTCCCTTCCACAGGCGGTGGTCTCAGCGGGGAGCATCTATAGTTTAAAAAAAAACATTAGATGAGTACCTGAACGACCACAACATACAGGGATATACAATGTAATACTGACATACGCTATAATCACACACATAGGTTGGACTTGTATCTTTTTTCAACCTCACCTACTCTGTAACTATGATGAGGTCAGGGGCATTTTCTGAAAGCAGTGGGCCTGTTTGCAGGATCATAAGTTGGACCCCCGCAGCAGAGAAAAAATGCAGCTCTCTGCGCCGCAGGAAAAGTTGGGTTTGATTTTCATTGCGCTGAATACTGGCTGTGGCTTAAAGGGACACACAGAGAAGTTAGAGAACCAATGTTTCCCATCTTTTACAATGTGTGGGGGCACAGTGCCTCCCCCTCAGTGCAGGTGGGGAATTCTAAAATTAGAATGCATTAGTGTCTCACTGACACTTCCCTGCGCTGATCTGCTGATGGGGAGGGAGTCGAGTGCTGGCAAAAGAGGCTTTGAGTGCCGCGGGTTGCCTACCTCTGCTCCAACCTCTAGTTTTGGTGACAACTGTAAAATGTTACCTTTCTTTCTTTCTTTCTTGGTCAAAGTGACAAATGGAGAGAGTAAATCTACATAGTAAGGGCACAGACAGCAATAAAAAAGAAAAAAATCTAAAAAGGGAGTATGTATACACTTTAAGTCCCATCATGATCAAAATCTGCCCCTAATTTCCCGTTGCTAAAAAGAAAAATGTCAGAATTATTTTGACAATCTCAAAAAAAAAGTCAGAAGTGCTATGAATTCTCTAATAGAGTACAACATTTGGGATACAGCGCTAGCCAGAGCTACAAAAGAAAAAGAGTTGGAGCTCATTTGAGATGATTGCAATGTTTCATACAGTATATAGATCTTTAGTTATACCCATTTAGAATACTGGGTCCAGTTTTTGTGATCTCACTTACAAAAAGATATTGATAAGATAGAACGAGTCCAAAGACAGGCAACAAAAATGGTGAAAGTTCTAAGGGACAAAACGTATAACTTCTGCAGAAATGTACAGCCTTGTGGAAAGAAGCGAAAGGGGAACATGATTGAAACCATTAAAGTGGAACTAAAGTTGAAAAAAAAAAGTGCGAACAGGCAGGCTCTTTGCTGCAGAAGAGAAATGCAGTGTCTCTAGTGCAAAAAAATACATTTATTTGTCTGTTTGTAACTCCCTTGTAGAATGTACCATGAGCTGTGCATAAGTGACATCATCCTGCACCAGCCAATCAAGATGGCAGAAGCCCGCCATCTAGAAGAAGCTGGGAAGTAGATGATGAAACCAACGAGGGACCTCGTGGGCTGCAGACCCAGAATTTTCATTAGTTTAGTTCCGCATTAAAGTGATACTAAAGCTTCTTGTTATTTAAAAAAAAAAAAATTCTTATGTTATACTTACTCTGCAGCTCGTTTTGCACAGACTGGCCCCGAACATCTTCTTCTGGAGTCCATCGGTGGCTCTCGCGGCTCCTCCCCGCATTAGATAACCCCCTAGGAGAAGCGCTTTTTTGAGGGGGTTACCTTACGGGCATGCTCCCGAGTCATTCATTCGGCGTCTATAGAGGCCGAATGTATGACTTGGCCCCACCCTCCGGGTCATTGTATTTGATTGACAGCAGCGGGAGCCAATGGCCGTGCTGCTATCAATCTATCCAATCAAAGCCGGGACTCCGTGGAGAGAAGGACGGTGCGTCCCCGCTGAAGGAGATGAAGGAGATGAAGGAGCTCAGGTAGTTAAAACGGGAGCCTGGGGGTTGGTGACTGCCAGGTGTTTTTTCACCTTAACGCATAGAATGCATTAAGGTGAAAAAACACAAACCTTTAAAACCCCTTTAACAGTCTGAATAACCCTTTCATGACTAAGCCTATTTTTGAAATTTGGTGTTTACAAGTTGTAATCCGTATTTTATGCTAGAAAATTACTTAGAACCCCCAAACATTATATAGATTTTTTAGCAGGAAACCTAGAGAATAAAATGGCGATTGTTGCAATATTTTGTGTCACACGGTATTTGTGCAGCGGTGTTTTAAACGCAAATTTTTGGGAAAAAGGGACACCTTCATGAATTTTAAAAAACCAAACAGTAAAGTTACCCCAATTTTTTTGTATAATGTGAAAGATGATGTTAGGCCGAGTAAATAGATACCAAACATGTCACGCTTTATAATTGCAAGCACTCGTGGAATGGCGACAAACTACGGTACCTAAGAATTTCCATAGGTGACGCTTTAATTTTTTTTACGGTTACCAGGTTAGAGCTACAGAGGAGGACTAGTGCTAGAATTATTGCTCTCGCTCTGACAATCGCGGCAATACCTCACATGTGTGATTTGAACACGTTTACATAGGCGGGCGCGACTTCCGTATGCGTTTTCTTTGCTGCGCGAGGTCGCGGGGATGGGGGCGCTTTAAAAAAAAAAGTTTATTTTTATATTTATAAATGGTGTTTAAAAAATAAATACATTTTGATTACTTTTATTGCTGTCACAAGGAATGTAAACATCCCTTGTGACAGTAATAGGTGGTGGCAAGTACTCTTTATGGAGGGATCGGGGGTCTAAAAGACCCCCGATCCCTCCTTTGCGCTTCAAAGTATTCAGATCGCCGAAAACGGCGATTCTGAATACTGTGTATTTTTTTTAAACCGGCGCCATTGGCAGCCGAGTAAACATGACATCGCTTCCGTGTTTACGATTAGGAGGCTGGAACGAAGCCACCCACGGCTTCGTTCCAGCCCGCCCCCAGCCGATTGGTCACCGGGCCTTCCGATGGATCGGGAGGCCCGGTAAGAGTGGCAGGAGACGGCGGGAGGGGGGATGTCCCCTCCCGCTCTTCCGGTATAACAGCCGAGCGGCTTTTAGCCGTATCGGTTATTATACCCGCAAAGCCGATTGCCCGCTCTAAAAAACAGTACCTGGATGATGCCTGCAGCTGCGGGCATCATCCCGGTATAACCCCAGAAAGCCGAGTACGCACATCTGCGTACGCTTGGCGGGAAGGGGATAAGGTTCAAGCTGGCAGTATTCTCAATATGATTAAATGGGAAATCCCTCAAGGGTTTTTTTTAGCAGCGAAAGTTAGTGTTTGAAAAGCAAAGATGTTACGTAAAAATTTATATTTATTTTTTTTCATTTGATGGTATCAAAAACATTTTTCCATAATTACAGAAGTCGAAGTCATAAAAAACAGTTCTGGCCCTAACATAGACAACATACTCATTAAAAAATGTAAGAAAACTACACATAACTCATGTATAGAGTTTCACACAATATCCCTACGTGTTTCGACCTTTTATTAGTCTGCTTCAGGGAAATTTTTTTCTACGTGAAAAAGAAAAGATTTACAAATTATTATGTTTATAGGTACATCATTTATATAATTAGTATATTCTAATACAACAGAGCAGTATATATCTACCACTTTCCGATGAGAAAGCCATGTTCTATGCCCAGAAGAATCGCTGTTTCTCTAAAAGCACCCCAAGCCTCGATGGTCTCAAGATGTCCACACGCCACTCTCCTGCCCTCCACGGATGGGCCCCCGCCTTCACGTCACTTGCAAGAAGTCACCCCTTATTTAGACTGGGGAATGAACCAAGGGAGACGGAAAGGCACCCACAATTTTCTAGATTCCAAAATTTATAAATTATTATTATTCTACTATAGCTCGAGGGATGCTGAGAACAGACCAATAATCGCTTCGCAATATCTGTATGTATTTTATGATCTTGTAGCTGATATATGAGCACATGGTTGAAAGACATTGATATGTTGTATGTATCTAATACTTAATTTAAATTAGTTTAATAGAATTCACTAGAACCAATCATTTGAATTCATTAGGACCAATAATATAGATATCAATTCAATATCTGAATTTGTGTTATCAATCTCATTGTCTTGGGACCTGTGCACATGTCCAGCAACCCAACAAATGTTCCTATCTATATAAATGACTAATTTTATAAACATTATTAATAATAAGTGAAATCAATCAATGCGAAAAGTGTGGTGAATAAAAGATAATGAATTTAACTGTTGTAATTTACTGTTCTTAATTAGTTTTGAATTATTTAATTTTTTTGTTTATGTTGCATTTTTTATTTTTTTTTGTTATTAAAATTAAATTGTGTGTATGTGTATGTGTATGTGTTCGTGCAAATGTATAATAAAAAAGTGAGTAGAATATTGTAAAAAATAATGTGATAAAATGATTAAAATAAATAACCTAACAGAACAAAAAGTGCACCTATTAAAATATGGAGCAATGGAAAAAACATGCTTAAAAACAGTGTTTGTGTGAATGAAAGTGCAATTAATAAAGTGCACATTAAATATTACAAAAAATGTGTTTACCTTTTAATAATTTTAAATTGTCACTACAGCCAGCATTGGGCTGTGTATGTTGTATTAAAACGGTAATGGAAAGTTCATCAACTTCTGCGTCTGTGAAATGTCAAAATGGAAGCTCTATTTCATGCTGGTACAGGGCAAATTACGCAACGTTTAAAAGCAGGTAAATGGAACATACATATTATTCCGTTGGTAGCAATTACCATATAACGATGTTTATAAGACTAGCGGTGTTTTGGCAGCCGTCTAGTGATCTCTCCGAGATCAAATGAAGGCTGTAGTATTTTATAGTGTTTCATAATTAAGCTGATAGAAATCAGCTGGCTCAATGCTCTTAACCCTCTCCCCCGCGAACCTCCCTGTGTCTAAGCTGCCAATCAAGGCAGCTGGGGCGTGACTCCCTCGGTGTCCCGGAGGGTTATCCCGACAGCTGCCGTCGTCACTGTGGCAACAGCATGATGCTCTGACGTCAAGCCCATGCGCGATAGGTCCCGGGCGCACGTGATGCTCATGGCATCCAGTGATGATTGCGGGACGCCGCCGCACAATGAAATAGGTGTCAAGAAAAGAATACACTGAGGTATGTGTGATGGGAGATGAGTGTTATTTATGATAAAGCTTTCACTATATGAAAATGTTTTGACACCAGTGGATTCTATATGATTTCCTGATTGATACTGATTTTTTTTTATCTAGTGTGACTCCACCTATACAGTATAATCATACCTCCCAACATTTGAACTTCAGAATGAGGGACACTTGATGGAGGAAGTTATCTGCGGCATGCATAGTGCACCATAACAAAATGTGGGTGTGGGCAAACTCCTAACAGTGGGAGGAGCTTAAGGAGTGTGGTTAAACAAAACCTGGGCTTCTTCGTACCTACACAGGTGTTAGCAGGTCAGGGCCCAGGGGTACAAAAAAGAAGAGTCACAAGGGAAAAGGACAGGGATCAGTAGGACAGAGGCCAGGAGTCAATAGGGCAGGGTACAGGGGATCAAACCCCCCATTCTTCTTAACCAAAATCCCCCCCACCCCCTCCTAGCACAAATACCTCCCCAAATGAACCTTCCCTGTGCAAATTGCCCCTCGCCACAAACCTCTCCCCCTGCTGTCATACCAGCGCTCCTCCATACAACACATAATACCGGCCGGATCCATAGATCAGATTGTACACTGTGTGATTACTGCTCCCCGCCCATCCACATTTCCTGATGCCGGAATATGAGCAGCTCTTGGAGGACATAGAGGTGCTAATCAAACTGTGTACAGTCTAATCTATGGCTCCAGTGTCACCTGCCATATGGAGGTACTCTGGAATGACAGGAGAGGGAGAGCATAGCTGCTGTCACTTCTCTCAGCAGCCAGGTACACTATCTTTGGGGGGGCGGCCTGGGGAGGGGGGGCAGGTGAAATCTGGGGGGAGGGCACTGGTAAAATCTGAAAAGGGGGCAGCCCACCCCACCACCACCATAGATCCAGGCATGACATGACTCCTCCCCCCCCCTCCTGTCTGCATCACAGCCAAGGAGAAGGAGTCCCAAGCCGCTCTGCAGTGCACTGTGTATGTGTGCAGCAGCCGGCATCTCTCACTGCAAGCTGCCTGTTACATATACACAGCAGTATGGGATCCAAGACACCCCACACAAGCCGCAGGTCGGGTGTTACTGGTGCCCATGCACTTGACTCAACTTCAGGACAAAGCCTTGATTTGCCGGGATGCCAGGACTTTGATCAAGTCTCGGACCAGTCCCAGCAAATCCGGGGAGGTTGTGAGGTATGCATTAATGCTTATTGTGCTAAACAGTCTGAGAAGGGGCAAATGTTCCTGCACAAAATTATAATCAATTTATACATGCTATACAAGTTTCCAAAACTGCTTCATGTCCAGAAGCTACTTGTAAATTTACAACCTAAAAATGTAATGCAACAAAGTGTGTTTGCCCACTGTAAATGTTAAAACAACTGGAAATAAACAGTGCAGTACACGACACAGATCTAGTCATAGACAACTGAGTTATATGCAGCTACCTGTCAAATCAGAGCTGTAAAGACCCCCCCCCCCAATGTAAACCCTCCCACTGAGCATTTCTCAGTTTTTTGCTAGTGTACTTAGGTGACGGATGTCTCTCTCTACTAAAGGAGATTACTGATTTCTTCTAGTCCTGAGAAGCTTCCTTCTTCCAGTATCAGCTGTGCACCAGTAGCTTGATGTGGCTTCTGAATCAGTACACTAGACACGCCATTAGGCCCATTCTACCCCACTGGATGGAAAATATGGGACCAGCCTGTAATGTTACTTCGGGCACTACACCCTGCCTTTTGGTGCTTCTCCTTGGCACATAATGCAACATGTTGAATTAGCTACAGGGTGCTACACAGGTCCAGGGCAGTGGTGATCCGCACAGGCACCTGAAGTTCCCTTGGAGGTATGCCCATCCAAAGAGAGTGAAGCAAGGTTGGGATTTGTCCCTAACATCTTGCCTCTGGAGGAAGTCTGCTGCTGTGAGTTCTAGTACTTCCCTGAGTCCTGTGTGCTTTGCTCTATCTTCCTGGGTTACACTGGAGCGCAAGCTGCAATACCTTTTAAAAAAAATTTTTCGCAGCTATAGGCAGTGGTCCTGACTCGGGAGTGTTTTTGGTTTGTATTTGGTGCCATTTATTTTCTGAGGTATTGTCACCCTACAGTTCTTTCTGGTCGCCACTACAAGCCACTGTGGTGCAACACCATGGTCGTGGCCTACATCTACTGTCAAGGGGTTACCAGAAGCCATGCTGTTCAAAAGAGGCATACATGATTCTGGAATAGGAACAGCAAATTCTGTCGCTAAATTCTGTGCACAACCAGAGTTAAAGGTTGGCAGACAGACTTCCTCAGCTGACCAAGGCTGGGACCAGGCATTTTCAGGGCCTGTTTTGCAAGGGAGGTACCATATGTGGACCTATTTTAATGACAAGAAACTTGACAATTTTGGTAAGAGGTCTAGTGATCCTCCTTCATGGATGCTGTGGATTGTGTGTGGGATCAGTTTTACCTGATCTACACCTTTTTCTCCAGTAAAGGATTGCCTTCAGTTGCTCCGCAGGATTAAGGCAGAGGATATTGTGGTAATCCTCATGGTTACAAATTGGTCAAGTTCTGTTATTTCAAGGACTGGTCCTCCATTCTGCTTTTAATTGCCCGTGTTGGCATGGCTGTTGAAGATCAGGTCCCGAGGGGCAGGGGAACATCGAATTTGATCTTTCCTAAGTCTCTCTATGCCATGAAGTTGACTTCTCACAAAGTCTACTATGGCACCTGGTCAACTTTCTTTGCTTGATGCGAACAAAGGTACTTTCATCCTATCCCATAGGATGAATCTTGCCTTCCTCTAGTCTGGTCTGAATTTGCATTTGGCCATGGGCATCCTCCAGGTGCATATGTCGGTCTTGACTATCCTTTGCAATGACCACTGGCTTCTCGCTCCTCGGTGAAGGCTTTTGTGTAAGGGGTTGTTAATATAGTTGAATGAAGTCATTCTCTGGTGCATAGTTGGCAACTATCCTGAACTGTCCGGGACACTTGCTGACTTTTAAAATGTGTCCCGACTCGACCTTGTCCCGGGCTCCGTCCTGGAAATCAATGTTGGTCACAGTCAGAGACATAACAGTTTGACATCCAGAGCTCGCTCAAATGCTCTCAGTACTGCTGCTGCCAGGTGAGATAATCACATTCAACAGGACTGTGCTGCTGGCCACAGATCCATCCCTTTACCCTCTCCCCTGGAATCCAGTGATCGTGCCTGGTCATTTTTATGTAAGGAATCAATCCTCAGCCTCAGGCCTCCCTTTCGCCTAGGTGATCTCTTCTTCTTCTAGGTGGTTCCAAGGAGTTTTCTATCCACTGTTTGGACAGTGCTTGTTCTGTGAGAGCTTACCTCTTGGCTATGGCTTCTGTTCAGCAACTGGATTGCCTTATTCTTTTGAGGGTTCTCACAGTGGAATTTCCTGCTTTTCGCTCCACTGGTGTCAGGTGAATTAGGCAAGTCTTTGTTCAAGTCTATTCACTCAGAAATAAGGTTCACCCTTTCCTCTTAGGGCATTCTCCATCAGCTATGTAGGCGCTTCTTGGGCTTCTCATTACTAGGCGTTGGGACAGTTAGCTCTCTGTTTACGCATTTGCAAGATTGCCAGGTGGATGTTCAGGCCTGTGCTAATGCTGGATTCAGCCACAAGGTGCTGCTGATTTTCATTTCAGTTAAGGTCCTTTACCTTTTGTTCCATGAGCCTTTTTTCTTGTGTTGTCCAGACCTCAAATTGTATTGCTTTTAGACATCTAGGTGTCTGTGCTATTCCAGTGAGACCCGGAGAAGAGAGAATAGACGGACGGTCGACATGACTAAGGGAGAAGGTCAGAGAAGGATTAAAGAACTCTGCAGTTTAGTGTGGTAGTTGCGTAGTTTACCTAACTGGAGGTTGAGGATCAGATGGGCAGGCTGGAGCCGCAAGGGTGGTCCAGTGCAAGAGTTGATGGGTAATCATTCCGGAAAGTTCAGGCCACGAGAAGACTTTCTTGCCCCTGCGGAGAGAAGAGAATAGGATGAGGGACCTGTAGGCCTTATTGGACCAGGTCAGTCTGATGGGCATGATAGGGGGGTCGAGGGTTGACCCCTCTCCTTCTGCATCCCCCCCTTTCTTCCAAGCATGCTAGGAGGATTTGTCCTCAAACGCCTGAGCCCTTCTTATACCCCCCAGGTCTGGCGGCCATGTGGAATCCCCCTTTAGGGACCCTCCAGTATCTCCTGCTGGGCCGCATGCCTTTGGCTCCAGTAAGGGGCGTGGGAGGAATCCCCATCGATGGCGGGACCTGCAGGAGAAGGGGACACCATGCACTCACCCTCCCTCCTCCCCCTCTTCACTGAACCAGGAGCTGGAAGGCTGGCCCTTCTGCTGATGTGCCGGGTGGGGGCCAGCTCAGTGTGGGCGGCAATCTGCAGCAGGGGCCCTGTCCCCCTTGGTGGCCGGAGGAATGTCCTGCGATCCAAGGGCCTCCGGGGATAGAAGCCGCAATTTCCACCCTATTACAGCCCTTTAGGGATCAGGCAGCACTCCCCTGTGGCTGAGAGTGAGGCCTGGCAGGGACAGAGAACAGCTTCAGGCAGCAGTAGAGGACCAATGCCCTCTGTTGCTTCTATGATGTCACTGCAGCCCCCAGGTCAGTAGGAAGAGTGACGGCTACACAGGGGAGTGGTTTCACCCCCTTAAAGGGCCGAAGGCTGAGGGTGCACGGGGATCCCGCAGCTTCCAACCACTTCCTGACACACCTGAGGTGGATGAAGAAGCATTGGGGTGCCTTGGACCAGAGTCTCCGGCAAGTGAGGCACCTGTGGCAGCACCTCCACGGGGGTCGTCCAGCGAATCCGGCGCGGTCTCCAGTGATGACAGCGATGGGCAGTCAGCAGGTGTGCGCCCTGCTCTACAGAGCCAACTGGGAAACGGAAGTGTGGCTGCTCGTGAATCGGTGGGAACGCAGCCTGGTAAGTCCCGCTATTTACCTACCTCTTTAACGCAGGGCATGGGGGTTTGTTCAGGGGGTCAGTATGGGGCCCCTGGTGGGGTTAATGTATGTCTTACGGCCGGGTCTGCTAGGGGTGTGTTAAGATTGGCAGAATTTTTTGCGGGTTTTTGGGAATGGTCCGCCTGGGACTTCTTAGCCCACTACGGGGCCGACGGGGGCGTGGATGCTGCAGCTGCATCAAGCTGCCTAGACTGTGATGTTTCAGCAAAATCTCATTCTGTGTCGACCACAGAAGTTGGCGCCAAAGTACAGAATAGCGAGCAGGGGAGGAAGGACTTCATCTTCTGCGATGGGTATTGAGTCTGCAACCCAGACCAATAAGGCTAGTGGCTCGGAGTCACGCAAGACCAAGGAGTCAGGGGATGATGGGGTTCTCCTGGTAAATTAAAATGTGAGGTCTATGTCTACTTTGAGGGCCCTTTGGGATTTCATCAAGAGCCAGAAGTCAGGGACAAGATCTGCCGGGGCAAATATGTGGATATATTCTCCCTCTTGCCATTGGAAAAGTTTAACATAGAAAAGGGTAAGGCAGATGAGAGCAAGAAGGAGGAGGAGAAGTGGCGTTGGCGGCTTATACCTTTGACTTTTTCCAATTGGCTTCAGGCCTTTGCTATCTTCGCGAGCGTCATTGGCGAAAAAGAGCCAGAGAATTGTGCTCCGCTTTTTTGCTATTTGGATGCGATTAGCGAGGCCTATCAGGTCTACGTGGGTAAGGCTTGGCTTCGCTACGATGAGCAGTTCCATCAGCGTAAGGCCTTGATGCCTCAGCTGCATTGGGATCATAAAGATATTGGGCTTTGGATGAAGCTCATGGTTCAGGTGAGGGCCCTAGGACAACCCTTTCGGGGGGGGGCCTTCGGTTCAGGTGCCGCTGGACAGTCAGCCGCACAAAGGCTGCTGTTGGCAGTTCAACGAGGGAATGTTGAGTTTTGGGACGGTCTGTCATTTTCGCCATAAGTGCTCCGGGGGCTCCCACAGTTATACCAGAGGTTTTAAGAAAGGGAAGCCACAACCCAGTGAATTCACTTCAAAACAGGAGGACCCCAGTAACCTTTCCACAATGCTACCGTGCCTAAGTAAATATCACAGGAGGGTGGCTCCAGTTTTTCTGGCTGATGGCTTTGCCAATGGCTTTCGTATTCTTTACCTATGTCTTGTTCTTCGGTGCCCAAGAATTTAAAATCCACAGGTTGTATCTGCTAAACTGGCTAAAGAGGTTGAACTGGGCAGGATGGCTGGCCCTTTCGATTGACCTCCCATCAATTTTTTGCATGTGTCACCTGGGGTGGTCCCTAAAATGAAAACAACAATGTCTGCTGATAGATTATTTGTCGTATCCAAAGGGAATGGGAGCTTCGGTAAGTGATGCGATTGAGCCTGACTTGACTTTGGTGTTGTATACCTCTTTTGATACAGCGGTCAGTTGGGTTCAGCGGTATGTCCGGGAGGCATTGTTGTCGAAGACCGATATCAAATCTGCTTTCCGTCTGTTACTGGTACATCGAAGAGCTGGGTTGTTTTTTTTTGGGGGGGGGGGCAGTTTTATTGATCGTTGTCTCCCAATGGGCTGCTCCATTTCTTGCTCCTATTTTGAGACTTTTAGTACCTTCGTTGAATGGGTGGTGCGGGAGGAATTGCAGATAAGATCAGTTCTGCAATACTATGACAGTTTTCTTTGCATCGGCCCCCGAATTCAACGGTTTGCATGGTCTTGTTGCATACTTTGGAAAGTATTGCAAGGCAGTTCGGAATCCCTCTGGTATCTGAACGAGTCCCTCTACAGGAATTAAATTCTTGAGTATCATCATTGACATGCAAGCGTTGGAGTGTCGCTTGCCACTTGACAAACTGGAGGATCTGTGGCTGATGGTTGGTGTAGCATTGACGGTGAAGAAAGTTAGGCTGAACCAGCTTTTCCCGATTGTAGTAGGATCGCTTTGCTTTCATTGTGATAACATGGAGTCGGTGGTGGTTGTGTCCAATCTGTCTGCCTCATCTCCACCTGTGGTACGCTTGCTGCATTACCTTGTTCTTCGTTGTTTAAGTTTGAATTGTTTTGTGAAAGTCTACCAGGGGGTGGAAAATTCCATTGCTGATGCTTTGTCTCATTTTCTGGGGGACAGATCCAAAGGCTGGCATCGGCAGCAGAGCAGCAGGCAGTTCCTTGCCCCGAACATCTGTGGGGACTGACATTGGAATAGCTGGTGCCCTAGTGCAAAGCTCGGTGAGGGTACCTGGGCATTGTACATGTCAGTTTGGAGGGAATGGGCCAGATTGGGGGCGTGACCGGATGCTGAGGTAAGAGATCGTGGCGCGGCCGGACCTAGCCCCCGCTCCTATGCCTTACGCGGTAGTATAGCGTGGAGGGGGAGACGCTGAAAACGCCTGGAGCACCTGGACCTTGATGCCGCTGCATGTGTAGCTGAATGAGGAGAGCCAGTCATAGCGTCAGAGTGGTGAATTGCCTGTACACACTTCGGAAGCCTTCCCGGGTAAGGCATCAGCAGCGCCTATCCCAGTGAGAGAGGGAGACGCGTATACCCGGGACTGAGTGACAGCCAGAGACATCTGCGGGGAACACAGTGAACACAGTGCCGCCGTGAGAAGTGTCGGTCCCAGCGCCAGAGCGGTGAGTAATTTGTATACTCACCTGAAGAACTTTTACACATTTTCTTGAAGTCTCCCAGATAGGATAACAACAGCAATCATCCCAGTGAGAGAGGGAGGTACACAGCCCTGGGATAGAGTGGTTACAGGGGACATTTGTGTAATCTATCAGGAAGGTGGGATCGAGCTAACATGACTAGGAAGAAGGGGACGGAGGAGGTGGCAGGGCAGGAGGGAACAGGTGTCCCTGCACAGCGCGGTCCTAAGGAGAAAGTAAATCAAGTGGCCACTAAATTGGAACGCTTTGCACATACACCAAATCAGACACCTAAGAAGAGCGGTCATGCAGGGGGGGGGCGCAGCACCAAGCTGTACACCCTGGGAGGAGAAGTCAAGCCTCCGCTACAGGGGTGGGGACAGTTACATCGTCAGACCCGGCAGGGTCCTGGAGAGGGTGCACGGCTTAAATATGGAATTAGAGGCAAGAAGTGGTGCAACAGTACCAGCAGTGGAGAAGGAGCCGTCCCTGAAAGATATCCTACTGGCAGTTAACAATTGCAAGGTATCAATAACTGATCTATCTGAACAGCTTAAAGGTATTAGAGATGAATTACGTGCCTTAAAAAACGAAGTGCAAGTGGTTTGTACCCGGACAACAGCCCTTGAAGGTAGACTCAGTCAGTTGGAGGATGATGTTTATCCATTAAGACAAGAAGTATTACTCATGAAAGATCAAGTAAATGCATGCATGCAGAAAATGGACAGTATGGAAAATAGGTTGTGAAGAGAGAATCTAAGGGTACTGGGTCTCCCCAAGGGTTGTGAAGGAAATAACCCTATAAAATTCATTGAAGACTGGCTAAAGGAGAAATTTGGTAAAGATTCGTTTTCAAATTTTTTCTCTATTGAGCGTGCACATAGAATCACCTCCTTGTCTCCACCCCTGGGGGGACATCCAAGACCCCTTATTTTTAAACTCCTATGTTTTAGGGACAAAGTTACTATTCTTCAGAAAGCAAGAGAGATGAAGAACATGCAGCATAACGGTGTAAGGATCTCAATATACCCAGACTTTTCCCCTGAGCTACAGAGACAAAGAGCCAGATTGTCAGAATGTAAACGGAAGCTTCAACAGCTTAGAATTAGTTATGCGTTATTATATCCCGCACGTTTACGTATATCAGCTCTGGGGGAAGTTAATGTTGAAGTAAATGTGTCGATATGTGGGTGCACAAGGAGGGAAGAGAAGTGGGAGGGTTTGATATGAGAGGTTTTGTGCAAGTTCAGGTAGGAGAAACAAATAGATTTGAAGGGGGAAGGTTAATAGCTCACTGTCACAAAAGTATGTGGTTTAGATTAGAGGGTGTCCTGAAAGGTACAAGGGTACAGGGACTGAAGAATGATGAGTAATAATAAATCCCCACACTTAGGTGGTTGTAACAATTCCCCAGAGTTAACAAAACAAGGTAAAATATGCTCATGGAACATGTGGGGGTAAAAGATAGCTCTAAAAGACAGGCAATTTTTTCTATGGCTAATAAAGGGAGAGTCAAAAAACTCTGTCTGCAGGAAACACACCTGGTGAAGGATACAATTAAAGCCCTGGATCATAAAAATTACCAGGTGCAGTATCATTCCACCTATTCCTCTTATTCAAGAGGTGTGAGTATACTGATAAGCTCGGGTTTGTTTTTTTCCTGTAGCCAGAGTAAGGTGGATGAAAATGGACGGTATATTTTTCTCTCCTGTTTAATCGAGAACAGAAAATGTGTACTAGCTAATGTCTATATCCCTCCTCCATTTAGTATGGAAATATTGGATGATCTAACAAGATTTATGGCGGATTTCCCAGGGACACCGGTTATATCGGTCAGAGATTTTAATATGTCTATGAATAACGGTATAGATAGGTCCCCACCGAAAACTATTAGTAACGGAACTCCCAAGAGTCCTCTTCTACAATATTGTGACGAGATCGGGCTGGTGGATATCTGGAGGAGGAGGCATCCTGGGGTGAGACAGTATTCATGCCACTCCAGGACACATGCCACCCTTTCTAGAATCGACCTTGTGTTAGGTAATGGGGAAGCATTGAATATAGTGAAGAGTCTATGAGCCAAGAGGGATTTCGGACCACTCACCAGTGGTAATTGGTATAAAAGGTGGGGAAATGGTATAGTAGAGGTGATTGGAAAGTAAACCCCTTTTGGCTCAAGATTGTCTAGGACACGGGGACCATTATGGATGGGTTGGCAGAATTCATAAGGGTAAATCTAGGAAGGGCCCCATTAGGGATAGTATGGGATTCCCTAAAGGCTTTCCTGTGGGGAGTCCTAATTCAAAAAATCTCCTATGCCAAAAAACAATCACAAGATAAAGAGTTAAAGGTAAAAGAGAGAGTAAGAAGTGCGGAAATGCAATATGTGGGGACACCAACTGTAACTAGTTATGAAACATGGATGGAGAGGCAGGACGAGTATAGGAGAGTGATTTTAGAGAAGATGGAAAAGAAAAAAATTATTTCAGAGTCAGAGTTTTTTTGGAGAAGGTGAGCAAGTCGGGAAAACTCTGTCTCTGATTATCAAGGCAAATGGCTCCTCGACCTCTATACCAGCAATCGAAGGGAGGGAAGGAATAATTAAATAAGCTACCACAGAAATATTAGAAGAGTTTAGAAAGTACTTTAAAAATGTATATAGTACGGCGCAAACAAATGTGGAAGGGGAAATGTGGGACTTCTTCGAGAAACTGAAAATAACCCCCTTATCAAAAGAAGACAGGGAAATGTTAGATGCCCCATTAACAATTGAAGAGCTGCAAAGAGTGGTAGCAGGGCTATAACACGGCGAACCAAAAAGCACCGGGCCCTGATGGGTTACCCATAGAAATATTTAAAAAGTATGGGGAAGTTTTACTTCCTATACTTTTGGAGGTGATTAATGGAGCTATGGAAGATAGGAAACTACCCATATCCATGACAGAAGCTATTATAATTATTTTGCTGAAAGAGGGGACAAATCCGCTTGATGTGACCACATATAGGCCTATATCGCTGTTATGTTCGGACGTGAAGATCCTTGCAAAAGCTTTGGCAGCAAGGCTGAATAAAATAATTTCTAAAGTGATACACTCAGATCAAACCGGGTTTATCCCGGACAGATCGACAAGTACGAACATAAGACGAGTTTATTTAAATATGCAACTACCAATAGAGAACAATGGTAAGAGAGCCGTCCTCTTATTAGATGCAGCTAAAGCATTTGATTGCCTGGAGTGGCATTATATGTGGAAGGTACTAGCTGAATTTCAATTTGGCCCTAGCTTTGTCCATTGGCTGAGTCTATTATATGATAGCCCAAGGGCCAAGGTTAGGGTCAATGGGGAGTGTTCAGAGTGGTTTCAATTGAGATGGAGAACGAGACAGGAGTGTCCTTTGTGGCCCCTGCTTTTTGCCCTGGCAATGGAGCCACTGGCTTTTGCTTTGAGGTCTGCCCAAGGGATGCAGGGTTTTAAAAGAAGGAGGGGGGAGGAGAAAGTCGCCATGTATGCGGACGACTTTTTGTTGTTTTTAGGAGATACACAGGCTTCTTTGAAGACAGCTATGGGTATAGTTGAGGAATTCGGTTGTTTCTCGGGGCTAACAATTAATTGGGAAAAGTCTGTAATTTTGCCAATAGACCCTCTCACAGAGCCACTTCCACACCAATTATCCCAAATTAAGGTAGTAAATCAAATGAAATATTTGGGTATTACCATAACAAGAGATCCAGGGCAGTATATAACCGGTCCCACGTATGAAAAAATTAAAACAGAAATGCCGTGTGTGGGGCCGATTGGCTCCCTCGGTCGCCGGGCGCTGCAATTTAATTAAGATCGTTTGGTTGCCACAAATCTTATATATATTACATAACTCTCCAGTGTGGATTCCTAAGCATTGGTTTAAAAAAAATGGACAGTGTGTTCAGAGAGTTAATTTGGAAAAGCGGGGTGGAAAGGATTGGCTTGCAGACGCTGCGGTGGCCGAGAGAGAGGGGTGGTATGGGAGTGCCGGACCCAAGATGCTACTTACTAGCATCCCAAATGCAATATATGGGAGGCAGCAATAAGCCAGGGGACAGGGTAGCAGGGTGTAATGTACTACTGAATGATACTAGCCATGATACAATAGTAGAGGCGTTGGAGGCAGACTCCTTTGACACTAAGTGTCCTACCACTCAGTTGATGGTTAAAAGCTGGGTACATGTCAAGAAAATATTGGGTTTACTGGCTTCTCAGAGTTTTCCCCACTATGGGCTAATAATAATCTAAATGAACTTAAAAAAATGGGGATTATTGAAGAATGGGATTGGGAGGGTACTTGAAGAATATTATTAATATCTAATATTCTTGTATCTCAGAGGCGCTTCTGGATGAATAGCATTGATAGCCAAACTGACTTAAAACAAAGTGTGAGTTTATTGTCACACAATTGGCATCATAAATACAATGTAAAAAATATAATAGTTCAGTTCAATGTAGGTAAAAATATATGAAATAGAATAAAAAGTTATAAAGCTGTATAAGCTTATGAAAGCATGTGTGCTTCATGGCTGCTGTCTCCATGCTGTCTTGTGTCGTCCAAGAAGAAACAGGAAATGACGTTCTCAGTCTTCTGGCAGAATTGACAGCTGTCCCAACTTATCAAAGTATCTTGTGTACATGTCAGTATCATCTATCCTAATGACTGTGTGAGTGTGTCTGTGAGTGTGTCTGTGTGACCTTCAATATGGAAGCATTGGCTTTATATGTTACATGTGAACGTGTGAACGTCATAACCTCACACCAACTTAGAACCTTGTATGGCACATATTCATTTCTGCTAGCTTCAGTATGCACTCATAGTCATATATGGCATACGATTGACAAGCCCACATGTAACACTCCATACTTGAAGTAATATGCTGATCATGTAATGTCATATAACCAAACATCTATATAATATGAACACATATTATCAACTTTACATTAAGTAACTATATACTAATACTTATTAATATGACTGGAACTACAAACTAACTTAACTTAACAGAATATAATCCACAATGTATATTCCTTTAGCTATGTGGACACGTGTCTATTTTCGTCTTCTCATGACATTCTATACCAAAGAACTTTAAATGTTATACTCAAATTGGCTACACCAGAAAAATCCAGTAATGCTCAGCTTTAGAAGAAGAATCATGTCAAATCTATTGATCAAGGTCATTCACACATACTCTATTTATCATAATTAATCATAAAACCAAATATGTTTTGCAAGCTTGCCATGAATATAATATAACACCTATAAGTGCCGAATTATGAATTTGGAATAATATTCTAACAATCCCACCTGAATTATGATTAATCATATCAAAATATTCTAATACATTCAAAACATCATTCGTGTCACATTTACACATCCTTGTATCAAATGATTGAACACAATATTCCTCAGAACTGAAGCAGCTAGAAATAACTTTCCTTCTAATCGCTTTTCTCTTTACTTTAACTCCTCTTAGATCTATCTATTCAAAATCTTAAAATAATGATATAGAATTTAAAAATGTATAACATAATGATGACTCATATCTATAATTACTAATATTAATAATAATAACAATTATTATTATTATTAAAATAAATTATGCAATAATATATTTCCATATTTGTGCTCAAATAATATTTTAGCTCTTTCTAAATATACTTTACACTCTAAAACTTTTCATTACTTTCCATAGTTCTATTAAGAGTAATATGTTTCTTAAGTTATGAACAAAAGATGTTCTATAAACTAGAATGAGTGTGCAGTTGTTACTCAAAAATATTCAATATATGAATAATGAAACATAAATAAAAATAATAATGATAATCCTAACGTAATATGAACATTAATATCAGAATAATCGGATTATCAAAAAATGTATATGTGGACAAATGTTTGAGTCCCAAATTGTTTATCTATAGTAGATAAAGTTTCTTCTGATTAATTTTTTCTTCATGAAATGTCTTTAAAGTTTCTTCTTCAAGTTCTGTTAGGTTAGAAAAACCTTGTTGAATAAGATAAAACGGTCATAAATCTGAAGCATAAATCTTTTGTCCAATATTCTTCCCTAGAGGATTCCTTCTTTAACTTTGAATTTTCCTGATATTCTCTTTGCTCTTCATATGAGCTTGTTATCTTCCATATTTATGTGATTTTAGATGCCATTTCTGTAAAAGAAATGCAGTCAGACATTAATCAGGCATAAAATATTTTAATTAAATTCTTGTAACTTTTTTCCAACAAATGTTAAAACATTATGAGACAATAACTTTGTGAATTTGTTAAACTTATATGTAAAATAACACTATCTTATATCTTCCTTCAAAGAGAACTTTTGTATGACAATGTACTATCCTTATCCTGTCTAAGATGGCCTAAACTATAAATCATATGTAGAGTGAAGTTTAGGTATGACAGGACGCAACACCTCCTTTGGTCATGATACAAATCTCTGTTTTCACAAACAAAAGAAAAGTTTTGTACCACCCAGAGATGACAATGGACTATGCCTTTGTTCTCATCTCTAAAAGATTAGAAATGTGCGTAACTGTATTCTGTGTTGAAGCTCTTATTCTAGTGTTAGACTGTTCTGCAGTAACAAATACTGACTCTATGTCCTTCTCTGTTCTTATGCTGGAAACCTGAGATAGAGACTTCTCAGATGCAGCTGTATAAACATGTGCTGGTGTACATTCCTGAAGATGTCTTCCTTTTACATCTATCTGAATGTGTTTGGATGATAAAGCTCTGAACCATAGAGGATATGTTTTACGACATTCTTTAAAACTATCTTCCTCAAAAATACCTTTTAGTGAGCAGTCAGGTGTCTGTACAATGATTTTGTTTGATTTCACTATTCTCTCTGTAGCTTTAATTGCATAGTAAACACTTAGCAGTTGCTTTACACCTGACTCAAAAGTTTTTTCCAAAAATGATAAAACTCTGGAGAAATAGGCAATTATTTTCTCCTTACCTTCTTGTAATTGAGACAACGTTACTGAGATGGCATTCTCAGATACATGAGTTTTCAAAACAAATGATGCTTCAGAACAAACCTCTATTGTACTTAATGTTGGAGCATTCTGCAAATCTTTTTTCAACATTTTAAAGGCATTTTTCTCATTTGGACCCCATTGGTCAACTATATTACCTTTATTCCTCAAAAGATTATATAGTGGATTAACTTTTTCTGCGAAACAGTGTAAAAACTCTTTGCAATGATTTATTTTATGCAAAAATTGACGCAATGCCTTATGAGTTGTTGGAGTTGGGATTGCAGTGATCTCTCTAACTGTTTCTTGCAACAGTTGTCTCTTTCCTTGACTAATTTGCATGTGAAGGTATTTCACTTGACTTTTCATCAGCTGGACTTTTGTCGTGTTTAATTTTAAACCTTCAGCTTGTAACATCATAAACAACTCAGACAAAAGAGCAATATGTTCATCGATATTCTGAGTACTCAGCAGAATCGTATCCACATACTGACAAATACAGTCTGGCCTAGAAAATTTTGAAAGTATTTTTGTTATAGATTCATGAACTATACCATCACCAATACCTAGGCCAGGTATTAATCGAGTGAACGTATAAGTCTCTTTTCTGAATGTGAATGCGAATTTGTACTGGCTGCTATTCGCTAAAGAAAGGGAAAAATGGCTATTCATAATTTTTAATACAGAGAACACTTTGTCCTCAGCATACAAATTTAACTTTAAGTTAGATTTATCAGGAAGAACTGGGTTATTTGTGATATGTTTATTCAATGTCCTTAAGTCAACTGATAAAGAATATGAATTATCAGTATTTTTTATAGGCCAAATACAGTTATTTACCACTGATTTTGCTTTCTTTACAATTCCAAGTTGTACAAACTCTTGAATAATGGCAGAAAGTGGACCAATTGATTCTAGTGGTAACTCATACTGATTAAGGGGTTCTGGATCTTTTCCCTCAATATTCAATTCAGTATTTTTCAAAGTTCCAATGTCATTTTTGAACTTTGACCACAAACTTGGAAAACGTTGTACCACTTCCTTTAAAGCACAATTACCATCAACATCAGGCCATTTTTGTTCTGTAGACATATTGGTAATGAAACCAACTTTACTGTATACAGAGGGATCAATTAACACTGATTTGGGCCTAGATAGATCTTTCCAAATACTTTTATTAGCCAAATCGATCACCCATTTTTGTTCATTGATTACATCAATGCCGAGTATATTCTCTGCTTTGTGACATACCCAAATGTTAATGCTAGTTTTGACTAATCCAGGTACTTCAAATGTTACATTAGATACCTGTCTAGCAGTGGAATTACCTGTATTATTAAAACCCACTATATTACACATAGGAGAATTTGGTTTCACAGGTATGTTTTCTTTGGTAAGGCTAATCTCAGATACACTGTCAATGAGACAATTAATATTTTTACCATTAAGCAAACATTGTATATATGGCCTACCATTCTCATCCAAAATAATTGGTTCTACATATTGTAATGGCAGAGAAATTGAATCCCAATGTGATTCTATTTTTGGCAATGGCAATAAACCCTCTCTTTCAGTGACAGTGTTGTCTGAACTGCTGCTAACAGTCAAATTACTGATCTGTTTGACTTCTGTGGCATAAGGCAATTCAGTCAAAATTTTATCTTGACATGAAAAAACAGGTTGTACAAAAGCTGATTTTTCATTCTCTATATCTTTAGTTTTTATTTGTGAGTCTCTTAAATTTACAGCAATGTTTTCTCATATGACCAGATCTATGACAGTAAAGACACGTGATAGGCTCTCCTTGCCTCACTTGTCTGCAGCTGTCCTTGTCATTCCTTCCAAGACCTGTCGTTTCTGACATGTCCGCAGCCTGACTATTTTTGTCACATTGAATTATAGCTATCTCATGTGTGAGATTGCTTTGATTCAATTGTCTCCTAATTTTATCAATGAAGCTTACCACATCATTTAAATTTTGACGTTCCTGTGCTATAGCTACTGAAGTTGGGTCAAGGTATTTAAATTTTTTTATGAAAGCTGTTTTTAAACCTGGGTCATTGTCATCATCTACTCCAAATATCATTTTATACGCTTTTGAGAATTTAATTTTGAAGGCAAATGGGTCTTCATTAACTGAAGTTTGTAAAGAGTCAAGTGTTTCAATTGATGGAACATCTTCACCCGTTGTACATAATAACAATTGTCGCAATCTGTCTGAATCGTCACTATGTATCTCCTCTCCATCGTCAGCAATAATAGGTGACTTTGTTAGTCGTCTAGCATAATGTGCAGGTAACCAAAGATAAAATATATGATTACGCTGTTCGTCTTTAAGGTTGTACCGATCAGTGTAGGACTCAAATATGTCTGCGTTATAAAAAGCATCCGCCTTTAAATCATATGCTGGGATGTCTTTTAAAACTTTCATTAATTGGTCATGTATTTGTAACTTTAGTTTTGCAGTTCTACATAATAAGTTTTTATGTTTCATTTCTTTTTCATCAGTAGCATCAACATTCTCCATATCCGAACTTTCCGGAATATAAGAGGATTGTTGCTTACATTTAGATTCAGTCTTTTTGTCATCTGTGGTTATTACAGCAATCTGTGTCAATCTACTGTCATTCTGTAGTTTTTCCAAAAGATTTGTTTTGGAGTCAATTTGTTCCTCAAGATTCTCTATATAATTACAAAAAATCTCACAGTTTGGACAATTAAGAGAATCTTGGGACACATTTTCATGTATTCCTGTGTTCTGTACATTGTTAGTTTCTGTCTGCTTTAGTGTACACACATTTTTAGCAGGTAAATCAACATTAATAATCATTTTGTTAAATATTCTCACTAAGCTTAAGATATTAGCTATCTTTTTACGTAATTTATGTACAGTGAACCTGGATTTATCAATCTGTGTATTGGCATTTAAGAATTCATTGTACATATATCTCCACAAGTGACTGTCATTTGGATATAAAGACACATCTTTAAACTCTAGCTTGCTGTCTCTAGCTATTTCATCAATAAATTCCATAACTTTTACTCACCGTATTTAGAAGAATTTCTCGTCTTCAACCGTCTCAGTTTCTTGGACCTCTTGTCCACATCTGATGCAACACAAACGCCTCTTGGTTGATAGGTTCTGAGCCGTCTTTTTTCTCGAGACTTGAATATTCGCAAAACTGCGCTAATCTCTCCCCTCTCAGCAAGGATCGAGATTTCCGTAAAAATAGAGATATGACGGCAGTTGCTGGCTCGCCAAAATGAAGAATATTATTAATATCTAATATTCTTGTATCTCAGAGGCACTTCTGGATGAATAGCATTGATAGCTAAACTGACTTAAAACAAAGTGTGAGTTTATTGTCACACAATTGGCATCATAAATACAATGTAAAAAATATAATAGTTCAGTTCAATGTAGGTAAAAATATATGAAATAGAATAAAAAGTTATAAAGCTGTATAAGCTTATGAAAGCATGTGTGCTTCATGGCTGCTGTCTCCATGCTGTCTTGTGTAGTCCAAGAAGAAACAGGAAATGACGTTCTCAGTCTTCTGGCAGAATTGACAGCTGTCCCAACTTATCAAAGTATCTTGTGTACATATCAGTATCATCTATCCTAATGACTGTGTGAGTGTGTCTGTGAGTGTGTCTGTGTGACCTTCAATATGGAAGCATTGGCTTTATATGTTACATGTGAACGTGTGAACGTCATAACCTCACACCAACTTAGAACCTTGTATGGCACATATTCATTTCTGCTAGCTTCAGTATGCACTCATAGTCATATATGGCATACGATTGACAAGCCCACATGTAACACTCCATACTTGAAGTAATATGCTGATCATGTAATGTCATATAACCAAACATCTATATAATATGAACACATATTATCAACTTTACATTAAGTAACTATATACTAATACTTATTAATATGACTGGAACTACAAACTAACTTAACTTAACAGAATATAATCCACAATGTATATTCCTTTAGCTATGTGGACACGTGTCTATTTTCGTCTTCTCATGACATTCTATACCAAAGAACTTTAAATGTCATACTCAAATTGGCTACACCAGAAAAATCCAGCAATGCTCAGCTTTAGAAGAAGAATCATGTCAAATCTATTGATCAAGGTCATTCACACATACTCTATTTATCATGATTAATCATAAAACCAAATATGTTTTGCAAGCTTGCCATGAATATAATATAACACCTATAAGTGCCGAATTATGAATTTGGAATAATATTCTAACAGTACTCATTGTTTGGCGCAACTTTATAAGACTGGGAGACTAAAATCATTCCAGGAGTTAGCGGAAGAATATGTGATTTCTAATCAATCATTTTACAGGTACCTGCAAATTAGGCATGCCTTAGAGGCATCATTTAGCGGGAAGGAACCAGAATGGTGTGAAATGGCCTCTTTGAGGAGGTTGGTTAATGCCAAATCTACAAAGGGATTAATCTCTGATATCTATGGAAGCTTGATTGTGTCGGGTCAGGAGGGATTGGTGGAAAATAAAAACAGGATTAAATGGGAGGGAGATGTTGGGCCATTGTCGGATAGTCAATGGAAGTATGCTCTGGCATTAGGGCCCAGGATCTCCCTCTTTTCCTCACAGATAGTCTCTCATCTGTATTTGTTATATCGGACATATTATACACCATGGAAGTTGTTTAGGTTTGGAAAGAAGCCTGTGGAGGGGGGAGAGGAGACTTGGTACATATGTTCTGGTGATGCCCCAAGCTATATAGATATTGGAGGGGTATTGTGGATAAAATAAATTCTGTGTTTGGGACATCGCTGGGCATGGAGGCTAGAACATGCTTAATGGGCTTGATGGAGGAAAAAGGGATTTTAAGGGATATAAGGAAAAAGAAATGCGCTAGGTGCATAAAAGCTGTGAATGAATATAAATGAAAAAATGAAAAAAAGGTCTGGTGCTATGCACTATAACCCCGATATAGGGGCACAAAGAGACCAAATACAATATGGAAAGTGCAGCGCTGGACGTATGAAGTGAATTGTGAAATTAATAAACCAAATATTTAAAATGGTAAGAAGACTCTCAGAGTCAATATGTGAAAAATAGTGACAAAATCACAATCTACGTGATAATTATATAAAGTGCCTCATATACGTGAACACATAAACTTATAAATAATTGAAAAAAAATATGTAAAGAAACATATAAGTCCATAACAGTGTATTGGATGCAAATATTCTATGCAGATTTCAGGGATCAATCTTCATTGTTCAGTGTTAGCCCACCACCGAATAAGTAGATTAAAGGCTTACCGGAAAGCCTGTGACCGCCCTTACTCAGGGGGGTCAGAACAAGCTTAGTAGGTATGGGTGAACCACCACAGGAATACTCCAAGTGACACCGATGGACCACTGCGACAGGACTCCTTGCCAGGCAGCCAACCACCCGACAGCGGCTATGGATGTTCTCCAGAATCCTATCCTCTCATGGGGCAAACTCAATAGCTTCCATGGATCCAGTACAAAAAGAATGGTTGTAGTGCCAAAAAAAGACAAAAGAAGATGCTCCGCTGGTGCAGACAACTTTTGGCTTCTTTATTCAGCGAATTGCGATGTGTAACATCAATAAAAGCATGCTACATACCCACTCCTGGTCCTGGTGGAGTGCAGAGGGTGCAACACAGTAAGTTTACCATAATAGGTGTTTTACCTTAAATCCGGACAGCACCACACCTACATTTCCTTTCAAATCAACTCTAGTACACTCCACCTAGGTGGTGGTGTATCTGTAGGGGCAGCAATTCATTTTTCATTTAATTTCTTCCTGTACTTGTATCCGGCGCGCGGATTTACCCATAAACCTTTCCATGAGATGTCACTCAGGCTTGCGTGACGGGTCAAGTGGTCCTTGGGGGGGTCAGTTAAATTTGCATTGTTGAAATTGTTCTCTTTCTGTTATTTATTCATTTGCTAATAAAATGGCTGCTGTGGCTGTTTAAACCCATGTCACACAGTTTTGTGTCTTTATTATAAATTCAAGGATTGAAGGTTGACAAATCATCTAGTCATGTGTCCTGTACTGTATATGAAGTTTTCTTATATGTATAAGAAAATTGGATTTTTGACTTACCTGTAAAATTCTTTTATTGGTGTAAAGTACAGGACACAAGAACCTCCTCCCTGTCTGGGGATCCTCTCACTGCTTGCTAAAAAAACGAGGATTGCTGGAAGTGGGAGGGATTATATGGGATTATAAACTGCCCAGTCATATATGAGTATTTACAGGTAAATCAAAAATCCTATTAGTTTATCTACCCATTGTTTTTTTTTTTTTTTACAGTATCCAGTTCCTATGAATGAAGTGATTAGAACAGTGGTAGTTAACTTATATGTAGGGGGACTCCAACGTGGCCCCCAACATGTCCATAGGGTCTCATGATGGTTTAATCTCTGTACAGTACCTTAAAAAAGTATTCTTACCCTTTGAAATTTTGCAAATTTTGTCATATTACAACCAAAAACGTGAATGTATTTTATTGGGATTTTATGTGATAGACCAACACAATGTGGCACATAATTGTAAAGTGGAAGGAAAATGATAAATGGTTTTCAACATTTTTTACAAACCCATATCTAAAAGGGGCCTTGCATTTGTATTCACACCCCCTGAGTCAATAATTTGTAGGACAACCTTTCACTGCAATTACAGCTGCAAGTCTTTTTGGGTATGTTTCTACCAGCTATGCATATCTAGAGTGAAAAATTTGCCCATTCTTCTTTGCAAAATAGCTCAAGCTCTGTCAGATTAGATGGTGAGTGTCTGTAACCAGCAATTTTCAAGTCTTGCCACATATTCTCAATTGGATTTAGGTGTGGACTTTGACTGGGCCATTCTAACACACGAATATGCTTTGATCTAAATTATTCCATTGTAGCTCTGGCTGTATGTTTAGGGTCGTTGTCCTGCTGGAAAGTGAACCTCCGCCCCAGTCTCAAGTCTTTTGCAGACTCTAATGCCGTGTACACACGGGCGGACTTTCCAACGGACCGAATCCGGCGGACAATCCGAATGTGTGTGGGCTGCATCAGACTTCCGACGGACCGATTCGGTCGGAAATCCGATGGACTTTAGATTTAAAACTTGCTTCAAATCTTTACGTCGTAACTCCGCCGGACTCAGTTCCTGACAGAAAGCCCATTCGTCTGTATGCTGGTCCGACGGACCAGATACGATGCAAGGGCAGGGTACTACATCTCGCGCTCGATGCAATAGGAAAAACACATTTTTCTATTGCGGCGAGCGCTGGGCACACCAGGCCCTTAGGTCTGGTATGGATTTTAAGGGGAACCCCCTTTGCCGAAAAAACGGCGTGGGTTCCCCCCAAAATCCATACCAGACCCCGATCCGAGCACGCAGCCCGGCCAGTCAGGAAAGGGGGTGGGGAGCGAGCGCCCCTCCTCCTGAACCGTACCAGGCCGCATTCCCTCAACATGGGGGGGTGGGTACTTTGGGGGAGGGGGCGCCCTGCTATCTTCTTCTGCTCTTTTGCTAGCAGTGGTCCAGACTTCTGCTTTACCTTCTTCCCTCTTCTCTTCTTCCGATGTTGACACAACGCTCTCTCCGGCTGAAATGCTGTCTGAGCGCTCCGCTATGACTTATATAGGCGGTGACCCCGCCCCCTTATGCCGTCACAGTCCCTGGGCATGCTGGGTGATGTTGACCCCGCCCCCTTATGCCGCCCCCGCCCGCAGACCCCGACAACCAACGGCCAGGGTTGTCGGGAAGAGGGCGCCCCCCTCCCCCAAAGCACCCACTCCCCCCATATTAAGGGCATGCGGCCTGGTACGGATTCAGGAGGGTGGGGAGCACTCGCTCGTCCCCACCCCCTTTCCTGACCAGCCGGGCTGCGTGCTCGGATCGGGGTCTGTTATGGATTTTGGGGGGACCCTACGCCTTTTTTTCGGCGTAGGGGGTTCCCCTTAAAAGCCATACCAGACCTAAGGGCTTGGTGTGCCCCGCGACGGGGCTCACAAGGTGTCAATCTCGCCGATAAAAGTGGCGAGATTGACTTCCTTTTCTAGTCCTGTCGTACCCGAGTCACGTTCAAAATGAACAGACTTGTCCGTGTGTGGGGCAAGTCAGTTCATTCGGAAAGTCCGCCATAACTCCGTCGGAAGTCCATCGGGAAGACCGGCGGACCTAGTCTGCCAGAAAGTCCGGTCGTGTGTAGGCAAGTCCGTTTGTTCAGAAAGTCCGTCGGACCTAGTTTCCCAGAGTCCGGTCATGTGTACGCTGCATAATAGGTTTTCTTCTAAGATTGCCCTGTATTTGGCTCCATCAACTCCCACCAGATTCCCTGTCCCTGTCCATGCTGAAGAAAAGCATCCCCATAACATAGTGCTGCCACCACCATGCTTCATGATGGGGATGGTGTGTTCAGGGTGATGTGTAGTGTTAATTTTCCACCACACAAAGCGTTTTGCTTTTAGGCCAAAAAGTTCAAATTTTGGTCTCATCTTCTTCCACATGTTTGCTGTGTCCCCAACATGGCTTCTTGCAAACTGCAAACGGGACATCTTATGGCTTTCATTCAACAATGGCTTTTTTCTTCCCACTCTTCAAAAGGCCAGATACGTGGAGTGCACAACTAATGCCCCGTACACACGGTCGGATTTTCCGACGGAAAATGTGTGATAGGACCTTGTTGTCGGAAATTCCGACTGTGTGTAGGCTCCATCACACATTTTCCATTGAATTTTCCGACACACAAAGTTTGTGAGCAGGCTATAAAATTTTCCGACAACAAAATCCGTTGTTGGAAATTCCGATCGTGTGTAGACAAATCCGATGGACAAAGTGCCAGGCATGCTCAGAATAAATGAAGAGATGAAAGCTATTGGCCACTGCCCCGTTTATAGTCCCGACGTATGTGTTTTACGTCACTGCGTTCAGAATGATCGGATTTTCCGACAACTTTGTGTGACCGTGTGTATGCAAGACAAGTTTGAGCCAACATCCGTCGGAAAAAATCATAGGATTTTGTTGTCGGAATGTCCGAACAAAGTCCGACCGTGTGTACGGGGCATAATAGTTATCCTGCGGACAGATTCTCCCACCTAATGCTGGCCATACACTATACAGAAAATCGGCCGAACCCATTTTCGAAAAACGAACGTTCGACCGTGACCGCAAACGATCGTGCCATCATGTAATGACCGATAAATTGTTCAGTGGACATGAATAAATAATTTTTTGTTTGTTTTTTTACATATACCTAGTGCAGACAGTTCAGACGGGAAACACATTAACCTTGCAATTTATCGTACGTTCTGCAGAAATTTTCCAAACTTCCCATTCGTTTTTTTTCCACAAAAACGTCACAAACGATTATCAATTTGTGCCCATTAACTTGCCGAAAAACGAACGAAGTGTCTATACGAACGATTTTTCGGCCGATTTTTCGTATAGTGTATGGCCAGCATAAGCTGTGGATCTCTGCAGTTCCTCCAGAGTTACCATGGGCCTCTTGGCTGCTTCTCTGATTAATGCTCTCCTTGCCCAGCTGTCAGTTTAGGTGGACGGCCATGTCTTGGTAGGTTTGCAGTTGTGCCATACTCTTTCCATTTTCAGATGATGGATTGAACAGTGCTCTGTTAAAAGTTTGGGATTTTTTTTTATAACTTAAACCTGCTTTAAACTTCTCCACAACTTTATCCCTGACCTGTCTGGTGTGTTCCTTGGCCTTCATGATGCTGTTTTTTTGTTGTTCTGAGTGCTTCACAGAACAGCTGTGTTTATACTGAGATTAAATTACACACAGGTGGACTCTATTTACTAATTAGGTGACTTTTGGTTCCACTAGATTTTAGTTAGTGGTATCAGAGTAAGGGGGGCTGAATACAAATGCACACCACACTTTTCAGATATTTATTTGTAAAAAAAAGTGAAAACCATTTATCATTTTCCTTCCACTTTACAATTATGTGCCACTTTGTGTTGGTCTATCACATAAAATCCCAATAAAATACATTTACGTTTTTGGTTGTAACATGACAAAATGTGGAAAATTTCAAGGGTTATGAATACTTTTTCAAGTCACTGTACATTTGCGTATTCCTTAATTATATTGTGACACACAAAAAATTGTTGGTGTAAAACATTAAGGTAACATTAGGATAAGATTAGGGCCGAAACAACTAATCGATTATGAAAATAGTTGTCATTAGTTGTCCTGCATACAGAATGCATTATTTGTTTACATATCAGGAAATACAGTGGATCACACATACAGCTCAGTACACCATCTATACATGTCAGTAAGTGCCTGAGAACTTGTGAAATGTGTGAGGAGCAATTCCTCATGGGACATGTAGTCCTGGGCAGGAAGTGATTGGTTCTAAAAGCAGAAGTTTTTTTTACCTTGCTATAGGGGTACTCTATACTATATTTTGTAGCTTGCTATTGGGGGCACTCTGAGGGAAGGAGGAGCCAGAAGCGTCAGTGGGGGACCCCAGAAGAGGAGAATCAGAGCTGCTCTGTGCAAAAACATTGCACAGAGGAGGTACGTATAACATGTTTGTTAGTTAAAAATCTGTTTTTAAAATAGAATTAAAGATTCTGTGCAGTGAAGATCAGCATCTGAACCCAGAGAAGGTGGCGGCTGATAAGGCATTACAATTAGAGGTCGACCGATATGGGTTTTTCTGTGGCCGATGCCGATGCCGATATTTAGAAATTGCGGTGGCCGATGGCCGATATGTGATGCCGATTTTTTTAGGCCGATATATTTGGCCAATTTTTTTTTTTTTTTCTTTTTTCCCTATATCTCATAAAATCTAACAGTTAGACCCCTTTCACACTGGACCGTTTTTCAGGCGCTTTTGGGCTAAAAATAGCGCCTGTAAAGTGCCTGTGAAACAGCTCCCCTGCAGTCTCAGTGTGATATCCCGAGTGCTTTCACACTGAGGCGATGCGCTGGCAGGATGTAAAAAAAAGTCCTGCAAACGGCATCTTTGGAGCGGTGTATACCGCTCCTCCACCACTCCTGCCCATTGAAATGAATGCGCACCGCTGCCGAAGCGCCTGCAAAGCGTTTTGGCAGCGGCGCTTCAGGGACGCATTTAACCCCTTCCTCGGCCGCTAGCTGGGTTATAAGCGCCCCGCTAGTAGCCGAATAGCGCCTCTAAAATGACGGTAAAGCGCCGCTAAAACTAGCAGCGTTTTACCATCAACGCATGCCTGCTCCAGTGTGAAAGCAGCCTTAAGTAATACAGAAATTTTTTTTCATTTAAACATTAAACAAAACAAACCTCCAATCAGTTCACTTGTATGTATAATTTAGAAAACAAAACAAAAAAACTATCTTAAATATTAAATACACAAAAACAGGTAATCAAAACTTTTGGACGAAAAAAAATGGGCTAACTTTACTGCTTAGGTTTTTTTTAATTCATTAGTGTATTTTTTTTTTTTTAAATTGTGTTTGAAAGACCGCTGCGCAAATACCGTGTGACATAAAATATTGCAACAATCACCATTTTATTCCCTAGGGTCTCTGCTAAAAAAATATATATAATGTTTGGGGGTTCTAAGTGATTTTCTAGCAGAAAATACAGGATTTTTACTTGTAAGCAACAAGTGTCAGAAAAGATTGAGTCTTTAAATGGTTAAACTGAGAACTTCTACACATGGAGTTCAGTCTATTGATAAAAAGAACCTGAAAGATACAATGTATCTTCTTATCAGACTTGGCAGGCTGCCCAGAGGAGGAGAGAATCCTCTCCACAGATAACTTAAGGAAACTTGCATTAACTTCTATTACAGAAGTCATTTGCAAGTCATGGCTGAAGTTACAATCGGCCTTTTTTATCAGCACAATCGGCCGATGCCGATTAAGTAAAAAACGCCAAATATCGGCCGATATATCGGCCGGCCGATATATCGGTCGACCTCTAATTACAATTACATTTAAAGTAAACTTTTACCAGTATTGTGCATTATATTTAAAATGATCATATCCATGAACAAAAAAAAGTATCAGCTTTTAGTACTACTTTAATATAAAAGATTCATATCTCATTTCCACCATTCATAAAGCTTCATGTCTGACTCGTAGTTAAAATGCCCAGATATCCTACTTCTGGGTGTATTCAGGGCCGCTGATAGAAATCATGGGGCCCCGTACAGCCTCCCTGACAGGGCCCCCCTTCAGCCCCACCCTCAACCCCACCCTGGGCCACACCCCCCTGCCTTAAGATCCAGCGAAAGGGCTGAGATGGGTGGGAAGGGGTTAATGATGCCAAGAGGTTCCCATGTCTTACTTTGTAAACTTACAATCTGTTTATTTATGTGTATTATATTAAAGTATGCAGCAAAGTCAGTATAACTGGCAGAAGATGCAGATGGGGGGAGGGTGATGAGGAGGTCCTGTGTAAGTTCACCTTACAGATTTTTCTGTAAAGGTGAATTTACACTTTAACCACTTGCCGACCGCCTCATGCAGATATAATGCGGCAGAATGGCATGGGCAGGCAGAGTAACGTATGGGTATGTTACTCCCCTCCCGCGGGCTGGGGGTGCATCGCGTCCCCCGGTGCCCGAGGCGGTCGGCATTATTCCAGGAGCGATCTGTGCTGAGGGGGAGGCCACTGATTCATGGCCACCCCCTCGCGATGGCTCCTGGCAAATGCAAAGCTTCCTCTGCTTCTGTAATGTAAACAGAAGTAGAGGAAGTGATGTCATCTCTCCTCGTGTCAGTCTTTTCGGTCCGGCTTCCGAGGTGAGAAGACATCAAGTAAATGCACCAACACTACACAAACAGTAGAACACATAGGCACACAAATCACCCCCCCTGCACCCCCTGTCACAGTGACACCAATAGCAGTTTTTTTTTTTTTTTTTTACTTATTACTGCATTGGTGTCATTTGTGACTGTTATAAGTGGTAGGGCAGTTAGTGGTAGGCCCCTTTAGGTCTAGGGTACCCCCCCTAATAAAGGTTTAACCCCTTGATCACCCCCCCCCAGTTAACCCCTGTCACCAGTGTCACTAAGCAACCTTTTTTCTGATCGCCGTATTAGTGTCACAGGTGACGCTAGGTAGCCAGGTAAGTATTTAGGTTCACCGTCAGCTTTTTATAGCATCAGGTACCCCCATATACTACCTAATAAAGGTTTTAACACCCTGATTGCCCCCTGGTTAACCCTTTCACCAGTGATCATCGTATAACTGTTACGGGTGACACTGGTTAGTTAGTTTGTTTTTTCTATAGTGTCAGGGCACCCGCCGTTTATTACCTAATAAAGGTTTAACCCCTGATCGCCCGGTGGGTGATATCAGTTAGGTTTTAGGGTCAGATAGGGTCTGCGTTGTCCCAGGCAGTGTCAGGTTAGTGCCAGTACCACTAACACCCACGCGCGCAGCATACACCTCCCTTAGTGGTATAGTATCTGAACGGATCAAAAGTGGCAGAAGATGGTAGTTGCGCTGTGATGAAGGGGGGGGGGGGAAGCTACAAAGATGACTACAGTGGCAAAGTGAACTAAAAAAGCAGAAACAGGCCAATGCATGAATGGATCCTACATGCTAAAAGAACATGGTGGGGATGCAGTGCAGTGCAACGTAGCTGATCAACATGACTATAATGTTGCAGGCAGACAAAGCCTAATCTATAAAAGGTAATTGTGAAACAGTGTATATAGCAAAGCAAAAATGCATATACTAACACAAATAGGATGAATAATGACACAATGCAAAAAATATATATATGTGGGCTAGTGCCCCATTAACAAAAATGTGCCAAATCCTGGTGAACTACAAGTGACAAATCCCTAGGACAAACATGAATATTAGTTCTATCATCCAGTCCAAAAAACAAAAACTCGTGATGAGAGACACAAAACAATTCCAATCGTGAAGGGAAGGGGGATCTTCAGTGAGGACACCTCCATGTTTACAAGCCGCTTACCTTACAGCTGTAAGGTGTACAGCCTGTGTTGCAAATGACCCGCAGGTGTAGACGTTCCGTGTATAAGGTAGTGACATTGATGAACATGCCAAGCGAAATATAAAAGATAAAAAGTATACAGCATGTAAAATAACTCTGCGACGACCACAGTGGAGGGGGGGCAAGACACACACGGGGGAGGTTGCACTCACTTTCATGAAGTGAGTGTGGGCATCAATCCACGAGCGCCGAGCTCGTATGCCTCCAGGGGTATCACGAATCTGGAATCTGTCCCCGTGCCTGGAAACTGGAATATGTCCCCGTGCCTCTCTCCTCAGTGTTCGTCAGGTAGAGTAGTGATGTACAGTGTGAGGGGGAAAGAGACGCACATAGCGTGATCCCATATAAAAGGTATATTTAATAAAACAAGTCCAATCAACTTACATTTAAAACAATGCTGCAGTGTGTAGTAACTACGAGCGCCGAGCTCGTCTCCTGTTTGTCCGTGGCAGCGTCCCGTGCTCCAATTCTAATGCATATTGTCACGTCACGTGACTTCTTCAGAGGATAACACGGGATAGAAAGCCAATGCTTATATATAGTCCCCTTGTAATGGGCGCACGGCGGCCATTTTCCCGAAGCCCGCTCTAATGTTAATGGTAATGCAGCCATTACAAGGGGACTATATATAAGCATTGGCTTTCTATCCCGTTATATCCTCTGAAGAAGTCACGTGACGTGACGATATGCATTAGGATTGGAGCACGGGACGCTGCCACACTGAGGAGAGAAGCACAGGGACATATTGCAGTTTCCAGGCACGGGGACAGATTCCAGATTGGTGATACCCCTGGAGGCATACGAGCTCGGCGCTCGTGGATTAATGCCCACACTCACTTCATGAAAGTGAGTGCAACCTCCCCCGTGTGTGTCTTGCCCCCCCTCCACTGTGGTCGTCGCAGAGTTATTTTACATGCTGTATACTTTTTATTTTTTATATTTCACTTGGCATGTTCATCATTGTCACTACCTTATACACGGAATGTCTACACCTGCGGGTCATTTGCAACACAGGCTGTACACCTTACAGCTGTAAGGTAAGCGGCTTGCAAACACGGAGGTGTCCTCACTGAAGATCCCCCTTCCCTTCACAATTGGAATTGTTTTGTGTCTCTCATCACGAGTTTTTGTTTTTTGGACTGGATGATAGAGCTAATATTCATGTTTGTCCTAGGGATTTGTCACTTGTAGTTCACCAGGATTTGGCACATTTTTGCTAATGGGGCACTAGCCCACATATATATTTTTTTTTGCATTGTGTCATTATTCATCCTATGTGTGTTAGTATATGCATTTTTGCTTTGCTATATTCAAGCAGTCACTGTTTCACAATTACCTTTATATATTAGGCTTTGTCTGCCTGCAACATTATAGTCATGTTGATCAGCTACGTTGCACTGCACTGCATCCCCACCATGTTCTTTTAGCATGTAGAATCCATTCATGCATTGGCCCGTTTCTGCTTTTTTAGTTCACTTTGCCACTGTAGTCATCTTTGTAGCTTCCCCCCCCCCCCCCTTCATCACAGCGCAACTACCATCTTCCCCCACTTTTGTCTTATTTGTCCTGCCTTGGATCAGTACTTAGGTGTTGCAGCAGTGTCTTTTAGTGTAGGCCCCCCCCCCGACAGGGCAGGAGTTTCCACTTTCACATCTGAATGGATCAATATCTGATCTGATCAGATCTATACTAGCGTCCCCAGCAGTTTAGGGTTCCCAAAAACGCTGTGTTAGCGGGATCAGCCCAGATACCTGCTAGCACCTGTGTTTTGCCCCTCCGCCCAGCCCAGCCCAGCCCACCCAAGTGCAGTATCTATCGATCACTGTCACTTACAAAACACTAAAAACATAACTGCAGCGTTCGCAGTCAGGCCTGATCCCTGCGATCGCTAACAGTTTTTTGGTAGCGTCTGAATCAGTCTCTAACAGGAGCTTTTTTACCTGTGAGTCTCACTAGTGTACCACTAAATTTAGAGCCCAAAATGGCAAATCGAAGGTACACTAGTGAAGAGGTCTACACGTTTCTGAGCATGACAGATAGTGAAGAGGAAGTCACTCATCTGTCAGATTCAGGCTCAGAATCCGATCCTGTAGACGATAGCGGCTCCATGACAGATAGCTCTGACGATGGAGTTGTGGTCCCTGCCACGTTCAGGCGTACCAGACCCCGATCTTCTTCTGCTGTTGAGGTGCAAGAACCGCAGGGCTCTCGTATGGAGCAGAGAAGTACTAGCACCACTATTCCTTCTGGTGAACTGGCAAGCACCAGCGGCCTAGTACACCCTGGTCATAGTCAAACCAGCACTGCGATTTCCATAAGTACAGTTCAAGCTGGTGAGGTGGCAAGCACAAGTAGTGTCCCGCTGCCACCAAGAAGACAAACACAGGCCCGTCGAGCCAATAGTGCCCTTCCTGCTGCATTCGCCAATCCTAATTGGGAACCCACCACTTCTGCAGCACCCGTACTTCCCCCATTCACTGGCCAACCCAGCATTCAGGTGGAAACACTTGATTTTACGTCACTTGATTTTTATTTGCTGCTTTTCGCCAAAGATCTCTATAGAGCTATTGTGGACCAAAGCAATTTGTATGCTGGTCAATACATCGCCACTAATCCCCAGTCCTCCCTTGCCAGAGATTGGAGACCAATTACGGTTTCCGAATTTAAGATCTTTCTGGGCCTATCCCTCGACATGGACATAGTTAAAATGAGTACGTTGCGGTCATATTGGTCCACTGACCCAATTTACCAAATGCCCGTGTTCTCTGCCTCCATGACCAGGGCACGATATGAGCAGATCTTGCGGTTCATGCTTTTCAACAACAATGAACTCTGTCATCCTCGTGGAGACCCTGGATACGATCGGCTCTACAAAATTCGGCCCCTCGTAAACCACTTCAACCAACGTTTTTCAGACTTGTTTACTCCCCATCAAGTTGTCTGCGTTGATCCCTGATTAAGTTTTCTGGCCGTTTGTTTTTAAAACAGTATCTTCCCAGCAAGCGTGCCAGATACAGGGTCAAGATGTACAAGCTCTGTGACAGGGCCACAGGCTATACATGTAGTTTTATGGTTTACAAGGGAAAAGATAGCCACGTAGAGCCGGAGAACTGCCCAGATTACATAGGGAGCACTGGCAAGATTGTGTGGGACTTGGTGTCACCTTTATTCGGAAAGGGGTACCACTTGTACGTGGACAATTATTACACAAGCGTGCCACTTTTTAGTCACTTGTTTGATCATCAGGTTGAAGCATGTGGCACTGTGTGACCTAATCGCCGGGGCTTTCCCCAGCGGCCTGTAGATTCCCGTTTTAGGCTGGTGGAGAGAGCCTGCTTCAAGTGTAAAAATTTGCTCGCTGTGAAGTGGAGGGATAATAAGAATGTTTTCGTTCTTACCTCCCTTCATGCAGACACGACGGTCCAAATTCCTACGGCGACTGGTGTGGAGAAACCCCTCTGTGTCCATGAATATAACCAAAATATGGGAGGGGTGGACCTCAACGACCAGTTGTTGGCGCCGTACCTAGTTGCCCATAAAGCCAGACACTGGTACAAAAAAGTTTCTGTTTATTTATTTCACTTGGCTTTGCTGAACGCTCATGTGCTATACAGAGCTTCAGGACGGACTGGATCCTTCCTTAAATTTCAGGAAGAGATCATCAGAGCCCTTCTGTTTCCAGACGGTGCTCCACCTCACCCCCTAATCCAAATACAGTAAGCCGGCTGCATGAGAGGCATTTTCCTTATGTCCTCCCGAGTACCCCTACCCAATGAGCCCCCCAAAGATGATGTCGTGTCTGCAGCAAGCGCGGATATAGGCGTGACACCCGCTATTATTGTCCCTCCTGTCCTGACAATTGTGGTCTTTGCATTGGTGAATGTTTTGAACGCTACCATACACTAGTTGAGTATTAGCGTAGGGTACAGCACTGCACAGACTAGGACACACTTTCACAGGGTCTCCCAAGATGCCATCACATTTTGAGAGACCCGAACCTGGAACCGTTTCAGTTGCAACAGTTATGCCGCGTACACACGGTCGGACTTTTCATCTACAAAAGTCCGACAGCCTGTCCGACAGACTTTCGGCGGACTTTCGGCGGACTTGCGGCGGACTTGCGGCAGACTTTCTAACGAACAGACTTGCCTACACACGACCACACAAAAGTCCGACGGATTCGTACGTGATGACGTACACCGGACTAAAATAAGGAAGTTGATAGCCAGTAGCCAATAGCTGCCCTAGCGTGGGTTTTTGTCTGTAGGACTAGCATACAGACGAGCGGACTTCGGGGTCCGTCGTAGTTACGACGTAAAGATTTGAAGCATGTTTCAAATCTAAAGTACGTCGGATTTGAGGCTAAAAAAGTACGTTGAAAGTCCGGAGAAGCCCACACACGATCGGATTACCAGCCAGCTTTAGTCCGTCAGTGTCCGTTGGACTTTTGTAGCTGAAAAGTCCGACCGTGTGTACGCGGCATTACAGTTAGAAAAAAAAAGTGTAAAATATATATATTATTATTATATATATATATATATATATAAAATAAAAAATCCAAAAATAGTTGTCGTTTTACTGTTCTCTCTCTCTCTATTCTCTCTATTGTGCTGCTCTTTTTTTACTGTATTCTATTCTGCAATGTTTTATTGTTATTATGTTTTATCATGTTTGCTCTTCAGGTATGTAATTTTTTTATACTTTACTGTTTACTGTGTTTTATTGTTAACCATTTTTTTGTTTTCTGGTACGCCATTCAGCTGCAACGCGGATTTATTTATCTTGACAGCAACAGCATTTGCTCCCACGATGCGTGACTCCAGCGCTGTAGAAGGTGATTTCATCACCACAGTTAAAAAAAAGAGCATATATGCCGAAGCATGGGGCAGCAGGGTTGAAGGAGCGATTTGCTCCTTACTTTTGCGGGCGGATGCCCCCATGCTTCAGCATATATATATTTTAGGCACAGATTGCGTTAAAAAAGTTTTATTTTTTACTATTTTTTTTTCTATTTGCTTTACGCTCGGTTCACACAGGGAGGACTTGTCAGGCGACCTAGTCGCCTGACAAGTCGCCTCCCGTTCTGTGCTATGGAACCGTTCTAAGGGGAGCGACGCAAGTCGCTCCGACTTAGAAAAAGGTTCCTGTATGACTTCGGGGGCGACTTGGGGCGACTTGCATTGACTTCTATACAGAAGTCGTTTTGCAAGTCGCCCGGGCAGTCGTGTGCAGGTCGCCTCGGTGAGGCGACCTGCAAGTCGTGCCGCCTCTGGTGTGAACCGAGGCTTACAGGTATGGTATGTCTTACTGTTATACTGTAATGTTACTTTGTTTTATTGTTAACCATTATTTTCTTAACAGGTACACCATTCAGTTGCAGCGCGGATTTATTTATCTTGACAGCAACAGCGTTTGCTCCCACGATACATAAAGCCTAGGCGCGTACAGGACCCCGAAAACCAGGCACCGCCTTCAGGCTAAGGGTGTAAATTTTTGATTTCACTCCTCACTGCCTACCACAGTTTCAGAGGCCATGGAATGCCCAGATGGCACAAACACCCCCCCCCCAATGACCCCATTTTGGAAAGTAGACACCCCAAGCTATTTTCTGAGAGGTATGGTGAGTATTTTGCAGATCTCGCTTTTTGTCACAAATTTCGTAAATGGGCGGCCGATACAAATTGGAACGAGCCGGCCCTACACTATCAGTACAGCCAAGGCTTGTCCGAGTTACTCAAGGACGAATTAGCTAGGATGGAAACTCCTGCTTCTTTGGAAGAACTAATCCAAGCAGCCACGAAATTGGATAGGCGACTGCGGGAGCGACGCTCAGAGCGCTTCCAAGGCCCGCGCCCCACCTGGGCGCTACCAAGACCCCACTCTGCACAGACCCCGACCTCAACTACGGCTGCTGCTACATCAGTTCCTGAGGTCGAACCTATGCAGCTCGGCCTGGTTCGGGGCCCGCTAACCTCTAAAGAGAAGCAACGCAGACGGCAGTCCAACCTGTGTCTCTACTGCGGAGGAGCCGGACACTTCCTGCGCAACTGTCCGATCAGGCCCAGTAAGTCCCCTCAGCCAAATGTGTTGAACTATCCAAGCAACAATATCCCAAAGACTTACGTGATGTTGTTTATTTCCCTACAGCTTCCGGAAGGGGAGACCCACTTGCAGGCCATCATTGATTCCGGAGCATGCAGTTGCTTCATTGATGCTGCCTTGGCTTACAGTCTGAATATCCCTCTGCAGACCAAAGATCAAGGTTTACGGGTACATCTGGCCGACGGATCTCTTCCTCGCTCAGGACCCATCACCCAGGAAACCCAGCCTATTCCGGTAACCACTGATTCCGGCCACCGGGAGTTTCTACGGCTCGACCTGATTCATTCACCCATCTTCCCTGTTATCCTGGACTTGCCCTGGCTACAGGCTCATGACCCACAGATTAAATGGAGCACCAAGGCGGTATCCTTCTTCTCTCAGTACTGCTCTCAACATTGTCTTCTCACGGCTCCCAAAGTTTGTGCTACGATTGCTGCTCCATCAGGCAACCTCCAACATGTCCCCTCCGAGTACCTTGAGTTTCAAGAGGTCTTCAGTAAACAGATGGCTGACCGCCTACCACCTCATCGGTCTTACGACTGTCCGATCGACCTCCTGCCCGGATCTGAGATCCCGTTCGGCCGTATATTCCCTCTCTTAGAAACTGAGCTAGAAGCTCTTAAACAATATATCGATGAAAATCTCAAAAAAGGCTTCATCCGTCCCTCGTCCTCACCTGCCGGAGCCGGTATCTTTTTCGTTGGGAAGAAGGATGGTCCTTTGAGACCTTGTGTAGATTATCGGCAGCTCAACAACATCACTATTAAAAACCGGTATCCACTACCACTCATTCCCGAGCTATTTCAACGGTTCCGATCAGCTAAAGTGTTCTCTAAACTCGACCTCCGGGGGGCCTACAATCTCGTCAGGATCAGGGCTGGGGACGAGTGGAAGACGGCTTTTAGGTCCAGATTCGGGCATTTCGAGTACCTAGTGATGCCATTCGGACTCTGTAATGCCCCGGCCACCTTTCAACACCTGGTGAATGATATATTCAGAGAATACTTGGATGATTTCCTTGTTGTATACCTGGATGATATTCTTATCTTTTCTACTACTCTGAAGATGCACAAGGGACACGTAAAAAAGGTCCTTACCATACTACGACAACACAAGCTATACCTGAAAGCTGAAAAATGTGAATTCGAAAAAATCGACCATACAATTCCTTGGGTTCATCCTTTCAACCAATGGGGTCGCAATGGACCCACAGAAGATTCAGGCAATTCAAGAGTGGCCGGCCCCATCTAACAAAAAAGGGGTACATCGGTTTATAGGGTTCGCCAACTTCTATCGAAAATTTATTGTTGGATTCTCTGCTATTGTGGCACCTATCACCCAACTAACCCGTCAGCACAGTTCGTTCCAGTGGTCCCCAGCCGCTCAAGAAGCCTTTCTGAAATTGAAGAAGTTGTTCAGTTCCGCCCTGATTCTTTGTCAACCTGACCCGACTCAACCATTCGTGCTAGAGGTAGACGCATTAGAGATCGCAACTGGAGCAATTCTCTCCCAGAGACAGGGACCTAAAGCCATTCTACATCCTGTAGCCTTTGCTTCCAGGAGACTCAGTCCACCGGAACTCAACTATGATATGGGTGACAGGGAGCTGCTGGCCATAAAATTCGCTTTGGAGGAATGGAGGTATTTGCTGGAAGGTGCAGTACACCCGGTCATGATCTTTACGGATCACAAGAATCTAGAATACCTCCGAACAGCAAGACGACTAAAACCCCGTCAAGCCCATTGGGCCCTCTTCTTTTCCCGTTTCAACTTCCATATATCCTACAGACCTGGAGCAAAGAACGGAAAGGCAGACGCACTCTCTCGGATGTTCTCCGCAGATTCTCAAACATCAACACCAAGCACGATCCTCTCTCCACAAAACTTCCTTGGATTAACTCAGGCGGACTTAATGTCATCCATTAGATCCTCATCTAACTCGTGTACTGAACCAGAAGTACACTCCTTGAGGAAATATGAGGATCTTTTTTGGATCCGAGGAAAAATTTTCGTACCGCAAAAGACACGGCCTTTAACCCTTAAAATGTGTCACGACCACAAGATGGCAGGACATTTCGGGATAAAGAAGACGTCTGAGCTACTTTCTCGCTCCTTCTGGTGGCCTGGATGGAGACGGGACTGTAAGGAGTACTTGGCGTCCTGCCCTCTGTGCAAACGGAACAAGGGCCAAAACGCTAAGTCCTGGGGCTTGCTCAAACCGTTGCCCATCCCAGAACGGCCATGGGCCGATTTGTCTATGGATTTTATTGTCGATCTTCCAACCTCAGAAAATTTTTCTACCATTTTTGTCGTTATCGACCGTCTCTCCAAGATGGCCCATTTTTTACCTATGAGGGGCACTCCTTCTGCCGTAGACACAGACAATATCTTTTTGAAAGAGGTCGTTAGGCTCCATGGTGTACCAAGGAGTATTGTGTCGGATAGGGGCGTGCAATTTACGTCCAAATTCTGGAGGGAACTCTGCAAGTCCCTTGGCATCAAAGTCTGTCTCTCTTCAGCTTATCACCCTCAAAGCAACGGCCAAACGGAGAGGACAAATCAAACGTTGGAGCAATACCTCCGTTGTTTCTGCTCAGGTTCCCAGGACGATTGGGCAAGTCTTCTCCCATATGCTGAATTTGCATATAATAATTTAGTTCATGCCTCTACTAACCAAACACCCTTCTGGGCAAATTGTGGGTTCCACCCCACGTTCTTTTCTAACGACGT
Source organism: Lithobates clamitans (assembly GCA_037952925.1). NCBI lineage: Eukaryota > Metazoa > Chordata > Amphibia > Anura > Ranidae > Lithobates > Lithobates clamitans. The sequence continues at coordinate 382,462 of JBBGZY010000355.1, read as the reverse complement.
CCCCGAAATGACAGTTCTTGCAGTCCAGGACAGGATAACCTTGTTGCAATCCAACTTTCAGAAAATTCAAGACATGTTACACAAAACGCAAGAGGACTACAAAAAACAGTACAATCGGGGCAGGAGGGTGAACCCAAAGTTTGACTTAGGAGAGGAGGTCTGGCTATCCACCACTAACCTTAAATTACCTTTGCCATCTCGAAAACTTGGACCCAAGTTCATTGGTCCTTTCCAAGTCAAGAGAATCATTAACCCTGTGGCTGTTGAGCTAGCACTACCCAAGACATACCGGATTCATCCTGTCTTCCACGTATGATTGTTGAAGCCTGTTGTGCCTAGCCCTTTTCCGGGAAGAAGAGAGCCTCCTCCTCCGCCAATCAGGGTAGATGGCGAAAATGAGTTCGAGGTGGAGTCCATCCTGAACTGCAGAAAGAAGGGCAGGCAGCTACAGTACCTGATCCAGTGGAAGGGTTATCCACCTGAAGACAATTCTTGGGAACCCGCTAGGAACCTGCATGCTCCACGGTTAATCCAAGCCTTCCACCAAGATCACCCGGAATTGATGGCTAGCCTAGGCGTCCAGTGTCCGCCCTTAGGAGGGGTGCACTGTCAGGAGACTGGGCTCGCCGGGCTCCGGGGCGCATGCGCGGCGGACTGGCGCTTCGCCGCACACCCGTCCGCGGCCTGATGGTGCGGTGCGTGCGGGTGCACGGCGGTCCCCGTGTGCGCGCCGTCGCCCGTGTGGGTACCCGGTAGCACGGCATGCTGGCGCGCTCGCCGGGGGGAGACTATTTCTGACGGCTCCAGCGCCCAGTCGGGTTGCTGGTTCGTCGTCAGCTCTCCCTGATCCCTGTGCCTAGTTGTTCCTGTTGAGACCTGTCTACTGCTCTGTGTACTGAACCCCTGGCTTGTTAAATACCTACTTTGCCTGATTGCCTGATACCCTGACCTCTGCCTGCATAACGGACTTTGCCTCTGCCTGATTGCCTGATACCCTGACCTCTGCCTGCATAACGGACTTTGCCTCTGCCTGAATGCCTGATACCCTGACCTCTGCCTGCATAACGGACTTTGCCTCTGCCTGATCGCCTGATACCCTGACCTCTGCCTGCATAACGGACTTTGCCTTTGCCTGATTGCCTGATACCCTAACCTCTGCCTGCTTAACGGACTTGCCTTTGCCTGATTGCCTGATACCCATCTGACCTCTGCCTGTTATACGGACTTGCCTCTGCCTGATACCCGGTTCTGACCTTTGGCCTAATATACGGATTCCAGTGCATCAGTTTCCCACCTACGGATCTCCTGCATACTGGAAGCCCATGCCTCCGCGTGCCCCCAGCTCCCTGTACCAACTTCGGGGGTCTGGGTGCGCGCGGTCGTAAGGGCGAGCCGCTCTCGGCCTCGGTGAGTATTAGTCTTGACACTACTAAACGTTTTGACCCGGTTCACACCTATGCCTTTTTTTTGGTGCTTTTGCAATAACTCACTACAGTTCATTTAACATGGTTTCCTTTGAGACATGTTCACATCTATGCTTTTTTCAGCCACTGCATATTTGGAAAGGATCAAGGACTTTTTTGAGGGGGCATGGCCAAGAGTGGCATGTGAGCGGACGTGTCTCACAGAGCTCCCTGTCAGTATCCTGCACCGATCCTTCTCCCGGCCGCAATTCTGGTCGGAACCGACACCGGACCAGACAGCACAAGCACCGCAACCTGTGAGCATCCAAACAGACCCCTGCAGAACGGTATGCTGACCAGGAAGCACCTTGAAGAGGACAAGGAAGTCACCCAAGCTATATTTAATGCTGCAGGAGAGGGGACAGCCTCTTTGTTGAGCCCTCTGCATGGCACAGACCAGCCATCCCCAGAGCAGGATGAGGATGAGGGGTAAGAGGAGTCTGAGCAACCTACACTGGCACAAATGCACAGCATCTGTGAATACACTGCAGGAGCAATTTGGGGGGCTGAAAGAGGAGCTGAGACTGATCCGCCATTATTATTATTATACAGGATTTATATAGCGCCAACAGTTTACGCAGCGCTTTACAATATAAAAGGGAGACAATACAGTTATAATACAATAAGATACAGGAGGATTAAGAGGGCCCTGCTCAGAAGAGCTTACAATCTAATAGGGTGGGGCAGGTGGTACAAAAGGTTGTAACTGTGGGGAATGAGCTGATGGAAGTGCTAAAATATTAGTTGGAGGCGTAATAGGCTTTCCTGAAGAGATGAGTTTTCAGGGATCGCCTGAAGGTAGCAAGAGTAGGGGATAGCTGGACAGGTGGGGGTAGCGAGTTCCAGAGGATTGGAGAGGCTCTGGAGAAATCCTGGAGACGAGCATGAGAGGAGGAGACGAGAGAGCTTGAGAATAGGAGGTCTTGAGAAGAGCGGAGAGGACTATTTGGGTGATATTTGGAGACAAGATTGGTGATGTAGCTCGGGGCAGAGTTGTGAATGGCTTTGTATGTTGTGGTTAGTATTTTGAATTTAATTTGCTGGGTGATTGGGAGCCAGTGTAAGGATTGGAGGAGAGGGTTGGCAGACACTGAGCGGTTGGTAAGGTGGATAAGTCTGGCAGCAGCATTAATGATAGACTGAAGAGGGTATAGCCTATGGAGAGGCAGGCCAATGAGAAGGGAGTTGCAATAGTCATGATTTTCAAAAGATCAGGGAGCGCACAACAGCAGAGTAGGGCCGCATTAGTGACATAGAAGATAAATTGGTGCCATTGATCAGAGAAGTCCAAATAACGACACGCATAGCCAGAGCTAGTGAACTTAAAAGTGAGGACATTGAGAACCACCTTAGGAGAAGCAATGTCCGCATAGTGGGGCTCCCAGAGAAGACAGCGGGGCAGGGACTCCACAGACTTTGTGGAAAAATGGCTGATTGAAGTATTTGGCAGGGAGGCATTCACCCCATTCTACTCTGGAGCGGGTGCACAGGGTCCCACCCAGACCGCCACCACCCGGACACTACCCCGCACCCTCCTGGCCAAACCCTTTAATTATAAAGATAAGGAGATAATCCTACGACTGGCCTGAGAACTCTTTACTATACAGTAAATGCGTGCAGAAACTCCTTTTATCCCAACTTCTCGGCAGAAGTTCAGTGTAGCAGGGCCAAATTCGTAGAAGTCAAGAGAAGACGCCAGTGCCTCCAGGCCAATTATGCCATGTTTTACCCTGTCAGGCTCCAAATGGTAGTCAGAGGCCAGGCCCAATTTTTCGAATCTGCTGCAGAAGCCTCAAACTGGCTGGACACTAATGAATATTTGCTTCGCCAGGGGGGACGCCATGCTGAGGAAGCAGAATGACACTGAGATAGGGGGCAATTATAAAACCCTTTTGGATAAAGCAACTAGAAATATTTGCACTTTTTTGCTATAAGTTTGAAACAGTGACCGGGAAATGCATATCCTGAGTTGAGAGAAAGTAATCTTCATGCGACTAAGAGACATCTGGATTACAATATTCCTGATATGTTGCCAGCCCCTAGCTGCCTGTTTGCGCAGAGGCCAGGCGGGGTACCCCGTTGGGCCCACAAGTTCAAGTTATTTCAGTTCACTTTTATACTGTTTCTATTTTTATCTGCTGTTTTAATATCAAACCCTCTCAGGAATGGGAAGTCACTGTGTACACAGTCCGAATTCAAGAAATGAGTACAACATGTGGTGGTCTGCTCCCCTATGGCTATAGGGGCTGCCTTTTTGCATGTCTGGCCCTGACAGGGTTGATTGTTGAGCCACCCTCGCACACCTATGGATACAACATGTTCACTGACGTCGCCTGCCCCAAAGGGTCATATCTCTGGCCGCCCTGCATGTCTCACTGGATGCCTTTTGCACCTGGGCAATCAGTGCCCCTTGCTTATCTTGACCTGTTTTGCCTGGAGCAGCCCCATTTGTGGTGGCACTGCTCTCACACCAGCACCCTGGAGGGCCACTTATCTTACAAGGACTCCCGATGACCACAGTTCCTAATGTGTCCTGGAACTTTAGAGGCATGAATGACCCCGTGAAGTGCACCGTGGTGTCCACAGTGCTTCGGAAGCATCCCCCAATGGTTTGTGCTTTGCAGGAAACACACTTGGTACTGGAGACTCTGTCATATTTGAATTTTGCATGGGCAGGGTGGGTGTATCACTCAACACACACCTCATATTCAAGGGGGTGAGTGTGCTGATACACCGCTCACTGGACTTCCAACTGTTAGATAACAAAATTGATTCTGAGGTGAGGTATGTGTTCCTATTGTGTAGAATTTTCCAGCTGACATGTATACTAGAAATAGTGTATATCCCGCCTCCGTTTAACTCTGAGGTTCTTCGTCACCTATTAATGTACCAGCTGCACAGCCCTGATATCCCCTTACTGGTGTTTGGTGATCTCAATGGTGTACTGGATCCTGTGCTAGACAGACATCCCCCCCCCCCGAAGGGACCAGGGACACCCGAGGTCAACATTGAAGACCTTTGTAGAGGAGGTGGGCTGGCTAGACCCCTGGCGCCTCCGCAATCCAACACAGAGGCAGTTTTCATGCTTCTTGAAGACCCACTTATCCCTCTTCCGAATTGACCTATGCCTATGTACACCGTTGACCTCCCCACTCATCAAAGATATTCAATATCTGGTTAGGAGTATCTCAGACCACTCCCTCCCCCATACTAGTGCACTTAAATTCCAAACCGGCCAATACATTACCAAAAGCTCCATGGAAGCTCAATGCTTTCTGGTTGAACCTGTTCACCTCACATGACAACATTTTCGCTGAGATCTTTGAATATTGGAAGAGGCATGTCGACTACCCGAATCTTAGTGGAGCCTGGGATACTTTTAAGGCTTTTTTGAGGGGTATCTTTGTGGCGGAGGTAAATGCTATTAAGAAAAACACTAATGCCCAGAGGGACCAGGTTGCTCAGCTGGTTAGAAGGCTGGAGGCGGAGTACATAGCTGAATCATTGGAATTTGCTAGGCAGGCATGGATAGCAGCTCAGGATGCGGTGAACTGCATAGATGTGTCTTCTGCAAATAGGAAACGATTTTTTAACGAACTGGCCTTCTATGGGGAAGGGGAGCAGACAGGGAGGCTGCTAGCAAAGATAGCTAAATCAAACCAGACTTTCCCGTCTCTACACACCAGAGAGGGCAGGATGGTGAATACCCCGACCGATATTATGCAGGAGCTAGTGAGATTTTATTCAGATCTCTACAGCTCCAAACAGGCCTATTCCCATTTAGGTCGAAATGCATTGGGGCTTTTTTCTCCTGCATATTGGACAGTACAACCACAATTCAATAATTACAAGCCGACAATTCTGAATTTTTACTCTTTTGGTATTGTTTACCCTTGTTTCCCCTTTTCCTAATCCAGTAGTCTTGCACGGTGTAAAACAGAGCTCATGTTTTAATTTTTGTATAGTATTGTCTAATTGTCCTTTGATAATAAAAGTACTCATTTTTTACAATAATTCTTTGTGACTCTCAATTGCTGCTATAAAACCCCACGGGGAACTTTTTTCTTTTTTGAGATTTATGCGGGTGACACTATGCTACTACTGGGAGACACAGAGGGCTCCCTGAGGGAAGCCATGGTGATTATTAAAAAATTTGGAGAGTTTTTGCGCCTAGTAATTAATTGGACAAAATCATTGATCATGTTGCTAGACTCTAGGAGATGCCGAAAGTGTCCGAAGTTGATCAGCTGACCATCAGCTGTACACGGCGCTTGGGCACTTCTTAGCGATGGCTTTGTAAGAGGGCCCCTCGCGGGCTTGCTTCGCTCGCCACGCTTCGGGCACGGCCTCGCTGCGCTCGGCAATTATTTATTCTAACTCTATGTCCACTTGGATAGTAGGGAATGAACCTGGACATAGGGTGAGAATAAAAGCGCAGGCGCCGTGTACAGCTGATGATCAGCTGTTAAACTTCGGAGACTTTAGGCGTCTCGTTTGTCCTCCGTACTGCGCCTGCGCAGTACAGGGCGGACACTATATGATAGGGGACTGTATTCAACAAGACACCGGCACAGGGAAGCTACGTTCTCCCCCTACCACTACCTCAGGGACTTGGAGATCAAGTATCTCCCTAAATACAGCGTTAGTTGAAGAAAGCGCAGTTGGAGCTGGAGAGAGGCTCCACTGAAGGATTATCCCTGAGCAGGCTGCCTGGAATCAGACGGAGCAAACATTGCAGCAGGAAGGGGGAATCCCGTCATATGACCCCGGAAACCAGCGGTGAAGGAGGAGGTGAGAGTATCTCTGTACCCCTGTGGTCTCCCTGGAAAAAGAGACTAGTATAGCGGGGGGGCTGGAAGAGAGGTGGATGAAGACATTTTCCTATACCTGTCATAAGAAATCTGTGGCTGAGAATTCCCCTCTATGCCCTATCCACAGGAGAAAACATAAAAAGCTGTGAGACTGAGAAGCTGGAGATAATGATAATGACAACATATGATCTTCTCTGCTTACGCATATGAATGGGAGGCAATTGGACTGTAAAAGTTTTAGTTTCTGAAGTCTGCATAATATTCCAGGATGCTATAAAGACTGTATTTTTTTTTCTTCCCCCTGCTTGTTCTTCCTCCTCTCCTCTTTTTGAAGGAGGCAAGCTAGACGACGAGTCCAATAGACCAGGGGGGGGGTCTGGGGTGGCCCCCTTTCTCTCTTTCTCCCCCCTTGCATATATCCCTCTGCTCTGTGTTGCATGTAATGAACTATATGAACTGAATATTAGAAAATACTTACGCATAAACCATCTCCTAACCAAGACTGCATTAAGACCCCAGACTACTGTAGTTGAGACACAAGTCAAAAAAAAAAAAAATGAGGGAGAAGTCAACCAAAGCAAATAAAGGGGCCACAGCAGTACTAAGCCCTGGGGGTATACAACGTTACATGTCTGCAGACTCCAGTATTATGGAAGAAGCGTAAAGCAGTCCTATGACGGGAGCCTCAGCACGCCCAGGGATAAATAGACAAAAGATGGCAGAGGAAGAGAGTAGAACAGGGAAGGCGCAAGAGGGCAAAACAACAAGACCAAGAAGCAATGGGAATCACCCCCAGACTAGCTCTAAGACCCAAGAGGGGACACAGAGGAAGGGTGGAGAGGAGGATGACCCAGTAGGGAAAAGACCCCCTCAATTAACAACGCAGGAGGAAGGCATACAAATTAAAGAGATGCTAGCAGAGATGCTGTCCAAAATGGAGGCATCATTGAAAGTGGACATAGCTGCAGTAAGGTTGGATATCGGGCAGGTACTTGGAAGGGTGGAAGAGACGGAGGGCAGACTAGATGACCACGAGCGACGACTGAGGACATTAGTAAACAATTAAATCACCTTCAAAGTGAAAATAGGGGTCTTCTCTACAAATTAGAGGATTACGAGAATCGCAGTCGGCGCAAAAATTTGCGAATTAAAGGGCTCCCGGATAAGTATAAGAATGAGGAACTGACGACAATATTACAACAGCTATTTAACCCTTTCTTAGAAAAAGAACTGTCAGTGCCCTTTAAACTAGACAGAGTCCACAGGATTGCACGTTATACTTTACATAGTTTAGAGAGCCCAAGAGATGTTATAGCAAGGTTCCACTATGTAGAAGAAAAATTAAAAATTATGGAAAATCTGCGGAAATCCTCAGGAGTACGATATGAAGGTGTGGAATTACAAGTTTATGCAGACTTGTCAGTAGAGACTCTGTCAAGAAGAAGACTTTTAAAGCCACTAACTGAGCTCATGAGGTCAGTGGGGGTTCCCGGCCTGTCTGATTGGAAGGAAAAATGGTCGAACTGCAGTATTAAGATTTCCGGAAGATTTAGGGGACTTCTGTACTAAATTGGGCACCTCACCTCCTCCGATCCATGGCTAGGGTGAGGAGGAGGGAGCAGTTCACCCCCAAAAGATGCTGAGATGGTATAGGGGAGGTGGGGGGGGGGCGTAGAGGTCCCAGCTAGCGGAGAGAGTAGGCGTTCGATTGAGTAGGCCGGTATCAGTAAGTGCAGGGTGGGAGGGGGGAGCAGGGGGATGGGGGGTGCTCGGAGGAGTGGCTGACGTTAGCCCACTAGGGAATATGGTGAAAGGGAGACACCAGGTGGGTGTCCCCAAGGTCCATATATTGAACAAAAAGAGGGGTCCGCCCAGCCCGCCAGGCAATTTGTTCCAGACAAGGGGTGAGGTGGGAAGGGGGGGTTCGGTGGGGTGGAGGGGGGAAGGGAGAGGGTGGGGGCTCGAGGTGGGGGGGTGTTTTTTTTTTTTTTTTTTTTGTGTGTTATCTCTCTCTCCATTGCCCAGAGTATCTCCCTGGACTGGTCAGACGCTTCTATCTGGATAATTCATGGGAGTTGTAAATTTGGTTATGTATAATGTAAGGGGACTAAACACAGCAAAAAAAAGGTATAACATTAATAGGGAACTGCAGTATTTGGGAGCAAACGTGGTCTGCCTACAGGAGACATATATCACACATGTATCAGGGGATAACCTGGCGTCACAGCAGTTCCCAAAGTGGTTCTATGGGGACTCAATATCGACACACTCAAGGAGGGTAGCCATTGGATTTGATAGTACAATGGTATTTGTAGAGGGAGAGCATCTGGCCGATCAAGAAGGAAGGTATCTCTTTATAAAGGGGAAATTGCTTGATATAAAATGTACAATAGCAAATATATACTCCCCAAATAGAGACCCAGATAAATTCCTAAGGAAAGTGCTGAAAAAGCTGGAGACGTTCAAAGAAGGGAAATTAATAGTGGCAGGGGACTTGAATTGGAGCATGGACCCAGGCAGGGATACTTCAGGAGGCGCCCCGAAACTTATAAATCATAAACGGGATGAATTTAAAAAAACGCTTATGACCCTTGGATACATGGAGGATATGCCACCCAAAGAAACGAGATTATACTTGTTATTCCCCGGTACATAAATCATTCTCGAGGATCGACTATATCTTAATAGAACAACAATTAATCCAACACCTTAAGGCAGCAGAAATCAAAGTAATTACACTGCCCGACCATGCCCCGGGGATGCTCGGACTGGGACGAACTGGAAACTGAATGACTCGCTCATTCAAGTTCCGGATTCGGTTGAAAGGGTGGAGCAGGAATTGAGGACATACTTTGAGATAAATGATACAAAGGAAATATCTAAGGCTATGCTCTGGGAGGCTCACAAAGCTTACATAAGAGGGATCCTGATCAGCATAGGAGTGGGGAAAAAGAAGGAAAGGGGGAAAAAGATGTCATTACTTTATAAGAAGATCCAAGAACTTGAACAAAACACACGACCAAGGGGGTTCCCTGAAAGACAAGAATTAATAGAAAAAAGAAGTAAGCTAGATGAACTATTAGAACAGGAAAGGAAATGTGCCTTTGATAGCATAAATAAGGAAAAGTATCAGGGGGGCAATAAATCAGGTAAATGGATGGCAAGAAGGGTCAAGGAAAAAAAGAATAAGACCTTTATACCCAAGATTAGAAATGAGGAAGGCGAGCTAGAATTCTCTTCCCCCAGCATTGCAAGAATATTCCACTCCTTTTATAGCGCTTTATACAAGGTAGGCGGGAAAAAGGAAGAGGGAGAGAGGAGGAAGGAGGCTACGAGGGAGTACCTGCAGGGCCTAGACCTTCCCAGGGTGGAGAAGGAAGAGTTAGAGCTCCTTGAGATTCCTATCTCGCAAGAGGAGGTAGAATGAGCAATAAGTAATACCGCGCTGGGAAAGAGCCCGGGCCCCAATGGATACTCTATTTTATATTACAAAACATTTTCTAAATTTTTGGTACCTAAACCTTGTAATTATTTAAATGCCTTAGGAGAGGGAGAGATGCTCTGAGAGGAATCCCTCCTGGCCCACATCACTCTTATCTTGAAAGAAGGAAAAGATCCGGCATCTCCTGGTAGCTATAGACCAATCTCGCTATTAAATACTGACATAAACATTTTTCCAAAATACTCGCAGATAGGCTAAAGGCCTGGATACCTAGGTGGGTTCACAATGATCAAGTGGGGTTCGTCCCGGGTAGGGAGGGGAGAGATAACACCTTGAAATCCATTTTTTGGTCCAGGAGGCAATCAGGAGAGGTATCCCGGCAGTCCTCATGTCAATCGACGCCGAAAAGGCTTTCAATAGAGTTGACTGGGGGTTCCTGTTTGAAACACTACAGAAATTGGGAGTTGGTGAGAGGATGATGAGGTGGATTACTTCCCTATATCAACATCCAAGAGCCAGAATTAGAGTCAATGGAACCCTGTCTTCTCCCCTTGAATTATTTAATGGGACAAGGCAGGGTTGCCCCCTGTCCCCAATCTTATTTATAATAAATTTAGAACCCCTACTGGCATTGATCCGTAAGAACCCAGATATTAAGGGAATCTGGGCGGGAGAAAGGGAATATAAGGTAGCAGTATTTGCAGGCGACCTGCTTTGCTACATTTCTAGCCCTAGAACAACAATCCCAATCGCGCTTGAGGAGTTCAAGCGCTATGGGTAACACAAATTTTAAAATAAACATGGTTAAATTGGAACTTCTAAATGTAACACTCCAGATAAGAGAGCAGAGGGCAATACAACCTAAGTTCCCTTTTACCTGGCGCAGGAGGGAGTTGGGATACCTGGGAATAAAATTGACCTTGAACCCAAATGATCTGTTTAAAGCTAATTATATCCCTCTGCTCAACAAGATTAAGGATCAATTGAATGGGATGAAGTATCTACCTTTGTCGTGGATTGGCAGGATAAACGCAGTTAAAATGTTTGTCCTGCCAATACTGATTTATACCTTTCAGATGATCCCAATCGCACTTTCCCACGATTTTTTTTAGAAAATTACAATCCATTGTATTAGGGTATTTTTGGGCATGTAAACGCCCTAGGATAGCGTACGATATTCTGACCAAGGATAAAAGACAGGGAGGGTTGGGAGCTCCAGACTTTAAAAAGTTTTACAAAGCAATTTCTATCTCTAGAATCGTAAATTGGTTGCACGTTAAAAAAGAAAAAAGTTGGGTGGATATAGAAATAGCACCAGGCAGTGTGGATCTAGAAAAGATGATATGGATTCCATCACAATTTCGCGAGTTAGGGCACAGTACCAATTTTTTGACGAGAAACACATTCAAGATTTGGGACAGGTTAAGTTAGAGATTTCAATGGGATTATAACTCACCATTAATATCACTTATCAACACTAATTATTTCCCAAATATAAACCTGGGAAGGAGGAACACTTATATTTCACAAGGTGGGCAAAAAAAGATGTAATACAATTACAGGATGTGATGAGGGGCAATAGATTTTACACGTATATAGAAATCACTAGGGGATGGGGGAACCAACCACTGGACAAATGGAGATACGCTCAGATACAGCACTTTATACACTCTCTCCCACAGCCACTGAGGGAAAGGGGCCAACTCAGAGCAATAGAAAAATTATTAAGCTCCCCCCCCCAGAGCACAATGGGTAGTATATCTAAAATCTACAAAATTCTTAGAGATTAAGCAAATAATGGGTTTCCCGCTTATCTGGATAAGTGGGAAAGAGAAATAGGAACCCTGAGAGACGAGAAACACAGGCTAAAGATATTAAAAATGGTTTATTTATCGGCAAGGGGACACCCAGACGCATGAAATGGGCTATAAGCTAATGGCAAGGTGGTACGTGACTCCCCAAAGGGCGCATGAATATAGTATAGAGAACCCCCAAACCTGTTGGAGGGGGTGTGGGGCTCCTGGAAATTTTGCGCATTTATGGTTGGAATGCCCCAAGGTCCATATCTTTTGGGGAGAAATCCTAGGAATAATTTCACAGATCACGGGAGAACAGATTAAAAAAAGTCCATGGACGTGCTTGTTTCATGATACAAATATGAAAGTACCCCAATATAGCAGGTCCTTGGTTCCATTTCTTTTGAATGCTGCTAAAACTTTAATACCATGCCTCTGGAAAGTCTTGGAAGCTCCAAGCTTGAAAGAATGGATAATAAGGGTGGAGTGGGTGCGCTCTATGGAGGAGTCAATACATTTAACTGAAGGTTCACGGGAGAAATACCTAGAGACATGGCAGAAATGGTTCGAATTTAGGAAAACGGAGAGGGTAGAGTAAATGCATGTACTATTTCTAAAGATTGTAATGAGATCCCCTTGTCGGGAAATGTATGTATTTTTGTATTATTATAAAATAAAATAAAGAATATAAAAAAAAAAAAATGATTTTCATGCCACAGCTCCTATATATGCTACACAATACACCCATGGTAGTGACCCTTATGCCGCGTACACACGAGCGGACTTTACGGCAGACTTTGCCCGGCGAACTTTTCAACGGACTTTGCGACGGACTCCCTGAATGAACGGACTTGCCTACACACAATCCACCAAAGTCTGTCGAATTTGTACGTGATGACGTACGACCGGACTAAAACAAGGAAGTTCATAGCCAGTAGCCAATAGCTGCCATAACGTGGCTTTTTGTCCATCAAACTAGCATACAGACGAGCGGACTTTTCGACTGGACTCGATTTCGACGGATTGATTTAAAACATGTTTCAAATATAAGTCCGTCCAACTTTTGAGAAAACAAAGTCCGCTGGAGCTCACACACGATCGAATTGTCTGACAAAATCCAGTCCGCCGGGCAAAGTCTGCCGTAAAGTCCGCTCGTGTGTATGCGGCATTAGGATATTCCGCATCATTAATTCCATGTTCAGATCATTTCTTTGGCTTGATAGACCCCCGAGGATTAAACTGGAACAACTCCAAAAGCCCAAGGAGACTGGGGGGCTAGCTCTACCCAACCCTTGGCTATATTATATAGAAAATCAGCTCCAACACATCGCCAGGGTGATCCCCAAGGAGAGTAATGGGGAGGGGAATAGAGGAGACTCAACAATGGCACTCCTCACACAGATCACAGGAACACGTAATGTTGCCACGGGGTTGGAGGGACTAGCGTTTACTAAATCTAACAAACTTTTTCCCACGTATGTTTTAATGCAAAAAATATGGAACAAAGTTAGACAGCTACAGGGGGTTACTGGCTTCACAGGCTACAGCCCAATTTGGGACAACTGATACTATGAGGAGTTGCAGTCCTTGACGTGTTCTGAATGATGGAAATCCTTTGGTGTCACACATCTGGTACATATCTCTACGAATGGGACAATAAGTTCCTTCCCAGAACTACAGGCTAAATTTGGGCTGCCCCATTCTATGTATTTTTTATATCTACAATTACGTCATGTGGTGAGAACACAGGCAGGTGGAGAACCGTGGATACAATCCCCGGCCCCTGTCTTCCACTACATGGTGGAAGTGTCCCATTTTAAAGGTTTCATTTCCAGATCTTACTCCATGCTTATGGCTATACATCAAGGCAATTTCCCAACTAAAGTGATGGCCCAATGGGAAGGTGACATGGGTACATTTGGAGAGGACCAATGGAAGAAGGTACTACAAACAAAAACAAACAAACAGTGCTCTCTCAACACTGCACAACGCCTGTCTCAGCTCTTTATCATCCTGCAGCCTCTCTCTCTCTCTCTCTCACACCATTGCAGCCTCTCTCTCTCACACACACCATTGCAGCCTCTCTCTCTCTCACCATTGCAGGCTCTCTCTCACACCATTGCAGCCCCTCTCTCTCTCACCATTGCAGCCTCTCTCTCACACACACCATTGCAGCCTCTCTCTCTCACTATTGCAGCCTCTCTCTCTCTCTCTCTCTCTCTCTCTCTCTCTCTCTCTCTCTCTCTCTCTCTCTCTCTCTCTCTCTCTCTCTCTCTCTCTCACCAATGCAGCCTCTCTCTCTCACACCATTTCAGCCCCTCTCTCACCGTTGCAGCCCCCCTCTCTCTATCACACCATTTCAGCCCCCCCTCTCTCTCTCTCACCATTGCAGCCCCCCTCTCTCTCTCACACACAATCGCAGCCCCCCTCTCTCTCTCTCACCATTGCAGCCCCTCTCTCTCTCTCTCACCATTGCAGCCCCTCTCTCTCTCACACACACCATTGCAGCCCCTCCCTCTCTCTCACCATTGCAGCCCCTCCCTCTCTCTCTCACCATTGCAGCCCCTCTCTCTCTCACACACACCATTGCAGCCCCCTCTCTCTCTCTCTCTCTCTCTCTCTCTCTCTCTCTCTCTCTCACACCATTGCATCCCCCCCCCCTCTCTCTCTCTCTCTCTCTCTCTCTCTCTCTCTCTCTCTCTCTCTCTCACACCATTGCAGCCTCCCTCTCTCTCACCATTGCAGCCCCTCTCTCTCTCACACACACAAACCATTGCAGCCCCTCTCTCTCTCACACACACCAATGGGACCCCTCTCTCTCTCACACACACCAATGGGGCCCCTCTCTCTCACACACCATTGCAGCCCCCCTCTCTCTCTATCACACTATTGCAGCCCCTCTCTCTCACACACCATTGCAGCCCCCCTCTCTCTATCACACCATTTCAGCCCCTCTCTCTCTCACCATTGCAGCCTCTCTCTCTCTCACACACCATTGCAGCCTCTCTCTCTCTCACACACCATTGCAGCCTCTCTCTCTCTCACCATTGCAGCCTCTCTCGCACACCATTGCAGCCCCTCTCTCTCTCACCATTGCAGCCTCTCTCTCACACACCATTGCAGCCTCTCTCTCTCACCATTGCAGCCTCTCTCTCACACACCATTGCAGCCTCTCTCTCTCACTATTGCAGCCTCTCTCTCTCACTATTGCAGCCTCTCTCTCTCACACCATTGCAGCCTCTCTCTCTCACACCATTGCAGCCTCTCTCTCTCACACCATTGCAGCCCCTCTCTCACGCACCATTGCAGCCCCTCTCTCACACACCATTGCAGCCCCTCTCTCTCTCTCTCTCTCTCTCTCTCTCACCAATGCAGCCTCTCTCTCTCACACCATTGCAGCCCCTCTCTCACACACCATTGCTGCCCCTTCCTCACACACCATTGCAGCCCCTCTCTCACACACCATTGCAGTCCCTCTCTCTCACCATTGCAGCCCCTCTCTCACACCATTGCAGCCTCTCTCTCTCTCACCATTGCAGCCCCTCTCTCTCTCACCATTGCAGCCCCCCTCTCTGTCACACACCATTGCAGCCCCTCTCTCTCACACACCATTGCAGCCCCTCTCTCTCGCTCATACCATTGCATCCCCCCTCTCTCTCTCTCACACACCATTGCAGCCCCCCTCTCTCTCTCAAACCATTGCATCCCCCCTCTCTCTCTCTCACACACCATTGCAGCCCCCCTCTCTCTCACCATTGCAGCCCCTCTCTCTCTCACACACACAAACCATTGCAGCCCCTCTCTCTCTCACACCATTGCAGCCCCTCTCTCTCTCACACACCATTGCAGCCCCCCTCTCTCTCTATCACACCATTGCAGCCCCTCTCTCTCACACACCATTGCAGCCCCCCTCTCTCTATCACACCATTTCAGTCCCTCTCTCTCTCTCACCATTGCAGCCCCCCTCTCTCTATCACACCATTTCAGCCCCTCTCTCTCTCACCATTGCAGCCCCCCTCTCTCTCTCTCACTATTTCAGCCCCCCTTCTCTCTCTCACACACAATTGCAGCCCCCCCCCTCTCTCTCTCACCATTGCAGCCCCTCTCTCTCTCTCACCATTGCAGCCCCTCTCCTTCTCTCTCACCATTGCAGCCCCTCCCTCTCTCTCACCATTGCAGCCCCTCCCTCTCTCTCACCATTGCAGCCCCTCCCTCTCTTTCACCATTGCAGCCCCTCTCTCTCTCACACACACCAATGGGACCCCTCTCTCTCTCACACACACCAATGGGGCCCCTCTCTCTCACACACCATTGCAGCCCCCCTCTCTCTCTATCACACCATTGCAGCCCCTCTCTCTCACACACCATTGCAGCCCCCCTCTCTCTATCACACCATTTCAGCCCCTCTCTCTCTCACCATTGCAGCCTCTCTCTCTCTCACACACCATTGCAGCCTCTCTCTCTCTCACACACCATTGCAGCCTCTCTCTCTCTCACCATTGCAGCCTCTCTCGCACACCATTGCAGCCCCTCTCTCTCTCACCATTGCAGCCTCTCTCTCACACACCATTGCAGCCTCTCTCTCTCACCATTGCAGCCTCTCTCTCACACACCATTGCAGCCTCTCTCTCTCACTATTGCAGCCTCTCTCTCTCACACCATTGCAGCCTCTCTCTCTCACACCATTGCAGCCTCTCTCTCTCACACCATTGCAGCCCCTCTCTCACGCACCATTGCAGCCCCTCTCTCACACACCATTGCAGCCCCTCTCTCTCTCTCTCTCTCTCTCTCACCAATGCAGCCTCTCTCTCTCACACCATTGCAGCCCCTCTCTCACACACCATTGCTGCCCCTTCCTCACACACCATTGCAGCCCCTCTCTCACACACCATTGCAGTCCCTCTCTCTCACCATTGCAGCCCCTCTCTCACACCATTGCAGCCTCTCTCTCTCTCACCATTGCAGCCCCTCTCTCTCTCACCATTGCAGCCCCCCTCTCTGTCACACACCATTGCAGCCCCTCTCTCTCACACACCATTGCAGCCCCTCTCTCTCGCTCATACCATTGCATCCCCCCTCTCTCTCTCTCACACACCATTGCAGCCCCCCTCTCTCTCTCATACCATTGCATCCCCCCTCTCTCTCTCTCACACACCATTGCAGCCCCCCTCTCTCTCACCATTGCCCTCTCTCTCTCACACCATTGCAGCCCCTCTCTCTCTCACACACCATTGCAGCCCCCCTCTCTCTCTATCACACCATTGCAGCCCCTCTCTCTCACACACCATTGCAGCCCCCCTCTCTCTATCACACCATTTCAGTCCCTCTCTCTCTCTCACCGTTGCAGCCCCCCTCTCTCTATCACACCATTTCAGCCCCTCTCTCTCTCACCATTGCAGCCCCCCTCTCTCTCTCTCATTATTGCAGCCCCCCTTCTCTCTCTCACACACAATTGCAGCCCCCCCCCTCTCTCTCTCACCATTGCAGCCCCTCTCTCTCTCTCACCATTGCAGCCCCTCTCCTTCTCTCTCACCATTGCAGCCCCTCCCTCTCTCTCACCATTGCAGCCCCTCCCTCTCTCTCACCATTGCAGCCCCTCCCTCTCTCTCACCATTGCAGCCCCTCTCTCTCTCACACACACCATTGCAGCCCCCCCTCTCTCTCTCACACACACCCCATTGCAGCCCCTTTCTCTCTCACACCATTGCAGCCCCTCTCTCTCTCACACACCAATGCAGCCCCTCTCTCACACACCATTGCATCCCCCTCTCTCTCTCTCTCTCACCATTGCAGCCCCCTCTCTCTCTCACCATTGCAGCCCCTCTCTCACCATTGCAGCTCCCCCTCTCTCTCTCACACACCATTGCAGCCCCTCTCTCTCTCACCATTGCAGCCCCTCTATCTCTGACACACCATTGCAGCCCCCCTCTCTCTCAGACCATTGCAGCCCCCCTCTCTCTGACAACATTACAGCGCCTCTCTCTCTCTCACCATTGTAGCCCATCCCACTCACACTCACCATTGCAGCCCCTCTCTCACACCATTGCAGCCCATCTCTCTCTCTCTCACACACCATTGCGGCCCCTCTCTCTCTCACACCATTGCAGCCTCTCTCTCTCTCACCATTGCCGCCCCTCTCTCTCACACATACACCATTGCAGCCCCTCTCTCTCACACATACACCATTGCAGCCCCTCTTTCTCTCACACACCATTGCAGACCCCTCTCTCTCTCTCTCACATCATTGCAGCCCCCCTCTCTCTCACCATTGCAGTCCCTCTCTCTCACACACACACCATTGCAGCCCCTCTCACATAACAATTGCAGCCCCTCTCTCTCTCACACACCATTGCAGCCCCTCTCTCTCTCACACACCATTGCAGCCCCTCTCTCTCACACACCATTGCAGCCCCACTCTCTCACACACCATTGCAGCCCCTCTCTCTCTCACACAACATTGCAGCCCCTCTCTCTCTCACACAACATTGCAGCCCCTCTCTCTCACACACATCATTGCAACCCCTCTCTCTCTTTCTCACACCATTGCAGCCCCTCTCTCTTTCTCAAACCATTGCAGCCCCCCTCTCTCTCAGACCATTGCAGCCCCCTCTCTCTCTCTCTCTCTCACCATTGCAGCCCCTCTCTCTCTCACACATACCATTGCAGCCCCTCTCTCTCACACCATTGCAGCCCCTCTCTCTCTCACACACCATTACGGCCCCTCTCTCTAACACACCATTACGGCCCCTCTCTCTAACACACCATTGCAGCCTCTCTCTCTCACACACCATTGCAGCCCCCCTCTCTCTCTCACCATTGCAGCCCCTCTCTCTCACACCATTGCAGCCCCTCTATCTCTCACACACCATTGCAGCCCCTCTATCTCTCACACACCATTGCAGCCCCTCTATCTCTCACACACCATTGCAGCCACTCTCACACACCATTGCAGCCCCTCTCTCACACCATTGCAGCCCCCCTCTCTCTCTCACCATTGCAGCCCCTCTCTCACACACATACCATTGCAGCCCCTCTCTCACTATTGCAACCCCTCTCTCTCTCTCTCTCTCTCTCTCTCACCATTGCAGTCCCTCTCTCTCTCACACACACCATTGCAGCCCCTCTTTCTTTCACACACACCATTGCAGCCCCTCTCTCTCTCACACACCATTGCAGCCCCTCTCTCACACACCATTAGACTTATTGATAATTTACATTTTTATTCTCGTGCGTGATTGTGTAGACAGGGCTCCAGTGCACTGTATTGCCGGGGGCCTATATTGCTCTTAAGATTGCACTGCCTATGGCGACTGGTGTTGTGGAGAGACCCCTCTGTGTCCACAAATATAACCTTAATATTGGAGGGGTGGACCTCAACGACTAGTTGTTGGCGCCGTACCTAACTGCCCGTAAGGCCAGACGCTGGTACAAAAAAGTTCTGTATATTTATTTCAATTGGCTCTGCTGAATGCTTTTGTGCTATACAAAGCTCCTCCATGCCCCCCTCTCTCTCACACCATCGCAGCCCCTCTCTCTCTCACACACCATTGCAGCCTCTCTCTCTCTCACACCATTGCAGCCCCTCTCTCTCTCACACACGCCATTGCAGCCCCTCTCTCTCTCACACACCATTGCAGCTCCTCTCTCTCTCACACACCATTGCAGCTCCTCTCTCTCTCTCACACCATTGCAGCCCCTCTATCTCTCACACACCATTGCAGCCCCTCTCTCACACCATTGCAGCCCCTCTATCTCTCACACACCATTGCAGCCCCTCTTTCTCACCATTGCAGCCCCTCTCTCACACACACACCATTGCAGCCCTCTCTCACCATTGCAACCCCTCTCTCTCAGCATTGAAGCCCCTCTCTCTCACACATACACACCATTGCAGCCCCTATCTCTCACCATTGCAGCCCCCCTCTGTCAGAGAGTCTACCTCGGCAGGCAGGGTGCTGGCGGTGGTGGGCGTCGGGGCGCGTGTTCCTGCGGGTCCTGTTGCGCGCCTTCCTTGCAGCTCCGGTATGCGTGTCCCGGTCAGACCTGTTGTGTATGCCGGTGTGCAGGGGCGCGCGTGCGGGCGTGTGCGGGGACGCGTGCCTGTGCGTGCCGGTGCGCATGCACGTGCTCCGTTTGGCGCCAAACTGCCCATTTAAGCCGGCTTGTCTCTGTGATCAGTGCTGCCTGATCAACAGCTCTGCCGTCCGTAGTACCTGTACCAGAACCTGTTCCTATACTCTCCAGATCTCCTGACGACCCGGCTTGCTTCCTGAACCTCCCTCTGAACTCCGCCTGCACCCGACCTTTGGCCTGTCTGACTATTCCTTTGCCTGCTCCACTGTACCTCGTTGCCTGCCTGTTTCCGAACCCAGCCTGTCTCCTGACCATCCTGCTCAGTCTCATCGCCTGTGTTCCAGCCTGCACCTGCTGTCATAGCCTGCTCTTCCATCAGTATCTGGACTTCAGTTCACAGGCTCTCATACCACTCCGCACTCCTGTGCTTCCTGTTTACCTTACCAGGGGCCGCGAGTCGGACGCGTAAGGGAGCCTACCCACTGCCCAAGCGGACTCACCGGTCTGGTAAGTAGGAGTCTGATAGTATCAGGCAGCCATGACCGAGTCCGGGCAGGGGGCCTCCCCTATGGACGAACTTTGCAGACATTTGGCAGGATTAACCCAAGCGGTAAAAAGTTTACAAGAAGGCTATACCAGACTGGAGGAATGTGTCTGCACCTACAAGTCCCCAGGGGACTTTGTCTGCAACCGGGGCACCCTCCGTAGTCATGCTCCCTCCAGAGCCCAAAGTACCTATACCGGAGAGATTTTCTGGAGACCGCAGTAAATACCGTGCATTCCGGAACGCATGTAGTCTCTATTTTGCTCTGCAGCCTCGGACCTTCTCCCTAGAAGCCACTAAAGTGGGCTTTGTGATTTCCTTGTTGTCTGGTGAACCTCAAACCTGGGCCCATCACCTTCTGGAACAAAAGTCGGATGCCCTGGAAAATCTAGACGCCTTCTTCTTGGCGATGTCCCAACTTTATGAGGATCCTCAATTAACCGCTACTGCTGAAGCTTCCCTACACTCCCTTCGGCAAGGCCGCAGGGCAGTGGAGGACTATGCTGTTGAATTTAGGCGCTGGAGTTCCGATACAGCATGGAATGACGCGGCTCTGCGCCATCAGTTTAGAATGGGTTTGTCCGACCCACTCAAGGACGAGTTAGCACGGGTTGGGATACCTCAAACCCTGGAAGAATTAGTTAACCTGTCAATCCAAATTGACCGTCGTCTGAGAGAACGACGCACCGAAAGATCTACCAGTACCTTTTGACCCACCTGGATGCTTCCACAGGTTCCCAGTCCTCCTAGTAGGTCCTCGGCTCCACCAACTTCTCCAGCTTTCGACACTTTGGAGCCCATGCAGCTTGGTTTGCTCCGTCCTTCCTTGACCCCCGAAGAGAAGTTGCGAAGACGTAACCATAACCTATGCCTCTACTGTGGGGAACCAGGGCACTATGCCAGCGTCTGCCCCAACAAGACGCGTAAGTGTCGTTCTTCTGCTCGTATATGTGCCACTATCATGCCAAAACCTAGTACTCACCTTACCATCTCTGTCACTTTGCAGCTTCCCGGAAAGGCTATCCAAGTTCCAGTCATCGTTGATTCCGGAGCATGCAGCTGCTTCATTGACCAGGCCTTCGCAGCTCAGCATGATATCCCACTCCGACTTAAGACCCAGAGCCTGGCTGTCCACCTTGCAGACGGTTCCGCCCTCCGTTCCGGTCCTGTCATTCAGGAGACTATCCCCGTAATGGCTACTATAAACTCTCAACATCAGGAGTTCCTCTGTTTAGATGTCATTTCCTCGCCCCTGTTTCCTGTCATCCTGGGAATGCCGTGGTTGCTGGGCCACAATCCCCATATTAACTGGGTTTCTGGGAAAGTGGAGTTTCTCTCTGACTATTGTCAACAACATTGCCTGCTAAGAGTTACCCAGGAGATACCTCAACTCCTCTGCTTACACCCTGAAGCCAACTCACACCAAGCCATTCCAGAACCTTACCGAGATTTCTCTGACATATTCAGCAGGAAAGGTGCAGAGATCCTACCTCCACACAGGCCCTATGATTGCCCTATAGAGCTGCTACCTGGAACCGAGGTACCCTTCGGTAGGATCTTTCCATTGACTCAGCAGGAATTGGATACACTAAAACAATAGCTTGATGAGAATTTAAAGAAAAAGTTTATCCGCCCGTCCACATCTCCGGCAGGCGCAGGCATATTCTTTGTGGAAAAAAAGAATCATTCCCTTCGACCATGTATCGATTACCGGGAATTGAATCGGATAACGATCAAAAATCGATACCCCTTACCCCTGGTGCCTGAATTATTCCAGGGGCTAGGAACGGCAACTGTCTTCACAAAACTGGATCTTTGCGGAGCCTATAATTTAATCCGTATCCGGGAGGGGGACAAGTGGAAAACCGCTTTTCGCACTCGTTTTGGGCATTTCGAGTATCTCGTTATGCCCTTCGGTCTATGCAATGCCCCAGCCACATTCCAACATTTTGTGAACGACATCTTCCGGGAATTTTTGGACCTCTACGTCATCGTTTACCTTGATGACATTCTCATTTTTTCCTCATCATTGACTGATCATCGCAGGCATGTTCGGAATGTCCTCGCCCGGCTCAGGCAACACGGGCTGTATGCTAAACTCGATAAATGTGAGTTTGAACTCCAATGCATCCAATTCCTGGGGCTCATCATTTCAGTAGAAGGTATTAAAATGGACCCTCAAAAGGTGTCCGCCATCCTGGACTGGCCCGCACCTACTGACAGAAAGGGGGTCCAACGCTTCGTTGGATTTTCCAATTTCTATAGGAAATTCATCAGAGACTTTTCCAAGATCATTGCCCCCATTACAGAACTAACAAAACAGGGAACCCGATTCTGCTGGACCCCCAGGGCTCAGTCGGCCTTTGAAAAATTAAAAGGATTATTCACATCGGCCTCCATCCTCAAACACCCTAACTCTGCCTTGCCATTCGTGTTGGAGGTTGATGCCTCAGAAGTCGCAGTAGGAGCAGTACTCTCCCAACGTCAGGGCCCCAAGGCCCTTCTGTTCCCAATAGCTTTTTTTTCTCGCAAATTATCAGTGTCTGAAAGAAACTACGATGTAGGAGACCGGGAGCTTCTGGCCATCAAAACGGCTCTGGAGGAGTGGCGCTATCTTTTGGAGGGTGCTGTACATCCTATTCTAATCTACACGGACCACAAGAACTTGGAGTATTTGAGATCTGCCAAGAGACTAAAACCACGACAAGCCAGATGGGCACTCTTCTTCTCTTGCTTTCAATTTCATATAACCTACAGACCCGGCTCCAAAAACATCAAACCAGACGCTCTCTCGCGAATGTTCCATGACTCCAAAGAAACCGTCCCTCCGGACACTATCCTGCCTGCAGGAAGTTTTTTACTACTTCAGGGGGATTTAATCTCCAGAATAAGGCAAGCTTCCACAACTATACCCCAACCCATTGAGACCAGCTTAAGAGATGGCTTACTCTGGCATAAGGAGAAGATCATGGTTCCTGAGAGCCTTAGGGTGCCGGTACTAGAGCTTTGCCATGACCACAAGTTGGCAGGGCACTTCGGGGCCCAGAAGACAACCGAACTGGTGCAGCGCACCTTTTGGTGGCCACAGTTGGCCGAGGATTGTAGGAATTACGTCAGTTCCTGCCACACATGTGCCCGAAGCAAGAATATTTGGACGAAGGCCTGGGGCTTGCTGAAACCCTTGCCCATTCCTGACAGACCCTGGAAAATGATCGCTATGGATTTCATTGTGGAACTGCCCCCATCCGAAGGCTTCTCTACCATCTTTGTCGTAATTGATAGATTGTCAAAAATGGCTCACTTCTTGCCCATGAAAGGCACACCCTCAGCCGTGGAAACGGCCAAGATCTTCGTTAAGGAAATCGTGAGATTACATGGGGTTCCCTCTAATATCGTCTCGGACCGTGGTGTTCAATTCACCTCCAGGTTCTGGAAGGCATTGTGTGGTTCCCTCGAAATTGAACTAGCATTCTCTTCAGCCTATCACCCTCAGACAAACGGCCTGACGGAGAGAACCAACCAGACCTTGGAGCAATACCTCCGTTGTTTTTGGCCTTTTCCCAGGATGACTGGGTTTCTCTGCTACCAGTTGCGGAGTTTTCATACAATAACTCCCTGCACTCAGCCATCAACCAGACGCCATTTTTTGCCAACTATGGATTTCATCCCTCCTTTCTACCCAGCTCAATACCCGAATGCTCCCTCCCTGCAGTGACCGAGACATTGGAATTCTTCTCTACCAATAACAAACTTCTGCAGGAAACAATGGCCCAATCCCAGGCTTCTTATAAAAAGATGTTCGACAAGAAGAGGCGTGGGGAGCTCATCCTGGAGCCTGGCAATCAAGTATGGCTATCTACAACTAACTTAAAAATGGCTTGCCCCTCTAGGAAACTAGGGCCTAAATTCATGGGACCCTTCCCAGTGAGAAGAAAAATAAACGACGTAGCATATGAGCTCAGTCTGCCGGACTCCTTTAAAATACACCCGGTTTTCCATGTATCCTTACTGAAACCGGTCGCTCCTGATCCTTTCCCCAACCGTAGTACCAGTCCTCCTGAGCCTGTTATGATCAATAATGAGGAGGAGTTCGAAATCGAGGCAATCTTGGACTGTAGGAAAAGGCGCAATCAAATACAGTATCTCATCAAGTGGAAGGGGTATGGACCCGAAGATAATTCCTGGGAGCCTGAGAGCAATCTTCACGCTGAAGAACTGCTGCAAGCCTTTAAAGACTCTCATGCAACCAGGTTGGCCCAACTAGGCATCCGGAGGCTGCCCTTGAGGGGGGGGCACTGTCAGAGAGTCTACCTCGGCAGGCAGGGTGTTCGCGGTGGTGGGCGTCGAGGCGCGTCGGCACGCGTGTTCCTGCGGGTCCTGTTGCACGCGTTCCTTGCAGCTCCGGTATGCGTGTCCCGGTCAGACCTGTTGTGTATGCCGGTGTGCGGGGGCGCGTGCCTGTGCGCGCCGGTGCGCGTGCACGTGCTCCGTTTGGCGCCAAACTGCCCATTTAAGCCGGCTTGTCTCTGTGATCAGTGCTGCCTGATCAACAGCTCTGCCGTCCGTAGTACCTGTACCAGAACCTGTTCCTATACTCTCCAGATCTCCTGATGACCCGGCTTGCTTCCTGAACCTCCCTCTGAACTCTGCCTGCAACCGACCTTTGGCCTGTCTGACTATTCCTTTGCCTGCTCCACTGTACCTCGTTGCCTGCCTGTTGCCGAACCCAGCCTGTCTCCTGACCATCCTGCTCAGTCTCATCGCCTGTGTTCCAGCCTGCACCTGCTGTCATAGCCTGCTCTTCCATCAGTATCTGGACTTCAGTTCACAGGCTCTCATACCACTCCGCACTCCTGTGCTTCCTGTTTACCTTACCAGGGGCCGCGAGTCGGACGCGTAAGGGAGCCTACCCACTGCCCAAGCGGACTCACCGGTCTGGTAAGTAGGAGTCTGATACCCTCTCTCTCACCATTGCAGCCCCTCTCTCTCTCTCACATACACCATTGCAGCCTCTCTCTCTCACCATTGCAGCCTCTCTCTCTTACCATTGCAGCCCCTCTCTCTCACCATTGCAGCCCCTCTCTCTCTCTCACACACTATTGCAGCCCCTCTCTCTCTCACACACACCATTGCAGCCCCTCTTTCTCACACCATTGCAGCCCCCTCTCTTTAGCACACCATTTCAGCCCCCCCTCTCTCTCACACCATTTCAGCCCCCCCTCTCTCTCACACCATTTCAGCCCCTCTCTCTCTCACACCATTTCAGCCCCTCTCTCTCTCACACACACCATTGCAGCCCCTCTCTCTCTCACACCATTGCAGCCCCTCTCTCTCTCACACACCATTGCGGCCCAATTTCTCTCACCCCATTGCAGCCCCCCTCTCTCTCTCACCATTGCAGTCCCTCTCTCTCTCACACACACCATTGCAGCCCCTCTTTCTTTCACACACACCATTGCAGCCCCTCTCTCTCTCACACACCATTGCATCCCCTCTCTCTCTCTCTCACACTCACCATTGCAGCCCCTCTCTCTCTCTCACACACCATTGCAGCCCCTCTCTCACACACCATTAGCCTTATTGATAATTTACATTTTTATTCTCGTGCGTGATTGTGTAGACAGGGCTCCAGTGCACTGTATTGCCCGGGGGCCTATAATGCTCTTAAGATGGCACTGCCTATGGCGACTGGTGTTGTGGAGAGACCCTTCTGTGTCCACAAATATAACCTTAATATGGGAGGGGTGGACCTCAACAACCAGTTGTTGGCGCCGTACCTAACTGCCCGTAAGGCCAGACGCTGGTACAAAAAAGTTCTGTATATTTATTTCAATTGGCTCTGCTGAATGCTTTTGTGCTATGCAAAGCTTCAGGACGAACTGGATCTTTTCTTAAATTCAAGGAAGAGATCATCACAGCCCTTCTGTTTCCAGAAGGTGCTGTGGCCCAACTTCCCAATTGAAATGCAGTAAGCCGACTGCATGAGAGGCATTTTCCTTATGTCCACACATACACACACCATTGCAGCCCCCCTCTCTCTCTCTCACCATTGCAGCCCCTCTCTCTCACACACACACCATTGCAAAGTCTCTCTCTCACACACCATTGCAACCCCTCTCTCTCTCACACCATTGCAGCCCCTCTCTCTCTCTCTCACACACACCATTGCAGCCCCTCTCTCACACCATTGCAGCCTCTCTCTCTCTCTCACACACCATTAGTGTGAGAAAGTGAATAAATTCAGTTCCTCTAATCTTTCCTCATAGCTGGGCTCCTCCATGCCTCTTATCAGTTTGGTTGCCCTTCTCTGCACTTTCTCCAGTTCCCAGATATCCTTTTTGAGAACTGGTGCCCAAAACTGAACTGCATATTCCAGATGAGGTCTTACTAATGATTTGAACGGGGGCAAAATTATCTCTCTCTCTCTAGAGTCGGATGGGATAAACAGTTCAATCTCTGTATTTGCAGATGATACTAAGCTAAGCAGGGCAATAACTTCTCCGCAGGATGTGGAAACCTTGCAAAAAGACCTGAACAAATTAATGGGGTGGGCGACTACATGGAAAATGAGGTTCAATGTAGAAAAATGTAAAATAATGCATTTGGGTGGCAAAAATATGAATGCAATCTATACACTGGGGGGAGAACCTCTGGGGGAATCTAGGATGGAAAAGGACCCGGGGGTCCTAGTAGATGATAGGCTCTGCAATGGCATGCAATGCCAAGCTGCTGCTAATAAAGCAAACAGAATATTGGCATGCATTAAAAGGGGATCAACTCCAGAGATAAAACGATAATTCTCCCGCTCTACAAGACTCTGGTTCGGCCGCACCTGGAGTATGCTGTCCAGTTCTGGGCACCAGTCCTCAGGAAGGATGTACTGGAAATGGAGCGAGTACAAAGAAGGGCAACAAAGCTAATAAAGGGTCTGGAGGACCTTAGTTATGAGGAAAGGTTGCAAGCACTGAACTTATTCTCTCTGGAGAAGAGACGCTTGAGAGGGGATATGATTTCAATTTACAAATACTGTACTGGTGACCCCACAATAGGGCTAAAATTTTTTTGCAGAAGAGAGTTTAATAAGACTCGTGGCCACTCATTACAATTAGAAGAAAAGAGGTTTAACCTTAAACTACCTAGAGGGTTCTTTACTGTAAGAGCGGCAAGGATGTGGAATTCCCTTCCACAGGCGGTGGTCTCAGTGGGAAGCATTGATAACTTCAAGAAACTATTAGATAATCACCTGAATGACCCCAACATACAGGGATATACAATGTAATACTGACACATAATCACACACATAGGTTGGACTTGATGGACTTGTGTCTTTTTTCAACCTCACCTACTATGTAACTATGTAGAGTCCATACCTCTCAATACAAGAAAGGACTTTGCTCGCTTTGGAAACCGCAGCTTTGCATCGCATGCTATTATTGAGCTTATGATCTACCAAAATTCCCAGATCCTTCTCCACTACAGATTCCCCCAGTTGTACTCCCCCTAGCATGTATGATGCATGCATATTCTTAGCCCCCAAGTGCATAACTTTACATTTCTCAACGTTAAACCTCATCTGCCACATATTCGCCCAATTAGTGCATTGAGGTCTCTCTCTCACACCATTGCAGCCTCTCTCTCACCATTGTAGCCCCTCTCTCTCTCACACACACCATTGCAGCCCCTCTCTCACACACACCATTGCAACCCCCCTCTCTCTCTCTCACACACAATTGCAGCCCCCCTCTCTCTCTCACACACCATTGAAGCCCCTCTCTCACACCATTGCAGCCCCTCTCATTCTCTCACCATTGCAGCCCCTCTCTCTCACACACACCATTGCAGCCCCTATTTCTCTCACCATTGCAGCCCCTCTCTCTCTCTCTCACACACCATTGCAACCCCTCTCACTCACACCATTGCAGTCCCTCTCTCTCTCACACACCATTGCAGTCCCTCTCTCTCTCACACACCATTGCAGCCCCTCTCTCTCTCTCACCATTGCAGCCCCTCTCTCTCTCTCACACCATTGCAGCCCCTCTCTCTCTCACCATTGCAGCCCCTCTCTCTCTCATCATTGCTTCCCCTCTCTCTCAAACACACACCATTGCAGCCCCTCTCTCTCTCTCAAAATTGCAGCCCCCCTCTCTCTCTCTCTCTCTCTCTCTCTCTCTCTCTCTCTCTCTCTCTCTCTCTCTCTCTCTCTCTCTCACCATTGCAGCCTCTCTCTCACACACACCATTGCAGCCCCTCTTTCTCACCATTGCAGCCCCTCTCTTTCTCACACACCATTGCAGCCCCCCTCTCTCTCACACACCATTGCAGCCTCTCTCTCTCTTTCTCACACCATTGCAGCCTCTCTCTCTCTTTCTCACAACATTGCAGCCCCCTCTCTTTCTCACACCATTGCAGCCCCCCCTCTCTCTCTCAGACCATTGCAGCCCCCCTCTCTCTCACACCATTGCAGCCCCTCTATCTCTCTCACCATTGCAGCCCCTCTCTCTCTTACACACCATTGCAGCCCCTATCTCACACCATTGCAGTCCCTCTATCTCTCACACACCATTGCAGCCCCTCTCTCACAAACACACCACTGCAGCCCCTCTCTCACCATTGCAGCCCCTCTCTCTCTCAGCATTGCAGCCCCTCTCTCTCACACACACACACCATTGCAGCCCCTCTCTCTCACCATTGCAGCCCCCCTCTCTCTCTCTCACCATTGCAGCCCCTCTCTCTCACATACACCATTGCAGCCTCTCTCTCTCACCATTGCAGCCCCTCTCTCTCACCATTGCAGCCCCTCTCTCTCTCTCACACACTATTGCAGCCCCTCTCTCTCTCACACACACCATTGCAGCCCCTCTCTCTCTTTCTCACACCATTGCAGCCCCCTCTCTTTCTCACACCATTTCAGCCCCCCCCTCTCTCTCACACCATTTCAGCCCCCCTCTCTCTCACCATTACAGCCCCTCTCTCTCTCTCACGCACACCATTGCAGCACCTCTCTCTCTCTCACACCATTGCAGCCCCTCTCTCTCTCACACACCATTGTGGCCCCTCTCTCTCTCTCACACACTATTGCAGCCCCTCTCTCTCTCACCATTGCAGCCCCTCTCTCTCACACACCATTGTGGCCCCTCTCTCTCTCTCACACACACCATTGCAGCCCCTCTCTCTCTCACACACACACCATTGCAGCCTCTCTCTCTCTCACACACACCATTGCAGCCCTTCTCTCTCTCTCACACACCATTGCAGCCCCTCTCTCTCTCTCACACACCATTGCAGCCCCTCTCTCTCACACACACACACTATTGCAGCCCCGCTCTCTCTCACACACCATTAGCCCTATTGATAATTTGCATTTTTATTCTCCTGCGTGATTGTGTAGACTGGGGCCAAGTGCACTGTATTGCCCTGGGGCCTATAATGCTCTTAAGATGGCACTACCTATGGTGACCAGTGTTGTGGAGAGACCCCTCTGTGTCCACAAATATAACCTTAATATGGGAGGGGTGGACCTCAACGACCAGTTGTTGGCGCTGTACCTAATTTCCGTAAGGCCAGATGCTGGTACAGAAAAGTGTCTGTATATTTATTTCAATTGGCTCTGCTGAATGCTTTTGTGCTATACAAAGCTTCAAGACGAACTGGATATTTCCTTAAATTCCAGGAAGAGGTCATCACAGCCCTTCTGTTTACAGACGGTGCTGTGGCCCAACTTCCCAATCCAAATGCAATAAGCTGGCTGCATGAGAGGCATTTTCCTTATGTCCTCGCTGGTACCCCTACCCAACGGGCCCCCCAAAGAAAATGTTGGGTCTGTAGAAAGCACGGATATAGGCGTGACACCTGCTATTATTGTCCCTCCTGTTCTGACCATTCTGGTCTTTGCATTGGTGAATGTTTTGAATGCTACCATACACTAGTGGAGTATTAGCGTAGGGTACAGCAGGCTAGAACACACATACACAGGGTCTCCAAAGATGCCATCACATTTTGTGAGATCCGAACCTGGAACCAAATTGTTACAACAGTTACAAAAAAAAATGTAAAAAAAAAACAAAAAAAAATAAAAATAACAAAAAAAAATAAAATAAAAAAAAACAAAAATAGTTGTCGTTTTATTGTTCTCTCTCTCTCTATTCTCTCTATTGTTCTGCTCTTTTTTTACTGTATTCTACAATGCAATGTTTTATTGTTACTATGTTTTACCATGTTTGCTTTTCAGGTATGTAATTCTTTTATACTTTACTGTTTACTGTATTTTATTGTTAACCATTTTTTGTTTTCAGGTACGCCATTCAGCTGCAGTATGGGTTTATTTATCTTGACAGCAACAGTGTTTGCTCCCACGATATGTAAAGCCGTGACTCCAGCGCTTTCGGAGGTGATTTCACCAGTTATAAAAAGAGCATATATACCGAAGCATGGGGGCAGGGGTAAAGGAGCGATTTGCTCCTAACATTAGGAGCGGATTGCCCCCATGCTTCGGCATATATTTTTTAGGATTGCGTTAAAAATGTTTTATTTTTACTATGTTTTATTGTATTTGCTTTGCAGGTATGGTAAGTCTAATGCCCCGTACACACGGTCGGATTTTCCAATGGAAAATGTTGTCGGAAATTCCGACCGTGTGTGGGCTCCATCGGACATTTTCCATTGGATTTTCCGACACACAAAGTTTGAGAGCAGGCTATAAAATTTTCCGACAACAAAATCCGATCACGTCAATTCAGACCGTGTGTGGCCTTTTTCGACGCACAAAGTGCCACGCATGCTCAGAAGAAATTCCGACACGGAACAGCTTGGTCTGGTAAAATTAGCGTTCGCAATGGATACAGCACTTTCGTCATGCTGCAATGTTAAAAATGGTTTAATACAGCGCACTCTCTTCTTCTTTATAATGTGAGAAGAATTAAGTAGTTTTGCTGCTCATATTCACACACACTTCTCACAAACTTATTTCTTTTTTTTTTTTATTGGGATTACCTGAATATATTGTTATTTGTCACATCTGACATAAATAATTTTTTTTTTTTAATTTAAAGCCATTTTTATTTTAGATTTTATGTTTGTATTTTTTCAAAGGCTGATCTTTGTTTAATGTTATTTTTAGTTTTACTCCAGAATATTTTTGTGTGTGTTTTGTGTGTCAAGTTACCACAACACCATTGATATCTTTTATTATTGAAGTTCAAGGAGATTGTTTGGTGTTGGTGTCCCTTGTTAATTTCACATTGTATATTTGAAATGTACCTGAAACCTCACAAACAAACTGTCCTTTTTGAAGTAAAACACACATAGGCAAGTATAATTCAAACCAAAATTCCTTTATTAAGGGCTCAGAACCAAACAAAGAGGGAGGCAACGCTGGATAAACAGCAGAAATTAGCGAAGCCTTTGACCCCCAGGGCACATATCAATTCTTGAACATCAAAATTGGTGGCCTGAGGAGTCCATATGTAAGGAAGTGCAGTCTGGTCCAGAAGTCCCAGAGATCTGGAAAGCAGCAGATGACATCTGTGTCCCCAGGCTGTGGTACCACAAGAGGCTGCATCTTTTGCCAGACCAGACTGGATCCAGGGTCATCACTCTCTGGTCTTCCTTCCCCGCTTCCTTCCACGCTGTGGCTCTGCTGTTGGAGATGTGGCAGGAGGAGGAGTAGGACCTGGAGGAGGAGGAGGACTAGTAGGACCTGGAGGAGAAGGAGGAGGAGGAGGAGGACCTGCAGGAGGAGGAGGAGGACCATGTGTGAGTTCACAAAGGTGTGTATCAGATGTTATTTGGGCCCTCAACCCCTTATTGAGAGCCTCCAACATTAAGGACTCACACATAAGTTGTTGTCTCTCCTCCATCCTCTGCATTTTACAGGCAATGATGGCAGCGAAGTCATCCTCCACGGTGTGTGGTGCTCCCAGGGCCTCTATAGCCTTCCAAAAGAGGCCTATGGCAGTCTCCTCTAGGGCACTCCTCCTCCTGCCACTTTCTCTTTCCAGGTGTAGGGGAGGGACCTAAAGATCAGGCAGCCTGCTTGGCCCGACCACCTCCTGGCTGAGACTTCCCTGTGTATGAAAAAGGGACATGGTTTTAGTTTTTGCATCATCAATCACAATCAAAAATTAGTACTCCAAACTAACATCTAGTTAACATCATTGATTGGACAAGCAGAAATATTTAGAGGAATGCTATACCTGGCTCAATCTGGGCTCCTCCACATTTTGCTGTCTGGAAGGCCCAGGTTGAGCGTCAGAAGCCTCAGCTGGAGGGGAAGGAAGCGTGGAAGGAAGACTGGAGAGTGATGACCTGGGTTCAGTCTGGCCTGCCAGAAAATGCAGCCTGTCATAGTACCACATCCTGGGGACATAGATGTCACCTGCTGCTCCGGATCTCTGCAAATCCAGGACTTTCTGGCGTTCCCTTACATATGTGCTCCTCAGGCCACCAATTAGGATCTTCAAATATGTGATGTCTGCTGTGGGGATCACCTGCTTCACAATTTCCAACAATTGATCCAGCGCTGCCTTCCTCTTTGTTTGGTTCCTATAATGTGGGTGGTTGATCTCCCACAGACAAGGCAGCTCCCTGAACATGTCAATGAATATTGCCATGAAGTTAGTATCTTGAAAGATATCCATTTTCACTGCAAGACACAACACAAGACAAACCCTAATGTCAGGCCAAACTCTCCTAATCTTGTTACAATATAGGCCTCAATGTAGAAGCAGTATAGGCACAAGTATGTCGATTACCTTCGTTCTTACGATCGGCGCCTCCAATGCTCCTTCCTCCACTCACAGATCGTACGTAATACACACTGCGCATGCGTGTAACTCCGCCCGTCCCTGACGTTCTTTCTAGTCTATTCCCCGCCCCTTTTCGTTCTGTGCAGTGGGGGAAGAGCACATGGCGGATACACAGCAGGTGCGTGCTAATTACAGGAACAAGGAGGAGGAGGAGGAAAGCCCGGATCCGGACACGTCCCGATCCAGAAGGAGAAGATTTAAGGCCACAAATATGTCCTTTGGGGAGATGTTGGAGATGGTCGACATCCTATGATGGAAAGTGTGGGCCTTACCCCAACCCCAATATCAGAAAGGCCAAGATCATTGCGAAAGTGGTCAAAAGTTTGCACCGGAATTTCGGGGTACGACCATCGAAAGATCAGCTCAGGAAGCGGTGGTCGGACCTGAAATTAAGAGAGCCCGAGCAGTAGGGATGAGCCGAACACCCCCCGGTTCGGTTCGCACCAGAACCCGCGAACGGACCGCAAGTTCGCACGAACGTTAGAACCCCATTGACGTCTATGGGACTCGAACGTTCGAAATCAAAAGTGCTCATTTTAAAGGCTAATTTGCATGGTATTGTCCTAAAAAGGGTTTGGGGACCCGGGTCCTACCCCAGGGGACATGTATCAATGCAAAAAAAACTTTTAAAAACGGCCGTTTTTTCGGGAGCAGTGATTTTAATGATGCTTAAAGTAAAAAAAAAAAAGTGAAATATTCCTTTAAATATCGTACCTGGGGGGTGTCTATAGTATGCCTGTAAAGTGACGCGTGTTTCCCATGTTTAGAACAGTCCCTGCACCAAATGTCATTTTTAAAGGAAAAAATCTCATTTAAAACTGCTTGCGGGTTTAATGTCATGTCGGGTCATGGCAATATGGATGAAAATCAGTGAGACAAACGGCATGGGTACCCCCCAGTCCATTACCAGGCCCTTTGGGTCTTGTATGGATATTAAGGGGAACCCCGCACCCAAATTAAAATAAGGAAAGGTCCCTATATACTCTGAACAGCAGTATACAGGCGGTGCAAACAAGACAGGGACTGTAGGTTTGTTGTTAAGTAGAATCTGTTTGTAATTTTGAACATTTTTAATGTGTTTAGCTCCAGCCAAAAAATCTTTTCTAAGCTTTTTGGAAAACATAGGGAAGGGTTATCACCCCTGTGACATTTGTTTTGCGTCTTTCCTCCTCTTCAGAAGATTTCACCTCACTTTTTTGTCCCAATGAAAAATGTTTTTTGAAAATTTGTGTTTTTTTGTGGAACAAGGATTGGAAAGCATCAGTGGAAAGGAAAAATTGTTTTCCCATATTAACTCTTACAGGAGAGAATTTCCCTTCCTTAGGGGTAGATTTCATCTCACTTCCTGTTGTCTCCTTCCGTTTGCAAGTAGGAGTCGTTTGTAAGTTAGATGTTTGAAAGTAGGGTCCTACCCTATATACTCAGCAGAAATTTGGGCCTTAGGTGTTGCTGTGGCCAAAACACTGTAAGCCCTCACAGGGCCCTGCTGTGAAATATTAGATCAAGAATTGTAATTACATGCCCCTGTTGAACAGGAGCTGAAAAATTAGGCCTTAGGCACTGGTGCTGGTGCCACAACACTGCAACCCCTCACAGACACTCTAGTTGGAACGCAGGAACGAGCCCTGCTGCAAAGTATTGCATCAAAAATTGTAATTACACGCCCCTGTTAGACAGGGGCAGAAAAATTGGGTCTTAGGCACTGGTGCTGGTGCCACAACACTGCAACCCCTCACAGACACTCTAGTTGAAACGCAGGAACAAGCCCTGCTGCAAAGTATTGCATCAAAAATTGTAATTACACGCCCCTGTTAGACAGGGGCTGAAAAATTGGGTCTTAGGCACTGGTGCTGGTGCCACAACACTGCAACCCCTCACAGACACTCTAGTTGAAACGCAGGAACAAGCCCTGCTGCAAAGTATTGCATCAAAAATTGTAATTACACGCCCCTGTTAGACAGGGGCAGAAAAATTGGGTCTTAGGCACTGGTGCTGGTGCCACAACACTGCAACCCCTCACAGACACTCTAGTTGGAATGCAGGAACAAGCCCTGCTGCAAAGTATTGCATCAAAAATTGTAATTACACGCCCCTGTTAGACAGGGGCTGAAAAATTGGGTCTTAGGCACTGGTGCTGGTGCCACAACACTGCAACCCCTCACAGACACTCTAGTTGGAATGCAGGAACGAGCCCTGCTGCAAAGTATTACATCAAAAATTGTAATTACACGCCCCTGTTAAACAGGGGCTGAAAAATTGTGCCTTAGGCACTGGTGGTGGCGCCCAGAACCAAAAATGTTCTTACAAGCTATCAGCGTGATGATTGAGGAGGAAGAGGATAATTACTCAGGGATAGTCACTCAGCATCAGCATAGGCAGTCTTTGAAGGGATCTGAGATTTCAAAAAAAATTATTCGGTTACATCTGCATCAGGTGCTTGGTAGCTGGTGGTGATCCAAGACTGATTCATTTTTATGAAGGTCAGCCGATCGACCGAGTCGGTGGACAGACGCACCCTGTGATCGGTTACCACGCCTCCAGCAGCACTGAATGTGCGTTCCGAAAGAACGCTGGATGCAGGACAGGCCAGTAGCTCAATTGCATACTGTGCAAGCTCTGGCCAGTGATCCATCCTCAAGACCCAGTAACCCAGAGGATTTTCGGTGGGAAAGGTGTCCAAGTCTGATCTTGCCCCTAGGTATTCCTGCACCATGTAAAACAGACGCTGGCGATGGTTGCTGGAACCGATCATACCTTGGGGCTGCGGACCAAAAAATTGTCTGAACGCATCGGTCAGACGGCCACCTTCTCCACCGCTCCTTCTTTGACTGACCGAAGCCTCAGCAACACGTTGTCCAGAAACAGGAGTTTGTAACCTCCCAGTCTCTGGGAACGCGTTGCACAGACCTTTCTGCAAGGCCTCCCGAAGATGTTTCATCCTCTGCTCCCTCTGCGATGGCAAGATAAGGTCCGCAACCTTACCCTTGTAACGTGGATCAAGGAGGGTTGCCAGCCAGTATTGGTCCTTCTCCTTGATACCACGAATACGAGGATCCTTACGCAGGCTTTGCAGGATCAGGGAGGCCATGCAGCGTAGGTTTGCTGAGGCATTCGGTCCGGAGTCCTCTGGGTCACTAAGGACAACAACGTCCGCAGCCACCTCCTCCCAGCCACGTACAAGTCCATGTGTTCCTTGGGACTGATCCCTTAAAGACTGCTGATGCTGAGTGCCAGGCTCCACCTCCATACTGACACAATCTTCCTCCT
Organism: Lithobates clamitans; assembly: GCA_037952925.1. Taxonomy (NCBI): domain Eukaryota; kingdom Metazoa; phylum Chordata; class Amphibia; order Anura; family Ranidae; genus Lithobates; species Lithobates clamitans. The sequence continues at coordinate 346,263 of JBBGZY010000355.1, read as the reverse complement.
CCTCCTCCTCCTCCTCCTCCTCGTCCTCTTCCTGTGTGATCGGCGGGCACGCAGGAACACTGTCTGGATAAAGGGGCCCTTGAGAGCTAAGGAAGTCCTCCTCTTCCTGCCTCTGTTCTGCCTCAAGTGCCCTGTCCATTATCCCACGCAGCGTGTGCTCCAACAGGTGGACAAGGGGGACAGTGTCACTGATGCATGCACTGTCAGTGCTCACCATCCTCGTGGCCTCCTCGAATGGTGACAGGACAGTGCATGCATCCCTGATCATGGCCCACTGGCGTGGGGAAAAAAAACCAAGGTCCCCTGACCCTGTCCTGGTGCCATAGTCGCACAGGTACTCATTGATGGCCCTCTGCTGCGTGTGCAGCCGCTGCAGCATGGCCAACGTCGAGTTCCACCTGGTGGGCATGTCACAGATTAGGCGGTTCTTGGGCAGGTTAAACTCCTTTTGGAGGTCCGTCAGCCGAGCACTGGCATTATATGACCGGCGGAAATGCACAGAGACTTTCCTGGCCTGCCTCAGGACATCCTGTAAGCCCGGGTACCTGCCCAAGAACCGCTGCACCACCAAGTTAAGGACGTGAGCCAAACAGGGCACATGGGTCAGTTGTCCCTGTCGGAGGGCAGAGAGGAGGTTGGTGCCATTGTCGCAAACCACCATTCCTGCCTTAAGTTGGCGTGGCGTCAACCACCTCTGAACCTGCCCCTGCAGAGCTGACAGAACCTCTGCCCCAGTGTGGCTCCTGTCCCCCAAGCACACCAGCTCAAGCACCGCATGGCATCTTTTGGCCTGCGTACTTGCGTAGCCCCTTGAACGCCTACGGAGCACCGCTGGTTCCGAGGAAGAGGCCATGGAGGAAGAAGAAGAGGAGGGGGTGGAGGAGAGAGGTGTGTCACAATCAGCATTTTGGAGGCGTGGTGGCGGAACAACCTCCAACACTACTGCACCTTGTCCTGCATCCTTCCCAGCTGCCAGCAGAGTCACCCAATGCGCCGTGAAACTTAAGTAACGTCCCTGTCCATGCCTGCTGGACCATGAGTCAGCGGTAATATGCACCTTACCGCTGACCGCCCTGTCCAGCGAGGCATGGACATTGCCTTCCACATGCCGGTAGAGAGCCGGAATCGCCTTCCGTGAGAAAAAGTGGCGTTTGGGTACCTGCCACTGAGGAACCGCACATTCCACAAACTCACGGAAGGGGGCAGAGTCTACCAACTGAAAAGGCAGCAGTTGAAGTGCTAGCAATTTTGCCAAGCTAGCATTCAACCGCTGGGCATGTGGATGGCTGGGAGCAAACTTCTTTCGGCGGTGCAGCAGCTGGGGCAGGGAAATTTGCCTGGTACAATCTGACGTCGGTGTACCCAAAGGAGATTGCCCATAAGTACTTGGCTGTGACACACCTAATTCTACACCTTCATTCCTCTCACTGCAGGTCGCAGAGAGGACTGAAGGTCTAGTGGGGTTGGAAATCTCAGCTGATGAGGAGCAAGGAGAGATCGTCTTTGTTCTTTGGTGTGGGTCTTTTAGATACGCTTGCCAACGAACTGCATGGCAGGTCAACATATGTCTGGTCAAGCATGTGGTACCCAAGCGGGAGATGTTTTGGCCACGCGAGATACGCTTGAGACATATATTGCAAATAGCAGCGGTGCGATCTGATGCACTCGTCTCAAAAAAGGCCCACACCAAAGAACTTTTTGAATAACGCGCAGAGACTGCAGCGCCCTGCACATGTGGAGCTTTGGGGTGTGATGCAGTCAATGTGCTGCCCTTAGGCTGGCCCCTGGAGGGCATCCTGCCTAGTTGGTGATGTGCCACCTCCTCCTCCTCCTCCTCCTCCTCCTCTCTCCTATCAGGCACCCACGTTGAGTCAGTGACCTCATCATCCCCTCCCTCCTCATCACTGGAGCAAACCTGGCAGTATGCTGCAGCAGGGGGAGCATGACTGCCAGATTGCTGTCCTTCTTGGGCACCCCCTCTGTCCGTGCTCATGTTACTGCCTTCATTGAGCTCAGTATCATCATCAGAGCCTTCCAAACGCTGGGCATCCTCCTGGAGCATGTACCCAACACTGTGGTCAAACAGTTCGAGGGAATCCTCAGGAGGACATGGTGGGGCTAGGGAAGGAGTCACTGATGACATTGAGCTGAGGGAAGAGGCCGCTGCTTTGCCAGACAAAGCACCCTGGGCATGGGTGAGAGAGGATGAGGAGGATGAGGACGGCTTGGTCATCCACTCGACCAAGTCTTCCGCATGTTGCGGCTCAACACGGCCAGCTGCCGAAAAAAAGGCCAAGCGTGTCCCATGGCCACGTGCTGATGAGGATGCACCGTCTCCACGACCAGCACTAGACACAGAGCCTGCTTGCCCTCTCTTATTGGCTTGTGACTGTCTGCCTCTCCTTCTTGGCCTTCCAGACATACTAATGGCCTGTAGCTGCACTAAGCTGGGATAGAACACCTGTAATTTTCTTCAGGTAGCTTTATATACTGTAACCAGACAAGCCTGCCTGTCAGTAGGAAGATAACAGGAACGGATCTAGCTGAACACTGTGAGCAGGACGCACTGCACTGAATGTAAATAGCAGGAACGGATCTAGCTAAACACTGTGAGCAGGACGCACTGCACTGAATGTAAATAGCAGGAACGGATCTAGCTGAACACTGTGAGCAGGACGCACTGCACTGAATGTAAATAGCAGGAACGGATCTAGCTGAACACTGTGAGCAGCACGCACTGCACTGAATGTAAATAGCAGGAACGGATCTAGCTGAACACTGTGAGCAGGACGCACTGCACTGAATGTAAATAGCAGGAACGGATCTAGCTGAACACTGTGAGCAGGACGCACTGCACTGAATGTAAATAGCAGGAACGGATCTAGCTGAACACTGTGAGCAGGACGCACTGCACTGAATGTAAATAACAGGAACGGATCTAGCTGAACACTGTGAGCAGGACACACTGTACTAAATGTAAATAGTCTAGCTGCCTGACCGTGGTACTAATAGGATCAAAAAGAACACCTGTAATTTTCTTCAGGTAGCTTTATATACTGTAACCAGACAAGCCTGCCTGTCAGTAGGAAGATAACAGGAACGGATCTAGCTGAACACTGTGAGCAGGACGCACTGCACTGAATGTAAATAGCAGGAACGGATCTAGCTGAACACTGTGAGCAGGACGCACTGCACTGAATGTAAATAGCAGGAACGGATCTAGCTGAACACTGTGAGCAGGACGCACTGCACTGAATGTAAATAACAGGAACGGATCTAGCTGAACACTGTGAGCAGGACACACTGTACTAAATGTAAATAGTCTAGCTGCCTGACCGTGGTACTAATAGGATCAAAAAGAACACCTGTAATTTTCTTCAGGTAGCTTTATATACTGTAACCAGACAAGCCTGCCTGTCAGTAGGAAGATAACAGGAACGGATCTAGCTGAACACTGTGAGCAGGACGTACTGCACTAAATGTATATAGCAGGAACGGATCTAGCTGAACACTGTGAGCAGGACGCACTGCACTGAATGTAAATAACAGGAACGGATCTAGCTGAACACTGTGAGCAGGACACACTGTACTAAATGTAAATAGTCTAGCTGCCTGACCGTGGTACTAATAGGATCAAAAAGAACACCTGTAATTTTCTTCAGGTAGCTTTATATACTGTAACCAGACAAGCCTGCCTGTCAGTAGGAAGATAACAGGAACGGATCTAGCTGAACACTGTGAGCAGGACGTACTGCACTAAATGTATATAGCAGGAACGGATCTAGCTGAACACTGTGAGCAGGACGCACTGCACTGAATGTAAATAACAGGAACGGATCTAGCTGAACACTGTGAGCAGGACACACTGTACTAAATGTAAATAGTCTAGCTGCCTGACCGTGGTACTAATAGGATCAAAAAGAACACCTGTAATTTTCTTCAGGTAGCTTTATATACTGTAACCAGACAAGCCTGCCTGTCAGTAGGAAGATAACAGGAACGGATCTAGCTGAACACTGTGAGCAGGACGTACTGCACTAAATGTATATAGCAGGAACGGATCTAGCTAAACACTGTGAGCAGGACGCACTGCACTGAATGTAAATAGCAGGAACGGATCTAGCTGAACACTGTGAGCAGGACGCACTGCACTGAATGTAAATAGCAGGAACGGATCTAGCTGAACACTGTGAGCAGCACGCACTGCACTGAATGTAAATAGCAGGAACGGATCTAGCTGAACACTGTGAGCAGGACGCACTGCACTGAATGTAAATAGCAGGAACGGATCTAGCTGAACACTGTGAGCAGGACGCACTGCACTGAATGTAAATAGCAGGAACGGATCTAGCTAAACACTGTGAGCAGGACGCACTGCACTGAATGTAAATAGCAGGAACGGATCTAGCTGAACACTGTGAGCAGGACGCACTGCACTGAATGTAAATAGCAGGAACGGATCTAGCTGAACACTGTGAGCAGGACGCACTGCACTGAATGTAAATAGCAGGAACGGATCTAGCTAAACACTGTGAGCAGGACGCACTGCACTGAATGTAAATAGCAGGAACGGATCTAGCTGAACACTGTGAGCAGGACGCACTGCACTGAATGTAAATAGCAGGAACGGATCTAGCTGAACACTGTGAGCAGCACGCACTGCACTGAATGTAAATAGCAGGAACGGATCTAGCTGAACACTGTGAGCAGCACGCACTGCACTGAATGTAAATAGCAGGAACGGATCTAGCTGAACACTGTGAGCAGGACGCACTGCACTGAATGTAAATAGCAGGAACGGATCTAGCTGAACACTGTGAGCAGCACGCACTGCACTGAATGTAAATAGCAGGAACGGATCTAGCTGAACACTGTGAGCAGGAAGCACTGTACTGAATGTAAATAGCAGGAACGGATCTAGCTGAACACTGTGAGCAGGACACACTGCACTGAATGTAAATAGTCTAGATAGAAGATAACAGGAACGGATCTAGCTAAACTGAATACAGTGTATATATATATATGCAACACCTGGGATGCATATATATACACAATACACTGTAAGTGCAGCTAACTGACTGACTGTTCTGCCTAATCTATCTAACTCAAATCAAATGACACTGTCTCTCTCTCTCTCTATCGCTCAGCACACCGGAACACACACTACACAGGGCCGCCGTGCAGGCGGCCTTATATAGTGTGGGGTGTGTACTAAATCCCCTGAGCCATAATTGGCCAAAGCCACCCTGGCTTTGGCCAATTACAGCTCTCTCTACTGACGGCGCTGTGATTGGCCAAGCATGCGGGTCATAGTGCATGCTTGGCCAATCATCAGCCAGCAATGCACTGCGATGCCGCAGTGAATTATGGGCCGTGACGCGCCACACGAATTTGGCGCGAACGGCCCATATCGTTCGCAATTCGACGGACGGTCGAACAGCCGATGTTCGAGTCGAACATGGGTTCGACTCGAACACGAAGCTCATCCCTACCGAGCAGTACAGAAAGATCCGGAGAGTGCTGCAAAAAAGTAAGTAGTTGTGCTGTGTTCCTATTCTTTTTGTCTTTGTTACGTTCGTGCTGCTCCATATGCTTTTCTTAATTGTTGTACAGTTTAAAATGGCAACTTTATTGTTCATGGGCTCATTATTCGTTCGTATCAAACATTTTTCTTTCGGCCTCTAAAACACCATTGTTTAGGTCATATGCATTTTCCTACATTTTTTAGGGCCTTCTAGTATGAAAAATATTTGGTTGTGTAAATGGGTTTGTTACTAGAATGAAATGCAAACTAAATTCTGTATAAGGAGAGGACACTCAGCAGCTGTTTTCACATCTGGACGCTGGAGCACTAGTGTGGGACACAAGAACACTCTTTTTATTAGGGGGCCCACACAGGTGCTCCAGTGTATACTATAGGGGGGTTTCCATCTGTGAAGCTTGTACAAGACAGGTAAAGTATTGAAGCTTGACAAAGGACAATAAAAATGCTACATCTTGGAACTCTGCCCAAATAGACAATTGTACCCCACTTCCAAGCAATGTTTCCTATTTATAGATCTGCCATCAAATATCTGTGTGCTAATTATACCATTTTTGTCTTACATAGGGGAGAAAAGACGCGGAGGACACCCATCATCCGAGGAGACCAGAGACCCCCCACCTCTGGAAGAAGGGGAAATACCCCAAACCCAAGCTGAGCAGGAGGAGGAAGAAGATGTGGTGGAAATTGGCACCACAACAGGTGAGTGTCTGTGACCACAGACTCAGGTAAGAGATGGATGCTGGCAGATTTTTGATACCTGTTTTTGTTTGGTTTCTCTCTTTTTAGGTGATCGTGATGTTGTGGATCGAGATCCTTTCACATCAGAAAGTGCCCAGATCCTGATCGGGGAGATCATGGGGTGTAATTTAGAATTGGAAAACCTCAAGAAAAAAATCAATGATGTTATTCAAAAAAATAATAACATCATTGATGTTTTGGGGCGAATTTAAAACCCCACAAAATCACTTTCTTTTTTTGTGTGCTACAATCTTAAAAATTTTTTAGCGATGTTTCGAAAAGCCAAATTTGGAGGATGCACACAGTGTGCCAACATGTGCTATCTGCCATCACAGGAGATCAATGGACGCGTTTTGGGGGTGCAACCCCTTCCTCAATAATAAAGTAGCGGTGAGGAAGGGGTTGCTCCCCCAAAACACGTCCCTTGATCCCCCGTGATGGCAGCTAGCACATGTTGAAATTCGTAAATTGGTGTGCGTCTTCCAAATTTGGCTTTTCAAGGGGTGACTTCACCCCATCTGAATGCAATATCAAACACAGTTCCTAAATACTCATGTCTGATATTGCCTTCAAGTTTTACCATATGTGAACTTTGTAAGTTCAAGGTTTTTGTCTTTCTTGTTGGTTTTACACAGGCCTGTTTTATCGTAAATGGACATTTCTATTTTTGATAATGCCCCCCCCAAAAATTGTTATACAACAAACATGTTGGTTTGTTTTAAAAACCTTTTCTAAATGCACATGTGATTGTGCAGGTATTACAAAGTTTGTTAATCAAGAATGTGTGGATTATTGTCTCAATGCTACAACACTTTTGTGGTGATGTAATTGCTGTTTTCTGTGAAAATGGGGGTTATTTCCTAAGGGCAAATCCTCTTTGCACTACAAGTGCAGTTTCAGTGCAGTTTCAAGTGCACTTGTAGTGCAAAGTGTCTACGGCTTTAGTAAATAACACCCAACAGTGCTTTGTATAAAAGGTTACACAATCACGCCATTTTCAGGACTCCCCACATTGCTGTCAGGGTCAGCTAAAACAAACACAAGCAGTAAATGTCACCAAAGATTAGCTTTTTCTTTTTTATTTGATAAATGCTTCACAAATTGTCTGGCATATTGATGGCCCCCCTACTCGCAAATAACTAGGTATCTTAACCGGACATCACAGGCACTCAGGGAGGGCAAGCCAGGACAGCCACTTTCAAGTGCCGTCAGGGTTGTATCATGTAGAATTCCCGGCCTCAGGCCCAACTGAGCCAGCATAGTTGGCAGAATGTTGGCGTAAAAAGTTATGTAGAACACAGCACGCCAGGATTATATGATTAAGTTTATACTCCGCCATATGGATGGGTGTCAGAAATAGGTGGAACCGGCTAGCCATGATTCCAAATGTGTTCTCCACCACTCTTCTGGCTCTGGCCGGGGTGAGGGTCCTCACTGGGAATGGCCGCATAAGATGGTCCCCCAGCGCAAATGCTTCATCAGCAACGAAGACGAATGCGAGTCCTTCCACATTGTCCTCTGGATGTGGCAAGTCCAAGCTGCCATTCTGGAGACGCCTGTAGAACTCCGTCTGGGCGATGACTCCACCATTGGACATCCGGCCATTCTTCCCCACGTCCACATACAAGAAGTCGTAATTAGCCAACACCACCGCCAACATCACAATACTATTGAACCCCTTATAGTTCAAATAGTACGACCCGAGTTGGGTGGTGGGACGATGTGGACGTGTTTCCCATCAATTGCCCCTCCGCAGTTAGGAAGGTCCCACCACTGGGCAAAGTGGGAGGCCACAGTCTGCCATTCCTGTGGCGTGGAAGGAAACTGTTGAGGAAAACAAAAATAAATTAGTATTTTTACACATAAACATGGCAAGCAGATTAGACACAAATATTCTTGGCCAACCTCCAGATAGCATTTATTAAGGGGAATTCAACAACACCAAAGTATAAGGTACACCTATCATATTCCCCCTCCCCCCCCTCTCATTGGCCATTTCTAACATTATAGGGGGGGGGAATCTTGGACAGGTAACCCTCTCCACTTCATTGAGAGATAAATGCCTAAATACAGGGTATTACTTGGAACAGCCCCTCCTTAGTTACACTATTGGCAGCCCACTGGACAGGTAAGAAGTGTCATAATACAAAGATATAAATACACACTGTACACATTTGAGCACATTTGGACATTCTGCTATTACCTGTCAAGATAATAATAGGATACAAAAACTTTAAACAGTACCATTTGAAAGTATACAGGCAGGCCCTTGCATTACATGCTTTGGGGAATTCATCCATACATCTGAGCACAAAAGAGATGGGTATAGTGTGTATGGGTTTGGCAAAGTCAGCAGATAGATGATTGAGGATAGATAAAGAATTGGGATCAGCTGACTTAGCAGTTGGGGGGAGGAAGGGTTACTAAAAATGATTTGGGGACACCACAAAAAAAAGCCTCTGGCACTCTGCCAGAATTTAAAGCACAAATCACATTTAAAAACATTTTAGGGGTGTTTGGGGTAAAGCACTACTATGGAGCTGACAAAATACATTGTTAAGTGACTACATGAGGTGAATATAGGGCAGGAGAGCATGCTGGGGAGGTTATTGAAGGCCAATCTGTATGAAGGACTAAAAAAATAATTACATAAAAATCCAGCATGCATGAGGAGAAAGGGGACATTCACAGCATATTACAATCATGGTAATTAGGGAATGAGGAAAGAAATACAATATATTATCAAACATTCAATACAATAAAATGTAAGATTAAATGATAAAAATCTTACCTTCATATACTCCTTCTGCAGGACCTGGATGATGGCAGAACAGTTCTCTGGGATAATGATCCCCAGAGACTGGGGGGAGATGCCTGTCGAGAACTTCAAGTCCTGCAGACTTCTCCCTGTCGCCAAGTACCGCAGGGTAGCGATGAGTGATGGCTTGCCTCATGCAGGTATCTTGCCTGCTGATATAGGGGGTCAGCAAAGCCAGCAGACGGTGAAATACGGGGTCCGTCATCCTGAGAAAGTTCCTGAAATCATCAGGATTATTCTCACGGATCTCACGGAGCAAAGGCATATGAGAGAACTGGTCACGCTGAAGCAACCAATTCTTGGTCCATGAACTCCTCCCCACCCTGTTCATGGACTGGACTTGTGTCAAGGTCAGGACCCCAACACCAAGCCCCCGCACAGCACGAACTCTACGAGGAGTACATATACGCAACATGGCTAGAAACGGTTGGCTGCTCAGAACGAAGTAACAGAACGCACTGAAGAACAGCAAGGCCTGTGAAGAGCGACCTGAAAAACAGTAACGAACGAACAAGAACACTATGGCTATAAGTCACGCGGAACTTGCTTGCACGCACTGAAGAGCAGATACAAACCCACAAGCACAAACTGAACCGCAGAAAACGATCTGAAAGCCACGAGTCTGAAAAAGTCTCTCACCAAACTTTTACTAACACGAGATTAGCAAAAGGAGCCCAAAGGGTGCCGCGCTTGGTTCTGAACTGGCCTTTTCTAGTCTCGTCGGACGTGGTTGACGTCACCGCGTTGTTGGCGATCGGAAATTCTGACAACTTTGTAAAAACAAGTTTGAGCCAAATCCTAGGATTTTGTTGTCGGAATGTCCGAACAAAGTCCGACCGTGTGTACGGGGCATAACTGTTATACTGTAATGTTACTTTGTTTTATTGTTAACCATCATTTGCTTAGCAGGTACGCCATTCAGCTGCAGCACTGATTTATCTTGACAGCAACAGCGTTTTCTCCCACGATACGTAAATCAACGGCTCCAGCGCTGTAAGAGGTGATTTCACCACCACAGTTAAAAAAAAAATGGTGCATGTATGCCCATCATTAGAAGTGGGTGGATGAAGGGCGGTATTCTAATTGTGGGCATACCCACCAATCAATCTCTTTTTTTTGTTCAGCCCACAGGCTGCATGAAAAAAAGAACATTACAATGTATGCCCAACAAGGACCAGCAACGTACTGGTATGTTGCTGGACTTTGAGTGGTTATACCAGAATGATGCCTGCAGGTTTAGGTATCATCTTGGTATCATTCTTTTCACCCAGCGGTCGGCTTTCATGTAAAAGCAATCCTAGCAGCTAATTAGCCTCTAGACTGTTTTTATAAGCAGTAGAACGGAATGTCCCCCCCTCCGTCTTCCATGGTTTTATCAGTCTCTCCTGTAGCAACAGGGAACCCGAGAATGCAGCCAGTGGTTCCGCCAGCTGACCATAGAGTTGATCAGAGACCACAAGGGCTCCAATCATCTCTATTGCCTAAGAAACCGGAAGCTATGAGCATTTCATGACTTAGGTTTTGCCGGATATAAACAGCGCCATTGGGAAATTGGCAAAGCATTTTATCACATCATCTTGGTGTGGTCAGATGCTTTGAGGACAGAGGAGAGATCCAGGGTCTTTTTTTTTTTCAAAAAAGAGTACCTGCCACTACCTATTGCTATCATAGGGGATATTTACATTTCCTGAAATAACAATAAAAAATATTTTAAAAAATGAAAGGAACAGTTTAAAAATATAATAAAAAAGCAAAATAAATAATTAAAAAAAAAAAAAAGCACCCCTCTCCCCCCACGCGCAAAGGAGAACGCAAGCGTCGGTCTGGTGTCATATGTAAACAGAAATTGCACCATAGAATTCCGAAAAGAAACTGCGCTTAGGACACGTCTATAGGGTCAGAAACCACAGATTGCTGCCTCCCTTACACAAAGTCCCCAGTGAGGTACTTTGCAGAACGTATTGGAAAATAAAGTATGGGTATAATGGCGCTACCTATAGGTTAATATATGCACCATGCATGTGAGGTATCACCGAAAGGTCAGATCGAGGGCAGTCATTTTAGCAGTAGATCTCCTCTGTAAATCTAAAATGGTAACCTGTAAAGGCTTTTAAAAATGTATGTAGTTTGTCACCGCTGCACGTTTGTGTGCAATTTTAAAGCATGTCATGTTTGGTATCCATGTACTCGCCATAAGATCATAGTTACATAGTTACATAGTTACATAGCTAGTCAGGTTGAAAAAAGACACAAGTCCATCCAGTTCAACCTTAAAAACAATAAATAAATAAAATAAAAAATATCGTACAATCCAATATACCCAATTTTATACCCTCAGTTGATCCAGAGGAAGGCAAAAAAACCCAGCAGAGTATGCTCCAATTTGCTATAGCAGGGGAAAAAATTCCTTCCTGATCCCCCAAGAGGCAATCAGATTTTCCCTGGATCAACTTTACCTATAAATGTTATATTATGTACATTTAGGAAAGTATTTAGGCCTTTCTTAAAGCAACCTACTGAGCTGGCCAGAACCACCTCTGGCGGGAGTCTATTCCACATTTTCACAGCTCTTACTGTGAAGAAACCTTTGCATATTTGGAGATGAAATCTCTTTTCCTCTAGACGTAAAGAGTGCCCCCGTGTCCTCTGGGTTGACCGTAAAGAGAATAACTCAACACCAAGTTCACTATATAGACCCCTTATATATTGGAACATGTTGATCATATCCCCCCTTATTCTCCTCTTCTCAAGAGTGATTAAAGTCAGTTCCTCTAATCTTTCCTCATAGCTGAGCTTCTCCATGCCTCTTATCAGTTTGGTTGCCCTTCTCTGCACTTTCTCCAGTTCCCAGATATCCTTTTTGAGAACTGGTGCCCAAAACTGAAATGCATATTCCAGATGAGGTCTTACTAATGATTTGAACGGGCAAAATTCTCTCTCTCTCTCTAGAGTCCATACCTCTTTCAATAAAAGAAAGGACTTTGCTCGCTTTGGAAACCGCAGCTTGGCATCGCATGATATTATTGAGCTTATGATCTACCAAAATTCCCAGATCCTTCTACACTACGGATTCCCCCAGTTGTATGATTCCCCCCTAGCATGTATGATGAATGCATATTCTTAGCCCCCAAGTGCATAACTTTACATTTCTCAACATTAAACCTCATCTGCCACATAGTCGCCCAATTAGACAGTGCATTGAGGTCGGCTTGTAAATTGGAGACATCCTGTAAGGACGTTATTCCACTGCATAGCTTGGTGTCATTTGCAAAGACAGAAAGGTTACTTTAAATCCCATTTATAAAGATATTAAATAGTAAGAGTCCCAGCACTGAACCTTGGGGTACACCACTGATAACCTTAGACCATTCAGAGTAGGAATCATTAACCACTACTCTCTGAATTCTGTCTTTTAGCCAGTTTTATATCCATTTACAAACTGATATTTCCAAGCCTGTAGACTTTACACATGGGCCGCGTGTGGGGAACTGTGAACGCTTTTGCAAAATCCAAGTATACCACGTCCATAGCCACCCCTATGTTTTTTTCCAAAAAAATTGTGTTTGAAAAATTGCTGCGCAAATACTGTGTGAAAAAAAAATTGCAACACCCACCATTTTAATCTGTAGGGCCTTTGCTTTAAAAAATATATATATAATGTTTGGGGGTTCAAAGTAATTTTCTTAAAAAAAAATGATATTTTTTCATGTAAACAAAAAGTGTTAGAAAGGGCTTTGTCTTCAAGTGGTTAGAAGAGTGGGTGATGTGTGACATAAGCTTCTAAATGTTGTGCTTAAAATGCCACGACAGTTCAAAACCCCCCAAAGTGACCCCTTTTTGGAAAGTAACAATGTGATCACATGCCTGACGAAGGGGTCCTGCGTGACTCCGAAACGTTGCACCTCTTTGTGTTGTGATCATGCAATAATCAAAACCATTTTGATGCCACCTTGTGCTGATCCTTGGTGTGCTGGCAAGTATCTACATTGTGACTTGAACCAGTATCTAGCTGGTTGTTGCTGCAGCACCGAACCTTTAGAGCTTATACCAGGAACGTGTGCGATGGGAATATGAAACATTACTTTTTGGAAAGTAGACACCCCAAGCCATTTGCTGATAGGCATGTTGAGTCCATGGAATAAATGAAAAGAGAAGAGGGCGCACCGACCTAGTGCATTACCGATAAAAAAGTTTATTAAAAGTATAAAAACAAAGGTACTAAAAGCGTAAAAAACAGGCTTTTCTTAGCTTCGGACAATCCTGAACTTTCTATGTATGAATGAGTTATACCACTTTGATTATTACCAATATGACATTATAACGCCATTTATCTTATTAATTATTAATTATTTATTAATTATTTATTTGGTTGATCAATTTTTAATTAATGTATGCATGGTTTGTCAAGCTTTTAATAACCAGATTTATGCGAAGCATAGTCTATGAATAAAAAAAGGGGGGCCTTACCCACTGTGCACCCCTGTGTGGCTCGATGTGTACATCCGTGTGACGTTGCACCCAGCCTATGACCACTAGTACCATCCTCTAGTTATATTATAGGCCAGATTGGCCTTGCTATTCATCTATTGTTTAGTACATAATCTGTATTTGGACACTAGAGGGAGTAGTCTCTCACTTGTTTAGATGCCCAGGCGCGCATGGGCCAAATACGGAGGGGGCTGTGGTGTCACTCTTAAGCTGCCGGAAGTGCGGGGTGAAACGCAAACACACCCGCACTTCCGGGCCGTGCCCTCCACATGTCGGATTCCCCTTGGATGCGCGCGCAAGAGCGGACTTGATGCCACGTGGGCCGGAAGTGCGGGTTGGAACGCAGGGACACCCGCACTTCCTGGTTCTGCGTTGGCGTGCGTTCCAATGGGCGCCGCGGGACAATGAGGGATCACAGGGACAGAATGGATGGCAATAATCCCCCTCACGTACAGAGCCATAGAGAGTGAGACATGGGGGTAGGTTTATCCCTGACCTTTTTTTTCTTTTGGGGGATTGAGCTATGTACTGCCATGAACACGTTATGGAACATTTACATCAGTTAGATTGGGGATAGCGCAATTGATGCTTGGCGACTGATGTGTCTATTGCTTTTTGATACGCTGATTTTTGATCCATTATTTTTGTGGTTAACTGTTTGGCCTGTTGGCAGCCCCGCACTTGGCGACACTGTTACAGAGTGCTGTAGAGAGGGAAGTAAGTATCGCCCCTTTGTTTGTAGCTAGATCTCATGGATGGGCGTGGCTCCTGAGTACGGGGATACCTCATGTGTGAGACTTTTTGGGAGCCTAGCCGCTTACAGGACCCTGAAAACCAAGCACCGCCTTCAGGAATTCTAAGGGTGTAAATTTTTGATTTCACTCGTCACTACCTATCACAGTTTTGAAGGCCATAAAATGCCAAGATAGCACAAAACCCCCCTAAATTACTCCATTTTGGAAAGTAGACACCCCAAGCTATTTGATGAGATGCATGTTGAGTCCATGGAATATTTTATATTTTGCCAAAAGTTGCGAGAAAATTAAATTTTTTTTTTTTTGCACAAAGTTGTCACTAAATGATCTATTGCTTAAACATGCCATGGGCATATGTGAAATTACACCCCAAAATACATTCTTCTGCTTCTCCTGAGTACGGGGATACCACATGTGTGAGACTTTTTTGGAGCCTAGCCGTGTACAGGACCCCAAAAACAAATTATCACCATCAGGCTTTCTAAGGGCGTAAAATGGTGATTTCACTTCCGCACTACCTATCACAGTTTTGGAGGCCCTGAAATGTCAAGATAGCACAAAACCCCCACAAATGGCCCCATTTCGGAAAGAAGACACTTCAAGCTTTTTGCTGAGAGGCATGTTGTGTCCATGGAATATTTGATATTTTGCCACAAGTTTTGGGAAAATTAAATATTTTTTTTTACACAAAGTTGTCACTAAATTATGTATTGTTCAAACATGGCATGGTTATATGTATAATATTTTTTTTCTACACAAAGTTGTCACTAAATGATGTATTGTTCAAACATGGAATGTTATATGTGGAATTACACCCCAAAATACATTTTGCTGCTTCTCCTTTGTACGGCGATACCACATATGTGAGACTTTTTGGGAGCCTAGCCGCGTACAGGACCCCAAAAGCCAAGCACCGCCTTCAGGCTTTCTAAAGGCGTAAAATGGTGATTTTACTCCTCACTACCTATCACAGTTACGGAGGCCCTGAAATGTCCAGATAGCACAACCCCCCCACCCCAATGACCCCATTTTGGAAAGTAGACACCCCAAGGTATTTGCTAAGAGGTATGGTGAGTATTTTGCAGATCTCATTTATTTTTGAAAATGAAGCAAGAAAAGAAATATTTATTTTTATTTTTTCAATTTTCAAAACTTTGTGACAAAAAGCGAGATCTGCAAAATGCTCAACTTTCCAAAATGGGGTCATTTGGGGGGGTTTGTGCAATCTGGGCATTTCATGGCCTCCGAAACTGATAGGCAGTGAGGAGTGAAATCAAAAATGTACACAATTAGAAAGCCTGAAGGCGGTGATTTTCGGGGTCCTGTACATGGTTAGACTGCCAAAAAGTCTCACACATGTGCTATCCCCATACTCAGGAGAAGCAGCAGAATGTATTTTGGGGTGTAATTCCACATATAACCATGCCATGTTTGAACAATATATCATTTAGTGACAGCGTTGTGTAAAAAAAAAAAATTGTAATTTTCCCGCAACTTGTGGCAAAATATAAAATATTCCATGGACTCAACATGTCTATCAGCAAATAGCTTGGGGTGTCTACTTTCCAAAATTGGGTCATTTGGGGGGTTTTGTGCTATCTTGTCATTTCATGGCCTCCAAAACTTTGATAGGTAGTGCGGAAGTGAAATCACCATTTTACGCCCTTATGCCGTGTACACACGATCGGAATTCTCGTCGGAAAAAACGGTCACGGCACACCAAATTCATGGTCACACCAAATTCCGATCGCCAAGAACGCGGTGACGTACAACACGTACGACGGCACTATAAAAGGGAAGTTCAATACCCAGTGCGCCACCCTTTGGGCTCCTTCTGCTAATCTCGTGTTTAACCCGTGTTAGTAGAAGTTTGGTGAGAGAGACGATTCGCGCTTTTCAGCCTTGTGCTTTTCATATCGTTGCTGCTCTTCAGTTTGTGCTTGTGGGTTTGTATCTGTTCTTCAGTGCGTGTAGTCAATTCGCATTTGTTTGTCAGTGCGTGCTATTTTTAGTACCGTATTTGATTAACAGTGCATTCTTGTCCGCTTGTTTCTGATTTTCAGCTCGTTCTTTCAGGCCTTGCTGTTTTTCAGTGCTTTCTGTTTAGTTCGTTCTGACCAGCCGACCGTTTTGAAGCCATGTTGCGGGTACGTCCTCGTCGTAGAGTTCGTACTGTGCGGGGGCTTGGTGTTGGGGTTCTTACTTTGACCCAAGCCCAGTCCATGAACAGGGTGGGGAGGAGTTCATGGACGAAGAATTGGTTGCTCCAGCGTGACCAATTCTCTCATATGCCTTTGTTGAGGGAGATCCAGGAGAATAACCCTGATGATTTCAGGAATTTTCTCCGGATGACGGACCCCGTTTTTCACTATCTGTTGGCTTTTCTGACCCCTTATATTATCAGGCAGGATACCTGCATGAGGCAAGCCATCACTGATGAACAGAGGCTAGTCATGGTACTTGGTGACTGGGAGAAGCCTGCAGGACCTCAAGTTCTCGACAGGCATCTCCCTCCAGGCTCTGGAGATCATTATCTCAGAGACCTGTTCTGCCATCATTCAGGCCCTGCAGAAGGAATATATTAGGGTAAGTTTTCTCATTTAACATCACATTTTATGTATTTAATGTTTGCTAATATATTGTATTTCTTTCATCATTCCCTAATTACCATGATTGTAATATGCTGTGAATGTCTCCTTTGTCCTCATGCATGCTGGCAGTTTTTAAACTTCCTTTTTTGTCCTTCATGCATATTTGTCTTCACTAACCTCCCCAGCATGCTATCCTGGGCCCATATCCACCTAGCCTAGTCACTTAATAATGTATTTTGTCAGCTCCATTGTAGTGCTTACCCTAAACACCCCCTAAAATGTGTACAAATGTTATTTGTGTCCTTAAATTCAGGCAGAGTGCCAGGGGCTTTTTTTGGGGTCCCAAACTCATTTGGAACCCTCCCTCCCCCCAACTGCTAAGTCAACCGATACCAATCATCTATCTGCTGACTTTGCCAAACCCATACACACGATACCATACCTACCTCTTTTGTGTTCAGATTTATCAATGAATTCCCCAAAGCATGTAGTGCAAGGGCCTGCCTGAATACTTTCAATGGTACTGTTTCAAGATTCTCCTATTA
Source organism: Lithobates clamitans (assembly GCA_037952925.1). Lineage (NCBI taxonomy): Eukaryota > Metazoa > Chordata > Amphibia > Anura > Ranidae > Lithobates > Lithobates clamitans. Next base: position 328,783 of record JBBGZY010000355.1, on the reverse strand, counting down.
TCTTGCTAGTTACATAGTTACATAGTAGGTGAGGTTGAAAAAAGACACACGTCCATCAAGTCCAACCTATGTGTGTGATTATGTGTCAGTATTACATTACATATCCCTGTATGTTGCGGTCATTCAGGTGATTATCTAATAGTTTCTTGAAGCTATCAATGCTCCCCGCTGAGACTACCGCCTGTGGAAGGGAATTCCACATCCTTGCCGCTCTTACAGTAAAGAACCCTCTACGTAGTTTAAGGTTAAACCTCTTTTCTTCTAATTGTAATGAGTGGCCCCGAGTCTTATTAAACTCTCTTCTGCGAAAAAGTTTTATCCCTATTGTGGGGTCACCAGTACAGTATTTGTAAATTGAAATCATATCCCCTCTCAAGCGTCTCTTCTCCAGAGAGAATAAGTTCAGCGCTCGCAACCTTTCCTCATAACTAAGATCCTCCAGACCCTTTATTAGCTTTGTTGCCCTTCTTTGTACTCGCTCCATTTCCAGTACATCCTTCCTGAGGACTGGTGCCCAGTACTGGACAGCATACTCCCAGGTGCGGCCGAACTAGAGTCTTGTAGAGCGGGAGAATTATCGTTTCATCTCTGGAGTTGATCCCCCTTTTAATGCATGCCAATATTCTGTTTGCTTTATTAGCAGCAGCTTGGCATTGCATGCCATTGCTGAGCCTATCATCTACTTGACCCCCAGGTCCTTTTCCATCCTAGATTCCCCCAGAGGTTCTCCCCCCAGTGTATAGATTGCATTCATATTTTTGCCACCCAAATGCATTATTTTACATTTTTCTACATTGAACCTCATTTGCCATGTAGTCGCCACCCCATTAACCACTTCATATCCGGGCCATTTCTGACACTTTGCTCCTACATGTAAAAATCATCATTTTTTTGCTATAAAATTAAATAGAACCCCCAAACATTATATATGTTTTTTTAGCAGAGACCCTACAGAATACAATGGCGGTCATTGCAACTTTTTATCTTGCACGGTATTTGCGCAGCAATTTTTCAAACGCGTTTTTTTTGGAAAAAAACCAGTTTCATGCTTAAAAAAAAACAAAACAGCAAAGTTAGACAAATTTTTTTGCATTGTGTGAAAGATGAAGTTACGCCGAGTAAATAGATACCTAACATGTCACGCTTCAAAATTGCACACGCTCGTGGAATGGCGCCAAACTTTGGTACTTAAAAATGCCCATAGGCGACGCTTTAAAATTTTTTACTGGTTACATGTTTTGAGTTACAGAGGAGGTCTAGGGCCAAAATTATTGCTCTCGCTCTAACGTTCGCGGCGATACCTCACATGTGTGGTTTGAACACCGTTTTCATATGTGGGCGGGACTTACGTATGCGTTCGCTTCTGCGTGCGAGCTCACGGGGACAGGGGCGCTTTAAAAATTTTTTTTTTTTTTTTTATTGTTAATTTTACTTAAAATTTTTTATTTTGACACTTTAAAAAAATATTTTTTTTTTTGATCACTTTTATTTCTATTACAAGGAATGTAAACATCCCTTGTAATAGGAAACTGACACGATCAGTCCTCTTTACAGTGAGATATGGGGTCAATAAGACCCCACATCTCACCTCTAGGCTGGGAAGCCTAAAATAAAAAAAATAAATAAAACGATCGCCGCTTCACAACCGAAGCGGCGCCGTTTTTTTGAATGCAGAGGCCGGGCGTGACGTCATAACATCGCGCCCGGCCTCCGAACGATCATAGAGACTCCGGCGACCATCTGGTCCGCCGGAAATCTCTATGGTGAACATCCGGCGCCGGCGGATCCGCTATCCGACTCACCGATCGCTGAGGTGAGTCGGTAGTAGCACCGGAGGGCGGCGGGAGGGGGGGGGTGTCCCCTCCCGCCGCCCGTAAGAACGATCAAGCGGCGGAACAGCCGCTATGATCGTTCTTATGGTGTACGGAATCGCCGGCTGAAAATGCCGGTATCTGAATGATGTCTGTAGCCTCAGACATCATTCAGATATAAGCCCTGAAAGTGGAGGCCGTCATATGACGGCCTCCGGATGTCAAGAGGTTAATTTGTTCAGGTCTTTTTGCAAGGTTTCCACATCCTGCGGAGAAGTTATTGCCCTGCTTAGCTTAGTATTGTCTGCAAATACAGAGATTGAACTGTTTAACCCATCCTCCAGATCGTTTATAAACAAATTAAATAGGATTGGTCCCAGCACAGAACCCTGGGGAACCCCACTACCCACCCCTGACCATTCTGAGTATTCCCCATTTATCACCACCCTCTGAACACGCCCTTGTAGCCAGTTTTCAATCCATGTACTCAAACTATGGTCCATGCTAACGGACCTTATTTTGTACAGTAAACGTTTATGGGGAACTGTGTCAAATGCTTTTGCAAAATCCTGATACACCACGTCTACGGGCCTTCCTTTATCTAGATGGCAACTCACCTCCTTATAGAAGGTTAATAGATTAGTTTGGCAAGAACAATTCTTCATGAAACCATGCTGATTACTGCTAATGATATCGTTCTTATTACTAAAATCTTGTATATAGTCCCTTATCATCCCCTCCAAGAGTTTACATACTATTGATGTTAGGCTAACTGGTCTGTAATTTCCAGGTATGTATTTTGGGCCCTTTTTAAATATTGGTGCTACATTGGCTTTTCTCCAATCAGCTGGTACCATTCCAGTCAATAGACTGTCTGTAAAAATTAGGAACAACGGTCTGGCAATCACCTGACTGAGTTCCCTAAGTACCCTCGGATGCAAGCCATCTGGTCCCGGTGATTTATTAATGTTAAGTTTCTCAAGTCTAATTTTAATTCCGTCCTCTGTTAACCATGGAGGTGCTTCCTGTGTTGTGTCATGAGGATAAACACTGCAGTTTTGGTTACTGAAACCCCCCGATTCACTCGTGAAGACTGAGGAGAAGAATAAATTCAATACCTTTGCCATCTCCCCATCCTTTGTAACCAGATGTCCTTCCTCATTCTTTATGGGGCCAATATGGTCTGTCCTCCCTTTTTTACTGTTTACATACTTAAAGAATTTCTTGGGATTTTTTTTGCTCTCCTCCGCTATGTGTCTTTCATGTTCTATCTTAGCCGTCCTAATTGCACCCTTACATTTCTTATTGCATTCTTTATAAAGTCTGAATGCTGAGGATGATCCCTCAACCTTGTATTTTTTGAAGGCCTTCTCCTTTGCTTTTATATGCATTTTTACATTGGAGTTAAGCCATCCAGGATTTTTGTTCGCTCTTTTAAATTTAGTACCCAATGGGATACATTGGCTAATGCCCTTATTTAATATGCTCTTAAAGCAAACCCATCTCTCCTCCGTATTCTTTGTTCCTAATATTTTATCCCAATTTATGCCTTTTAGCAAGGTTTGTAGTTTAGGGAAGTTGGCTCTTTTGAAATTCAGTGTCTTTGTGTTCCCTTCATGTTTCCTATTTGTGTGATTTACACTGAAACTAATTGACCAGTGATCGCTGTTACCTAAATTGCCCCGTATTTCCACATCTGTGATCAGGTCTGTATTGTTGGTAATCAGTAGATCCAGTAATGTTTTATTTCTAGTTGGTGCGTCTACCATCTGACCCATAAAATTGTCCTGCAAGACATTAAGGAACTGGCGAGCCTTAAATGAATGCGCGGTTCCCTCCGCCCAGTCTATGTCTGGATAATTAAAATCCCCCATTATGATAACACTTCCCATCCTTGCTGCTAATCCAATTTGTGATAGGAGATCTATCTCCACTTCCTCCCTCAGGTTAGGGGGCCTATAGCATACTCCCAGTATTATTTTCCCCTTAGCTTCATCCCTTTGGAGCTCTACCCATAAGGATTCCACCTCCTCTCTAGCTCCCTCAGTGATGTGATCTCTCATATTCGCTTGTACATTATTCTTGGTATATAGGCATACCCCTCCCCCTTTTTTACCCTCTCTATCCTTGCGGTATAGGGTATACCCTTGAATGTTTGCCAGCCAATCATGAGAGCTGTTGAAGCAGGTCTCTGAAATTCCCACAAAATCCAAATCCTCCTTGTACAACAGTATCTCTAGTTCACCCATCTTGTCTGCCATGCTCCTGGCATTGGTGAACATGCCACAAAATTTAGACCGGTCGCATATTGTCCTCGTATTGGGTGTTTCAAAATTGCAACTAGGACTTGCTACTATACTCACCTTGTGTTTTTGTGCTTTGGTTAACCTACCAATAATGCCCCCAATACTACCCTCTGGAATATCTTCCGTGCTGGCTATCACTGTCTCTGGACCCTCCCCCCCATCGCCTAGTTTAAAAACCCCTCTAACTTATTGGCCATCTTCATTCCCAGCAGATCTGCACCCTCCTCATTTAGGTGCAGTCCATCCCTTCTATAGTACCGGTTACCGACTGAAAAGTCGGCCCAGTCCTCCAGGAACCCAAATCCCTCCTTACTACACCAGCTCTTCAGCCACTTGTTTACTTCCCTAATCTCCCTCTGCCTTTCTGGTGTGGCTCGATGTACCGGTAGTATTCCTGAGAATACTACCTTGGAGGTCCTTTTCCTCAATTTAGCACCTAAGTCCCTAAAATCGTTCTTTAGGACACTCCATCTGCCTCTGACTTTGTCATTGGTGCCAACGTGCACCATGACAGCCGGGTCTTCCCCAGCCCCTCCCAGTAATCTGTCCACAAGATCCGTGATGTGCCGAACCCGAGCGTCCGGTAGACAACATACTGTTCGGCGCTTCAGGTCTTGGTTACAGATTGCCCTCTCTGTCCTTCTAAGAACTGAGTCCCCTACCACCAGAATCTGTCTTTCCTTTCCCTTTGCTGCCCCCCCACTCTAACTGGAGGAGTTCTTCCCCTGGCAGCTAGGAGCGTCCCTCATCTCCAGCAGTGCTGGTCCCTGACTGGTTTCACCAATGTCACTCAATGGAGCGTACTTATTGGGATGCTCCAGTCCTGGATCGGCCTCTCTGGCACTTCCCCCTCTACCCCTCCTGACTGTCACCCATCTACTCTTTGCTAGTGCCTTCACCTCTTTGTCTCCACCCGCCTCTGTGCTGGCCCCTGCCGGCACCTGCCGTGTACATTCCTGGCTCACCTTTAGTATGGAGGGACTTCTCAGTGCTGACAGTTGCTTCCCTAGATTCAGAACTTGGGCTTCCAGGGAAACAATGTGCTTACATTTTGCACAGCAGTATTCGCCCTCGATCGGATGATCAAGGAACGCATACATGCGGCAAGATGTACAAAGAATCGCCTCTCCACACCCGCCGGGCATCGTACCTATTAAATTTAGTGAGGATTTGGGGATTTTACCCTGTCCAAATTACCTAACAGCTAGCTTCCTGGCACTAATACTCAAGACAATACACAGGTACACAACAAGACAATACACAGGTACTCATAGACCTACGTGCAATCGCAGAACAGTCGCAGACCTACGTGCACTCGCAATACTCAAGTATACAGTACACAATACACAAGTACTAACGATCCACACACACTACTCAGACAACACTCAGATACTCACACTACACAGGTACTATGACCTCTGTTATAACCTCCTGTTTTAAACTCTGGTTTTTAACTCCCACTTATACCAGCTCCACTTACACAAAGTTCCACAGCGTCAGACTGAGCACGCTCAGACTGAGTTCTACACCCAGTTAAATAGGCACCTGTGAGCAATTAACCACCCCCCTTAATTGATAGACTAAGGGACCAGAAAAAAAAAAAAAAAGAAAAAAAAAAAGCTATTTAAAAAGTGGCAGAAAAAGGCAAATGAAAAACTGTGGAGGGGCAATTGATGGGAAACATGTTCACACCGTCCCACCACCCCATTCGGGGTCATACTATTATAACTATAAGAGGTTTCATTGTATCGTGTTGATGGCGGTGGTGTCAGCGACATGAGTTTCTGTATGTGGACATGGGGAGGAATGGCCAGGTGTCGGATGGTGGAGTATTTGCCCAGACCGAGTTCTATCAACGTCTCCAGAGTGGTGGCTTGGGATTGCCACCTGTGGAAGAGAATGTTGAGGGACTGCCATTTGTGTTCGTCGCAGATGAGGCATTCGGTCTGGGTGACCACATGATGAGGCCATTCTCCCAGAGGACCCTCACCCCGGAGAAGAGGGTTTTTAATTACCGGCTGGCCAGAGCCAGAAGAGTCGTGGAGAATGCATGTGGGATAATGGGCAGCAGGTTCTGCCTATTTTTAACTGCCATAAATACAATACTAAACTACATTGTGTTAGCTTGCTGCATACTGCACAACTTATTAAAACAAAATAATCCTAGTTATGTTGCCTCAGTTGGGCCTGAGGCCAGACTTAATGAAACAATGATGGCCCTGGAGGCAGGCCATCCTGGCTTCCCCCCCCAAAAGCGCCCGTAAAGTGCGGAAAAAATATGTTGAATATTTTACGGGTAGGGGGGCCATTGCTTTGCCAGCCAATTTTGAGTACATTTTCTATTTTATCAGATAAAATCTTGATTTTCATTTACTGCCTGGGTTTCTTTTTACTGTCTCCTAGGTTCTCTTAGTGCACTTGTAGTGCCAAGTGGTTTTTCCATTATTAAATAACACCCATTGTCACTGTAAACACCAACTTAATACAAAAATTGGTATTGATCATTGAAAGAAGAAGCACACACATTGTTGAGTATAAAACCTTTTACTCCTTTTACATGTGTGTTGTAAAACATTTTTTTTAAATAAAATCTGGGTTTCCTAAAGTTTTACCTTTAATTTTTTTTTTTTAGGGTACATAAACAGGCATGTTTCAAAGCATAACATACACAACTCAGAAATGTACAAAGTTCAACATTGAAAAACTTAAGGCAATATCAGACATTATAGTGTCCAAAATGTGTTGATATTGCCTTCATCAGATGGGGTGATGTCACCCCTGTAAAAGCCAAATTTCCAAATTTTGAAGATGCACACAAATTGGGAGTCAAACTGGGGATTTTCCTCCTCACCCCATGCCTAATGTCAACATGTGCTATCTCCCATCATGGGGGATCAATGGACGTGTTTTGGGGGTGCAACCACATCCTCACACCTACTAGAGTTGCGAGGAAGGAGTTGCACCCACAAAATGCATACATTGATATGCCCTGATAGCAGATAGCACATGTTGACACACTGTGTGCATCTTCAAAATTTGGCTTTTAAAATGCATAAAAAATTTGTCAAAAAAAAGAAATGGTGGCATTTTTTGGTTATTTATATTCTTCCTAGTACATCAATCATGTTCTTCAGTTTTTGTTCAGTTTCATTTTTTTTTGCTTTATAAAGTCTAAATCACGACTACAATACATGATGTCCTGGATAAGCCTTTGGGCACTGTCACTGGTGAAATTAGGAGATTGTTCTTCCACAACATGCACATCACCTGCTGGCATACATCTATTACCTGAATCTGTGGTGTCAGACACTGACCTGTTGTGGTGATAATCTCAACCACCTCTCCTTCCTCTACATACTCAGCTTGTGGTGTTCCCTGGTCCCCTTCTTCAGGAGGTGGGGGGGGGGTTCCTGGAGTCCTCAGACGTCCTCAGTCTTCTCCCCTATGAGAATGAAACAAAAGGTATACTTAGCACACAGATATTTGAGGCCAGAAATAAGAATATGAAACAATGCATGTTTCATATGTATTTTGTAGAATGTATTTTTGGGTGTAATTTCACATATGCCCATGGCATGTTTGAGCCATAGATCATTTAGTGACAACTTTGTGCACGAAAAAAAAATTGCCATATTCCCGCAACTTGGCAAAATATAAAATATTTCATAGACTCAACATGCCTATCAGCAAATAGCTTGGGGTGTCTACTTTCCAAAATTGGGTCATTTGGGAGGGGGAGGGGGGGTTGTGCTATATTGGGATTTTATGGCCTTCAAAACTGTGATAGGTAGTGACGAGTGAAATGTAAAATTTACACCCTTATGCCGCGTACACACGATCGGAAATTCGGCCAGCAAAAGACCGATGAGACCTTTTGGTCGGAAAATGCCACCGTGTGTATGCTCCATCTGTCTTTTGCTGGCCGAATTTCCACCAGCAAAAGATTGAGAGCATGTTCTCAATTTTTCAGATGAAAAAGTTTCTATCGGAAATTGCGTTTGTGTGTATGCAATTCCGACGCGCAAAAAAAACACGCATTCTCAGATTTAAGGACGAGACGGAGCCGCTCAGTCTGGTAAAACGACTGTGCATAATGGAGATGGCACATTCGTCACACTGCAAATTCTTAAACCTTTCAATACATTCTCTTCTTCTTTATAATGCTAGAAGAATGAAGTTGTTTTGCTGCTCATATTCACAAACGTATTTCTTTATTTTTTCTCGTGATCTCATGAATAATCTTTTTTGTTTTTAAAGCCAGATCTCAATAATAATGTTTTTAATTTTTTTTATATTCATTTTTTTTAATCAAGATCTCCTGTTGTATTTTTTTTATTATTATTATTTTATAGTTCTCTCCATATTTTTATTTTTTTTGTATGACATATTTCCACAACGCCATTTTTATCTTGTATTTGTAAACCTCAATGAGGTTGCTTGGTGTTGGTGTCCCTTGTTAATTTGACATTGTATTTTTGAAATGTACCTGCCTACTCACCAAAAAACTGTCCTATTTGAAGAAAAACAAATAGGCAAGTATTTTCATAACAAAAAATCTCCATTTATTCTGGCTCATAGGAACAAAATAAAGTGGCAAGGAAACAGCTGGAATTTGCGAAGCCTTTAGCCCCCAGGGCAGACATCAACTCTGTGGATAAAAAATTGGTAGCTTGAGAAGTCCATATATAAGAGAGCATAATCTGGTCCAGGACTCCCAGAGACCAGGAACAGCAGCAGGTGACATGTATGTCCCCAGGCTGTGGTACTACACCAGCCTGCGTCTTCTGTCAGACCAGACTGAACCCAGGCAATCACTTTTGTTGTCTTCTGTGCAACCTTCCCTCCACGCTGGCCTACAGCCTTCCCTGCAGCCTTTCCTGCAGGCTGTGGCTCTGGAGGTAGACTTGTGGCAGGAGGAGGAGGATGGGGAGCATACATAAGTGGACGTCATCCGTCATTTGGCCACTCAACCCCTTATGGATGGCCTAAAAAATGATATTCTCGCATTTGTGGCGTGGGACCTCCTACATGTGCTGCAAATTTGAGGCTATATAGATGCCATAGGCCTCTACAGCGTCGAAGGGGGCTTTCAGGGCCGCATTAGTTTTCAATCTCTCTTTATTAGATTTTCACTCATTTTTTTATAAAAAGAAAATTAATAACAATATACACCAATTAAACATCAACATCTATACATCATATCCTTCATATATAAATACAAAAAAAGTACACATAATGATATTTTAATATACCGTGAATTAGTAAACAAGCTTAATCATTATCCCTTAATTTCTTTATTCCTACCCTCCCCATTTCCACTATATTCATACCTCTAGTACATCTATACCCCTACATACATACAAAAAAAAAAAACCCTGTTCCTTCCAAATTCTAGCATTTCTTTTGATGACCAAAACTTATCCCATTTTTGCCATACTTCTGGCATTTGGTTTATTATAAACCCTTCATCCCTTATCTGTTTTTCCATATACTGAATTTCGTTCATTTCACATATCCATTCCACTATTGTTGGACACCTTGTTTCTTTCCAATTTCTTGCTATTATTGTTCTGGCTGCGGATGTCATGTGGTGGACGATATCTGTTTTAATTGTTTTTATTGATTTTGATGTCAAAGATAGTAACGAGATTTCCATATTTGGAGTCTCCTCTACTTCTGATACTTTGTAGTAGATCTCAAATATCTTGTTCCAGAATCCCCTCACCCGCTGACATCCGTACCATATATATTCCAACGTTCCTTTTTCTATTTTACATCTCCAGCATACATCTGTATTTCCTTTATTGATTAAATTTAAAGCTACTGGGCTCCTATACCATCTCATTGCGATCTTATAATTTCTCTCTTGATATCTATTTGCTATAGTTGTTCTATGTATAATTTCAAAAATGTTTCCCCATTCTTCTTCTAATAAAGGATTTCCCAATTCTGCTTCCCACTTCTTTATTCCAGCTATCTCTCTAAGGGGTCCGGAAGGAAGTAACTCATCGTATATCTTCGATAATTTTTTAATTGGGGCTTGTTCTTCGACGAGTATTTTTTCAAATTTAGTTAATGGTCTATTTATCTTAGATATATTAGCCTCTATAAATGCCTGCAATTAATGGTATTGCAGCCATTTATTCTTATTTTCCAATCCCAATTCCCGCAACCCGGGTAGTTTCCCATTCGCAAGAACTTGTACCAATCTTGTGTGTTCGGTTTTATTACATTTCAAATAGTTTGTAACCTCCATAGCTGGAGGGAATTCGGGATTGGAAAACAGAGGGGTCATAGGTCCCAACATTGTGGAAAGATTCCTCCCTTTTATTATGGCATCCCATATTTTTAGTGTAGCATTTACAAAAAGAGTTAATTCATTTTTTTTTGGTCTTAGGTGGGGCTTTATCCATGGGAGAGCCTTTAATTGAGGACCTATTATTTCTTCTTCCAGACTAACCCATTGCTTTGTTTCTTTATTGTGATACCAATCTATTATACCGGTCAATGATGCTGCTTGTAAGTATTTTAGGCAAGTCCTCCATTTCTCTTTTTTCTAATTAGATTTTCTCTTTTTATCCGGGGAGTTTTGTGAGCCCAGATAAAATCGACCATAGCCTTTTTTAATTCCAACATCAATTTTTTAGGAGGTTCTAATGGTATTGTTTGAAAAGTGTATAATATTTTTGGTAGTATATCCATTTTTATTATGTTAATTCTTCCTGTCCATGAATACATTAACTTATCATATTTCTGTATTAGTTTAATAGCTTTTTGGATTGTCTCATCGTAGTTCACCCCCTGTAGTTGTTTCAAATCTTTTGGTATGAAGACTCCTAAATATTTAATTGCATTTTGTTTCCATTTAAATGGAAAATCCTTTTGCAAGAGTGAGTATATTTTTTCAGTTAATGATATATTCAACATTTCTGATTTGTCATAATTAACTTTAAAATGGCTTAATTCTCCAAATTTTTTAAATTCTTTCATTAAATTTGGAATAGTTGTAACAGGATTAGTTATATATATATTAACAAATCGCCTGCATATGCAGCGATCTTATATTCCTTATCCTTCACCTTTATCCCTTTGATATCCTTGTTGTTCCTTATTGCCATAATTAAGTGCTCCATTACAAACACGAACAGCAAAGGGGAAAGGGAGCATCAGGGCCACATTTGGTTGTAAGGTGGAGGGGAGGGACCTGGGATTGGGCGAGGCTGGGTCCCGCCACCTCCTGGCTGACACTTACCCCAACCTCCTGGCAGACATTTCCCCCCGCCTCCTCCTGTGTGCCACATTCCAGAGCCTCATCCTGGCTGAGGTCTTAATCAAAAAGAAAAAACTGCGCTTGGAAAAGAAAAGTAAAGCTGCGGTTATAAGTGTGGCACACCAAAAACAAGATAATAAACAAAAACCGCGCTAAAATAATAATGGATTACTAAAAAATGTGTAATCTTAGTATAGTCCGTGTAGTCCCATATAAATGTCCACAACAAATGAAGGAAGTAGAGCTATTAAACGTGAATAGCATGAAAGTTCATCCAATGTGATAAAATGATAAAATGACAGTGGAACTGGAAAACACCAAAATGTTGCGCTTACCAGACGTAAGCCAAATAGGAACAGATGGCTTAAACCCAGCCTGGGCCTTTAAACAGATGATCTAGACGAATCAGGATGATCACCCTTGTCTCATGTGCCCAGTCCATAGAGGTATTTATCCAAAAATATATAACACAAACATAGCGTAATACTGATAATATTATAAAAAACACTCAAAATGTAAAAAAAAAGTGCAACACTCAACAGAAAACTAATCATTTGTATCATATATCATCCAAAGTTGACGCAGCAACTAAGGATGGTAAGTGAGTGTCATGCAATCATGCAAAGAAGTGAAGTAGGGTGAATTAGGTAAAAATAGAATTTGCAACACCCAATATCTGTTTAACAGATTCAGGTAATGGCAAGACTGTACCAAATCACCCAAAAATAAACATTTGCAAAAGAAAAAAATGCACAAAAATAAACGTGAAAAAAGAAGAAAGAAGAACCCTTTACAGGCAGCACATCACATGCACAAGCTGCTTACCAGATGACAAATTCGTATAAGCAAAATATCACACAACCCAACGTGTAAATAGGATAGGATTACACCAGCAAACCTAGGGGATATTCTGCTTACCAGACATCCTCATAGAGTAGGCAGATGGGATGGAGCACAAACAGGCTCCTATCTAGAGTGGCGTAGACACGTCCTGGCCAGTCAAGCCCAAGCTCAGCAGTGCATAAGAAGTAAAAATAACCAATAGTATAATACTTTCTATTGTGTGCAACCTTTCGCTGCTCTCTAATGATGCATTTCCATGATAGCAAATGTGTGTGCCTTCTGCTGTTCTTTAACCACTTCAGCTCTTACACCTATACATCCCCTGTCTTGCTTGCTCCATAAAAAAAGTTAATGAGGTCTTAATGTTTATGAAAAAGGGACATAGTTTTAGTTTTTGGTTCATCAATCACACACAATTTTCAGCTCATGACTGTTGCAAATTGAATGTTAATAAATAGAAAAGACTATCATTCTGAGCCCAGCATTTTTAATTCTTGTCACAATCATTTTTGGCCTCTACTGTCTATTGATATGTAAAACACTTTTTGTTAAATCATTCATTTGTTAGCAATAATAACATCTAGTTAACAACAGTCATTTTCCCACAAAAAATATGTTTAAAAATACTATACCTGGCTCCAGCTGGGCTCCTCAATTTCTTCCAGGATGGAAGGCCCAGGTTGGTCCTCGGAAGCCTCAGCTGGGGTTGAGGGAAGGGTGGAGGGAAGGCTGGATGGAAGGGGGGCCAGAAAAGTCGAAAGTGATTCCCTGGCTTCAATCTGGTCTTCTAGAAAACGCATCCTGCTGTAGTACCACAGACTGGGTACATACACGTCATCTGCTGCAGCTCCTGATCTCAGGGACTTATGGACCTTCTGAAGCTTCTTCCTATGCATGCTTCTCAAGCTACCAATTTTCTTATCCACAAACTAGATGTCTGCGTTGGGGACCCGAGTCTTCACAAATTTCAGCAGTTTCTACAGCGATGCCTTCCTTGCTGGTTTGTTGTGATATAAGGGTTTTTTCACCTCCCACAAATTGCGCATATCCCTGTACTTGTCTATGAATTCCCTGAGGTAGTCTGGGTCTTTAAATTGTTTCATTTTTGCTGCAAGACCAAACAAAAGACAAAAACACTAATATCAGGCTAAACTCTCCTAATCTTATCACAATATAGGCCTCAATCTAGAATCAGTATAGGCCACTCGTGCCCCAAGTTAAAATGTTACCTTCGTTATTACGATCGTTGCTTCCGTTCCTCTCTCCTCCGCACACAGAACATAGGTAGGACACACGCATATTAGCTTTATAGACACTGTGCATGTGTGAAACTCTGCCCGCGTCGCCCGCCCCTGACGATCTTTCTAGAATATTCCCCGCCCCGTCTCTTTCGTCACAGTGGGGGAGAGGAACATGGCGGAGACACAGCAGGTGCATAATAGCAGTAACGACGAGGAGGAAAGCCCGGAGCCAGGAAAACCCGGAGCCAGAAACGTCCATCCAGGAGGAGGAGATTTAAGGCCTCAAATATGTCCTTTGTAGAGATGGTGGACATATTGAAGAGGGCTAACTATGATGGGAAGTATGGACTGTACACCAACTCTAATGAGAGAAAGGCCAAGATCATGATTAAAGTTCTGAAGAGTCTGCACAGGAATTTTGGGGTACGACGATCCATGGAGTTGAGGAAACGCTGGTCAGACCTGAAACTGAGGGAGCACGATCAGTTCAGAAAGATATAGGGTTAACTACATTTGGTCATGATAATTTGTATTCAAAGACGTTTAGGATATTGTTGTCTAGATGTGTTTCAAACTAGAATGAATTGCAAACTTGATTCAGTGTAATATAAGGAGAGGACACTCAGCAGCTGTTTACACATCTGAACTCAGGAGCACTAGTGTGAGACACAAGAACAAACTTTTTAGGGTGTCCCACACAGGTACTCCAGTGGATACTTGGGGTGTCTACATGTGTGAAACTTGTCCAAAAAAGGTAAGTATTCCAGCTTTGGTAAGGGAAAAAAATCATGTATTCAGCTTGGAACTCTGCCAAAACAGACAATTGTACCCCAATTTCAAGCAATGTTTCATATTCCTATTTCTGGCCTCAAATATCTGTGTGCTAAGTATACCTTTTGTTTTATTCTCATAGGGGAACAAAGACTCGGAAAATATGAGGACACCAGGAACCCCCCCCCCAACTCCTGAAGAAGGGAAACAGAGGTCACAACCTGAGGATGTGGAGGAAGGAGAGGTGGTGGAGATTGTCACCACAACAGGTGAGTGTCTGACACCACAGATTCAGGTAATAGATGTATGACTGCATATTTATAATACATGGTGTGTATTTTTTTATTTTAGGTAATGTTCAGGTTGTGGTACCCAAATCGAGTAATTTCACCAGTGACAGTGCACAACGGCTTATCCAGGAAATCACGTTTTGTAGTCGTGATTTGGACTTTATCAAAGAAAAAACCAAGCAGATTGAACAAAGACTGAAGAACATGATTGATGTACTAGGGATAATCTAAATCCTAAAACGATTGCTGGATTTTTAATTTTTTTTTTTCCAAAAGTTTTATCTAAAGTTTTAACACAGTTTAAAAGCCAAATTTGGAAGATGCACACGGTGTGTCAACATGCGCTATCTGCCATCAGGGGATATCAATGTACGCGTTATGTGGGTGCAACCCCTTCCTCGCAACTCAAGTAGGTGAGAGGAAGTGGTTGCACTCCCAAAACAAGTCCATTGATCCCCCATGATAGGAGATAGCAAGTGTTGACATTAGGTATGGGATCAGAAAGGAAATCCCTATTTTGACTCACAATTTGTGTGCATCTTCTAAATTTGGCTTTTACAGGGGTGACTTCACCCCATCTGATGAAGGCAAGAACCCATGTTCGACTCGAACATAGTCTGTTCACCCGTTTGCCGAATTGCGAACGATATGGGCCGTTCGCGCCAAATTCGTGTTCACTGCGGCATCGCAGTGCATTGCTGGCTAATGATTGGCCAAGCATGCACTATGACCCGCATGCTTGGCCAATCACAGTGCCGTCTGAACAGAGAGCCGTAATTGGCCAAAGCCAAGGAGGCTTTGGACAATTATGGCTCAGGGGATTTAGTGCACGCCCCACATTATATAAGGCCGCCTACACGGCGGCCCTGTGTAGTGTGTGTTCCGGTGTTCATAGATAGAGAGAGAGAGAGAGACAGACAGTGTCATTTGATAGAGTTAGATAGATTGGGCAGAACAGTCAGTCAGTTAGCTGCACTTACAGTGTATTGTGTATATATATATATGCATCCTAGGTGTTGCATATATATATATATATATATATATATATATATATACACTGTATTCAGTTTAGCTAGATCCGTTCCTGTTATCTTCTTACTAACAGGCAGGCTTGTCTTGTTACAGTATTTACAGCTACCTGAAGAAAATTGCTGGTGTTCTTTTGATCCTATTAGTACCACAGTCAGGCAGCTAGACTATTTACAGTTAGTGCAGTGCGTCCTGCTCACAGTGTTCAGCTAAACCTACAAGTTAGTGTGGTGCGTCCACCTCAGTGTTCAGCTAAACCTATAAGTTAGTGTGGTGCGTCCTGCTCACAGTGTTCAGCTAAAACTACAAGTTAGTGCGGTGCGTCCACCTCACAGTGTTCAGCTAAACCTAGAAGTTAGTGCGGTGCGTCCTGCTCACAGTTTTCAGCTAAAACTACAAGTTAGTGCTGTGGGTCCTGCTCACAGTGTTCAGCTAAACCTGCAAGTTAGTGTGGTGCGTCCACCTCACAGTGTTCAGCTAAACCTATAAGTTAGTGTGGTGCGTCCTGCTCACAGTGTTCAGCTAAAACTACAAGTTAGTGCGGTGCGTCCACCTCACAGTGTTCAGCTAAACCTAGAAGTTAGTGCGGTGCGTCCTGCTCACAGTGTTCAGCTAAAACTACAAGTTAGTGCTGTGCGTCCTGCTCACAGTGTTCAGCTAAACCTACAAGTTAGTGTAGTGAGACCTCTGCACAGTGTTCATCTAAAGCTACAAGTTAGTGCAGTGCATCCTGCTCACAGTGTTCAGCTAAAACTACAAGTTAGTGCTGTGCGTCCTGCTCACAGTGTTCAGCTAAACCGACAAGTTAGTGTAGTGAGACCTCTGCACAGTGTTCATCTAAAGCTACAAGTTAGTGCAGTGCATCCTGCTCACAGTGTTCAGCTAAAACTACAAGTTAGTGTGGTGCGTCCACCTCACAGTGTTCAGCTAAACCTATAAGTTAGTGTGGTGCGTCCTGCTCACAGTGTTCAGCTAAAACTACAAGTTAGTGCGGTGCGTCCACCTCACAGTGTTCAGCTAAACCTAGAAGTTAGTGCGGTGCGTCCTGCTCACAGTTTTCAGCTAAAACTACAAGTTAGTGCTGTGGGTCCTGCTCACAGTGTTCAGCTAAACCTACAAGTTAGTGTGGTGCGTCCACCTCACAGTGTTCAGCTAAACCTATAAGTTAGTGTGGTGCGTCCTGCTCACAGTGTTCAGCTAAAACTACAAGTTAGTGCGGTGCGTCCACCTCACAGTGTTCAGCTAAACCTAGAAGTTATTGCGGTGCGTCCTGCTCACAGTGTTCAGCTAAAACTACAAGTTAGTGCTGTGCGTCCTGCTCACAGTGTTCAGCTAAACCTACAAGTTAGTGTAGTGAGACCTCTGCACAGTGTTCATCTAAAGCTACAAGTTAGTGCAGTGCATCCTGCTCACAGTGTTCAGCTAAAACTACAAGTTAGTGTGGTGCGTCCACCTCACAGTGTTCAGCTAAACCTAGAAGTTAGTGCGGTGCGTCCTGCTCACAGTATTCAGCTAAAACTACAAGTTAGTGTGGTGCGTCCACCTCACAGTGTTCAGCTAAACCTACAAGTTAGTGCGGTGCATCCTGCTCACAGTGTTCAGCTAAAACTACAAGTTAGTGCGGTGCATCCACCTCACAGTGTTCAGCTAAACCTAGAAGTTAGTGTGGTGCGTCCTGCTCACAGTGTTCAGCTAAAACTACAAGTTAGTGCCGTGCGTCCTGCTCACAGTGTTCAGCTAAACCTACAAGTTAGTGTAGTGAGACCTCTGCACAGTGTTCATGTAAAGCTACAAATTAGTGCAGTGCGTCCTGCTCACAGTGTTCAGCTAAAACTACAAGTTAGTGTGGTGCATCCACCTCACAGTGTTCAGCTAAAACTACAAGTAATGCCGCGTACACACGAGCGGACTTTACGGCGGACTTTGCTCGGCGGACTTTTCGACGTACTTTCCGACGGACTTTGTGAACGAACGGACTTGCCTACACACAATCCACCAAAGTCCGTCAAATTCGTACGTGATGACGTACGACCGGACTAAAACAAGGAAGTTCATAGCCAGTAGCCAATAGCTGCCCTAGCGTGGCTTTTTGTCCATCGAACTAGCATACAGACGGCGGACTTTTCGACCGGACTCGATTTCAACTGATAAATTTTAAACAAGTTTCAAATCTAATTCCGTCCAACTTTTGAGAAAACAAAGTCCGCTGGAGCCCACACACATCGAATTGTCCGACGAAATCCAGTCCGCCGGGCAAAGTCCGCCGTAAAGTCCGCTCGTGTGTACGCGGCATTAGTGTGGTGCGTCCACCTCACAGTGTTCAGCTAAACCTACAAGTTAGTGTAGTGAGACCTCTGCACAGTGTTCATCTAAAGCTATAAGTTAGTGCAGTGCGTCCTGCTCACAGTGTTCAACTAAAACTACAAGTTAGTGCGGTGCGTCCACCTCACAGTGTTCAGCTAAACCTACAAGTTAGTGTGGTGCGTCCTGCTCACAGTGTTCAGCTAAAACTACAAGTTAGTGCGGTGCGTCCACCTCACAGTGTTCAGCTAAACCTAGAAGTTAGTGCGGTGCGTTCTGCTCACAGTGTTCAGCTAAAACTACAAGTTAGTGCTGTGCGTCCTGCTCACAGTGTTCAGCCAAACCTACAAGTTAGTGTAGTGAGACCTCTGCACAGTGTTCATCTAAAGCTACAAGTTAGTGCAGTGCATCCTGCTCACAGTGTTCAGCTAAAACTACAAGTTAGTGTGGTGCGTCCACCTCACAGTGTTCAGCTAAACCTAGAAGTTAGTGCGGTGCGTCCTGCTCACAGTATTCAGCTAAAACTACAAGTTAGTGTGGTGCGTCCACCTCACAGTGTTCAGCTAAACCTACAAGTTAGTGCGGTGCATCCTGCTCACAGTGTTCAGCTAAAACTACAAGTTAGTGCGGTGCGTCCACCTCACAGTGTTCAGCTAAACCTAGAAGTTAGTGTGGTGCATCCTGCTCACAGTGTTCAGCTAAAACTACAAGTTAGTGCCGTGCGTCCTGCTCACAGTGTTCAGCTAAACCTACAAGTTAGTGTAGTGAGACCTCTGCACAGTGTTCATGTAAAGCTACAAATTAGTGCAGTGCGTCCTGCTCACAGTGTTCAGCTAAAACTACAAGTTAGTGTGGTGCATCCACCTCACAGTGTTCAGCTAAAACTACAAGTTAGTGTAGTGAGACCTCTGCACAGTGTTCATCTAAAGCTACAAGTTAGTGCAGTGCGTCCTGCTCACAGTGTTCAACTAAAACTACAAGTTAGTGCGGTGCGTCCACCTCACAGTGTTCAGCTAAACCTACAAATTAGTGCGGTGCGTCCTGCTCACAGTGTTTAGCTAAAACTACAAGTTAGTGCTGTGCGTCCAGCTCACAGTGTTCAGCTAAACCTACAAGTTAGTGTAGTGAAACCTCTGCACAGTGTTCATCTAAAGCTACAAGTTAGTGCAGTGCATCCTGCTCACAGTGTTCAGCTAAAACTACAAGTTAATGCGGTGCATCCTGCCCACAGTGTTCAGCTAAACCTACAAGTTAGTGTAGTGAGACCTCTGAACAGTGTTCATCTAAAGCTACAAGTTAGTGCAGTGCATCCTGCTCACAGTGTTCAGCAAAACTACAAGTTAGTGTGGTGCGTCCACCTCACAGTGTTCAGGTAAACCTACAAGTTAGTGCGGTGCGTCCTGCTCACAGTGTTCCGCTAAAACTACAAGTTAGTGTGGTGCGTCCACCTCACAGTGTTCAGCTAAACCTACAAGTTAGTGCGGTGCGTCCTGCTCACAGTGTTTAGCTAAAACTACAAGTTAGTGCTGTGCGTCCAGCTCACAGTGTTCAGCTAAACCTACAAGTTAGTGTAGGGAAACCTCTGCACAGTGTTCATCTAAAGCTACAAGTTAGTGCAGTGCATCCTGCTCACAGTGTTCAGCTAAAACTACAAGTTAATGCGGTGCGTCCTGCCCACAGTGTTCAGCTAAACCTACAAGTTAGTGTAGTGAGACCTCTGAACAGTGTTCATCTAAAGCTACAAGTTAGTGCAGTGCATCCTGCTCACAGTGTTCAGCTAAAACTACAAGTTAGTGTGGTGCGTCCACCTCACAGTGTTCAGGTAAACCTACAAGTTAGTGCGGTGCGTCCTGCTCACAGTGTTCCGCTAAAACTACAAGTTAGTGTGGTGCGTCCACCTCACAGTGTTCAGCTAAACCTACAAGTTAGTGCGGTGCGTCCTGCTCACAGTGTTCCGCTAAAACTACAAGTTAGTGTGGTGCGTCCACCTCACAGTGTTCAGCTAAACCTACAAGTTAGTGTAGTGAGACCTCTGCACAGTGTTCATCTAAAGCTACAAGTTAGTGCAGTGTGTCCTGCTCACAGTGTTCAGCTAAAACTACAAGTTAGTGCTGTGCGTCCTGCTCACAGTGTTCAGCTAAAACTACAAGTTAGTGCGGTGCGTCCACCTCACAATGTTCAGCTAAACCTACAAGTTAGTGCGGTGCGTTCTGCTCACAGTGTTCAGCTAAAACTACAAGTTAGTGTGGTGCGTCCTCCTCACAGAGTCCAGCTAAACCTACAAGTTATTTTTTTGCGAGCTCTGCACAGTGTTTAGCTAAAGCTACCTGTAGAAGGTTGGTGGTGTTTTCCTGATCCTATCACTACCCCAGGCAGCTAAAAAAGCTACAAGTTAGTTTTTTGCAAGCTCTGCACAGTGTTCAGCTAAAGCTACCTGTAGAAGGTTGGTGGTGTGCTCATACTACAGGCAGGCAGTTGATTTTGCTAGCTGCAGTATCAGTACATATATATATATATATATATATATATATATATATATATATATCCCAGCTTAGTGCAGCTACAGGCCATTAGTATGTCTGGAAGGCCAAGAAGGAGAAGCAGACAGTCACAAGCCAGTAAGAGAGGGCAAGCAGGCTCTGTGTCTAGTGCTGGTCGTGGAGACGGTGCATCCTCATCAGCACGTGGCTAAGGGACACGCTTGGCATTTTTTTCGGCAGCTGGCCGTGTTGAGCCGCAACATGCGGAAGACTTGGTCGAGTGGATGACCAAGCCGTTCTCATCCTCCTCATCCTCTCTTACCCATGCCCAGGGTACTTTGTCTGGCAAAGCAGCAGCCTCTTCCCTCGGCTCAATGTCATCAGTGACTCCTTCCCTAGCCCCACCATGTCCTCCTGAGGAGTCCCTCGAACTGTTTGACCACAGTGTTGGGTAAATGCTCAAGGAGGATGCCCAGCATTTGGAAGGCTCTGATGATGATACTGAGCTTGATGAAGGCAGTAACACGAGCACGGACAGAGGGGGTGCCCAAGAAGGACAGCACTCTGGCAGTCATGCTCCCCCTGCTGCAGCATACTGCCAGGTTTGCTCCAGTGATGAGGAGGGAGGGGATCATGAGGTCACTGGAAATAAAAGGTGGTATAGAGCGCACAGGACTAGCGTAGTGCAAATGATGTCTCTATTAAGGATCGGCAGTCCAAAAATGAACGGGAGAAATGTAGGTAGGAAGGGATGAAAGGATGGTGATCTTCAGCAAAAAGGGCTGCAACTTTAAAAGACTTGAAGCAGGGTCTAAAATGACATAAAAACAAACAAAGGCGCCTCTAAGTGCAGAAGATAAACAATTTTAATACCCCAACTGGGTTAAAAACACTTACAAAATAGAAGTAAAAAACAGGCACATCGTGGGTAAGGCTGCATTGGAAGGGGTCACGATCAGAGGAAGCCTTCAGGAGGATGGATGTAGTCACTGTCAGCAGCGGTGTAAAACACAGGGAACAGCTGTGAAGCCGGCGTCGTCAGCATGTGAGGGCTGCGAACCCGGAAGTGATGTCATCCGCTGGGTGGCTCTGTGACCAGCCTGAACCGCAAACGAAAGGCCAGAGAGGGGATGTAATGTCATCAGTGAGGGACGCGTTTCAGAACCGTCATTCGTTCCTTTCTCAACCTCGGATTGCACTGATGGCTGGGGAGGATATATACAAGCACACTGGCAGTGGATTGGCCGGGGGGCGGGGACAACTAGATTAAAAAAAAACATTGGCCTCTATTACTACAAGACGAACATCTAGTTCCCACTCTGTCTAATAGACCTCAATTTGCCTATAGGAAGGCACCCAATATTAAGAGCAAGGTAGCGACCAGCAAACTCAGGGCTAGACCTCCACCTCCTGGTCACCATATGCCCACCTTCCTGGCTATTTCTGGGATGTATCAGTGCCGCAAACCCCCGCAAACCCCTCTGCAAGACCTGTCGGTTTGTGACACATGGCCAGAAAGATTTTCACGTCAAAGGCAAAACATATCCAATAAAGGGCTTCCACACATGTTCTTCTGACCATGTCATATATTGCCTTACTTGTCCCTGTGGTTTATTTTATGTAGGGCGCACCATCCGGCCACTACGGAAACGGTTTGGTGAACACCGTCGCTTTATTGAAGGCGGACTAGATAATCACAGTGTCCCCAAACATTATCTACACGTCCATGATAAGTCCACCAGCGGCCTCAGAGTATGGGTTATTGAGGCAATGTCAAAAGATCTCCCCCCAGCTGAACGCTACCGACGACTATGCCATAGAGAAATGTATTGGATATTTTTATTAAATGTTTTAGCCCCTGGAGGGTTAAATGAGGACTTCGAAGTTAGTGCCATACTTTGACAATACATTTTTTACCGAAGTTAATGCCATACCTTGATAATACATCTCTTTACCACACTTATCCAATCTTTTCCCCCCCTCCCCCACTTTTAATAATAAGATGGTTTATTATCACCAATTTATATATATATATATATATATATTTTTTTTTTTATATATATATTTTTTACATAGATTTTTTATTTTCACACACTTTCCTTCATTCGAATCTATGGTATTTATATATATTTTTATACATTTTTATTTTAATGTGACTAATGTTATGCATGGTCCCCTTTTTTCCTTTTCTCCCCCCCCTCCCTCTTTTCTTGTTACCCATTTGCAGACAATTTATTATGTGCAACATTTCCTATGATCTGTCAGACCCACACATTGGGCACTTGGATTGTTATACAGATCGTCTTTAATCTTTAACATCACCATCCTTGATTTTATTTTCTTCTATTGTTGTTCTTTCGTTTTTTAGCATGTTATTGCAGGTGTGTGTCTATATTCACATGTATTTACTAGACCTATTGTTATTTATCCTTGTTGTCCCCGCCCCCCGGCCAATCCACTGCCAGTGTGCTTATTTAATCTAGTTGTCCCCGCCCCCCGGCCAATCCACTGCCAGTGTGCTTGTATATATCCTCCCCAGCCATCAGTGCAATCCGAGGTTGAGAAAGGAACGAATGACGGTTCTGAAACGCGTCCCTCACTGATGACATCACATCCCCTCTCTGGCCTTTCGTTTGCGGTTCAGGCTGGTCACAGAGCCACCCAGCGGATGACATCACTTCCGGGTTCGCAGCCCTCACATGCTGACGACGCCGGCTTCACAGCTGTTCCCTGTGTTTTACACCGCTGCTGACAGTGACTACATCCATCCTCCTGAAGGCTTCCTCTGATCGTGACCCCTTCCAATGCAGCCTTACCCACGATGTGCCTGTTTTTTACTTCTATTTTGTAAGTGTTTTTAACCCAGTTGGGGTATTAAAATTGTTTATCTTCTGCACTTAGAGGCGCCTTTGTTTGTTTTTATGTCATTTTAGACCCTGCTTCAAGTCTTTTAAAGTTGCAGCCCTTTTTGCTGAAGATCACCATCCTTTCATCCCTTCCTACCTACATTTCTCCCGTTCATTTTTGGACTGCCGATCCTTAATAGAGACATCATTTGGACTACGCTAGTCCTGTGCGCCCTATACCACCTTTTATTTCCAGTGTTTTCATATGAAGCTAATTTTAGGTTGACGCACGGACTCCTGCATTTAACATTAGATTGTTGGTCTCTTTTTACACATATATCCTGTGTTATATGCCACCTGCTTACATGTGTTTCCTATATGCATATTTTTCGTTTATGTATGTTATCTTATTGCACAGCAATTTTTAATAATTTTACAATTTTACTTATTTTCATTTATCAATTTTCCTTTTTTATTTTTATTTTCAATTTTCTCCTTTCTTTTTGTCGGTTTTTCACCAATTTCCTTTTCTGAGCCATGGATTTTCTGTCCGAAATAGATTCTTTAAAATATTCTAAAATAAATGATATTTTAGCAATGATACCCATAGGTTTTTTTACACCTATACCACAATTTTCCCATGTAGAATATAAATCTCTCTGTTCACTATTCCGAAAATTAGAAAGACTAGTCATCACTGCTAACCAGCAGTGGTGGGATGAATTTTTTCTTCTCAAATATCTGTCTGCCCACATTACCCCTAGAGGCCTGAGAATTTTAAAAACATGCTCTTTCCTAGACCCAGAGTCACAGAAAGAATGGTCCTCCATATCTGAATTCTGCACTAATAAATGGATCAGAATTATCGCTGCACAGAGACATATCAAATATGAACAATGTCTCCACCAAATAAAAACAGTATTCTCCCATATTGCAGATCTTACCACCCACTTACCTTCCTCATGGCTGTCTACCTTAACCAATCTCTCCCACAAGAAAGAAGACGCTCTGATAAAACAAAAATTGGGGAAATTTAGCAGAGACTTGAAAGACTATAGTAGTAACAACGTTTTTTCCTGGAAACGCAAATCCGTTCACAGTCTTCCATCCCTTATAGATATCAATCCGTTTGCTCCCATTGTCCCTCGTAAAGTATTCCCCTCCAAGATAATAATAACTTCCAACACAGCAGCTGCTCGTGGAGGGAGTTTGCAAAATAAGGTAACCAATACCGCTGCCCTGGCACCCACGATACCATCTCCTACTGACAGTCCCACTCTTGTTCAGCCTACACAGGTGACACAAGTAACCCCCACTTCCACTGCACCTAACATCCCCAACGCCCTTCCTTGTTCTACCATTACTTCAGATAGCCAACAGAGTACTGGTAATACTGTCAATAACACATGTGTTCCACCTATAACATCCCCTGTCTCTTTGGTATCCTTTGGCTCCAACCCCTCACTTATCACACCTCTTGCAACCACTCCAACCTCAGAATCAACTGCGGTCCCTTTTTTAGTGTTCGATCTCCCTCGGACAAAACCACAAAAAAGAAAACACACAGAAGAGGATGTCGAGGCAGAGGCAATAAGCAACACTCCAGACCCCAGCAAAAAGAGAGTACTGTTAAAATCTTTAACCTCTCCTCCCATGTCCTAACTAATGACGAAATCTCCTTACTTAGTCGAGGTCTAAACTTTGCTCCATCTGCTGCTCCTAATCCCTTCCTTCTTTTCAAAGATTTGAACAAATTTGTCCGTCTTCTTACCTTAAAAAGATTTTTCAACATCCAATCCAATAAACATCGCTCACATGCTGATTCAAACATAATTGAAGTGTCCCATAATACTACTGAGGCTCATACTGACAGTGATCCCCTTTCCATTTTAGAAGAATTGTACAATCATCCCCCCACCTTATCCTCTCCTTCAGCAGATCACGATAATGATCTTCTGCTGTACACGCAACATCTGATAACGTCTCCACCCATTCAAAACACCACCTTCAAACCCACATCGGTCTTTTATCCAACCCAGTCCAAAGGCTCATGTATCGATGCGTTTTATCGCATCGTCCATACAGAAATACAGGAGTTGTGTAATAACAATAAAAATAAGAATAAAAATTCCATCTCCAATCTTACCCATCATGAACAAAGAGCTCTTGACACACTCACCAACAATTTAGAACTGGTCATAAAGAGTGCTGACAAAGGGGGAGGTATAGTGATACAGAATAGAGCTGATTATGTCTCTGAAGCCATGCGACTATTATCTGATACCAACACATATATCAGACTCAATAAAGATCCCTTACCCGTATTCACCATCGAAGCTTCTTCTCTGGTTAAAAAAGCACTGAAGGAAAACATCATCACACAACAAGAGGCCTCTTTTTTAGTTAAAGAAGTACATTTCACTCCCTACTTTTACCACCTGCCCAAGGTGCACAAAGACCTTAAAACACCACCTGGGCGACCGATTGTGGCCTCTATGGACAGCATTAGCAGTGGACTATCACAGTACATAGATCAATTCCTCCAGCCACTGGCCCAATCCCTCCAGTCACATATTAGAGATGGCGCTCATCTACTGGAAACTTTAACCACCTACTCCTGGGATACAAACTACCACTGGGCCTCTTTAGATGTTCAATCTCTCTACACATCTATACCTCATGAAGTAGGCCTCAATGCCCTACAGTTTTTTCTTTGCCAAGATCCCATGCTTAATCCTAGGCAAGCTTCCTTCATTGTTGAGGCCACTTCCTTTTGTCTTACACACAATTATTTTAAATTTGAGGACAACTTCTATCTGCAGCTACAGGGGACAGCTATGGGGGCGCATTTTGCTCCGTCATATGCGAATCTTACCATGGGGCACTGGGAGCATCAATATATATGGAACAACAATCCGTTTTTTTCCCATATTGTTTTTTATGGCCACTATATAGATGACGTGATCATCATCTGGGATGGCAGTGTATCAGTATTTTCAGACTTTGTCACATATTGCAACACCAATAATATGGGCCTCCCCTTCACCTCTGTCATTGACCCTAACAAATTAGCCTTTTTGGACCTCGAACTGTTTTGGATAGGCAAGGAGATACACGCCAAAAACTTCACTAAACCAACAGCTGGAAATTCCTTCCTCCACTATAAAAGCTGCCACCACCCTCTTTGGTTAAACAACGTACCTAAGAGCCAGTTCTGTAGGCTTAACAAGAACTGTACATTACAGAGTGATTATGACACTGAAGGTCTCATCCTAAAAGAAAAATTTCTTGAAAAGGGATTCCCCGTTGATCTCGTGGATACAGCGTATCAAAAATATAAGAGTAAACCGCCTACTGAATATTCTCATCCACGCCATAACACTGACAATAGTAATCCACGATTCATTACTCAATTCCATACCCAACACAAACAAATGGAAAATATTGTTAAAAAACATTGGCCTCTATTACTACAAGACGAACATCTAGTTCCCACTCTGTCTAATAGACCTTAATTTGCCTATAGGAAGGCACCCAATATTAAGAGCAAGGTAGCGACCAGCAAACTCAGGGCTAGACCTCCACCTCCTGGTCACCATATGCCCACCTTCCTGGCTATTTCTGGGATGTATCAGTGCCGCAAACCCCTCTGCAAGACCTGTCGGTTTGTGACACATGGCCAGAAAGATTTTCACGTCAAAGGCAAAACATATCCAATAAAGGGCTTCCACACATGTTCTTCTGACCATGTCATATATTGCCTTACTTGTCCCTGTGGTTTATTTTATGTAGGGCGCACCATCCGGCCACTACGGAAACGGTTTGGTGAACACCGTCGCTTTATTGAAGGCGGACTAGATAATCACAGTGTCCCCAAACATTATCTACACGTCCATGATAAGTCCACCAGCGGCCTCAGAGTATGGGTTATTGAGGCAATGTCAAAAGATCTCCCCCCAGCTGAACGCTACCGACGACTATGCCATAGAGAAATGTATTGGATATTTTTATTAAATGTTTTAGCCCCTGGAGGGTTAAATGAGGACTTCGAAGTTAGTGCCATACTTTGACAATACATTTTTTACCGAAGTTAATGCCATACCTTGATAATACATCTCTTTACCACACTTATCCAATCTTTTCCCCCCCTCCCCCACTTTTAATAATAAGATGGTTTATTATCACCAATTTATATATATATATATATATATATATATTTTTTATATATATATTTTTTACATAGATTTTTTATTTTCACACACTTTCCTTCATTCGAATCTATGGTATTTATATATATTTTTATACATTTTTATTTTAATGTGACTAATGTTATGCATGGTCCCCTTTTTTCCTTTCCCCCCCCCCTCCCTCTTTTCTTGTTACCCATTTGCGGACAATTTATTATGTGCAACATTTCCTATGATCTGTCAGACCCACACATTGGGCACTTGGATTGTTATACAGATCGTCTTTAATCTTTAACATCACCATCCTTGATTTTATTTTCTTCTATTGTTGTTCTTTCGTTTTTTAGCATGTTATTGCAGGTGTGTGTCTATATTCACATGTATTTACTAGACCTATTGTTATTTATCCTTGTTGTCCCCGCCCCCCGGCCAATCCACTGCCAGTGTGCTTATTTAATCTAGTTGTCCCCGCCCCCCGGCCAATCCACTGCCAGTGTGCTTGTATATATCCTCCCCAGCCATCAGTGCAATCCGAGGTTGAGAAAGGAACGAATGACGGTTCTGAAACGCGTCCCTCACTGATGACATCACATCCCCTCTCTGGCCTTTCGTTTGCGGTTCAGGCTGGTCACAGAGCCACCCAGCGGATGACATCACTTCCGGGTTCGCAGCCCTCACATGCTGACGACGCCGGCTTCACAGCTGTTCCCTGTGTTTTACACCGCTGCTGACAGTGACTACATCCATCCTCCTGAAGGCTTCCTCTGATCGTGACCCCTTCCAATGCAGCCTTACCCACGATGTGCCTGTTTTTTACTTCTATTTTGTAAGTGTTTTTAACCCAGTTGGGGTATTAAAATTGTTTATCTTCTGCACTTAGAGGCGCCTTTGTTTGTTTTTAGATCATGAGGTCACTGACTCAGCGTGGGTGCCTGATAGGAGAGAGGAAGAGGAGGAGGAGGAGGCGGCACATCACCAACGAGGCAGGATGCCCTCCAGGGGCCAGCCTAAGGGCAGCACCTTGACTGCATCACACCCCAAAGCTCCACATGTGCAGGGCGCTGCAGTCTCTGTGCGTTATTCAAAAAGTTCTTTGGTGTGGGCCTTTTTTGAGACGAGTGCATCAGATCGCACCGCTGCTATTTGCAACATATGTCTCAAGCGTATCTCGCGTGGCCAAAACATCTCCCGCTTGGGTACCACATGCTTGACCAGACATATGTTGACCTGCCATGCAGTTCGTTGGCAAGCGTATCTAAAAGACCCACACCAAAGAACAAAGAGGATCTCTCCTTGCTCCTCATCAGCTGAGATCTCCAACCCCACTATACCTTCAGTCCTCTCTGAGACCTGCACTGAGAGGAATGAAGGTGTAGAATTAGGTGTGCCACAGCCAAGTACTTGTGGGCAATCTGCTTTTGGTACACCGACATCAAATTGCACCAGGCAAATTTCCCTGCCCCTGCTGCTGCACCGCCGAAAGAAGTTTGCTCCCAGCCATCCACATGCCCAGCGGTTGAATGCTAGCTTGGCAAAATTGCTAGCACTTCAACTGCTGCCTTTTCAGTTGGTAGACTCTGCCCCCTTCCGTGAGTTTGTGGAATGTGTGGTTCCTCAGTGGCAGGTACCCAAACGCCACTTTTTCTCATGGAAGGCGATTCCGGCTCTCTACCGGCATGTGGAAGGCAATGTCCATACCTCGCTGGACAGGGCGGTCAGCGGTAAGGTGCATATTACCACTGACTCATGGTCCAGCAGGCATGGACAGGGACGTTACCTAAGTTTCACGGCGCATTGGGTGACTCTGCTGCCAGCTGGGAAGGATGCAGGACAAGGTGCAGTAGTGTTGGAGGTTGTTCTGCCACCATGCCTCCAAAATGCTAATGATTGTGACACACCTCTCTCCTCCACCCCCTCCTCTTCTTCTTCCTCCATGGCCTCTTCCTGTGCTTTGTCCTCGGAACCAGCGATGCTCCGTACCTGTTCAAGGGGCTACGCCAGTACACCGGCCAAAACATGCTATGCGGTGCTTGAGCTGGTGTGCTTGGGGGACAGGAGCCTCACTAGGGCAGAGGTTCTGTCAGCTCTGCAGGGGCAGGTTCAGAGGTGGTTGACACCACGCCAACTTAAGGCAGGAATGGTGGTTTGCGACAATGGCACCAACCTCCTCTCTGCCCTCCGACAGGGACAAATGACCCATGTGCCCTGTTTGGCTCACGTCCTTAGCTTGGTGGTGCAGCGGTTCTTGGGCAGGTACCCGGGCTTACAGGATGTCCTGAGGCAGGCCAGGAAAGTCTGTGTGCATTTCCGCCGGTCATATAATGCCAGTGCTCGGCTGACGGACCTCCAAAAAGGAGTTTAACCTGCCCAAGAACCGCCTAATCTGTGACATGCCCACCAGGTGGAATTCAACGTTGGCCATGCTGCAGTGGCTGCACACGCAGCAGAGGGCCATCAATGAGTACCTGTGCAACTATGGCACCAGGACAGGGTCAGGGGAGCTTGGTTTTTTTTCCCCACGCCAGTGGGCCATGATCAGGGATGCATGCACTGTCCTGTCACCATTTGAGGAGGCCACAAGGATGGTGAGCAGTGACAGTGCATGCATCAGTGACACTGTCCCCCTTGTCCACCTGTTGGAGCACACGCTGCGTGGAATAATGGACAGGGCACTTGAGGCAGAACAGAGGCAGGAAGAGGAGGACTTCCTTAGCTCTCAAGGCCCCTTTTATCCAGACAGTGTTCCTGCGTGCCCGCCGATCACACAGGAAGAGGAGGAGGAGGAGGAGGAGGAGGAAGATTGTGTCAGTATGGAGGTGGAGCCTGGCACTCAGCAGCAGTCTTTAAGGGATCAGTCCCAAGAAACACATGGACTTGTACATGGCTGGGAGGAAGTGGCTGCGGACCATGTCGTCCTTAGTGACCCAGAGGACTCCGGACCGAATGCCTCAGCAAACCTACGCTGCATGGCCTCCCTGATCCTGCAAAGCCTGCGTAAGGATCCTCGTATTCGTGGTATCAAGGAGAAGGACCAATACTGGCTGGCAACCCTCCTTGATCCACGTTACAAGGGTAAGGTTGCGGACCTTATCTTGCCATCGCAGAGGGAGCAGAGGATGAAACATCTTCGGGAGGCCTTGCAGAAAGGTCTGTGCAACACGTTCCCAGAGACTGGGAGGTTACAAACTCCTGTTTCTGGACAACGTGTTGCAGACAATTTTTTGGTCCGCAGCCCCAAGGTATGATCGGTTCCAGCAACCATCGCCAGCGTCTGTTTTACATGGTGCAGGAATACCTAGGGGCAAGATCTGACACCTTTCCCACCAAAAATCCTCTGGGTTATTGGGTCTTGGGGATGGATCACTGGCCAGAGCTTGCACAGTATGCAATTGAGCTACTGGCCTGTCCTGCATCCAGTGTTCTTTCAGAACGCACATTCAGTGCTGCTGGAGGCTTTGTAACCAATCACAGGGTGCGTCTGTCCACCGACTCGGTCGATCGACTGACCTTCATAAAAATGAATCAGTCTTGGATCACCACCAGCTACCAAGCACCTGATGCTGATGTAACCGAATAATTTTTTTTAAAATCTCAGATCCCTTCAAAGACTGCCTATGCTGATGCTGAGTGACTATCCTTGAGTAATTATCCTCTTCCTCCTCAATCATCACGCTGATAGCTTGTAAGAACATTTTTGGTTCTGGGCGCCACCACCAGTGCCTAAGGCCCAATTTTCAGCCCCTGTTTAACAGGGGCGTGTAATTATAATTTTTGATGCAATACTTTGCAGCAGGGCTCGTTTCTGCGTTACAACTAGAGTGTCTGTGAGGGGTTGCAGTGTTGTGGCACCAGCACCAGTGCCTAAAGCCATATTTTTCAGCCCCTGTTTAACAGGGGCGTGTAATTACAATTTTTGATGCAATACTTTGCAGCAGGGCTCATTTCTGCATTCCAACTAGAGTATCTGTGAGAGGTTGCAGTGTTGTGGCACCAGCACCAGTGCCTAAGGCCCAATTTTTCAGCCCCTGTTTAACAGGGGCCTGTAATTACAATTTTTTATGCAATACTTTGCAGCAGGGCTCATTTCTGCATTCCATCTAGAGTATCTGTGAGGGGTTGCAGTGTTGTGGCACCAGCACCAGTGCCTAAGGCCCAATTTTTCAGCCCCTGTTTAGCAGGGGCATGTTATTACAATTTTTGATGCAATACTTTGCAGCAGGGCTCATTTCTGCGTTCCAACTAGAGTATCTGTGAGCGGTTGCAGTGTTGTGGCACCAGCACCAGTGCCTAAGGCCTCATTTTTCAGCCCCTGTTCAACAGGGGCATGTAATTACAATTCTTGATCTAATATTTCACAGCAGGGCCAATTTCTGCACCCACCAAGAGCGAGTGAGGACTTACAGTGTTGTGGCACCAGCACCACCACCACCAAAGGCCCAATTTTTCTGCCCTTGTTCAACAGGGGCATGTAATTACAATTCTTGATCTAATATTTCACAGCAGGGCCCATTTCTGCACCCACCAAGAGCGAGCAAGGACTTACAGTGTTGTGGCACCAGCACCACCACCACCACCACCAAAGGCCCAATTTTTCTGCCCTTGTTCAACAGGGGCATGTAATTACAATTCTTGATCTAATATTTCACAGCAGGGCCCTGTTAGGGCTTACAGTGTTGTGGCCACAACAACACCTAAGGCCCAAATTTCTGCTGAGTATATAGGGCAGGCCCCTACTTTCAAACATCTAACTTACAAACGACTCTTACTTGCAAACGGAAGGAGACAACAGGAAGTGAGATGAAATCTACCCCTAGGAAGGGAAATTCTCTCCTGTAAGAGTTAATATGGGAAAAACATTTCTCCTTTCCACTGATGCTTTCCAATCCATGTTCCACAAAATACCCCAAATTTTCCAAAAACATTTGTCATTGGGACAAAAAGTGAGGTGAAATCTTCTGAAGAGGAGGAAAGACAGCAAAACAAATGTCACAGGGGTGATAACCCTTGCCTATGTTTTCCAAAAAGCTTAAAAAAGATTTTTTGGCTGGAGCTAAACACGTTAAAAATGTACCCGTTCAAAATTAAAAACAGATTCTACTTAAAAAGGAGTTCCACCCAGGGGGGCCGTCAAAAAAAAAAAAAATTAAAAGTCAGCAGCTACAAATACTGCAGCTGCTGACTTTTAATTGGACACTTACCTGTCCCTGGGTCCAGCGATGCAGGGGATCAAAGCCCCACTCGTCCCCCCCCTCCGCTCGTCGGCGCCGGCATTTCAACTGTGGGCGCCGGGCTGTGGCTTCACAGCCTGGTACCCACTGCGCATGCGCGAGCGGCGCCGAGCGCCGTGATTGGCCGCTCAATCACCTGGGACCTGTAATGGGTCCCAGATGATTGACAGGAGGGAGGGAGCAGAGCGGAGCCCTTCCTGTGCCTGGGGGGAAGTGATGTCACCAGCCCAGGCAAAGGAACAGGCAGACTACGAGGGACCACCTAGCAACAGGCATTTAGAGGTAAGTGAAAAAAAAAAAATATCCAAATGTTTTTTTGTTTTTTTTTTTAGAATTTTTACAGGTATTTTTGTTTTTTGGGTGGAACCCCACTTTAACAACAAACCTACAGTCCCTGTCTTGTTTGCACCGCCTGTATACTGCTGTTCAGAGTATATAGGGCCTGGTGGCCCCACACCTTTCCTTATTTTA
The DNA here is from genome assembly GCA_037952925.1 of Lithobates clamitans. Taxonomy (NCBI): domain Eukaryota; kingdom Metazoa; phylum Chordata; class Amphibia; order Anura; family Ranidae; genus Lithobates; species Lithobates clamitans. The sequence continues at coordinate 295,709 of JBBGZY010000355.1, read as the reverse complement.
ATTTGGGTGCGGGGTTCCCCTTAATATCCATACAAGACCCAAAGGGCCTGGTAATGGACTGGGGGGTACCCATGCCGTTTGTCTCACTGATTTTCATCCATATTGCCAGGACCCGACATTACATTAAACCCGCAAGCAGATTTAAATGAGATTTTTTCCTTTAAAAATGACATTTTGTGCAGGGACTGTTCTAAACACGGGAAACATGCGCCACTTTACAGGCATACTATAGACACACCCCAGGTACGATATTTAAAGGAATATTTCACTTTTTTTTTTTTACTTAAAGCATCATTAAAATCACTGCTCCCGAAAAAACGTCTGTTTTTAAAAGTTTTTTTTGCGTTGATACATGTCCCCTGGGGTAGGACCCGGGTCCCCAAACCCTTTTTAGGACAATACCATGCAAATTAGCCTTTAAAATGAGCACTTTTGATTTCGAACGTTCGAGTCCCATAGACGTCAATGGGGTTCTAATGTTCGTGCGAATTTTCGGTCCGTTCGCAGGTTCTGGTGCGAACCGAACCGGGGGGTGTTCGGCTCATCCCTAATCAATACCAGTTTTTGTATTAAGTTGGTGTTTACAGTGACAATGGGTGTTATTTTATAATGGAAAAACCCCTTGCCACTACAAGTGCACTAGGAGAACCTAGGAGACAGCAAAAAGAAACCCAAGCAGTAAATGAAAATCAAGATTTTATCTGATAAAAGAGAAAATTTATTACAAATTTGCTGGCATAGCAATGGCCCCCCTACCTGTAAAATACTCTACATAATTTTCTCGCACCTCACGGGCGCTTTGGGGGGGCAAGCCAGGATGGCCAGCTACCAGGGCTGTCATTGGAGTTTCTGAAAGTCCGGCCTCAGGCCCAACGGAGGCAATATAACTTGCAATGTGTCTTTTTAAAAAAATTGTGCAGGATGCAGCAACATGATATGTATATGATATGGTTTAGTTTGTATTCCGCCATATTTATGGCTGTTTGAAATAGGCAGGACCGGCTGGCCAGGATACCAAACGCATTCTCCACGACTCTTCTGGCTCTGGTGGCTAGCCGGTAATTAAAAACCCTCTTCTCCGGGGTGAGGGTCCTCTGGGGGAATGGCCTCATCACATGGTCACCCAGACCGAATGCCTCATCCGCGACAAAGACAAATGGCAGTCCTTCCACGTTCTCCTCCGGAGGTGGCAATCCCAAACCACCACTCTCAAGACATCGGTAGAACTCGGTCCGGGCAAATACTCCACCTTTCGACATCTGGCCATTCCTTCCACCGTCCACATATAAAAACTCATATGTCGCTGACACCACCGCTATCAACACAATACTATTAAACCACTTGTAATCATAATAGTATGACCCCGAAAGGGGTGGTGGGACGATGAGGACACACTTCCTATCGATTGCCCCTCCGCAGTAAGGAAAGTCCCACCGCTGGGCAAAGTGGGAGGCCACAGTCTGCCATTCCTGTGGCGTTGAAGGAAACTGTGGAGTCAAACAAGAAAAAAAAATGTAATTTTGCACATAAACACAAACATTCTTGGCCAACATCAGTATACCATTTATTTTAAGGAGTATTTAAAGGAAAAAATATAAGGTCCACCTATTAGATTCCTCACCCCCTCTGATGGCCCATTGTAAAAATTTTAGGGGGGGGGGGTGTTTTGGACAGGTAACCCTCTCAACTTCATGGAGAGCTGAATGCCTAAATAATGTGTGTTACTTTTGCTAGCCCCTCCTTACTTACACTATTGGCAGCCCACGGGACAGGTAAGAAGTGTCATAATACAAAAATAAAAATACACACTGTCCAAATTTAAGCACATTTTTACATTCTGCAATTACTTATCAAGATAATAATAGAAGAACAAAACTTTAAACAGTACCATTTTAAAGTATACAGGCAGGCCCTTTCACTACATGCTTTGGTGAATTCATCCATAAATATGACCACAAAAGAGGTAGGTATAGTGTGTATGGGTTTGGCAAAGTCAGCAGATAGAGGATTGCTTTCGGTTGATTTAGCGATTGCGGGGAAGGAAGGGTTCCAAATGATTTTGGGCCCCCCAAAAAAGCTTCTGGCACTCTGCCTGAATTTAAGGACACAAATAACATTTGTAAACATTTTAGGGGGTGTTTAGGGTAAGCACTACAATGGAGCTGACAAAATACATTATTAAGTGACTAGGCTAGGTGGATATGGGCCCAGGATAGCATGCTGGGGAGGTTAGTGAAGGCAAATATGCATGAAGGACAAAAAACAAACTTTTAAAAATTCAAGCATGCATGAGAACAAAGGTGACATTCACAGCATATTACAATCATGGTAATTAGGGAATGATGAAAGAAATACAATATATTAGCAAACATTAAATACATAGAATGTGATGTTAAAGGAGGCATCTTACCTTAATATAGTCCTTCTGCAGGATCTGAATGATGGCAGAACAGGTCTCTGGGATAATGATCCCCAGAGCCTGGGGGGAGATGCCTGTTGAAAACTTGAGGTCCTGCAGGCTTCTCCCAGTCGCCAAGTACCGCAACGTGGGACTAGCCTCTGCTCGGGAGTGATGGCTTGCCGCGTGCAGGTGTCCTGCCTGCTGATATAAGGGGACAGCAAAGCCAACAAACAGTGAAAAACGGGGTCCGCCATCCGGAGAAAATTCCTGAAATCATCAGGGTTATTCTCCTGGATCTCCCTCAACAAAGGAATATGAGAGAATTGGTCACACTGGAGCAACCAATTCTTCGTCAATGAACTCCTCCCCACCCTGTTCATGGACTGGGCTTGGGTCAAAGCTAGAAGCCCAACACCAAGCCCCCGCACAGCACGAATTCTACGACGAGCACGTACCCACAACATGGCATCAAAATGGTTGGCTGGTCAGAATGAAATAAACAGAACGCACTGAAGAACAGCAAGGCCTGTGAAGAGCGAGCTGAAAATCAGTAACGAGCTGACAAGAACACACTGAAAAACAGATGCGAACTGACTACACGCACTGAAAACCAGATACAAACCCACAAGCACAAACTGAACAGCAATAAAACGATCTGAAAAAGCACGAGTCTGAAAAGCGCTAATCGTCTCTCACCAAACTTCTACTAACATGATAAACACGAGATTAGCAGCCCAAAGGGTAGCGCGCTGGCAATTGAACTCGCCTTTTATAGACCCGTCGTACGTTTTGTACGTCACCGCATTTTTGGCAGGCAGAATTTGGTGTGACCGTGTGTATGCAAGACAAGCTTGAGCGGAATTCCGTCGGAAAAACCATCATAGCTTTTTCCGACGAGAATTCCGATCGTGTGTACGTGGCATTAAAAATCCTGAAGGCGGTGATTGGTTTTCAGGGTCCTGTACGTGGCTAGGATCCCAAAAAGTCTCACACATGAGGTATCCCCATACTCAGGAGAAGCAGCAGAATGTACTGTATTTTCCACATATAACCATGGCATGTGTGAGCAATATATGATTTAGTGACAACTTTGTGTAATTTTTTTTTTGTCATTTTTCAATCACTTGTGACAAAAAAATTAAATATTCAATGGGCTCAACATGCCTCTCAGAAATTTCCTTGGGGTGTCTACCTTTCAAAATAGGGTCATTTGGGATGGGGGGGGGGTTGTACTGCCCTGCCATTTTAGCACCTCAAGAAATGAGATAGGTAGTCATAAACTAAAAGCTGCGTAAATTCCAGAAAATGTACCCTAGTTTGTAGACGCTATAACTTTTGCGCAAACCCATAAATATATGCTTATTGACATTTTTTTAACAAAGACATGTGGCTGAATACATTTTGGCCTAAATGTATGACTAAAATTGAGTTTATTAAATTTATTTTTATAACAAAAAGTAGAAAATATCATTTTTTTTTTCCAAATTTTTGGTCTTTTTCCGTTTATATCGCAAAAAATAAAAATCGCAGAGGCAATCAAATCCCATCAAAAGAAAGCTCTATTTGTGGGAAAAAAAGGATGCAAATATCGTTTGGGTACAGCATTTCATGACCGCGCAATTACCAGTTAAAGCAGCGCAGTGCCAAATTGTAAAAAGTGCTCCGGTCATTGAGGAGCCAAATCCTCCGGGGCTGAAGTGGTTAAGGTTATTATCCATTAGTTGCAGCTCTAGATGAGATCAAGTTGAATTCACTGGACAGAAATGATGTGGTGACATTTTCACAGATTTGAATTCTGAATGGCATTGCACTCATTTATACAAGAGCTTGATGTTTATGCAGTAAATGCAGTAAAGTAAGACCTAGGAATTAGACCCCTTTCACACTGGAGCCACCCAGTTCGCGGTAAAGCGCCACTCGTTTTAGCGGCGCTTTACCACTGTTTTGGCCGCTAGCAGGGTGCTTTAAACCCCAAAAAAGGGATTAAAAACTCCTGTGTTGCGGCACTTCAGAAGTGCTTTTCAGGCCCTTCGGAAGCGCTGCCCATTCATTGCAATGGGCAGGGGCATTTTGGGAACGCTGTATACAGCGCTCCCAAACCACCCCAAAGATGCTGCTTACAAGACTTTTTCTAATGTCCCGCAAGCGCACTGCCTGGGTGTAAAAGTACCCATTGTAATGAATGAGAGGCAGTTTTCAGATGCTTTACAGGCGCTATTTCTAGCTCTTAAATGCCTGAAAACTGCCTCAGTTTGAAAGGGCTCTTTATAAGGGGTTAGAATTGTTTTAAATTTAAATAATGATTAATTTGCTTTTTTTAAAATGTAAAACCTCTTATTATTAATATTGTTCATGGTGGGGGGGGTCTGGATCAGGTCAGTAGGGCTCGTTCTATCAGCTCTGCTTTAGCCACTGGAATGACTAGACTAATGCAAAATGAAAAAAATTATTTAGTTGAGTTTAGTTTCGTTATTTAAATAATTTTGTTAGTTAAATCTTTTTGTTTACTTAAATTTCTTTTTGGAATTTGTTTCCTTTATTCGTTTTCGATTTCCATTCAAATTTGTTTGAATCTGCATTTGAATTCGAATTGGCATTAGAATTACAGTATTCTATTAGAAATTTGAATTTCGGAAGACGGTTATATTCTTTCTATTTTATTCTATTCTATTGTTTTTTCTATTCTGTTATAGGAATAACAACAAGTGCTGTGATGTCTGGTTTCAATGATATAACAGCACTGGAACTAATAGCTGCTATCCCAGAAAGTATTCAGACCCCCTTAAATTTTTCACTCTTTGTTATATTGCAGCCATTTGCTAAAATCATTTAAGTTCTTTTTTTTCCTCATTAATGTACACACAGCACCCCATATTGACAGAAAAACACAGAATTGTTGACATTTTTGCAGATTTCTTAAAAAAGAAAAACTGAAATATCACATGGTCCTAAGTATTCAGACCCTTTGCTCAGTATTTAGTAGAAGCACCCTTTTGATCTAATACAGCCATGAGTCTGTTTTGGAAAGATGCAACAAGTTTTTCACACCTGGATTTGGGGATCCTCTGCCATTCCTCCTTGCAGATCCTCTCCAGTTCTGTCAGGTTGGATGGTAAACGTTGGTGGACAGCCATTTTTAGGTCTCTCCAGAGATGCTCAATTGGGTTTAAGTCAGGGCTCTGGCTGGGCCATTCAAGAACAGTCATGGAGTTGTTGTGAAACCACTCCTTCGTTATTTTAGCTGTGTGCTTAGGGTCATTTTCTTGTTGGAAGGTAAACCTCCGGCCCAGTCTGAGGTCCTGAGCACTCTGTAGAAGGTTTTCGTCCAGGATATCCCTGTACTTGGCTGTATTCATCTTTCCCTCGATTGCAACCAGTCGTCCTGTCCCTGCAGCTGAAAAACACCCCACAGCATGATGCTGGCACCACCATGCTTCCTTTTTGGGACTGTATTGGACAGGTGATGAGCAGTGCCTGGTTTTCTCCACACATACCGCTTAGAACTTTTTGCCCTTAATTCTATCTTGGTCTCATCAGACCAGAGAATCCTATTTCTCACCATCTTGGAGTCCTTCAGGTGTTTTTTTAGCAAACTCCATGCAGGCTTTCATGTGTCTTGCACTGAGGAGAGGCTTCCGTCGGGCCACTCTGCCATAAAGCCCTGATTATTGGAGGGCTGCAGTGATGATTGACTTTCTACAACTTTCTCCCATCTCCCGACTGCATCTCTGGAGCGCAGCCACACCGATCTTTGGGTTCTTCTTTACCTCTCTCACCAAGGCTCTTCTCCCCCAATAGCTCAGTTTGGCCGGACGGCCAGCTCAAGGAAGGCTTCTGGTTGTCCCAAAGGTCTTCCATGTAAGGATTATGGAGGCCACTGTGCTCTTAGGAAACTTAAGTGCAGCAGAATTTTTTTGTAACCTTGGCCAGATATGCGCCTTGCCACAATTCTGTCTCTGAGCTCTTCAGGCAGTTCCTTTGACCTCATGATTCTCATTTCCTCTGAAATGCACTGTGAGCTGTAAGGTCTTATATAGACAGGTGTGTGACTTTCCTAATCAAGTCCAATCAGTATAATCAAACACAGCTGGACTCAAATGAAGGTGTAGAACCATCTCAAGGATGATCAAAAGAAATGGACAGCATCTGAGTTAAATATATGAGTGTCACAGCAAAGGGTCTGAATACTTAGGACCATGTGATGTTTCAGTTTTTCTTTTTTAATAAATCTGCAAAAATGTCAACAATTCTGTGTTTTTCTGTCAATATGGGGTGCTGTGTGTACATTAACCACTTCAATACAGGACACTTAGACACCTTCCTGCCCAGACCAATTTTCAGCTTTCAGCGCTATCGCAGTTTGAATGACAATTGCGCGGTCATGCTACACTGTGCCCAAACTAAATTTTTATCATTTTGTTCCCACAAATAGAGCTTTCTTTTGGTGGTATTTGATCACCTCTGCGGTTTTTATTTTTTGCTAAACAAATAAAAAAAGACCGAAAATTTTGAAAAAATAAAAGTTTTGCTTTTGTTTCTGTTTACTGTACAAAAATTGTAAATAAGTAAGTTTTCTCTTTCATTGATGGGCACTGATAAGGCGGCACTGACAGGCACTGATACGGCGGCACCGATGAGGTGGCACCAATGAGCGGGCACTGACGGGCACTGACGATGGGCACTGAAATGCGGCACTGATGGGCACTGGTAGGCGGCACTGATGGGTGGTACTCATATGCAGAACTGATGGGCATTGATAGGCGGCACTGATGGGCACTGATGGGTGGCACTGGGTGGCATTGGTTGGCACTGATGGGCGACACTGGGCAATGAAAGGCGGCACTGCTGGGCACTGCTAGGCACTGATAGGGTGGCACTGATAGGCGGCACTGATAGGCGGCACTGCTGGGCACTGATGGGCACTGATAGGCGGCACTGCTGGGCACTGATACGTGGCACTGATGGGCACTGATACGCGGCACTAAAATGAGGCACTGATGGGCATCCCTGGTGGCACTGGCAGTGGTAGGCATTGCAGTGGGCACCCACTGGCAGCTGCCTAGGCACAGATTGGCAGCTGCCTGGGCACACAGTGATATTTCCCTGGTGGTCTAGGGGCATACCTGGTGGTCCAGTGTGGATCGCTTCCCTGGTGGTCCTGGGCGGCATCCCTGGTGGTCCTGGGTAGGATCCGAGGGGGGGCTGTGCTGATAAACAATCAGCACAGACCCCACCTGTCAGGAGAGCAGCCGATTGGCTCTCCTCTACTCACGTCTGTCAGACGCGAGTGAGGAAAAGCCGATCACCGGCTCTTCCTATTTACATTGTGATCAGCCATGATTGGACACGGCTGATCATGTGGTAAAGAGTCTCCGTCGGAGACTCTTTACCTAGATCGGTGTTGCAGGGTGTCAGACTGACACCCCGTAACAACGATCGCCGCGATGCGCGCCCCGGGGGGCGCGCAGCAGCTACATATTCCTGATCACGTCATATGACGTCCGATCAGGAATATCAAACCACTTTGCGGGCGGCAAGTGGTTAATGAGAAAAAAATTAACTTAAATGATTTTAGCAAATGGCTGCAATATAACAAAGAGTGAAAAATGTAAGGGGGTCTGAATACTTTCCATCCCCACTGTATGTCTCACCATACCTGTTGCCTACACTGACCAGCCTCTACTATTAGCACACAGGAAGACCCCGCGGGCACGGGGATGCGCTGCTGTACAGGACATTATCTGGGTTGTATGTGTTGATGTCTCAGACTCCCACAAAATGTGAGTAGTTTTTTTATCACTTTGGATTTTAAGAATTGTTTTAAATTAACGTGTTGTGCAATGATCCTCTTTGAAGACGTCACAAAACGAAATTGACATAGGGCAGGGCTAGGACGCTGATGACATTGCAGATGCCAGTTCATACTCGTGGTCTGTGACAGGTCCAGAGGTGAACGGTTAAAACAGCTGAGCGTGTTATTCCCTAGTGCTGGGCAGGCACTCTTCAAATGTGAGTGGATTACATATATGTTTTAACAAGCCTGTTAGATGTTTTTACACTATGGGAGCCTCCCTCCTTTTTTATCTTTCCCATGACATGCTGTGATCTGTGAGAGGGAAATCTGACCATAGAGGATCGTTTGGGGAGAGTGTGGTCCTCCAGCTGGTTTATATTTTATCAATTATCAATATATCTATCTGGTGGGTCCAATTTAGGGAGAGCAGTGTAGGATTCACACAGTGGTGGAGCACTTGAAGTTTTTACAAAGTAAAGACATTTTTATTTCACAGGTTTTTTTTGTTTTTTTTTCACTACTTTGATCATATTGCTTTTTTCATTTGATGATTGATTTTTTTTTGGACTATTTTTCTTAGCACTTTAAGAATATTGCACATGAGTTTTTTTTTTTTCGCACTTTGATATGCACTAAGCACTTTATATATATTCTTTTTACACAGAATTTGTTTATCATAAATGTGGTATTTTATATATACATATAGAGGTTTGAAATATTCACAATAAATGATTGAGGGGTTTATGAATTAATTGTGTGGATTAGCACCACTTTTATCACTATACACGAATACTGCAATTAGTTTCATCCACTGAGGCTTTCCAGCCCACTATTAAACAGGGCAGCGCCGTCTAATGCCCCGTACACACGGTCGGATTTTCCGATGGACAATGTCCGATCGGAGCGTGTTGTCGGAAATTCCGACCGTGTGTGGGCGCCATCGGACATTTTCTATCGGATTTTCCGACACACAAAGTTGGACAGCAGGAGATAAAATTTTCCGACAACAAAATCCGATCGCGTCAATTCCGACCGTGTGTGGCCTGTTCTGACGCACAAAGTGCCACGCATGCTCAGAAGAAATTCCGACATGGGACAGCTCGTTCTGGTAAACTTAGCGTTCGCAATGGATACAGCACTTTCGTCACGCTGCAATGTTCAAAATGGTTTAATACAGCGCACTCTCTTCTTCTTTATAATGTGACAAGAATTAAGTAGTTTTGATGCTCATATTCACACACACTTCTCACAAACTTTTCTTTGTGTTTTTTTAGTGGGATTCCCTCAATATATTGTTATTAGTTGTCACATATGACAGTTTTATATTTTTTATGGGTTTTTTTTGGATTTTAAGCCTTTTTTTTTCTTTAATGTTTGGATTTTTTCCAAGGCTGATCTTTGTTCAATGTTATTTTTATTTTTACTCCAGAATATTTTTGTGTGTTTTGTGTGTCAAGTTACCCCAACACCATTGATATCTTTTATTATTTAATCTCCAGGAGATTTTTTGTTGTTGGTGTCCCTTGTTCATTTCACATTGTATATTTGAAATGTACCTGAAACCTCACAAACAAACTGTCATTTTTGAAGTAAAACACATAGGAGAGTATAATTCAAAACAAAAATCCTTTATTAAGGGATCAGAACCAAACAAAGAGGAAGGCAACACTGGATCGACAGCAGAAATTAGTGAAGCCTGGGACCCCCACGGCAGACATCAATTCTTCAACATCAAAATTGGTGGCCTGAGGAGTCCATATCTAAGGGAGGGCAGTCTGGTCCGGGATTCACAGAGACTCGGATAGCAGCAGATGACATCTGTGTCCCCAGGCTGTGGTACCACAAGAGGCTGCATCTTTTGGCCGACCAGACTGGACCCAGGGCAATCACTGTCTAGTCTTCCTTCCACGCTTCCTTCCGGGCTGTGGCTGTGCAGTTGGAGATGTGGCAGGAGGAGGAGTAGGACCTGGAGGAGGAGGAGGACTGGGGGGACCTGGAGGAGAACTGGGAGGACCTGGAGGAGGACTAGGAGGACCTGGAGGAGAGGGAGGAGGAGGACCATCCCAAAGCTGTGTGTGAGGTGTAATTTGGCCCCTTATACCTTTCTCCAGAGCCTCTGATATGAGGGCCTGACACATGGCTTTTTGGCCCTCCTCCATCCTCTGCATTTTATATGCTATGAATGCAGCAATGTTCTCCTGCATGGTGTGTGGTGCTCCCAGGACCTCTGTAGCCCTCCAAAAGAATCTGATAGCCGCCTCCTCTAGGGCACTCATCCTACTGCCACTTTCTGTTATCAGGTGTGGTGGAGGGACCTTGATATCAGCCAGCCGGCTCGGCCCGGCCACCTCCTGGCTGGGACTTCCCTGTGTATGAAAAAGGGACATAGTTGTAATGTTTTGCATCATCAATCACAATCCTAAATTAGTACTCCCAGCTAACATCTAGTTAACATCATTGATTGGACAAGCAGAAATATTTAGAGGAATGCTATACCTGGCTCAATCTGGGCTCCTCCACATGCGGCCTGGAAGGCCCAGGTTGGGCGTCAGAAGCCTCAGCAAGGGGGGAAGGAAGCGTGGAAGGAAGACTTGAGAGGGATGGCCTGGGTTCAGTCTGGCCTGCCAGAAAGTGCAGCCTGTCGTAGTACAACATCCTGGGGACATAGATGTCATCTGCTGCTCCGGATCTCTGTGAATCCAGGACTTTCTTGTGCTCCCTCAGATATGTGCTCCTCAGGCAACCAATTAATATCTTTAAATTAGTGATGTCTGCCGTGGGGATCACCTGCTTCACAATTTCACACAATTGCTCCAGTGCTGCCTTCCTCTTTGCTTGGTTCTTGAAATGGGGGTGGGTAATCTCCCACAGACAGGGCAGCTCACTTAGCATATCAATGAATAGTGACATGAAGTCAGTATCTCTCATTAAGATATCCATGTTCACTGCAAGACACAACACAAGACAAAGCCTAATGTCAGACAAAACTCTCCTAATCTTGTTACAATATAGGCCTCAATCTAGAAGCAGTATAGGCCCAAGTTTGTCTCTTACCTTCGTTCTTACGATCGGCACGTCCAATGCTCCTTCCTCCGCTCACAGATCGTACGTAATACGCACGCGTGTTACGCTTTATACACACTGCGCATGCGTGTAACTCCGTCCGCCCCTGATGTTCTTTCTAGTGTATTCCCCGCCCCTTTTCGTTCGGCGCAGTGGGGGAAGAGCATGATGGCGGAGTTACAACAGGTGCGTGATAATAATTCTAACAACGAGGAGTGGGAGGAGGAAAGCCCGGATCCAGACACTGCCCGATCCAGAAGGAGACGTTTTAAGGCCACAAATATGTCGTTTGGGGAGATGTTGGAGATGGTCGACATCATGAAGAAGTCCGACTATGACGGAAAATATGGGCCTTACCCCCACCCCAACATCAGAAAGGCCAAGATCATAGCGAAAGTGGTCAGGAGTCTGGAGAGGAATTTCGGGTACGAAGATCAAAAGATGAGCTCAGGAAGCGGTGGTCGGACCTGAAGTTGAGAGAGCCAGAGCAGTACCGAAAGATCCGGAGAGTGCTGCAAAAAAGTAAGTAGTTGTGCTGTGTTCCTATTCTTTCTGTCTTTATTCCGTTCGTTCTGCTCCATATGCTTTTAGTAATTGTAACGTTTAAAAAGGTCAACTTTAATGTTCATGGGCCCATTATTCGTTCGTATCAAACATTTTTTTTCGGCCTCTAGAACACCATTGCATTTTCACACATTTTTGGGGGCCTACTTGGATGCCAAATATTTGTTTGTGTAGATGGGTTTGTTACTAGAATGAAATGCCAACTAGATTGTGTGTAAGGAGAGGACACTGAGCAGCTGTTTTCACATCTGGACACTGGAGCACTAGTGTGGGACCCCAGAACACCATTTTTATTAGGGGGGCACACAGGTGCTCCAGTGTATACTATAGGGGGGGCTACATCTGTGAAGCTTGTACTAAACAGGTAAAGTATTGCAGCTTGACAAAGGGCAATAAAAAATATACATCTTGGAACTCGGCTAAAATAGACAATTGTACCCCACTTCCAAGCAATGTTTCCTATTTCTAGTTCTGCCATCAAATATCTGTGTGCTAATTATACCATTTTTGTTTTACATAGGGGAGAAAAGACTTGGAGGACACCCCTCATCCCAGGAGACCAGAGACCCCCCACCTCTGGAAGAAGGGGAAATACCAACACAAGAAGCTGAGCAGGAGGAAGAAGAAGATGTGGTGGAGATTGGCACCACAACAGGTGAGTGTCTGCAACCACAGGCTCAGGTAAAAGAGATGGATGTTGTCAGATTTTTGAGACCTGTTTTTTTTGTTCTTTATCTCTTTTTAGGTGATCGTGATCCAGAACGCTTTACATCAGAAAGTGCCCAGATACTGATCGGGGAGATCATGGGGTATAATCTCCAATTGCAAAACATCCAGCAACAAATCAGTGATGTTATTAAAAAAAATAATAACATCATTGATGTTTTGGGGCGAATTTAAACCCCACAAAATCACCTGTTTTATCTTACTAAAATTTTTACAATGTTTAGAAAAGCCAAATTTGGAGGATGCACACAGTGTGCCAACATGTGCTATCTGCCATCACGGGAGATCAATGGACGCGTTTTGGGGGTGCAACCCCTTCCTCAATTATAAAGTAGCGTTGAGGAAGGGCTTGCTCCCCCAAAACACGTCCCTTGATCCCCCCTGATGGCAGATAGCACATGTTGACATTCGTAAATTGGTGTGCATCTTCCAAATTTGGCTTTTCCAGGGGTGATTTCCCCCCATCTGAACGCTATATCAAACACAGTTCCTAAATACTCATGTCTGATATAGCCTTCAGGTTTTACCTAATGTGAACTTTGTAAGTTCAAATTTTTTGGCTTTCTTGTTGGTTTTACACAGGCCTGTTTTATCTGAAATGGATATTTCGATTTTTGATAATGCCCCCCCCAAAAATTGTTATACAACAAACATGTTGGTTTGTTTTAAAAACCTTTCGTAAATGCACATGTGATTGTGCAGGTATAAAAAAGTGCCTTACTCAAGAATGTGTGGATTATTGTCTCAACACTACAACACTTTTGGGGTGATGTAATAGCTGTTTTATGCAAAAATGGGGGTTATTTCCTAAGGGCAATAACACTTTGCACTACAAGTGCAGGTTCAGTGCAGTTGCAAGTGCACTTGTAGTGAAATGTGTTTTGGCATTTAGGAAGTACCAGCCAACACTATTCTTTATAAGGTTACCCAATCACAACATTTTCTGCACTCAACACATTTCTGTCAGGGTCAGCTAAAACAAACACAAGCAGTAAATGTCCACCAAGAATTTCTTTTGGTTGTTTTTTATTTGAAAAAGGTGTCACAGATTGTCTGGGATATTGATAGCCCCCCTACCCGCAAAGAACTCCAGGTATCGTAACCGGACATCACGGGCATTCAGGGAGGGCAAGCCAGGACGGCCACTTTCAAGCGCCGTCATTGTTGATGTATTTGGGATTCCGGCCTCAGGCCCAACTGAGTCAGCATAGTTGGCTGAATGTTTTCTTAAAAAGTTATGGAGAACACAGCACGCAAGTATTATATGGTTCAGTTTATACTCCGCCATATGGATGGGTGTCAGAAATAATCGGAACCGGCTGGCCAGGATTCCAAATGTGTTCTCCACCACTCTTCGGGCTCTGGCCAGCCGGTAATTAAAAACCCTCTATTCCGGGGTGAGGGTCCTCATCGGGAATGGCCGCATCAGGTGGTCCCCCAGCGCAAACGCTTCATCAGCAACGAACACAAATGGGAGACCTTCAACATTGTCCTCTGGAGGTGGCAAGTCCAAGCTGCCATTCTGGAGACGCCTGTAGAACTCCGTCTGGGTGATCACTCCACCATCGGACATCCGGCCATTCTTTCCCACGTCCACATACAAGAAGTTGTAATTAGCCGACACCACCGCCAACATCACTATACTATTAAACCCCTTGTAATTATAATAGTACGACCCCGAGTTGGGTGGTGGGACGATGTGGACGTGTTTCCCATCAATTGCCCCTCCGCAGTTAGGAAAGTCCCACCGCTGGGCAAAGTGGGAGGCCACAGTCTGCCATTCCTGTGGCGTTGAAGGAAACTGTTGAGAAAAAAAAAAAACATTACTATTTTTTCACAGAAACCTGGCAAGCAGATTAGACACAAACATTATGGGTCAACCTCCAGATAGCATTTATTAAGGGGAATTTAACAACAACAAAGTATAAGGTACACCTATCATATCCCCCCCCCCTATCATGGGCCATTTCTAACATTATAGGGGGGGAGCTCTTGGACAGGTAACCCTCTTCACTTCATTTAGAGATGAATGCCTAAATAATGGGTATTACTTGGAACAGCCCCTCCTTAGTTACACTATTGGCAGCCCACTGGACAGGTAAGAAGTGTCATAATACAAAGATATAAATACACACTGTACACATTTGAGGACATTTGGACATTCTGCTATTACCTATCAAGATCATAATAGGATACAAGAACTTTAAACAGTACCATTGGAAAGTATACAGGCAGGCCCTTGCACTACATGCTTTGGGCAATTCATCCATAAATCTGAGCACTAAAGAGATGGGTATAGTGTGTATGGGTTTGGCAAAGTCAGCAGATAGATGATTGAGGATAGATAGAGAATTGGGATCAGCTGACTTAGCAGTTGGGGGAGGGAGGGTTACAAAAAATTTGGGGACACCACAAAAAAAAGCCTCTGGCCCTCTGCCTGAATTTAAATCAAAAATAACATTTCCAAACATTTTAGGGGGTGTTTGGGGTAAGATCACTACTATGGAGCTGAAAAAATACATTGTTAAGTGACTACATGAGGTGAATATAGGCCAGGAGACACCATGCTGGGGAGGTTATTGAAGGGCAAATATGTATGAAGGACCTAAAATAATATTTATATAAAAATCCAGTATGCATGAGAACAAAGGGGACATTCACAGCATATTACAATCATGGTAATTAGGGAATGAGGAAAGAAATACAATATATTAGCAAACATTTAATACCATAAAATGTGATATAAAAGGATAAAAATCTTACCTTCATATACTCCTTCTGCAGGACCTGGATGATGGCAGAACAGGTCTCTGGGATAATGATCCCCAGAGCCTGGGGGGAGATGCCTGTCGAGAACTTGAGGTCCTGCAGGCTTCTCCCTGTGGCCAAATACCGCAAGGTAGCGACCAACCTCTGCTCCGGAGTGATGGCTTACCTCATGCAGGTATCCTGCCTGCTGATATAGGGGGTCAGCGAAGCCAACAGACGGTGAAACACGGGGTCCGTCATCCGGAGAAAGTTCCTGAAATCATCAGGATTATTCTCATGGATCTCACGGAGCAAAGGCATATGAGAGAACTGGTCACGCTGAAGCAACCAATTCTTGGTCCATGAACTCCTCCCCACCCTGTTCATGGACTGGACTTGTGTCAAGGTCAGGACCCCAACACCAAGCCCCCGCACAGCACGAACTCTACGAGGAGTACGCATACGAAACATGGCTAGGAAACGGTCAGCTCCTCAGAACGAAGTAACAGAACGCACTGAAGAACAGCAAGGCCTGTGAAGAGCGACCTGAAAACCAGTAACGAACGAACAAGAATACAGTGACTAAAGTCACGCGGAACTTGCTTGCACGCACTGAAGAGCAGATACAAACCCACAAGCACAAACTGAACGTCAGAAAACGATCTGAGAGCCACGAGTCTGAAAAAGTGCGAATCGTCTCTCACCAAACTTTTACTAACACGAGATTAGCAAAAGGAGCCCAAAGGGTGCCGCGCTTGGTTCTGAACCGGCCTTTTCTAGTCTCGTCGTACGTGGTGTACGTGATCGCGTGGTTGTCGATCGGAAATTCCGACAACTTTGTGCGACCGTGTGTAGGCAAAACAAGTTTGAGCCAACATCCGTCTGAAAAAATCCGAGGATTTTGTTGTCGGAATGTCCGAACAAAGTCCGACCGTGTGTACGGGACATAATTCTGGTATTTTTGATTTTAACACATACAGCCATTGGTTTTATTCACGTTATTTGTAAATAAACTCACAATCATTTTACTCTTATGTAGGCAGGTTGCCGGTAGTCATTTTACTCTTATGTAGTCGGGAGTGACAGCAGAGGATCTTGGGACCTGTAGTCCTGCACCCACTACATACTGTGTTCCTGAGTGAGGAATGAACTACACATATCAGAGGGCTGGTTGAGCAAAGAGGATTTTGGTAGAGCGTATACATTTAACTGCAATTAGCAGACTTGCTCTCTCAGTGCTGAACTTCTGACAGGATGGCTGAAGGCTGCTGTCATCACACAGCCACAGCGGACTTGTGGCCTATCCAGTTGCCATGATATTCCAGCCAGTGGATCTGCATCAATGTGAAGCAGATCACTAAATTGGATCTGCATTTGTCCATCTTCGCTCTAGAAATCTCACAATCAATTTCCACACTTCTGCTGCCATTTCACCAAGCTGGCATCCTACTGGGTAACCATTCTTCACCTCCTGAATGAAAAGCAGGAGCCTGCACTGTATACTCTGTTTCCGCAGAGGCTGCATTCCTATCAGTATTGGTGAGTGGGTAGACGCCCAACCTCTTACTGACATCCGACTGTTTAGAGGCACTGCATGCAGACATCTTTATGCCTCAGTCACAGGGAAACATAGAAACATAGAAATATTATGGCAGAGAAATACAGAGGAGTCCATCGAGTCTGCACATTTTTTTGTGTGTTTTTTGCTTTGCTTTGTATAGATCTATGTTTGTCCCAAGCATGTTTGCGGCCATGCTGTATGCACTCCAATTGTCTATTTGTTAAACTTACTGGCCTATAAGTGTCCAACACCATCTATGGGCCCCAACATTGCTAGCAGAAGACAACTTCTACCCTCAAACTGAAACTATCTGCTACACAGGATCATCAAACCAAATATTTTTTCCAGTTAGGGAAGCACTCTATCTTTGTTTGCCATTACTAAATCAGTAAGGGTATTTCAGTTATATATACTGTATATTTCGGTGCACCAGTGGTCCAGAGGGAGCTGGCAATGTTGCACTTGAAAGGTTGCCCTTAATTGCAGTTAAAGCGGAGTTCCACTCAAAAGTGGAACTTCCACGTATCCGCCCCCCCTTTCTGGTGCCACATTTGGCAGGAATCCAAAGATCGGCTGAGGCGCTGACATTGTGGGCTCCCTAGACAGGTAAGTGTCCATATATGCTCTTTATGAGACTGTGTATGTTGATTTAACTATTAATTAGAGCACGTGCTTACCAGCATACAAAAGTGCTGCTAAAGAATTGTGTCTCTTGCTTTTGTTATCCTCTATTGCTAAATTATGTTTGAACCTAGAGTGTCAGAGGGGTCCGAGAGGCTTGCAAGGTCAGGGCAACAACTGGGGACAAGAATAGCGCTACTTAGCCAGCACTAAGATTCAGCTTGCAATGGGAGCATGTTTTTTTATTATCCTGGTACCCAACAGATGACAGGTATTAAACATAGAAGAGTGACAACAGAAAAAAAGTGTGCATTTTTGAGTCTGCCCATTTTTAAAAATAATTTATACATTTTTTTTGTAACCTGTTTTTTTAGCGTATAGATTTATGTTTGTCCCAAGCATGTTTGAATGAGATGAGTATATGAGATATATCATAATATGCATTGTGATTTATCATCAATGGCTACACTGTACAGCCTACACAATATTGGCCTTCAATGTCACTGATAATATAATTATATATATATACTGCAGACAGGTGGGCAGCATCTGCTTTGGGCTGGCTCATAGAGAATGATAAAAGTTGGAGCCAGACCCTGTCCAAGTGTCTACAGCTAGCTAGCCAGGTACTATTTATCTCCACTTGTGCAGCCACATTAGAATAAACCCTTCTTCATAGTTGCTACATGTCCCCATTCACATAGCATAGCTTTAGAAAAGACAGTTTAAAAATTTCAACTTACCTTTTGTAAATGCTATTTTCTGCAAACCTCAGCACTGAAAATTCTAATTTGTTTTCTCTTGTTTATAGGGGGTTGGGGAGCTGCAGGAAAGTTGTTGTTCTGCTTATATTTTTTGTGTAATAACAGTTGCCAACAGTCACGGATTTCCCAGGACAATCCCGAAAATCCAACTGATGTCTCAAAAAGAGCTTGTCCCGGCCAGAATCCCGATAATTTCGCTCTGTCACCGACAATAAAGGAAATCCCTCCCCCTACCTCCTTCAGGAAGTCAGGTGCTGCCTGGCTATTTGCAGATTGGTCAGTCCTGAGTGAGCGGGTGGGCCACCAGAGGGCAATGAGTCCGGCTGTGTGCTGTGGTAAGGATTCAGTGCTGCACTCACTGGAAGAAGCAGAGCCTAAAGCCAGGAACTTCAAAGCCGCCAGCATGGTGAGTGCACTGACCTGTCTACCAACCCCAACTCACCTTTCCTCCACTCAGTGTCCCCAGCCCAACCACCTGTACAGGTCTGGTGCCAGCATGGGGGGGGGGGGGGGAGAGCCAGGAGGGAGCCAGGAGAGACATCTATCAAGACCGGTCCAGCACCCCACACTCCAGCAGTCTTGAACTAGGGACTGTTCCTGACGTTATCAAACCTAGAGCAGGCTCCATAGGCCAGAAACTGTCCACCACTGGACCGTGGGGTGTTGCCTTTTTCCAGTTGAATTAATGGATTGGTTGAGTATAAGCTTTCTTCTCACCCCTAGACAAAACGAGCAGTTGACCCGTGCAGTGCCGGCACGGCCAGATTACATGGGAAAACTTTTTTTTTTTGCCGGAGTTGGGCTGTAAGTTCCTAAAGTGACTAAAATTAAAGTGTCCTGCAAATGCAGATTGTAAGTATTTACCTCTGTGCAGGCAGTGGGGAACCAGGAGACTGACACTCCTGAAAGTGTCAGTTTCTGAAGAGGAGAGGTAATTAATTCCTAGATTGGTTTTTGGTCAGTTGTATTTTACAATTGTTTGAAAGGTAATTTGATATTTTATAATTTTATTTGTATAAAAATTTTTTTTAACTACTTCAGCCCTGGGAGGATTTGCCCCCTCCCTGACCAGGCCATTTTTTGCGCTACGGCACTGCGTCACTTTAACTGACAATTGCGCGGTTGTGCGACGTTGTACCCAAGCAAAATAATGTCCTTTTTTTCCCACAAATAGAGTACGTGGACAATTATTACACGAGCGTGCCACTTTTTAGTCACCTTTTTGATCATCAGATTGGAGCATGTGACACCGTGCGACCTAATTCCCCAGCGGCTTGTAGATTCCCGTCTTAGGCTGGGGGAGAGAACCTGCTTGCAGTGTAATAATTTGCTCGCTATAAAGTGCAGAGATAATAAGAATGTTTTCGTTCTTACCTCCCTTCATGCAGAGACGACGGTCCAAATTACTACGGCGACTGGTGTTGTGGAGAAATCCCTCTGTGTCCACGAATATAACCTTAACATGGGAGGGGTGGACCTCAACGACCAGTTGTCGGCGCCGTACCTAGTTGCCCGTAAGGCCAGACGCTGGTACAAAAAAGTGTCTGTTTATTTATTTCAATTGGCTTTGCTGAACGCTTATGTGCTATACAGAGGTTCAGGATGGACTGGATCCTTCCTTAAATTCCAGGAAGAGATCGTCAGAGCCCTTCTTTTTTCAGACAGTGCTCCACCTCACCCTTCCCAACTAAATGCAGTAAGCCGGCTGCATGAGAGGCATTTTCTTTATGTCCTCCCGAGTACCCCTACCCAACGAGCCCCCCAAAAAAGATGTTGTGTCTGCAGCAAGCGCGGGTATAGGCGTGACACCCGGTATTATTGTCCCTCCTGGCCTGACAATCCTGGTCTTTGCATTGGTGAATGTTTTGAACTCTACCATACACTAGTTGAGTATTAGCATAGGGTACAGCACTGCACAGACTAGGACACACTTTCACAGGGTCTCCCAAGATGCCATCTCATTCCCAAGATGAGAGACCCAAACCTGGTACCAGATACAAAAGTTAAAGTTACAAAAAAAGTGTAAAAAAAACAAAAAAAACCCAAAAAAAAGTAAAAAAAAAACACAAAAATATATAAAATAAAAAAAACAAAAATAGTTGTTGTTTTATTGTTCTCTCTCTATTCTCTCTCTATTGTTCTGCTCTTTTTTACTCTATTCTATTCTGCAATGTTTTATTGTTATTATGTTTTTATCATGTCTGCTTTATAGGTATGCAATTTTTTTATATTTTACTGTTTACTGTGTTTTATTGTTAACCCTTTTTTTGTTTTCAGGTACGCCATTCAGCTGCAGAGCGAATTTATTTATCTTGACAGCAACAGCGTTTGCTCCCACGATACATAAAGCCATGAATCCAGCGCTGTCGGAGGTGATTTCACCACCACAGTTACATACTTCAGCATATATGCCGAAGCGTGGGGGCAGCAGTGGGTGGAGGAGCGATTTGCTCCTACCTTTTGCGGAAAGATGCCCACATGCTTTGGCATATATATATTTTAGGCACAGGTTGCGTTAAATGTTTTATTTTTTACTATGTTTTTTTGTATTTGCTTTGCAGGTATGGTAAGTCTTATGCCCTGTACACACGATCAGACATTGATCAGACATTCCGACAACAAAATCCATGGATTTTTTCCGACGGATGTTGTCTCAAACTTGTCTTGCATACACACGGTCGCACAAAGTTGTCGAAATTTCTGATCGCCAAGAATGCGGTGACGTACACCACGTACGACGAGACTAGAAAAGGGCAGTTCTGAACCAAGCGCGGCACCCTTTGGGCTCCTTTTGCTAATCTCGTGTTAGTAAAAGTTTGGTGAGAGACGATTCGCGCTTTTTCAGACTCGTGGTTTTCAGATCGTTTTCTGCTGTTCAGTTTGTGATTGTGGGTTTGTATCTGCTCTTCAGTGCGTGCAGTCAGTTCGTATTGGATTATTCAGTGCATTCTTGTCCGCTCGTTGCTGTTTTTCAGGTCGCTCTTCACAGGCCTTGCTGTTCTTCAGTGCATTCTGTTACTTCATTCTGAGCAGCCGACCGTTTTCTAGCCATGTTGCGTATACGTACTCCTCGTAGAGTTCGTGCTGTGCGGGGGCTTGGTGGTGGGGTCTTTATCTTGACACAAGCCCAGTCCATGAACAGGGCGGGGAGGAGTTCATGGACCAAGAATTGGTTGCTTTAGCGTGACCAGTTCTGTCACATGCCTTTGCTCCATGAGATCCGTGAGAATAATCCTTATGATTTCAGGAACTTTCTCCGGATGACGGACCCCGTATTTCACCATTTGTTGGCTTTGTTTACCCCCTATATCAGCAGGCAGGATACCTGCATGAGGCAAGCCATCACTCCGGAGCAGAGGCTAGTCGCCACCCTGCGGTACTTGGCGACGGGGAGAAGCCTGCAGGACTTGAAGTTCTCGACAGTCATCTCCCCCCAGGCTCTGGGGATCATTATCCCAGAGACCTGTTCTGCCATCATCCAGGTCCTGCAGAAGGATTATATTTTATTGTATTTAATGTTTGATAATATATTGTATTTCTTTCCTCATTCCCTAATTGTCATGATTGTAATATGCTGTGAATGTCCCCTTTGTTCTCATGCATGCTGGATTTTTATGTAAATTTTTTTTTGTCCTTCATGCATTTTTGCCTTCACTTACCTCCCCAGCATGGTCTCCTGGCCCTATATTCCCCTCATGTAGTCACTTAACAGTGTATTTTATCAGCTCCATAGTAGTGCTTTACCCTAAACCCCCTAAAATGTTGAAAAATGTGATTTGTGCTTTAAATTCAGGCAAAGTGCCAGGGGCCTTTTTTTTTTCTTTCCCCAAATCATTTGGAACCCTCCCTCCTCCCAACTGCTAAGTCAGCTGATACCAATTTTCTATCTATCCTCAATCATCTATCTGCTGACTTTGCCAAACCCATACACACTATACCCATCTCTTTTGTGGTCAGATGTATGGATGAATTCCCCAAAGCATGTAGTGCAAGGGCCTGCCTGTATACTTTCAAATGGTACTGTTTAAAGTTTTTGTATACTATTATTATCTTGATAGGTAATAGCAGAATGTTCAAATGTGCTAAAATGTGTACAATGTGTATTTATATCTTTGTATTATGACACTTCTTACCTGTCCAGTGGGCTGTCAATAGTGTAAGTAAGGAGGGACTGGCCAAAGTAATACACATTATTTAGGCATTCATCTCTCAATGAAGTGGAGAGGGTTACCTGTCCAAAAGATCTCCCCCCTAAAATGGCCCATGAGGGGGGAATCTGATAGGTGGACCTTATACCTCGGTCTTTCAAAACTCCCTAAAATAAATGTTGTACTGATGTTGGGCAAGAATCTTTGTGTCTAATCTGCTGTTGTTTTTATGCAAAATGATTCATTTATTTTTCTTGTTTGACTCCACAGTTTCCTTCCAACCCACAGGAAAGGCAGACTGTGGCCTTCTACTTTGCCCAGCGGTGGGACTTTCCTAACTGCGGAGGGGCAATTGATGGAAAACACGTCCACATCGTCCCACCACCCAACTCGGGGTCATACTATTACAACTATAAGGGGTTCAATAGTATTGTGATGTTGGCGGTGGTGTTGGCTACTTATGAGTTCCTGTATATGGACGTGGGGAAGAATGGCCGCATGTGTTAGGGATCTACCAGCGCCAGACCTGGGCGCTTGCATGCGCCTATGCGCCGGCGCGCCCCTGTACAGACGCGGCATCAAACTGCTGCTGTTTCTGTGCATCAGCGCGGCGCTCGGGCGCGCACGCGTGCACGGCGTGTGTGCGTACGCGCGCGCGCACGGGCGCGCGTGTTCGCATTAGCGCCGTTTTGGCGCCAATGAGCACATAAAAGTTCCCCTGTTCCATGGGTGCATTGCTGCTTCGTCTCAGCTCAGTGATTCCTGTTTGAACCTGCATCTGATTGTCTGCTACCTGATTTGACCCGGCTTGTTTGACCATCCGTCCTGCTCCAAACCCGACCCCGCTTGCCTGACTACTCTGCTGCCTCTACCTGATACCGTTGCCAACCTCTGCTCGTCCACCGACTCTGCCTCTGCCTGCCGTGATTACCTGTCTTATCTACCTGCCGACCCGGACTGTCTGACCCTGCTAGTGCCTGCTGCTTGCTCCTGCTGTTGCACCTCCAGCTTCAGCTCCTGTGATCTCTCACCTCCAGTGTGTCAGTCTGCTGCTTCCAGTCTCCACCTCACCTGCAGTCCAGCCATCCCTGGAGGGATCTCTACCTCAGCATCAGAGACTATACTTCAACAGGCACTCCTACCCCACTGCGCTCAGGAGACCACTGTCCCCACTCCAGTAGCTCCTGAACAAGCGTTGTATGAGAGGTCTTCTCTTACGACTCCTACGAGTCAGGCTCTACTACCAGGTACCTAACAGTACGAAGCAGCCATGACCGAGCCTGCAGGAGACACCTCTCCCTTGAAGGAAATATGCACACACCTTGCGGCCCTCACTCAAGCTGTGCAATCCCTCCAGGATAACTACAACAGATTGGAGGGACAAGTCCAGAATCTTGCAGGGCCTAACCCCCTGGCCTCCTCTCCAGCCGCAACTCCTGCACAGACTGCTCCAGCTCCGTCAGTTGTGATGCTTCCACCTGAACCAAGGGTCCCCATCCCTGAGAGATTCTCTGGAGACCGGGCCAAGTTCCGGGCCTTTCGCAACGCCTGCCAGCTCTTTTTCGCACTACAGCCCCGAACCTTCTCACTGGAAGCCACTAAGGTGGGGTTTGTGATTTCCCTCCTACAAGGGGAACCTCAGACCTGGGCTCATCGATTACTTGAGGGGGACTCAGCCCTAACCCAATCTTTGTCATCTTTTTTTGAAGCCATGGCACAACTATACGAGGACCCTCAACAGACTGCCACAGCTGAATCAGCTCTGTTCGCGCTCCAGCAAGGCCGCAGACCCGCTGAGGACTATGTCACTGACTTCAGGCGTTGGAGCGCGGACACTCAGTGGAATGATGCGGCCCTGCGTCACCAGTTCCGCATGGGCCTATCTGAAGGACTAAAAGACAAACTTGCTCGAGTGGGTATGCCAAATACTCTTGAGGCCTTGATTTCCTTGACCATTCAAATTGACCAACGTCTCCGGGAACGTCGATCTGAATGCTCTGCCTTACAATTCCGCCCGACCTGGATGACAGCAGGAGCACCGGTTCCTGCAGCATGCTACTTACCCCCACCAAGTTTGAATCCAGTTAATGCCACGCCTGACACTTCGGAACCTATGCAATTAGGACTGATGCGACCTGCCTTGTCGTCTGAAGAACGTGCTCGACGTCGGCAACTCAATCTGTGCCTCTATTGCGGTGGAACTGGGCACTATGTCCTTAACTGTCCAGTCAAGATAAGTAAGTGCCCATCTCCTGTGTATACCAGTCTCTCTGCTCTGTCTGCAAATTCTACCCACCTTGCCCTTCCTCTCTCATTACAGCTCCAAGAAGGGATAATACCGGTCAACGCCATCATTGACTCCGGAGCATGCAGCTGCTTTATTGATTCAACTTTTGCCAGCCAGCATAACATCACATTACGGACTAAAACCCATGGACTCTCTGTATTTCTAGCTGATGGATCCTGCATCAGATCAGGACAAGTAACTCAGGAAACCCTGCCTCTGTCTGCTACCACTTCCTCCCAACATAAGGAACTGCTGGTTCTTGATGCCATCACCTCTCCTATGTTTCCCATCATCCTGGGCATTCCCTGGCTGCAGGCCCACAATCCACACATTCATTGGACAACTGGAGAAGTAAAATTCCTGTCATCTTACTGTCAAGAACACTGTTTAAAGAAAGATCCGGATCCCTCAGCCACTCTGCTTTGTCTGGACACCGACCAGAAACTTTGCCAGGTCATACCTAACCAATACCATGAATACATTGATGTTTTCAGTAAGAAGGGGGCAGACTTCCTTCCACCTCATCGCCCCTACGACTGCCCCATCGAGTTGCTGCCAGGATCCGAAATTCCATTCGGACGCATTTTTCCGTTATCAGAAAAAGAACAAGAGGTACTAAAGACGTATATAGATGAAAACCTGGCCAAAGGCTTCATACGCCACTCTACCTCCCCAGCTGGTGCCGGAATATTTTTTGTCACCAAGAAGGACAAGTCTCTCCGTTCATGTATAGATTATCGAGAACTAAACAAAATCACGGTCAAGAATCGGTATCCCCTACCCTTGATACCTGAACTATTCCAGAAATTAAGGACTGCCGTCATTTTTACTAAACTTGACCTAAGAGGGGCATATAATTTGATCCGTATCCGGGCCGGGCATGAGTGGAAGACAGCATTCCGAACTCGATTCTGGCATTCTGAATACTTAGTTATGCCCTTCGGACTCTGCAACGCCCCTGCGACCTTCCAACACCTGATTAACGATGTTCTCAGGGACTTTCTAGATGTGTTTGTGATTGCATACTTGGATGATATCTTGATTTTTTCAGAATCCCGTGAGCTGCATCGAGAACATGTCTGCAGAGTGTTGGGTCGTCTCCGCTTACACAGACTTTATGCAAAAGCGGAAAAATGCGAGTTCGAGCAACAGAGCATTCAATTTCTGGGGTTAATAATCTCTTCAACTGGCATCAAGATGGACCCACAGAAGGTTTCCGCTGTTCTGGACTGGCCGGTACCCCTGGACAAGAAGGGAGTTCAGCGGTTTGTTGGGTTTGCAAACTTTTACAGGAAGTTCATCAGGGGGTTCTCAGCCATAATTGCACCCATCACGCAGTTAACCAAACAGAATACCCGTTTTTCCTGGAATCAACTAGCCCAAGATGCCTTCGAAAATCTCAAAAGACTGTTTACCTCAGCACCAATCCTCAGTCATCCTGAACCATCTTTACCGTTTATTTTAGAGGTTGATGCCTCTGAGATTGCGGTAGGTGCGATACTTTCGCAACATAAAGGTAGCAAAGATGTAATGCATCCTGTAGGGTTCTTCTCCCGAAAACTCTCTCCTGTGGAGAAAAACTATGACGTTGGTGACCGAGAGCTTCTCGCTATTAAGACTGCACTGGAGGAGTGGAGGTACCTGTTGGAGGGGGCTATGCATCCAGTACTAATTTACACTGACCATAAAAACCTGGAATACTTACGATCTGCTAAACGGCTGAAGCCTCGACAAGCCCGCTGGGCTCTGTTTTTCTCACGTTTCTCCTTCCATATTACGTATCGTCCAGGCTCAAAAAATATGAAACCGGATGCACTATCACGAATGCATGACAATCCTAAGGACTTATCTACTCCTGACACCATCCTACCTGCAAACAATTTCTTACTCCTACAAACAGATTTACTCTCCCTGATTAAGGAAGCATCCTCTGAGTCAGCCAGGCCTACAGGGATTACTTTGGTAAACAGGGATGGTCTGTTCTGGAAGGGAAGCCAAATTTTCGTCCCTGAAGATGTTCGGGTCAGGGTTTTGACGCTTCTTCATGACCATCCACTGGCGGGCCACTTTGGAGTTCGCAAAACCCTGGAACTAGTGCAGCGTACATTCTGGTGGCCCAATCTGAAAGACTTTTGTGAAAAATATGTCAATTCCTGTCCCATCTGTACCCAGAATAAGACATCCAGGAATCAAGCTTGGGGCCTGTTAAAACCTTTACCTGTACCTGACAGACCGTGGAAAATGATTTCTATGGATTTTTTTGTGGAGCTTCCATGTTCTGAGGGGTGCTCAGCCATCTTTGTGGTAGTGGACCGTCTAACCAAGATGGCGCATTTTCTGCCTTTAAGGGGAACTCCGTCTGCCATTGAAACTGCTCGTATATTTGTCAAGGAGATCATCAGACTTCATGGAGTTCCTGTAAACATAGTTTCCGATAGAGGGGTTCAATTCACCTCACGTTTCTGGAGAGCCCTGTGTGAAACCCTAAAAATTGAATTGGCCTTGTCCTCAGCCTATCATCCGCAAACTAACGGGAAGACAGAAAGGACCAATCAGACCCTTGAACAATACATCAGATGTTTTACATCTTTCACACAGGACGATTGGGTATCTCTGCTACCCTTAGCAGAATTTGCTTACAATAACACCAAACATTCTGCCACCGGTCAATCCCCTTTTTTCGCCAATTATAGCTTTCATCTAACCTTTCTACCTGATTTCCTTTCAGAGTACAGTGGATTTCCTCAGTCACAACAATCGGTTGTCACAGGAAGCAGTGTCCAAGGCTCAGGCAGATGGTAAGAGAATCTTCGACCGAAAAAGAAGAGGGGAGCTGAACTTACAGATTGGTGACCAGGTATGGCTTTCTACCAATAATATCAAATTAGCATGTCCTTCTAAGAAGTTGGCACCTAGATTTATGGGACCTTTTCCGGTTAAAAGGAAAGTCAATGAAGTTTCTTATGAACTGACTTTACCTGATTCGCTTAAAATACATCCGGTATTCCATGTATCTCTGCTTAAACCTGCTGTACCTGATCCCTTCCCTGCTAGAGGAACGAGACCTCCTGAACCTATTGTAATTAATGGCAGCGAGGAGTTTGAGGTTGAGGCTATCCTTTATTGTAGAAGAAGGCAAGGACAAAATCAATTCTTAATCAAGTGGAAAGGCTACGGCCCAGAAAGTAACTCGTGGGAACCGGACAGTAATGTTCATGCTAGGCGTTTAGTTCGCGCCTATTTTTCTACACATCCTGAGAAGAAAAGGCTTTTGGGCATCTGGAGGCTGCCCCTTGTGGGGGGCAATGTCAGGGATCTACCAGCGCCAGACCTGGGCACTTGCATGCGCCTATGCGCCGGTGCGCCCCTGTACAGACGCGGCATCAAACTGCTGCTGTTTCTGTGCATCAGCGCGGCGCTCGGGCGCGCGCAGGTGCACGGCGCGTGTGTGTACGCACGTTCGCGTTACCGCCGTTTTGGCGCCAATGAGCACATAAAAGTTCCCGTTCCATGGGTGCATTGCTGCTTCGTCTCAGCTCAGTGATTCCTGTTTGAACCTGCATCTGATTGTCTGCTACCTGATTTGACCCGGCTT
Source organism: Lithobates clamitans (assembly GCA_037952925.1). Classification (NCBI taxonomy): domain Eukaryota; kingdom Metazoa; phylum Chordata; class Amphibia; order Anura; family Ranidae; genus Lithobates; species Lithobates clamitans. Next base: position 267,437 of record JBBGZY010000355.1, on the reverse strand, counting down.
GTTTGACCATCCGTCCTGCTCCAAACCCGACCCGGCTTGCCTGACTACTCTGCTGCCTCTACCTGATACCGTTGCCAACCTCTGCTCGTCCACCGACTCTGCCTCTGCCTGCCGCGATTACCTGTCTTATCTACCTGCCGACCCGGACTGTCTGACCCTGCTAGTGCCTGCTGCTTGCTCCTGCTGTTGCACCTCCAGCTTCAGCTCCTGTGATCTCTCACCTCCAGTGTGTCAGTCTGCTGCTTCCAGTCTCCACCTCACCTGCAGTCCAGCCATCCCTGGAGGGATCTCTACCTCAGCATCAGAGACTATACTTCAACAGGCACTCCTACCCCACTACGCTCAGGAGACCACTGTCCCCACTCCAGTGGCTCCTGAACCAGCGTTGTATGAGAGGTCTTCTCCTACGAGTCAGGCTCTACTACCAGGTACCTAACAGGATGTCCAATGGTGGAGTCATCGCCCAGACAGAGTTCTACAGGCGTCTCCAGAATGGCAGCTTGGACTTGCCACCTCCAGAAGACAATGTGGAAGGACTCCCATTCGTCTTCGTTGCTGATGAAGCGTTTGCGCTGAGGGACCATCTTATGCGGCCATTCCCTATGAGGACCCTCACCCCGGACCAGAGGGTTTTTAATTACTGGCTGGCCAGAGCCAGAAGAGTGGTGGAGAACACATTTGGAATCATGGCCAGCCGGTTCCGCTATTTCTTACACCCATACACATGGCAGAGTACAAACTGAAACATATCATCCTGGCGTGCTGTGTTCTACACAACTTTTTAAGGCAAAATTCTGCCAACTATGCTGCCTCAGTTGGGCCCGAGGCCGGAATTCATAATGAACCAACCCTGACGGTGTTTGAAAGTGGCCGTCCTGGCTTGCCCCCCCTGAGTGCCCGTGAGGTCCGTCTTAGATACCTTGATTACTTTGCGGGTAGAGGGGCCATCAATATGCCAGACAATGTCTGAAACATTTTTAAAATAAAAAAATCATTTTAACTACTAAAATCTTTGGTGACATTTACTGCTTGTGTTTCTTTTAACTGACCCTGACAGAAATGTGGTGAGTCCTGAAAATGGTGTATTTGTGTAACATTACAAAGCACTGTTGGGTGTTATTTACTAAAGGCATAGACACTTTGCACTACAAGTGCAGTTGAAACTGCACTTGTAGTGCAAAGTGGATTTTCCCTTAGGAAATAACCCCCATTGTCACAGAAAACACCAATTTGAGCATAGCAAAAGTTTTGGAGCGTTGAAATAATAATCCACACATTCTTGATTATCAATCTTTTTAATACCAGCACAATCACATGTGCATTTATAAAAGGTTTTTAAAACAAACCAACATGTTTGTTGTATAACAATTTTTTGGGTCACATTACTAAAAGTAGAAATGTCCATTTAAGGTAAAACAGGCATGTTTAAAACCAACAAGAAAGACACAAATCTTGAACTTACAAAGTCAACTTTAAAGAAATTGAAGGCAATATCAGACATGAGTATTTATAAACTGTATTTGATATTACGTTCAGATGGGGTGAAGTCACCCCTGGAAAAGCCAAATTTTGAAGATGCACACAAATTGCCGAATGTCAACATGTGCTACCTGCCATCACGGGGTATCAAGGGACATGTTTTGGGGGTGCAACCCCTTCCTCCCATCTACTTTATTATTGAGGAAGGGGTTGCACCCCCAAAACGCATACATTGATCTCCCGTGATGGCAGATAGCACATGTTGACACTGTGTGCATCTTCAAAATTTGCCTTTTCTCGAATATGTCAAAAATGTTAGAAATTTTTAAATCCCAAAAAGCACAAAAAAGGGAAGGGATTTGGAGGGGTTTTAAACTCTCCCTAAAACATCAATGATGTTCTTAATTTTTTTTTGAACATCATTGATGTTTTTCTGGATGTTTTCCAAGTCCCTATTACACCACATGATCTCCCCGATCAGGATCTGTGCACTTTCAGAGGTGAAATTACCTGGATCCACAACATCACGATCACCTAAAAAGATAGAAACAAAAACACACCATGTATTATAAATATGCCAGCATCCATCTCTTACCTGAGCCTGTGGTCGCAGACACTCACCTGTTGTGGTGACAATTTCCACCACATCTCCTTCCTCCTCCTCCTCCTGTTGTCTTTGGTGGGTCTCCACTTCTTCCTGAGGTGGGGGGTCTGTTGTCTCCTCAGATGAGGGGTGTCCTCCGAGTCTTTTATCCCCTATGTAAAAAGAAAATAGGTATACTTAGCACACAGATATTTTATGGCAGAAATCAGAATATGAAACATTGCTTGGCAGTGAGATTCAATTGTCTGTTTGGTCAGAGTTCCAAGATGAAGAAATATTTTTTTCCTTTCTCAAGCTTGAATACTTACCTGTTTTGTGCAAGCTTCACAGATGGAGTCACCCCTATAGTATCCACTGGAGCACCTGTGTGGGGCCCCCTAATAAAAAGGGTGTTCTTGTTTCCCACACGTCCAGATGTGAAAACTGCTGCTGAGCGTCCTCTCCTTACACAGAATGTAGTTTGCATTTCATTCTAGTTACAAACCCATCTACACAACCAAATTATTTTAAGAGAATTAAGCCATAAAAAATGTATTCAAATGCATATGGCCAAAACAATGGTGTTTTCTAGGCTGAACGAACAATGTTTCATTCGAACGAATAATGTGCCCATGAACATGAAAGTTGCCATTTTAAAATGTACAACAGTTAAGAAAAGCACATGGAGCAGCACAAACGTAATAAAAATGAAGAATAGGAACACAACACAACTACTTACTTTTTTGCAGCACTCTCCTGATCCTTCTGTACTGCTCGTGCTCCCTTAATTTGAGGTCCGACCACCGCTTCCTGAGCTGATCTTTCTATCGTCGTACCCCGAAATTATTCTGCAGACTTTTGACCACCTTCGCCATTATCTTGGCCTTTCTGACATTGGGGTTGGGGTAAGGTCCATACTTCCCGTCATAGTCGGTCCTTTTCAGTATGTCGACCATCTCCAACGTCTCCCCAAAGGACATATTTGAGGCCTTAAATCGTCTCCTTCTGGATCGGGATGTTTCAGGCTCCGGGCTTTCCTCCTCCTCCTCGTTGGTGTAATTATCAGACACCTGCTGTGTCTCCCCAATATGCTCTTCCCCCACTGCGCCGAATGAGAAGGGGCGGGGAATAGACTAAAAAGAACATCAGGGGCGGGCAGAGTTTCACGCATACGCAGTGTATATAAAGCGTAACACGCGTGCGTAGTACGTACGATCTGTGAGCGGAGGAAGGAGTATCGGAGGCGCCGATCGTGATAACGAAGGTAAGATCTAAACTTGGGCCTATACTGTTTCTAGATTGAGGCCTATATTGTAACAAGATTAGGAGAGTTTCGCATGACATTAGGGTTTGTCTTGTGTTGTGTCTTGCAGATAAAATGGATGGCTTCAATGACCACAACTTCCTCCCCCTGTTCATAGGCAAATACAGGGAGCTGCCCTGTCTGTGGCAGATCAAACACCCCCAATACAATAATAAACAAAAGAGGCAGGCAGCGCTGGAGAAACTGCTGGAGTTGGTGAAGCCAGTGGTCCCCGCGGCAACCATCCCCTATTTAAAAGCCAAAATTGGTGGCCTGAGGAGCACTTATCTTAGGGAGCGCAAGAAGGTCACGGATTCCCAGAGATCAGGAGCTGCAGCAGATGACATTTATGTCCCCAGGCTGTGGTACTATGAGAGACCTCGATTTCTGTCAGACCAGACTGAAGTCAGGGAATCCCTCTCAACCCTTCCTTCCACTCATCCTTCCACCCCAGCTGAGGCTTCCGATGTTCAACCTGGGACTTCCAGCCAGGAAGAAGTGGACGGACCCAGCTGGAGGCAGGTATAGCATTCTTCTACAGATTTTTGGTCAATAAATGATGTTTACTAGATGTTATTATTGATCACTAATTGCTGATTTAATAAAGTGTTTTACATATCAATAGACAGTAGTGGGCAAAAATAATTGGGACAAGAATGAAAAATGCTGGGCTCAGTATGATAGTCTGTTATATTTGTTAACATTCAATTTGCAACAATCATTAGGTGAAAATTGTGTGTGATTGATGAATAAAAAACTCAAACTATGCCCCTTTTTCATACACAGGAAGACCTCAGCCAGGAGGAGGCTATGGAATGTGGCAGCCAGGAGGAGGCGGGGGTTAGTGGCAGCCAGGAGGAGGAGGGGCTAAGTGGCAGCCAGGAGAAGGCCGGGCCCAGTAGGAGCCTGACAGAATCGCAGGTTCCTCCCCTCCGCCTTCCAACCAAAAGACCCAGGAAGGGGAGCCACGTGCAGGATTCAGCACTCAGGCTGATTCAGGAGGCTTCTGTGTCCCCCAGAGCCACCCCTACTCCTGAAGAGGCCTTTGCCTCCATGGCTGCCACAAAACTGCAGGGCATGCAGGAGGGTCAACGCCAGCTGTGTGAGGACCTTCTTTACAAAACACTAACTAAGGGGTTGAGGGGCGAAATCACACACAAAACCCACCTGTGTGAGTTGGACCATCCTCCTCCTCCTCCTCCTCCCACAACTCCAACACCACAGACACAGCGTGGAAGGAAGCGTGGAAGGAAGACCAGAGAGTGATGACCTGGGTTCAGTCTGGTCTGGCAAAAGATGCAGTCTCTTGTATGACCACAGCCTGGGGACACAGATGTCATCTGCTGCTTTCAGGATCTCTGGGACTGCTGGACCAGACTGCACTCCCTTAGATAAGGACTCCTCAGGCCACCAATTTTGCAGTAAATTAATTGATGTCTGCCCTGGGGGTCAAAGGCTTCGCCAATTTCTGCTGTTTCTCCAGCGTTGCCTCCCTCTTTGTTTGGTTATGAGCCCTTAATAAAGGATTTTTTGTTTCAATTAGACTCGCCTATGTGTGTTTCTCTTCAAAAAGGACAGTTTGTTAGTGAGGAGGCAGGTACATTTGTAAACTACAATGTGAAATTAACAAGGGACACCAACACCAAGCAACCTCCTTGAGATTAAATAATACAAGATAATAATGGTGTTGTGGTAACTTGACACACAAAACACACACAAAAATATTCAGGATGTAAAATCAAAAAATAAAAATAATTAACAACAAGATCAGGCTTGAAAACAATACAAACAAAAATAAATAAATAAATAAAATCAGGCTTGAAAAAAATACAAACCAAAAAAATAATAATATATATATTTTTTGTCAGATGTGACAAATCAAAATATATTGATGAAATCACAAGAAATACTAAAGAAAGAAGTTTGTGAGAAGTCTGTGTGAATATGAGCAGCAAAACTACTTCATTCTTCTAGCATTATAAAGAAGAACAGAGTGCGCTGTATTAGGGCTCCTTCACACGGACGTGTCCGTGTACAAAGCCCGCTCTGCTCAGCGGGAGATTGCTCCGTCGATCCCTGCTGAGCAGGCAGATGACAGGTCCATCGCTGCACACTGTGCAGCGACGGACCTGTCAGAGCGCCGCTCTCCCCTATGGAGGATCGGATGACAACGGACCGCAGAGTCTGTCATCACCTGATACGATGACGGATGGAAAAGTAGGTTTTTCCTCCGTCACACTTTTTCAGATCGGAGCAGGTCGGATGTCAGCGGACATGTCACCGCTGACATCTGACGCTTCATAGACCTCCATGGAGTGTCCGTTCAGGTCCGCCTGTCCGGTGGACCTGAACGGACACAGATCGGCCGTGTGAAAGAGGCCTTAAACTATTTTAAACATTGCAGCCTGACGAAAGTGCTCTATACATTCCGAACGCTAATTTTACCCGACTGAGCTGTTCCGTCTCAGTATTTCTTCTGAGCATGCGTGGCACTTTGTACGTCGGAATTGGCCACACACGGTCGGAATTGACGCGATCGGATTTTGTTGTCGGAAATTTTTTTTTTTTTAAAGAAATTTTATTGAAAGTTTACAATTGTACAAGGAATACAATGAAGTCTTAAAATACAATGACTTTACATTAAGTCACTATTACATGCAAAATGTTAACAGTCTAACAGACTTTGTATTTAATGATAATATAAATTCCTAGAGTTTCGTATGAAGAATGAACACGTAAAAATCATCATATCTGAAATTGTCGTAATAATAATAATAATATAGACGTGCGCGATATAGATCATAGAAAGGACAACATGTTTTAAAGCGGGCTGTGATATCTAGGTCATGAAATGGGCTCTGTAAAAATTATGAATATTATCCGACCATATTAGTTCTCCTCCCTGACCACCCCAAAGGGGTTCTGACTGTGGTCAAGGGGGAACACCTACATGTGTAGTGAAGGAGTTGGTAAGATCGGAGCTTTGTCTAGGGGGAAAGAGCCTGATGGTGAGTAAATGTGTGCTTAGGTATTAGATATCTATGTTTGGGTATCAAATGTTGTCCCTGAAGACCCTTTATCAATGTATTCCTGCCTGTGAAGCTTTAAAAGTCTTATTATTAGAAAGTGTATGTATTGCATTTCGTGATATGTTCAGTGTAAAGAAATTGAGTAATATGAAATTAAGGGAAGGGTGGGGATAGGTATGAGGAAGGCGGAGGACTAAGATTTAGTTAGTAATAGGATCTACGTGGTGTTTTGTAACAAGGGAGAAGAGATTCCTTTGGAAGCACTATCTGTTAGCTTCTCTTTATAGTGCAACCAACATGCCCAGATCTCCCAGTATTTCGTTGGCTTGTCTCGGGATTGGTGTATGAGGTTTTCCATTTCAGCTGACTTGTCAACTCTACGTATCCATTCTGAGATTGTTAGGGGGGAAATGCTTCTCCAATGTACTGGGATGCATTGGTTAGCGGCGTTTATTAGATGAAGAACTAAGGATTTTTTGTATGTCGATCTAGGAATGGACGTGTGGTGTAGTAAAAATTGAGCTGGAGCAAAGTCAGGTGTGAAAGTTGTGATCTGGCTGATTAGGTGATGTATTTCTATCCAGAATGGTTGTATGAGGGTGCAGTCCCACCAGATGTGAAGTAGAGTCCCATGAGCTGCATTGCATCTCCAACACAAAGGGGAGACACTAGGGTGGAACTTGTGGATTTTGTCTGGTGTTCTGTACCATTTTGTAAATATTTAGAATCTGCTTTCTTGTGTTGTTACATTAATCGTGTCTTTATGTATATAGCTGTATATGTGATCCCACTCCTCCGTGCTTAAGTCCAGATTGAGGTCTGTTTTCCACTGTTTGACCAGCTTGTCATCTTTGATTTTATGTGAGGAGAAAAGGAGTGCATACACAGTCGATATTAAGTGTTTTTGAGGTTCTTCGCTGTTACATATTGTGACATTGGGGATTGTTCAGCTCAAGTGGATAGATGCGTTTTGGTGCAGTGAGTCCACATCAGAGAGGCATTTATAGTTAAGGGCCTGGTAGCCCACGTTTATTAAAGGAAAAAACAAAACAAAAGTCCATCCAGGAATCCCACGCAGGGGTCCAAGCTTCAATTAAACACACAAAATCCAAATGAAAATGCTAGCCCACCTGGCTACTCTTCAGCAGTAATGCTACTATAGGGAACAGGCCCCTCAAACAAGCTGCTTGGATGCACACAGTCTTAGGATCCTTGGTCACACACAGTTTCAAGAGCTTCAATGCACACAGCTTCTGGCTCCTTGGACGCACACAGCTTTGAAGCCCTTCAATGCATACAGCTTCTGGCTCCTTGGACGCACACAGCTTTGAAGCCCTTCAACGCACACAGCATCTATTCTCACACAGAGACACTTACTAGCAGCCACTGCTCCAACTTCACCTTCCTCCACTCTTTCTGCTCTCACTAGCCCCTCGTTATATGAGCTGTGTGCACCTGGGCACACACCCTGCTGGCTGTCCACAAGACCCGGACACAGGGTTGGAGATCCCATCCCACCCAAGACTCTGAAGGATCTCCAAATTACAGAGCCCCATAAGGAACTAGCAAAACCTGGAGAAAACTGCCAGAGCAGTTTTCTCCATTTCAAATGTACACTCTGTAGCTCTGCACTCAGCCAATATGCAGACTCTGTGTCCACTTTAACCCCATTTTCATAGGGACAGAGCCTTGCTCTGCCACAATATGGATTCGAAAGGTGAGAGATCTCGGGACCATTGAGGATTTGGAATAGAGTGTTGAAGAAAGTGCCGAATTTGTAGATACTTGTAAAATGGTATTTGATGATTTGGTAACTGAGAAGTCATAGCTTGGTGTGAAAGCAATCTGTCGTTGTGAAACAATTGATTAACCCTAATATGTCGTTTAGGTGGGTCTGTCAATGAAGGGATTGAGGAGATGCCTGGTTGGAAATCTGGGTTGTTTTCTTTTTTTTTTTTTTTTTAAATCTTTTTATTTGAAAAAATTTTTCATTACAACAAACAAGAATAAAAGGAACAAAGAACAATACCATGAGCAGGGACACATTAATACTGTCCTCTTATCTATACATTATTATCATTCCAATGTGTACCAGTTCAGGATACCCGTAAACAGTAAACTTCAAAAAGAGTTTCTTCTTTTTCCTCCCATTTACTCCCCCAACCCCACCCCACCCCCAGCAAACCCCCCACCATACACCTTACCATACATCTTTTGAACCAAACCTTCCCCATACCATCCTCATCCCACCCCCCCCCTTCCATTCCAACCCTATCCTGGTCCAGGCATACTTTCCATATTTTATCAAATTTCTTATGGTTACCCCTCTTCTTATATATGTACTTTTCTCTGCAAATCACTTCCCTTACTGCATTCACCCACTCTGAAACCGTCGGTGCCTCCTTTCTCTGCCAGTGCCGTGTGATAAGCTTTTTACCCTGAAACAGGCATCTGACCCTTGCTGTCTGTATGTCCTTTGAGGCCACTTTGTCCTCCGTCAGTCCCAACAAGCACTCTCTTGCCTCCAACCTCAATGACGTCCCAAACACCAAGTTTATCTTTTCCACAACCCCTTTCCAATATCTATGTAGCTTGGGACATCTCCAAAACATGTGAATCAAATCTCCATACCCCCCTCCACATCTTTGGCACTTTGAGTCGGGCCTTTTACCCCACTTAAATAATTTCAATGGTGTATAATATGCCCTATAGGATAAGTAAAAGTGAGACATCACCTGTGAAGGGGAAAGAGTGACTCTGGGACATACTCCCATTGATCGTCAGACAGCACTCCCACATCTCTCTCCCATTGAATCCTATCGTTTACTAGAGGAGTCATGGGACTGTGAGCGGGTTTAAAGTTTAATTTTGTACTTGCATTCTTGAATTGCAGTGTTGTAGCATTGATTAAGGGATGAGTTTTAAGTTCTTTAGGGATGCTCGAGGGATTAAGCCAGGGTAAGTGTGCCACTGGGATTTGGGAGAAAGCATTCTCTAGCTTAATCCAGTCCTTTTCGCTCCCATGTAAGTGCCAGTCGACTATTCTAGTCAAGTGGCATGCCCAATGGTATTTCTGGATACCAGGAAGACATAAGCCCCCCTGCGATTTAGGGAGTGTCAGCCTTTCCCAACTCAATCTGGGTGTTTTGGAGGACCAAATAAAAGCCCTACACATTCGTTTGTAGGTAACAAAGAAGGATGTGGGGAGTTTGATGGGGATAGCCTGAAACAAGTATAATTGTCTAGGTAGTAAGTCTATATTTGTCTAGGTATTTTTAAGATAGCTATCCTGCCAATCCATGAAAAAGGGCCTGTGTGCCATTTATGCAGATCTCCTTGGATGGCCATTAAGGTGGGTTAAAAATTCTGAGTGTATAGATCAGTCAGGTTGGTAGGAATTTTAATGTCCAGATATGTGATGGCTTGGGGTTCCCAATGGAATGGGAAGTTGTTCTTACAATGTGTAACCAGTGTATTTGGTAGGGTTATATTCAGGGCCTTTGATTTGGAAAAATTGATGTGTTATTTGGTTGGATAGTGATTTAAAAAGAGAGAAGTCCTTAAGCAGGTTGGGGATGGTGGTTATAGGGTCCGTTAGAAAGAGTAAGATGTCATCTGCGTAAGCAGCTACTTTATAGTTTCTGTGATTGATCTCTAAGCCTTTTCTATCAGGGTTCTCTCTGAGTTTACGTAGCATAGGTTTCATGGTGAGTATGAATAGTATAGTTAGACACAGAGAAGACGTCCGACAGGCAACCATTCACTCTAACTTTTGCTGTTGGGGAGGAATACAGAGCAAGAATCATTTGTAAAAGGCGTGGCGGTATACCCACCGTACAAAGTGTTTCCTCCATGTAATCCCAGGCTACCCTGTCTGCGTCCAGGGACAAGAAAAAGCCCTGGGTCGAGGTAGAGGAGAGCCAGTGATGGACATTTAGAGCCTTTGTGGTATTGTCCCTTGCTTCCCTGCTGGGGACAAAACTGACTTGGTCCAGGGATACTAATCTGGGAATTAGGGGAAGCAGGCGATTGGCTAGTGCCTTGGCGTAAAGTTTTACATCAACGTTTAGAAGAGATATGGGGCGATAGTTTGATACTAGGGTAGCGTCCTTCTTAGGTTTTGATATAACAGCGATATGTGCTTCTAAGATGTCTTTGTTCGCACTATTTGTGGGGTTTAGATTGTTAAAGGCCTTTACTAAATGTGGAATGAGTATGTCTGGGAAGGTTTTATAGTAGCTTACTGTTAATCTGTCAGGATCTGGGCTTTGCCGGGTTTTAATTGTTTTAAAGCCTGTAGGATTTCTTCTATAGATAGTGGGGAGTCTAAACCTGTAGATTCTGCATCATTTAGGGGTGAAGGGGCATATTGTTTTAGAAAGTCTTGTATCCCAGATCGTCTGTCATTTATGTCTGAAGCTGTTAGTGGGGAAGTTAGATTGTACAATTTGGAAAAGTACCTCACGAATTTGTCTGCTATCTTATTAGAGGTCTCAAAGGTGTTTCCTGCCGTGTCTTTTATTGTGTGGATAGTGTTCACCGCCTTCTTAACTTGTACAGCCCTAGCCAATAGCCTCCCAGATTTGTTTCCGAACTTGTAGTAGATTTTTTTGAGTCAAGGCGAACTTGTGCTTTATGGATTTGTTTAATACCTATAGGAGTTCCTCACTGGCTTGTATCAAATCTGACAATGCATTGTTGGCTAGAGTGGCTTTATGTTTTAGTTCCAATGTATGTATACGTTTAGTCAATTCCTTAATGCAGGCTTTTCTTAGTTTTGATCATTTGGCTTCTTGGGATATGAATACACCCCTGATAACACATTTATGTGCCGCCCCGATTGTGTCCGGGGAAGAGTCTTCTAGTACGTTTTCAGCAAAGTAATTTGTAAGGGTTTTGGAAATAGTTTGAGTTGTTTCTGGGTCAGTGAGAAGAGAATTATCGAGTCTCCAAGTGTGTGATCTATTCATTGTGGTGGGGAGATTTAGGGTCAAAGTGATGGGGTTATGGTCTGAAAGGATCATCGGCTCAATATTTGCTTTTGTGAGATACGAAAGATCGTTTTGAGAAATAAAGAAGTGGTCAATTCTCGAGTACTTGTGATGAGGTGGAGAGAAGGTGAAATCCTTATCTTTAGGATGTAGAGTACGCCATGTATCATGAAGTAGCATGTCGCTGAATTGCGTTTTTATCGCCCGTAATGCTCTGTATGACAGTGAGGATAACCCATTCAAAGTGTCAATAGAGGGATTTAAGGCCACATTGAGGTCTCCGCCTACTATTAGTCTGCCCGACTGAAACGTTAGTAGGTGTTGTAGCGTTGTCCGAAAAAAAAAAAATTGTTTAGTGTTTGGTGCATATATGTTCGCTATGGTGATGGGTCTTTTGTGAAGCACGCCTTTAATAAAAAGAAAGCGACCTAGTGGATCCCTGTGGACTTCCGTTATGAGCAGCGGGCAGTGTTTGGATATTAGTATGGAAACCCCTTTGGATTTTGCATCTTTGTTGGTTGCGTGGTATACCGTCGGGTATTGTTTAGTGTAGAATTTGGGAATGCTATCTGTTCTGAAGTGGGTTTCCTGAATGAGTGCAATATGGATTCTTGATTTCTGTAGAGAGGAAAGTAAATGTGATCTTTTTTCGGGTGTATTGAGACCTCGTATGTTGACAGAGCAGAGTTTGAGGTGTGCGGTTAATGGAGCCCGATCCTGATGTGAGTTTTGTGTACTCATGACCTCCGCCAAGAAGGTGTGTGGATGTGGGATAAAGGGTAGTTAGGTTTAGGGGTAAAGGAAAGTCACAAGATTTAAGTTAGACTTAGGTTACTTTTAAAAAGTGTATTCGATTTACCGATGAGGCGATGGAGAATCTATCTCCCAACCTCGTTTGCGGGGGTATCGGTTATGTACAGAGCGGAGTCAGAACGTGTCCCACAACCTGTGTGGTTACACCCCGGTCCGTTACTGTGTGGGGGTTGTCTCAAGCCGGACACGAGTGAAGTTACAAATCCTAGAGATATCCGCTACCGACTGACCATGTTGGAAGGTGATGGAGGTGTTGAAAGATTACATAAGAGGGTGTGGGGGTCTATAGCTTGTGTAATCCTCTAGTGAGTAACACTTCCGTGGATGTGTATCTGATTGATATATATCTAAATCAGTTTTAACATATCCTGGGGTATAGAATACCTCTTCTGTATATTCGCTGTCCTAGGAATGTTAGCCTTTAGAAATCATATGAGATGCTACTGCCCCAGCAGTCGGTGATCATTGGGAGATACCGCGAGAGAACATGGAAATGACCCCAAAGGTGTCTCGTAGTAAATTTTTTAAAACAGTAAAAACACCTACTTCTATAATGTATAAACATTCTACTTGTAGAAGGTAACTGGAATGTAAAACAGTTAATTTTAACTAAGATAATTAAAGCAACAATATTACATCGTACCCATAAGATAGGTGTATTGGTATCAGCAGTCTGCTCTACAGGGGCATATTGCCAGGGGATACAGTTTATAAGGTACCATAGCATTTTAGAAGGAGGTGGCATAAAGATATTGCCCATGTCATGTCCGTTCTGGTGATTTAGTTAGGAATGTAAGTGGTTTTAGAAGCTTCCACTTCAGTTAAGGTGGTGTTCTGTAACTTTGGCAGTGCAAACATGGGAGCATTCAGCCTGTCTCAAAGAATATAAAAGTTATTGCTGGACAATTACCTCTGTTGTGTTCCGGTAGCAGAGGTTTACAGTCCCGGTTGTGTGTTTAGTCTTGTTTGTAGATTTCCAGTCCATGGTGGATTTGTAGAGCTGTTGTCTGTTCTGTGCTTGTCTGATGTTTTCTGTGGGTCTCTACTGTGATGAGCGTGGTACAGGGAAGAAATCTTCAGTGCGTCGTGAGATGTCTCGTTTGTTGTAGAGAGGAGGGGCAGTCGTAATGCGTGCTGACGTTCGTTTTCCGCTAGAGAGTATGGGTATTGTAGTTGTAGTATGTACCGTACGTGAGATTTATACTGCGGGCGGGGGATGGAAGTGATTTGTGTGCTAACACAACCTCAGAGGAAATCCAATGGGTGTTAAGACTGGTAGACAGGGACAGTATGTCAGACGGTATAACCCACTGAGAAAGACTCGTTGCTATCAGGTCAATACTGTATAAAGAGAACACATAACTTTGGTGAACTGACATAAGCCTAACCTGGCTCAACAGTAATGTCCATTAACTGATTTCTTGGGACAAAAATGAACGGTCTCTCCTAGCCCTCCGTGAGCTTGGTGAGGTGAAGGGGTTAGTGTTGTGGTATGTGCCTCGGGAGTCAGGCTGGTTACCTGGTGCCGAGGGGGAGCATCTCCTCCGGTGCCTGGATGCCTGTGCCTCCATTGGTTCTTCCGCAGGTAGTTCCTTCCTGACCGCTGAATGGCGAAAGTCCACATACCAGTGTGGTACTTCTACTAGCGGGATGTTTAAAATGTCGCAGAAACGAGGAAGATCTTCTGGCACTTTCAAAAGAGCGGTGTGTCCTCGGGATGTGGCTGAGAGGCAGAACAGGAACTTCCACTTGTAGGATATTCCCTGAGTGCGCAAGGTGTCTAGTAAGGGTCGCAGGTCCCGTCGGTGCTGCAGAGTTATCCCTGAGAGATCCTGGTATATTTGAACCTGTTTTCCTTCATGTATGATCCGGTCCGTTGGTATGGACCATAGGGTAAGTACATGGATTGAAAACTGGCTACAAGGGCGTGTTCAGAGGGTGGTGATAAATGGGGAGTACTCAGAATGGTCAGGGGTGCTTAGTGGGGTTCCCCAGGGTTCTGTGCTGGGACCAATCCTATTTAATTTGTTTATAAACGACCTGGAGGATGGGATAAACAGTTCAATCTCTGTATTTGCAGACGATACTAAGCTAAGCAGGGCAATAACTTCTCCGCAGGATGTGGAAACCTTGCAAAAAGACCTGAACAAATTAATGGGGTGGGCAACTACATGGCAAATGGGGTTCAATGTAGAAAAATGTAAAATAATGCATTTGGGTGGCAAAAATATGAATGCAATCTATACACTCCTGTAGCACAGCTCCTATTTTAACCATTATGGTTAAGTTCCATTAATAATAAAAAAACTTTTTCAAGTAACAACCTATTTTCATAATTTTTTGCTGCTTTAAAACCCCACGGGGGATATCTTCTTTTTCTTTTTGACATTAATCGGGGTGTGCAGCACTTTATATCTTCTCAGTATGTGTCTCTCCCCTTTATACACTGGGGGGAGAACCTCTGGGGGAATCTAGGATGGAAAAGGACCTGGGGGTCCTAGTAGATGATAGGCTCAGCAATGGCATGCAATGCCAAGCTGCTGCTAATATAGCAAACAGAATATTGGCATGCATTAAAAGGGGGGTCATCTCCAGAGATAAAACGATAATTCTCCCGCTCTACAAGACTCTGGTCCGGCTGCACCTGGAGTATGCTGTCCAGTTCTGGGCACCAGTCCTCAGGAGGGATGTACTGGAAATGGAGCAAGTACAAAGAAGGGCAACAAAGCTAATAAAGGGTCTGGAGGATCTTAGTTATGAGGAAAGGTTGCAAGTGCTGAACTTATTCTCTCTGGAGAAGAGACGCTTGAGAGGGGATATGATTTCAATTTACAAATACTGTACTGGTGACCCCACAATAGGGATAAAACTTTTTCGCAGAAGAGAGTTTAATAAGACTTGTGGCCACTCATTACAATTAGAAGAAAAGAGGTTTAACCTTAAACTACGTAGAGGGTTCTTTACTGTAAGAGCGGCAAGGATGTGGAATTCCCTTCCACAGGCGGTGGTCTCAGCGGGGAGCATTGATAGCTTCAAGAAACTATTAGATAATCACCTGAATGACTGCATGCAACATACAGGGATATGTAATGTAATACTGACACATAATCACACACATAGGTTGGACTTGATGGACTTGTGTCTTTTTTCAACCTCACCTACTATGTAACTATGTAATGATCTGTGGATTCATTCTGGCTCACCTTAGTATTTCCTCCTTTAGCTTAAAATCTACGATGCAGCATACTATATCTCGTGGGGGATCGGTGTCTCTCCCTTTAGGTCTCAATGCTCGGTGAAATCTCTCCATTTCAATATGGGTCTGAGGTGGCCTGTTCAGGAGCTTATTAAAGAGATCAGTGATAGAAGGTAATATTTGCTCCCCTTCTATGGTTTCTGGTAGTCCTCTGACCCGTAGATTGTGTCTTCTGCCTCTATTATCGAGGTCTTCCAGCTGCCTCTGCATATCCCTCATCTGGAGGGTGTGTGTGTCTACATGCCGAGTGGTTTTGCGTAGTTGAGTGTCATGGCGTTCTGTCATCTTTTCCACCACTTGCACTCTGTCAGTAAGTGCGTATATATCCAGTCGGAGCTCTGATATGGCCACTGACAGGGTATCTTTTATGTCCACTGCGATTGTCCTCAGGTCATTGATGTTTAAGTGAGGTAATGGCGCATCCCTTGTGTCCTCTCTGTCCAATGAGATCGCCTGAGGGGAGGCTGAGGGTCTTTCCATGAGTGAAGGAGCCTGCGGTTGTGATAGCCTCTGATGGGAAGACACCATATTACCCCGTCCTGAGCGGAACATTTCAGGTATACTATGTCCCTGAGATCCCGGTTGTTCCCGTTGGGATTGGGAACGGGAGGTGGATGAATTCCGAGATGCTGTCCCCATAACACTAGCAACTTTTGGGGTGATATACCTCCGTTAGTCATATATTAGGTTGTGGGGTAGCAGGAGCTTCCAAGTTAAGCAGCCATCTTCGTGTCCGTTGTCGGAAAATTTTATAGCCTGCTCTCAAACTTTGTGTGGCGGAAAATCCGATGGAAAATGTCCGACGGAGCCCACACACGGTCGGAATTTCCGACAACAAGCTCCGATCGCACATTTTCCGTCGGAAAGTCCAACCGTGTGTACAGGACATTACTGTTATACTGTAATGTTACTTTGTTTTATTGGTAACCATCATTTGCTTAGCAGTACGCCATTCAGTTGCAACACGGATCTATATATCTTGACAGCAACAGCGTTTGCTCCCACGATACATAAAGCCATGACTCCAGTGCTGTCGGAGGTGATTTCACTACCACAGTTACATACTTCAGCATATATGCCGAAGCGTGGGGGCAGCAGTGGGTGGAGGAGGGATTTGCTCCTACCTTTTGCGGGAGGATGCCACCATGCTTCGGCATATATAAACGGTGCATGTATGCCCATCATTAGAAGTGGGTAGATGAAGGGAGGTATTCTAATGGTGGGCATACCCACCGATCAATATCTTTTTTTCGTTCAGCCCACAGGCTGCATGAAAAAAAAGTTTACAATATATGCCCAACAAGGACCAGCAACATCCTGGTATGTTGCTTGACTTTGAGTGGTTATACCACAATGATGCCTGCAGGTTTAGGTATCATCTTGGTATAATTCTTTTCAGCCAGCAGTCAGCTTTCATGTAAAAGCAATCCTAGCAGCTAATTAGCCTCTAGACTGCTTTTACAAGCAGTGGGAGGGAATGCCCCCCCACCGTCTTCCATGTTTTTCTCTGGCTCTCCTGTCCCAACAGGGAACCTGAGAATGCAGCCGGTGATTCAGCCAGCTGACCATAGAGCTGATCAGAGACCAGAATGGCTCCAAACATCTCTATGGCCTAAGAAACCGGAAGCTACGAGCATTTCATGACTTAGATTTCGCCGAATGTAAACAGCGCCATTAGGAAATTGGGAAAACATTTTATCACACCGATCTTGGTGTGGTCAGATGCTTTGAGGGCTGAGGAGAGATCTAGGGTCTAATAGACCCCAATTTTTAAAAAAAAGAGTAACTGTCACTACCTATTTCTATCATAAAATGCCAGGACAGTTCAAACCCCACCAAATGACCCCATTTTGGAAAGTAGACACCCCAAGCTATTTGCTGAGAGACATGTCGAGTCCATGGAATATTTTATATTGTGACACAAGTTGCGGGAAAAAGACAAGGTTTCTTTTTGCACAAAGTTGTCACTAAATGATATATTGCTCAAAAATGCCATGGGAATATGTGAAATTACACCCCAAAATACATTCTGTTGCTTCTCCTGAGTATGGGGATACCACATGTGTGAGACTTTTTGGGAGCTTAGCCGCGTACGGGACCTCGAAACCCAAGCACCGCCTTCAGGCTTTCTAAGGGCGTAAATTTTTGATTTCACTCTTCACTGCCTATCACAGTTTCAGAGGCCATGGAATGCCCAGGTGGCACAACCCCCCCCCCCCCAAATGACCCTATTTTGGAAAGTAGACACCCCAAGCTATTTGCTGAGAGGTATAGTGAGTATTTTGCAGACCTCACTTTTTGTAACAAAGTTTTGAAAATTGAAAAAAAAATTTTTTCTTGTCTTTCTTTATTTTCAAAAACAAATGAGAGCTGCAAAATACTCACCATGCCTCTCAGCAAAAAGCTTGGGGGGTCTACTTTCCAAAATGGGGTCATTTGGGGGGGGGGTTTGTGCCATCTTGGCATTTTATGGCCTTCAAAACTGTGATAGGTAGTGAGGAGTGAAATCAAAAATTTACGCCCTTAGAAATCCTGAAGGCGGTGCTTGGTTTCGGGGCCCCGTACGCGGCTAGGCTCCCAAAAAGTCCCACACATGTGGTATCCTGATACTCAGCAGAAGCAGCAGAATGTATTTTGGGGTGTAATTCTACATATGCCCATGGCATGTTTGAGCAATATATCATTTAGTGACAACTTTGTGCAAAAAAAAAAAAAAAAGTTTGTAATTTTCCCACAACTTGTGTCAAAATATAAAATATTCCATGGACTCAACATGCCTCTCAGCAAATAGCTTGGGGTGTCTACTTTCCAAAATGGGGTCATTTGGGGGGTCTTGGCATTTTATGGCTTTCAAAACTGTGATGGGTAGTGAGGAGTGAAATCAAAAATTTACGCCCTTAGGAATCCTGAAGGCGGTGCTTAGTTTTCGGGGCCCCGTACGCGGCTAGGCTCTCAAAAAGTCCCACACATGTGGTGTCCCCATACTCAGGAGAAGCAGCTAAATGTATTTTGGGGTGCAATTCCACATATGCCCATGGCCTGTGTGAGCAATATATCATTTAGTGACAACTTTTTGTAATTTTTTTTTTGTCATTATTCATTTACTTGGGACAAAAAAATAATATTCAATGGGCTCAACATGCCTCTCAGCAATTTCCTTGGGGTGTCTACTTTCCAAAATTGGGTCATTTGGGGGCAGGGGGTTGCACTGCCCTGCCATTTTAGCACCTCAAGAAATGACATAGGCAGTTATAAACTAAAAGCTGTGTAAATTCCAGAAAATGTACCCTAGTTTGTAGACACTATAACTTTTGCGCAAACCAATAAATATACATTTATTGACATTTTTTTTACCAAAGACATGTGGCCGAATACATTTTGGCCTAAATGTATGTCTAAAATTGAGTTTATTGGATTTTTTTTATAACAAAAAGTAAAAAATATTATTTTTTTTTCAAAATTTTTCCGTTTATAGCGCAAAAAATAAAAACCGCAGAGGTGATCAAATACCATCAAAAGAAAGCTCTATTTGTGGCAAGAAAAGGACGCAAATTTTGTTTGGGTACAGCATTGCATGACCGCGCAATTACCAGTTAAAGCAACGCAGTGCCAAATTGTAAAAAGTGCTCTGGTCAGGAAGGGGGTAAATCCTTCCGGGGCTGAAGTGGTTAAAAAAAAAAAAAAAAAAATTTCCTCAGTTTAGGCCGATATGTATTCTTCTACATATCTTTGGTAAAAAAAAATCACAATAAGTGTATATTGATTGGTTTGCGCAAAAGTTATAGCGTCTACAAAATAGGGGATAGATTTATGTCATTTGTATTATTTTTTTACTAGTAATGGCAGCGATCTGCGATTTTTATCAGGACTGAGACATTGCAGCAGACAGATCGGACACTTTTGACACTATTTTGGGACCATTGACATGTATACAGTGATCAGTGCTAAAAATAGCCATTGATTACTGTATAAATGTCACTGGCAGGGAAGGGGTTAACAATAGGGGGCGATCAAGGGGTTAACTGTGTTCCCTAGGTGTGTTCTAACTGTAGAGGGGTGGGACTGACTAGGGGAGGAGGTATGAACACATGATCTCTCCTCTCCCCTGAGAGAACCGGGATTTGTGTGTTTACACACACAGATCCCGGTTCTTCTCTGTCACGAGTGATCGCAGGTGCCCGGCGATCATTGCGCCTGCCGGACACGCACATTGGCTGTCCAACTACGGCGATTTGCGCAGCTGTGCCAACCTGCCACAGTATGACTGCGGCAGCTGGTCGGCTAGCGGTTAAAAGAAGATACATACACACATACTTGCCAACTGTCCCGAATTTCCCGGGACATTCCCGGGATTTAGACCCTTTTCCCGATTTAATCGTTTCCCGGGAAATGTCACCGCCGGCCGCCATTTTCAAGAATACCGTAGAAGTAGGCTGGTCGGATGGCTACAATAGAAATTGAGCTGCGGCGCCGCCCACCCCCCGGCCCGCTCCGCGCCGCTGCGAGTCTCTGTGACCTGTTATGAAAAGGGGTGGGGGGATGGGCGTTGCTGCAGCTCAATCTCTATTGTAACCACGCGGCTCCGGTTAACCAACTGTGGGGCCGTATAGTCTGGATGTCACAGGAGGGGGCCGTATAGTCTGGATGTCACAGGGGGGGCAGTCTGGATGTCACGTGGGGGCCAGTCTGGATGTCACGGGGGAGCCAGTCTGTCTGCATGTCACAGGGGGGGTCAGTCTGGATGTCACGGGGGGGCCAGTCTGCATGTCACAGATGGGCACCAGATGTAAGGAGGACTGATGGGGACACCACGACATGTAAGGAGGACTGATGGGGACACAGATGTAAGGAGGACTCTGCTGATGGGGACACAGATGTAAGGAGGACTCTGCTGATGGGGACACAGATGTAAGGAGGACTCTGCTGATGGGGACACAGATGTAAGGAGGACTCTGCTGATGGGGACACAGATGTAAGGAGGACTCTGCTGATGGAGACACAGATGTAAGGAGGACTCTGCTGATGGGGACACAGATGTACAGAGGACTCTGCTGATAGGGATACAGGTGTAAGGAGGGGCTCCGCTGATCGAGACACAGATGTAAGGAGGGGCTCTGCTGCTGGGGACACAGATGTAAGGAAGGCTCCGCTGATGGGGCACCTGATGTAAGGATTGACTCTGCTAGGGGGGCACCTGATGGCATCTGGTGGCAGGCAACGTGACAGCTGATACGCTCAGGGCTCCCACTGATTCTGCATTATGGTGAGTTGAATGATTTCATTTTATATTACAATGTGCTTTAACTGCAGACTTTCCACTTTAATTTGAAGGTATTTACATCCAAATCAGGTGAACGGTGTAGGAATTACAACAGTTTGTATATGTGCCACCCACTTTTTAAGGGACCAAAAGTAATTGGACAGATTAACAATCATCCATCAAACTTTCACTTTTTAATACTTGGTTGCAAATCCTTTGCAGTCAATTACAACCTGAAGTCTGGAATGTATAGACATCACCAGACGCTGGGTTTCATCCCTGGTGATGCTCTGCCAGGCCTCTACTGCACCTGTCTTCAGTCCCTGCTTGTTCTTGGGGCATTTTCCCTTCAGTTTTGTCTTCAGCAAGTGAAATGCATGCTCAATCAGATTCAGGTCAGGTGATTGACTTGGCCATTGCATAACATTCCATATCCTTCCCTTAAAAAAGTCTTTGGTTGCTTTCGCAGTATGCTTTGGGTCATTGTCCATCTGCACTGTGAAGCGCCGTTCAATGAGTTCTGAAGCATTTTGCTGAATATGAGCAGATAATATTGCCTGAAACACTTCAGAATTCATCCTGCTGCTTTTGTCAGCAGTCACATCATCAATAAATACAAGAGAACCAGTTCCATTGGCAGCCATACATGCCCACACCGTGATACTACCACCACCATGCTTCACTGATGAGGTGGTATGCTTTGGATCATGAGCAGTTCCTTTCCTTCTCCATACTCTTCTCTTCCAACCACTCTGGTACAAGTTGATCTTGGTGTCATCTGTCCATAGGATGTTGTTCCAGAACTGTGAAGGCTTTTTTAGATGTTGTTTGGCAAACTCTAATCTGGCCTTCCTGTTATTGAAGCTCACCATTGGTTTACATCTTGTGGTGAACATTCTGTATTCACTCTGGTGAAGTCTTCTCTCGATTGTTGACTTTAACACACATACACCTACCTCCTGGAGAGTGTTCTTGATCTGGCCAACTGTTGTGAAGGGTGTTTTCTTCACCAGGGAAAGAATTATTCGGTCATCCACCACAGTTGTTTTCCGTGGTCTTCCGGGTCTTTTGGTGTTGCTGAGCTCACCGGTGCGTTCTTTTTTTTTAAGGATGTAACAAACAGTTGATTTGGCCACACCTAATGTTTTTGCTATCCCTCTGATTGGTTTGTTTTGTTTTTGTTAGCCTAATGATGGCTTGCTTCACTGATAGTGACAGCTCTTTGGATCTCATATTGAGAGTTGACAGCAACAGATTCCAAATGCAAATAGCACACTTGAAATGAACTCTGGACCTTTTATCTGCTCCTTGTAAATGGGATAATGAGGGAATAACACACACCTGGCCATGGAACAGCTGAGCAGCCAATTGTCCCATTACTTTTGGTCCCTTAAAAAGTGGGAGGCACATATACAAACTGTTGTAATTCCTACATCGTTGTGGTGGTGTATAAAGCCAAAAAGATTAGAATTATGTCGATGTCCCAATATTTATGGACCTGACTGTGTATATATATATATATATATATATATATATATATATATATATATATATATACTCTGCATTTAGTGTAGACTATATATTCAGTGTAGACTATATTCGGACAGTGTATATATATATATATATATATATATATATATATATATATATATATATATATATATATATATACTCTGCATTCAGTGTAGACAATATTTACAGTGCATTCGGTGGTATATAGTATATAACTTCACTTCAGGCGGTGTATTCATATATAGCTACAGTTTAGTGTGTGTATATATATATATATATATATATATATATATATATATATGCATAACATTATTCTTATACCCTCCCCCCATCCCTCCCACACCTTGTATCGAACTCCAGAGGCAGTTTATCTATCGTTGTCTTCTTTTCCAAACCTTACCCCCTTTTATTTATTTGTACCTCAAAATATATCACCACGTTTTTTTAAACTCTTTCCACTTTTCCCATTTATCTTTTCAGTCTACCCCTTCTTGTGCTTCCTCACCACTATCGTCTAGACTCTCCAGGTGATGTGTTTCGTTTATGCAAAGTACCCAGTCCCGAATTTTAGGGCTATCAACATCCTGCCATTTTTTCGGTATAAGACTTTTTGCTGCGTTAATCAAGATAGGAATTAGGTATCTTTTATATTGTTTAACAGAATCGTCCATTCCGTGGAACAAACATATCCAAGGGTCTTCCGCTATTTCTTTATGGGTGATTTCCTTTATTAGTTGTAAAACCTCCTTTATTAGTTGTATTTTTTGATAGTGGGGCAGTCCCACCATATATGTGCCATTGTTCCTGTTGCCTTACACCCTCTCCAGCACTCCGAGGATTTCTCTGGTTGAAATTTGCTTGTTTTATCTAGCGTCGCGTACCACCTTGCTGTGCACTTATAGTTCATCTCATCCATCTTAAAATTTTCCGCGGAACTATGTGTAAGTTTCATAATTTTATCAATAGTGTCTTTATTGCATAGTGACCCCAATTCATTTTCCCATTTTTTAATGTATGGCGGAACCTCCAGGTTGTCTCTATCTGATAGTATTTTGTATATACGGGCTATGTTATTCTTTGAATTCTCTCTCAGACAAAGCCGCTCCAGCGGCCTGTAGTCTTCCCCATATCTTATTGGATGAGGCGATTTCTCTACGAACTGACTTAGCTGGAGGTATCGCCATGCATCAATCACCATTAAATTCGTGTCCAATCTCAAACCTTGGTAAGAGCTTATTTTACCCCTTTTAATTATGTCTTTCAACTGTGCATTTTCTTTTTTTATCCAGTTGCCCCCCACCGACCTTTTCCCCGGTGCAAAATACTAATTTTCCTTTAAAAAAATCAGGGACAAATTATAAGCCTATTTATTTTGTGTATGGATCGTGTCCCAAATTTTTAGTGAAGTACGTGTTATTTCGTGCGTGTTTACTCCCAATACCCTGTGCTGTGGGGGGTACCATATTATACGTCTTAATTGTGTGCTACTCATAACATTTTCTATATTAACCCACCTCTTTTCATTTACCTCTTTTGCTCATTCCACCACCCGTGTAAGTGCCACAGCATTGTAGTATTTTTGAGGTCCAGGACCGCTAGGCCCCCCTGTTTTTTACCCCTTGCCAGTACAGCAGCTGCAATTCCCGTTTTTTTATTATGCCAAATAAACTTCGATATTAAGTTTTTTAAGGTTCTAAAATATGTTTGAGGCAGTGATAAGGGCAACATTTAAAACTTATATAACATTTTCAGAACCAGAACCATCTTGACTGTATTAATATCCAGGAAAGAGGTTGTGTTGATATTTTTTTTATTTCCTGCTTAATTTCGTCTAACAGAGGGATAACATTTATTAAGTATATTTTCCTTAAGGAGTTAGACAAGCTGACTCCCAAATATTTTATATCCTTTCTCCATGGAAAAACAAATTCTTCTTGGAGTTTCGCTTCTTCCTGATCTTCCAGATCATAAACCCATCTGGTCCCGGGCTTTGTCTGTCCGGGGAGTGATCAGACAGCGTAGATATTTCTATTTTAGTTTCCCTCACTTGTTCCAACAGCCTATGATCTACCATAATGTAGTCCAGCCTTGAGTACGTCCCGTGCACAGGGGAGAAAAATGTGTAGTCAAGTGTTTTTGAGTGTTGCACCCTCCACGCATCCACAATTTGACATTGGCGCATCCTAAGCTTGATCATTTTTAACAAAACCTTGTCTAACGCTGGGCCCATACAATAGTTGAAGTCCCCAGCTAATACCACCTCCCCCGTCTTAAAGTCCGTTAGCTTTCCCAAGACTTGTTTCAAATACCTTTATAGGGTTTTTATTAGGGCAGTATACATTTGCCAGGGTAAGTAATCTTTCCCCTAATCTGCCCTTTAGAAAGAGATATCAGCCCTCGGGATCTGTCATCCTATCTTCCAGCGTAAACCTCGTCATTTTCGCAAACCCAATTGCCACCCCTTTGGTCCTCCTAGTTGATGAATCCCCGTAAAACCAAGTCGGGAAGTCTTTAGAATATAATTTGATTAGGGATGAGCCGAACACCCCCCCCGGTTCGGTTCGCACCAGAACCTGCGAACGGACCGAAAATTCGCACGAATGTTAGAACCCCATTGACGTTCAAAATCAAAAGTGCTAATTTTAAAGGCTAATTTTCATGGTATTGTCCTAAAAAGGGTTTGGGAACCCGGGTCCTGCCCCAGGGGACATGTATCAATGCAAACAAACCTTTTAAAAACAGACGTTTTTTCGGGAGCAGTGATTTTAATGATGCCTAAAGTAAAAAAAAAAAAAGTGAAATATTCCTTTAAATATAGTACCTGGGGGGTGTCTATAGTATGCCTGTAAAGTGTTTCCCGTGCTTAGAACAGTCCCTGCACAAAATGAAATTTTTAAAGGAAAAAAAGTCATTTAAAACTGCTTGCGGTTTTAATGTAATGTCGGGTCCTGGCAATATGGATGAAAATCACTGAGACAAATGGCATGGGTACCCCCAGTCCATTACCAGGCCCTTTGAGTCTTGTATGGATATTAAGGGGAGCCTCGAACCCGAATTAAAAAAAGGAAAGGTGTGGGGCCACCAGGCTCTATATACTCTGAACAGCAGTATACAGGCAGTGCAAACAAGACAGGGACTGTAGGTTTGTTAAGTAGAATCTGTTTGTAATTTTGAACGGGTACATTTTTAACGTGTTAACTCCAGCCAAAAAATCTTTTTTAAGCTTTTTGGAAAACATAGGGAAGGGTTATCACCCCTGTGACATTTGTTTTGCTGTCTGTGCTCCTCTTCAGAAGATTTCACCTCACTTTTTGTCCCAATGACAAATGTTTTTTGAAAATTTGGGTTTTTTTGTGAAACAAGGATTGGTGATAAAGCATCAGTGGAAAGGAGAAATGTTTTTCCCATATTAACCCTTACTGGAGAGAATTTCCCTTCCTAGGGGTAGATTTCATCTCACTTCCTGTTGTCTCCTTCCGGTTGCAAGTAGGACTCATTTGTAAGTTGGATGTTTGAAAGTAGGGGCCTGCCCTATATACTTAGCAGAAATTTGGGCCTTAGGTGTTGTTGTGGCCACAAAACTGTAATCCCTCACAGGGCCCTGCTGTGAAATATTAGATCAAGAATTGTAATTACATGCCCCTGTTGAACAGGGGCAGAAAAATTGGGCCTTTGGTGGTGGTGCTGGTGCCACAACACTGTAAGTCCTCACTCGCTCTTGGTGGGCGCAAAAACGGGCCCTGCTGTAAAATATTAGATCAAGAATTGTAATTACATGCCCCTGTTGAACAGGGGCTGAAAAATTGGGCCTTTGGTGGTGGTGGTGGTGGTGCTGGTGCCACAACACTAAGTCCTCACTCGCTCTTGGTGGGCACAGAAATGGGCCCTGCTGTGAAATATTAGATCAAGAATTGTATTTACATGCCCCTGTTGAACAGGGGCTGAAAAATTAGGCCTTAGGCACTGGTGCTGGTGCCACAACACTGCAACCCCTCATAGATACTCTAGTTGGAACGCAGGAACGAGCCCTGCTGCAAAGTATTGCATCAAAAATTGTAATTACACGCTCCTGTTAAACAGGGGCTTAAAAATTGGGCCTTAGGCACTGGTGACGGCGCCCAGAACCAAAAATGTTCTTACAAGCTATCAGCGTGATCATTGAGGAGGAAGAGGATAATTACTCAGGATAGTCACTCAGCATCAGCATAGGCAGTCTTTGAAGGGATCTGAGATTTAAAAAAAAAAATTATTCGGTTACATCAGTATCAGGTGCTTGGTAGCTGGTGGTGATCCAAGACTGATTCATTTTGAAGGTCAGTCGATCAACTGAGTCGGTGAACAGACGCACTTTGTGATCGGTTACAAAATCCTCCAGCAGCACTGAATGTGCGTTCCGAAAGAACGCTGGATGCAGGACAGGCCAGTAGCTCAATTGCATACTGTGCAAACTCTGGCCAGTGATCCATCCTCAAGACCCAGTAACCCAGAGGATTTTCGGTGGGAAAGGTGTCCAAGTCAGATCTTGCCCCTAGGTATTCCTGCACCATGTAAAACAGACGCTAGCGATGGTTGCTGGAACCGATCATACCTTGGGGCTGCGGACAAAAAAATTGTCTGAACGCATTGGTCAGACGGCCATGTTCTCCACCGCTCCTTCTTTGACTGAACAAAGCCTCAGCAACACGTTGTCCAGAAACAGGAGTTTGTAACCTCCCAGTCTCTGGGAACGCGTTGCACAAACCTTTCTGCAAGGCCTCCCGAAGATGTTTCGTCCTCTGCTCCCTCTGCGACGGCAAGATAAGGTCCGCAACCTTACCCTTGTAAAGTGGATCAAGGAGGGTTGCCAGCCAGTATTGGTCCTTCTCCTTGATACCACGAATACGAGGATCCTTACGCAGCCTTTTCAGGATCAGGGGGGCCATGCAGCGTAGGTTTGCTGATGCATTCGGTCCGGAGTCCACTGGGTCACTAAGGACGACATGGTCCGAAGCCACCTCCTCCCAGCCACGTACAAGTCCATGTGTTTCTTGGGACTGATTCCTTAAAGACTGCTGCTGATTCTGAGTGCCAGGCTCCACCTCCATGCTGACACAATCCTCCTCCTCGTCCTCTTCCTGTGTGATCGGCGGGCACGCAGGAACACTGTCTGGATAAAGGGGGCCTTGAGATCTAAGGAAGTCCTCCTCTTCCTGCCTCTGTTCTGCCTCAAGTGCCCTGTCCATTATTCCACGCAGCGTGTGCTCCAACAGATGGACAAGGGGGACAGTGTCACTGATGCATGCACTGTCACTGCTCACCATCCTCGTGGCCTCCTCAAATGGTGACAGGACAGTGCATGCATCACTGATCATGGCCCACTGGCGTGGGGAAAAAAAACAAGCTCCCCTGACCCTGTCCTGGTGCCATAGTCGCACAGGTACTCATTGATGGCCCTCTGCTGCATGTGCAGCCGCTGCAGCATGGCCAACGTTGAGTTCCACCTGATGGGCATGTCACAGATTAGGTGGTTCTTGGGCAGGTTAAACTCCTTTTGGAGGTCCGCCAGCTGAGCACTGGCATTATATGACCGGCGGAAATGCACACAGACTTTCCTGGCCTGCCTCAGGACATCCTGTAAGCCCGGGTACCTGCCCAAGAACCGCTGCACCACCAAGTTAAGGACGTGAGCCATACAGGGCACATGGGTCATTTGTCCCTGTCAGGGGGCAGAGAGGAGGTTGGTACCATTGTCGCAAACCACCATTCCTGCCTTAAGTTGGCGTGGCATCGACCACCTCTGAACCTGCCCCTGCAGAGCTGACAGAACCTTTGCCCCAGTGTGGCTCTTGTCCCCCAAGCACACCAGCTCAAGCACCGCATGGCATCTTTTGGCCTGTGTACATGCGTAGCCCCTTGAACGCCTACGGAGCACTGCTGGTTCCGAGGACAAGGCACAGGAAGAGGTCATGGAGGAAGAAGAAGAGGAGGGGGTGGAGGAGAGAGGTGTGTCACAATCATTAGTAGTGGCATTTTGGAAGCGTGGTGGCGGAACAACCTCCAACACTACTGCACCTTGTCCTGCATCCTTCCCAGCTGCCAGCAGAGTCACCCAATGCGCCGTGAAACTTAGGTAACGTCCCTGTCCATGCCTGCTGGACCATGAGTCAGCGGTAATATGCACCTTACCGCTGACCGCCCTGTCCAGCGAGGTATGGACATTGCCTTCCACATGCGGGTAGAGAGCCGGAATCGCCTTCCATGAGAAAAAGTGGCGTTTGGGTACCTGCCACTGAGGAACCGCACATTCCACAAACTCACGGAAGGGGGCAGAGTCTACCAACTGAAAAGGCAGCAGTTGAAGTGCTAGCAATTTTGCCAAGCTAGCATTTAACCGCTGGGCATGTGGATGGCTGGGAGCGAACTTCTTTCGGCGGTGCAGCAGCTGAGGCAGGGAAATTTGCCTGGTACAATCTGACGTCGGTGTACCGAAAGCAGATTGCCCACAAGTACTTGGCTGTGACACACCTAATTCTACACCTTCATTCCTCTCAGTGCAGGTCTCAGAGAGAACTGAAGGTATAGTGGGGTTGGAGATCTCAGCTGATGAGGAGCAAGGAGAGGTCCCTTTTGTTCTTTGGTGTGGGTCTTTTAGATACGCTTGCCAACGAACTGCATGGCAGGTCAACATATGTCTGGTCAAGCATGTGGTACCCAAGCGGGAGATGTTTTGGCCACGCGAGATACGCTTGAGACATATGTTGCAAATAGCAGCGGTGCGATCTGATGCACTCGTCTCAAAAAAGGCCCACACCAAAGAACTTTTTGAATAAGGCGCAGAGACTGCAGCGCCCTGCACATGCGGAGCTTTGGGGTGTGATTCAGTCAGTGTGCTGCCCTTAGGCTGGCCCCTGGAGGGCATCCTGCCTCATTGGTGATGTGCCTCCTCCTCTCTCCTATCAGGCACCCACGTTGAGTCAGTGACTTCATCATCCCCTCCCTCCTCATCACTGGAGCAAACCTGGCAGTATGCTGCAGAAGGGGGAGCATGACTGCCAGATTGTTGTCCTTCTTGGGCACCCCCTCTGTCCGTGCTCGTGTTACTGCCTTCATCTAGCTCAGTATCATCATCAGAGCCTTCCAAACGCTGGGCATCCTCCTGGAGCATGTACCCAACACTGTGGTCAAACAGTTCGAGGGACTCTTCAGGAGGACATGGTGGGGCTAGGGAAGGAGTCACTGATGACATTGAGCCGAGGGAAGAGGCCGCAGCTTTTCCAGACAAAGTACCCTGAGGATGAGGAGGATGAGGACGGCTTGGTCATCCACTCGACCAAGTCTTCCACATGTTGCGGCTCAACGCGGCCAGCTGCCAAAAAAAAGGCCAAGCGTGTCCCATGATTAGTGTGGTAGAGGGGTCTGGCGCTGTTCCTTTAACTGAATAATAATTCCCTGCCTGCGTATTTGTATGTCTCTAGTTCAAAACAAGGCATGTATGTGTAAATTCCTAAATATAAGCAAAACGTGCACATATCAAATAGTGGTATTCTTAAAAAATTGCACAGTTATTAACAAGCTTTAAATGTATATAAAAAATATATAAAAAAAAAAGAGATAGGCAATCTATAAACATATAAATATAATAATGGTGTTGTCAGATCCCATACATGGTATTGCTGGTATATATTCCAAATAACATAAAGTGTGGGGGAGGGGGGGGGAAGAAAATAGGGGTGTGGGAGATCAGTTAGTGTTTAGAATCCCTCCTAATAAAGTGCAAACGTGCTGGCAAAGTTCAAAGAAAGTCCTTATTGTGTGATGACTTATTATCAAATTCGTTAAAACCCTTAGTGGTATGATATCTTGGTGTATATCTTGTGCAGTATCTTGGTGCATGTGATGTGGTGTTTGTGGTGATCCTTCAGTAGTTTTAAAATCCTTGCTCTGAAAGTGCAGCCACTCACCGGATCCCTTCACCCCTGCAGGGGTATCAGGCAGTTACAGTTTTACGCCACTGTACGGCAATCACTGGCAGACTCAGGATCGTGATGTTTCATATAAAAAGAGAGAAGGAGTGCCCATAGCGTAAAATCGTTTTTAAAAAAGATTTATTATACAAGTGGAGAGGTACTCACAATTTCACAATACAAATCAAGCGAAGTAGTAAAAAGTCGCGGTTAGTCTTCAGCGCTGGTAAGTAGGTAATGTTGGGAAGCACAGATTTAGGCCACGCCCTACGCGTTTCGTCGTTAGGATGTCCACGCTCCCGTAGACGTCCTAACGATGAAACGCGTAGGGCGTGGCCTAAATCTGTGCTTCCCAACATTACCTACTTACCAGCGCTGAAGACTAACCGCGACTTTTAACTACTTCGCTTGATTTGTATTGTGAAATTGTGAGTACCTCTCCACTTGTTTAATAAATCTTTTTTAAAAACGATTTTACGCTATGGGCACTCCTTCTCTCTTTTTATATGAAACATCACGATCCTGAGTCTGCCAGTGATTGCCGTACAGTGGCGTAAAACTGTAACTGCCTGATACCCCTGCAGGGGTGAAGGGATCCAGTGAGTGGCTGCACTTTCAGAGCAAGGATTTTAAAACTACTGAAGGATCACCACAAACACCACATCACATGCACCAAGATACTGCACAAGATATACACCAAGATATCATACCACTAAGGGTTTTAACGAATTTGATAATAAGTCATCACACAATAAGGACTTTCTTTGAACTTTGCCAGCACGTTTGCACTTTATTAGGAGGAATTCTAAACACTAACTGATCTCCCACACCCCTATTTTCTCCCCCCCCCTCCCCCACACTTTATGTTATTTGGAATATATACCAGCAATACCATGTATGGGATCTGACAACACCATTATTATATTTATATGTTTATAGCCTGCCTATCTCTTTTTTATATATATTTTTTATATACATTTAAAGCTTGTTTATAACTGCAATTTTTTAAGAATACCACTATTTGATATGTGCACGTTTTGCTTATATTTAGGAATTTACACCTACATGCCTTGTTTTGAACTAGAGACATACAAATACGCAGGCAGGGAATTATTATTCAGTTAAAGGAGCAGCGCCAGACCCCTCTACCACACTAATCAATTCAGCTGTCCCCATTTATGGTGATTGCTTGTTGGGCGGCAGCAGTTCCATAAATTTCACCAATAGATTTCTATTTCCACTGCGCGGGTTCATTATTCTTTTTACCAAGCGTGTCCCATGGCCACGTGCTGATGAGGATGCACCGTCTCCACGACCAGCACTGTTGCCTCTAGACACAGAGCCTGGTTACCCTCTTTTATTGGCTTGCGACTGTCTGCCTCTCCTTGTTGACCTTCCAGACATACTAATGGCCTGTAGCTGCACTAAGCTGGGATATATATATATATGTACTGATACTGCAGCTAGCAAAATCAACTGCCTGCCTGTAGTATGAGAACACCACTAACCTTCTACAGGTAGCTTTAGGTGAACACTGTGCAGAGCTCACCAAAAACTAACTTGTAGCTTATTTAGCTGCCTGCGGTAGTGATAGGATCATGAAAACACCACCAATCTTCTACAGGTAGCTTTAGGTGAACACTGTGCAGAGCTCGCCAAAAAATAACTTGTAGCTTATTTAGCTGCCTGCGGTAGTGATAGGATCAGGAAAACACCACCCAATCTTCTACAGGTAGCTTTAGCTGAACACTGTGCAGAGCTCGCACTACACTAACTTGTAGCTTATTTAGCTGCCTGCGGTAGTAATAGGATCAGGAAAACACCACCAACCTTCTACAGGTAGCTTTAGCTGAACACTGTGCAGAGCTCGCACTACACTAACTTGTAGCTTATTTAGCTGCCTGCGGTAGTAATAGGATCAGGAAAACACCACCAACCTTCTACAGGTAGCTTTAAGTGAACACTGTGCAGAGCTCACCAAAAAATAACTTGTAGCTTATTTAGCTGCCTGCGGTAGTGATAGGATCAGGAAAACACCACCAACCTTCTACAGGTAGCTTTAGGTGAACACTGTGCAGAGCTCGCACTACACTAACTTGTAGCTTATTTAGCTGCCTGCGGTAGTGATAGGATTAGGAAAACACCACCAACCTTCTACAGGTAGCTTTAGGTGAACACTGTGCAGAGCTCGCCAAAAAATAACTTGTAGCTTATTTAGCTGCCTGCAGTAGTGATAGGATCAGGAAAACACCACCAACCTTCTACAGGTAGCTTTAGCTGAACACTGTACAGAGCTCGCAAAAAATAACTCGTAGATTTAGCTGAACACTGTGAGGAGGACGCACTACACTAACTTGTAGCTTTAGCTGAACACTGTGAAGAGGTTGCACTACACTAACTTGTAGTTTTCGCTGAACACTGAGGACACACTACTCCAGCTTGTAGCTTTAGCTGAACACTGTGAGGACGCACTACCCTAACTAGTAGCTTTAGCTGAACACTGTGCAGAGGTCACACTGAACTAACTTGTAGCTTTAGCTGAACACTGTGAGGAGGACGCACTACACTAACTTGTAGCTTTAGCTGAACACTGTGCAGAGGTCTCACTACACTAACTTGTAGTTTTAGCTGAACACTGTGCAGAGGTCGCACTACACTAACTTGTAGTTTTAGCTGAACACTGTGAGGAGGATGCACTACACTAACTTGTAGCTTTAACTGAACACTGTGCATAGGTCGCACTACAATAACTTGTAGTTTTAGCTGAACACTGAGGAGGACGCACTACCCTAACTTGTAGCTTTAGCTGAACACTGTGCAGAGGTCACACTAAACTAACTTGTAGCTTTAGCTGAACACTGTGAGCAGGACGCACTACCCTAACTTGTAGCTTTAGCTGAACACTGTGCACTACACTAACTTGTAGTTTTAGCTGAACACTGTGAGCAGGACGCACTACACTAACTTGTAGCTTTAGATGAACACTGTGCAGAGGTCTCACTACACTAACTTGTAGTTTTAGCTGAACACTGTGAGCAGGATGCACTACACTAACTTGTAGTTTTAGCTGAACACTGTGAGCAGGACGCACTAAACTAACTTGTAGCTTTAGATGAACTCTGTGAGCAGGATGCACTACACTAACTTGTAGTTTTAGCTGAACACTGTGAGCAGGACGCACTAAACTAACTTGTAGCTTTAGATGAACACTGTGCAGAGGTCTCACTACACTAACTTGTAGTTTTAGCTTAACACTGTGAGCAGGACGCACTACACTAACTTGTAGCTTTAGATGAACACTGTGCAGAGGTCTCACTACACTAACTGGTAGTTTTAGCTGAACACTGTGAGCAGGACGCACTACACTAACTTGTAGCTTTTGATGAACACTGTGCGGAGGTCTCACTACACTGACTTGTATTTTTAGCTGAACACTGTGAGCAGGATGCACTACACTAACTTGTAGCTTTAGATGAACATTGTGCAGAGCTCGCAAAAAATAACTTGTAGGTTTAGCTGAACACTGTGAGGAGGACGCACCACACTAACTTGTAGTTTTAGCTGAACACTGTGAGCAGGATGCACTACACTAACTTGTAGCTTTAGATGAACACTGTGCAGAGGTCTCACTACACTAACTTGTAGTTTTAGCTGAACACTGTTAGCAGGATGCACTACACTAACTTGTAGTTTTAGATGAACACTGTGCAGAGGTCTCACTACACTAACTTGTAGTTTTAGATGAACACTGTGAGCAGGACGCACTACACTAACTTGTAGCTTTAGATGAACACTGTGCAGAGGTCTCACTACACTAACTTGTAGTTTTAGCTTAACACTGTGAGCAGGACGCACTACACTAACTTGTAGCTTTAGATGAACACTGTGCAGAGGTCTCACTACACTAACTTGTAGTTTTAGCTGAACACTGTTAGCAGGATGCACTACACTAACTTGTAGTTTTAGATGAACACTGTGCGGAGGTCTCACTACACTAACTTGTAGTTTTAGCTGAACACTGTGAGCAGGACGCACTACACTAACTTGTAGCTTTTGATGAACACTGTGAGGAGGTCTCACTACACTGACTTGTAGTTTTAGCTGAACACTGTGAGCAGGACGCACTACACTAACTTGTAGCTTTAGATGAACACTGTGCAGAGCTCGCAAAAAAATAACTTGTAGGTTTAGCTGAACACTGTGAGGAGGACGCACTACACTAACTGTAAATAGTCTAGCTGCCTGACTGTGGTACTAATAGGATCAAAAGAACACCAGCAATTTTCTTCAGGTAGCTGTAAATACTGTAACAAGACAAGCCTGCCTGTCAGTAGGAAGATAACAGCAACGATCTAGCTAAACTGAATACAGTGTATATATATATATATATGCAACACCTGGGATGCATATATATACACAATACACTGTAAGTGCAGCTAACTCACTGATTGTCCTGCCTAATCTAGCTAACTCAAATGAAATGACACTGTCTCTCTGTCTATCTATGTATCTCAACACCGGAACACACACTACACAGGGCCGCCGTGCAGGTGGCCTTATATAGTGTGGGGCGTGTTCTAAACCCCCTGAGCCATAATTGGCCAAAGCCACCCTGGCTTTAGCCAATTACAGCTCTCTCTACGGACGACGCTGTGATTGGTCAAACATGCGGGTCATAGTGCATGCTTGGCCAATCATCAGCCAGCAATGCACTGCGATGCCGCAGTGAATTATGGGCCGTGACGCGCCACATGAATTTGGCGCGAACGGCCCATAACGTTCGGAATTCGGCGAACGACCGAACAGCCGATGTTCGAGTCGAACATGGGTTTGACTCGAACACGAAGCTCATCCCTACTCCTGACTCCTGGTACTCTGCCGGGTGGAGCCCAGAACCATGGCCAGGTTACTACTAAAAGCCCAGCACACTTCTGACCAATCAGTATGCTGACTGTTCTCAAAATCAGGACCCATGACTAGGGATTTCATCCCACCAGGATCTCTCAGAAATCCCCG
This sequence comes from Lithobates clamitans, assembly GCA_037952925.1. Lineage (NCBI taxonomy): Eukaryota > Metazoa > Chordata > Amphibia > Anura > Ranidae > Lithobates > Lithobates clamitans. The sequence continues at coordinate 232,252 of JBBGZY010000355.1, read as the reverse complement.
AGCTCCAGGTCCCAAAGTGGACTTTACAAAACACTGAGGAAACTGAAAGGCCAGTTTCCTCTTCATGTTACATGCTCCCTGGAGCCCCTCAACCCATCTGGTTGAGAATTCTGGGTCCCATCCTCTTTCTAGACTCTGGCAGGGCAACGCTCTGCCACAATAGTTTTGCGTGCGTTACTGCCAGTTTAACGCCAAATAGTATTGCATGCTTTACTGACAGTTTAAAGACATATAGTTTTGCGTGCGTTACTGCCTGTTTAATGCCATATCGTTTTGCATGCATTACTGCCAGTTTAACGCCATATTGTTTTGCATGCGTTACTGCCAGTTTAACGCCATATAGTTTTGTGCGTTACTGCCAGTTTAACGCCATTTACTTATGTGTGCGTTACTGCCAGTTTAACGCCATACAGTTCTGTGCATCACTGTACGTTTGGCGCATTATATTACAGTATATTATATTGTATACGTGGAGTGTGTCTGTGTAGTGTGAGTACTCAAATTAAAGGGCACCAAACACCTCTTAACATTGATTAAAGTGCATCTACGTACAGATTTCAACTTCTCCTTTACATTTGCTTACAAGCACCGCCCCCTCCCTCCCAATAATGTCTGGGAGAACAACAAGGAGAGGCAGACGTTCCCTTGGCACTGTAAGGGGGCCAGCAGGCTGCCTAGATTTGAGGGTGTTCAATCATTTAACCTGGAATAATGTTTTTGGTATAGGTTTCATGGGTACAATTAACACCCAAAGACCAATTTTTCTGACAGGTGCATATCATTGCAAATCTTTTTGCCTTCATCAAGGGCACCTATATAGGGTTACGGTGGGAAGGTGTCCCGACACCCAAAGAGTAATTTTTCTGCACCTGTTTGACAGGTGCATATCATTGCAATTTTTTACAGCAAGGCAAATTCTTGCTTTCATCAAGAGTACCTCTATAGGGTTACGGTGGCAAGGCACCACCGACACCCAAAGACCAATTTTAACGCACCTGTTTGACAGGTGCATATCATTGCAGTTTTTTACAGCAAGGCAAATTCTTGCTTACATCAAGAGTACCTCTATAGGGTTACGGTGGCAAGGCACCACCGACACCCAAAGACCAATTTTAACGCACCTGTTTGACAGGTGCATATCATTGCAGTTTTTTACAGCAAGGCAAATTCTTGCTTACATCAAGAGTACCTCTATAGGGTTACGGTGGCAAGGCACCACCAACACCCAAAGACCAATTTTAATGCACCTGTTTGACAGGTGCATATCATTGCAGTTTTTACAGCAAGGTAAATTCTTGCTTACAACAAGAGTACTTCTATAGGGTTACGAAGGAAGGCGCCACCGACACCCAAAGACCAATTTTAATGCACCCGTTACTTTATCCAAAGTCAAAGTGGCACCAGAATGTATCCAAAAAATCTCTAATCTTGTTCCCAGTGCACTACATTGTGGCCTCATCATACACACTGGCTCCCCAGCTGTTGCTGAGAAAAATAAAGGCAGCTTCCAGAAAAAATGTCAGGGGGGGTCTGTGCTGATTGTTTATCAGCGCAGCCCCCCCTCAGATGACCACACTGGACCACCAGGGACCGCCACTAGGACCACCAGGGAAGGGAGCAACATGTGAATGGCCAGGTATGTACCCCATTGCTATCCACATGTGCCCAATGTTCCCAGTGCACTACATTGTGGCCTCATCATACACACTGGCTCCCAAGCTGTTGATGAGAAAAATAAAAGGCAGCTTCCAGGAAAAATGTCATTTTTTTTGGCTTTATAAATTCAATTATGGCTGCAGCAGATTCTAGTCATGGTACAGATCTGCCACTTTACAGTTAGACTAAGGGGACCCTCCTGGCACTATATTGGAAGGAATTTTTCATTTTTAGGCTTTCACTTTAAAAATCAAAAAATCACTGCTCATCTAACCACTTCCCAGCTGGCCCATAGCAGATGACGGCCGGGCGGTGGTTCAGTTATCCTGACTGGGCGTCATATGATGTCAGCAGGATAACATGCCACCGCACGCCCGCGGGGGGACACACCGCTCAACCGATCTTGGTAAAGAGCCTCCGGCGGGGGCTCTTTACCACGTGATCAGCCGTGTCCAATCACGGCTGATCACGATGTCAATAGGAAGAGCTGTTGATCGGCTTTTCATCCCTCGCGTCTGACAGACGCGAGTAGAGGAGAGCCGATCGGAGGCTCTCCTGACAGGGGGGGGTCTGTGCTGATTGTTTATCAGTGCAGCCCCCCTCAGATGACCACACTGGACCACCAGGGATTGCCACTAGGACCACCAGGGATGGGGGCAATATGTGGATGGCCAGGTATGTACCCCATGGCCATCCACATGTGCCCAATGTGCCCAGTCAGTGCCCAATCTGTGCCAATCAGTGCCCACAAATGGGCACTGATTGGCACCATTATATTGCAGTGATGCCCAGCAATGCCACCCTTAGGGGCATCAGTGCCACCAGTGACATCAGTGCCACCCATCAGTGTCCATCGGTGCCACCTGTCAGTGCCCATCTGTGCCCATCAGTGCCCACCTATCAGTGCCCATCAGTGCCCATCCGTACCACCTATCAGTGCCACCCATAAGTACCCATTAGTGCCACCTACGAGTGACCATAAGTGCCGCCTATGAGTGCCCATCGGTGCCACCTATGAGTGCCCATCAGTGCCGCATACCAGTGCCACCTATCAGTGCCCATCAGTGCCGCCTATCAGTGCCCATCAGTGCAACCTCATTGGTGCGACTTCATCGGTGCCCATCAGTGCCCCGTATCAGTGCCAGTCAGTGCAGCCATATCAGTGCCCGTCAATGAAGAAGAAAAAATACTTATTTACAAAAAATTTTAACAGAAACAAAGAAAAAATGGAAAATTGTATACTTACCTTCCGTAATTTTCCTTTCCTGATGCATCCCATGGCAGCACACACAATGGGTTGTGACTCCACCTCCACAACCTGATAGGACTGGTTAGCTATAAGTTTTGAAGAGGAGCCCACCTCTGTATTCTCAGTAACTATTCACCTTAGAAGGGTGGGATTCTGTGTGCTGCCATGGGATGCGTCAGGAAAGGAAAATTACGGAAGGTAAGTATACAATTTTCAGTTTTCCTGACGCATCATGGCAGCACACACAATGGGAAATAACTCGCTACATGGGTGGGTGCTTTTAGAGCATTTTATTTACTCAGGTACAAGGTATAGAGGAGTTAGATTGAATGCTTGATCTTCCGAACTCAACCGTAGTTAATGGAGCCAGATCTATTCTGTAGTGTGACAAACGTGGTTTTAGAAGACCAAGTTGCTGCTTTGCAAATAGTTTCCGCTGACACTCTGCAGTACGCTGCCCAGGAGGTGGCCACTGCTCTGGTCGAGTGGGCTTTTAGACCATCCGGAATTGGGAGTGATTGTATAATGTATGTCCTCTTGATGATTTTAATCAACCAAGTCGCTTTTGTTCTTGGGGAAGCTGCTTGCCCTCTTCTAGGGCCATGCGGAATGACTAGGAGATTTTCGACCTTCCTGAACGGTCCAGTAGCTTCAAGGAAGGAAACAATGGTAGACTTGACATCCAAGGGGTGTGGATGACCTTCATTAGAGAGGAAGACTGAAGATTAATTACCGAGTTAAAGTGGAAGGTAGACGCCACTTTGGGTATAAATTGTTCTGATGGCCTGAGGACAACTCTATCAGGATAAAGGACTAGATGTGGTCCTTTAATTAATAGAGCATGCATCTCTGAGACTCTCTTGGCAGACGTTATTGCGATCAGAAATGATAGTTTGAGCATCAGATCCCATAAGGATATTGATTCCAGGGGAAGAAATGGTTCTTTCGATAGAGCTTCTAAAACGGTGGACAAATCCCAGGTTGGTAAGACTGGTTTCCTGGGTGGCCTTATCTTTATGCATGCTTTTAAGAACTGAACTATGAGCGGGTCTAATGCCCATCTAGTTCCCATCATTGCGGAAAGTGCAGAGACCTGTACTTTAAGAGTGCTCGCACCTAGGCCTCTTTCTAGGCCTAGCTGCAAGAACTCCAAAATATGATAGACTGAAGGAGAGAGCAGATCCCAAGAATGTTGCTGGGCAAACGCGGTGAATCTCTCCCAGATCCTGTTGTATGTGCCATTTGTTGATCTTTTCCAGGCCTGTTGTACTGTGGCCACTACTCTGAGTGAACATCCTTTATCCAGCATCCTTTCCCTTTCAACCTCCAGGCCGTTAGGTGTAAATGTTCTGGTGACGGGTGCAGAAATCGACCCTGAGAGAGAAAATCCGGGCTCAATGGGAGCGGAAGTGGCTCCTCTGTGTTCAACTGTAATACGGTCGTGAACCAAGGCCTCCTTGGCCAGAAGGGCAGCACTGCTATGACTGTGGATGTTGAGTTCCTCAGCCTGGCCAGAAATCTGGCTATTAGGGGAATCGGAGTAAAAATATAGCCTAGGTGAAATTCCCATGGGTGGTGAAGGCAATCAATCCCCGCTGCTGTCCGATAGTCGTTCCTCGCTAAGAATCGGAGACACTTGTTGTCTGGGGTTGCCGCTAGATCTATATCGGGAATTCCCCATTTGCGGGTGATGAGTGCTCTCCTTGACATCACTGAAGCTAACATCGCCCTTGCTGAAGATCTTATGATATCACCGGCCGCTTCAGCCACAAAGTCTCCTAGTAGGCTGAGTTATTGCATAGCTGATATGATCTTTTCCTGGTCTGCTGCTTCCAGCAACAATTTTTCAATGTTGGCTGCCCAACAGGTAATTGCTCTGCCGACCGCTGCCAGAGTGATCGCTGGTCTGCATGCTCCTCCTGCTGCTCAATAGGCTTTCTTAAGGTCGAGGTCTATTTTTCGATCCATAACATCCCTAAAGGTTACGGCATCCTCGATCGGGAGAGTTACATGTCGTGCCAGACGCATTAATGAGGAATCTACTACAGGAGCTGAAATTTTACCATTGGTTCCCTTAATGGGTAGAATTTTGCTATCCTGTTGTTCAGACCGGTTTTTTTATCTGGTTTCTGCCACTCATCCTTTATTAACTCCTCTAGCTCTTCAATAAAAGGAAAGGTTTCAGGGTCCTTTTTCAGGTTAGGAAAATACTTTCTTAACTTGCGTGGCGCCTCCTTCTCCTCCTCCCAACCGATTGCCTCTTTTACCGATTTTGCGAAGGGATCTATAAGTCCAAAATCAAACGAAGTGGGCATTAGAATCTCATCCTCTTATGGGGACTCTTCCTGAAGAGTTTGAGAGGCTGACGGGGAGAGATCTTGAGGCGCATAAGAGATTGAGGCCACTGAAGCCTGTCTGATGGATTCGTGGGCTGCCACTTGCATGATAGATTCTTTCACTGATTCTCTTATTATGTTGGATGCTTCCCTTGCATGCAATTCTTTGTCACGAGTTGCTTCTTCAAAACAGACTTGACAGACTAGTTTACTGGGTAGTGCTACTGCCCCGCAGACCCAGCAGGCATTGGCCGCAGGTTGAGTGCGTTGGTCATCGCGAGGTTGACGTGATGAAGTCTCATCTCTATGGTGATGGGATGAGGTTCTTGACCTACTTCTTCTGGACTGGGAGTGTTTTGAAGGTGAACGGTCTCTGCGTTTGGAGTGCCTTGACCTTGATGATCTGCCAGAGCTATCAAAACGATATAGCATTAGTGGCAAGGCTCTTTTTTACACTCTATCTCCTTTCATGGAGGCCCCTGCTCCAGCAGACCATCCACGGGCTACAAGGTAAGGGGGGCAAACATTACCTAGAGTGTATCTGAAAGGAAAAAGGAGTTTTTTTTTTGTTTTTTTTAAAACAGGAGGTACCATAAGAGATGCAGAGTTAGCAAGAAAGAAGAGTAATACAAAACTTACCAGTGTCAGGGAAAGCAAAAGGGGCACAAGGCAGCACTGTGGTTAGGCTTCTGATGCTCATAGAGGCTAAAAATGACAGGATTCCCTGTTTTTAAATAGACCGCCATCGCAGTGGCTCTGACGTCATGCCCGCGCATGTGCAGTGGTCATTTGCGGCGTCTGGCGCCATCTTGGAATCTGGCACGGCCGTATGCCGCCTGTCAGATCCTGTGTGTCCTGGAGCCGGCGCCATGCACAGTAAAGCGACGCTGTGGGACTACAGCGCCCAGCGCGCCCGGAGCAATCATTACACAGATGTGCATAAGGAAAAATGCTATATGCCAGAAGGGAGAGAGAGAAAAAAAAAGGAAAGGAAAATGAGTGACAGTACCTGGAGGCCGCTGCAGATGTCACCAAAAACCTCTTTAAGGTTTGCAAGGAAAACGTTGATTGATTTTTTTTATTACCCCTGAGACCACCAGAGTGGGGTTTCCCTGCATAAAGCTCTTTTAGAGACTGTACAGCCAGGGCTTCCATCTAGGAGAGGCTGAACCTAGCTGAGGCGAAGCGGTAAGGGGTTTCCAGCTTTTACCGGTCCAACCATCTAGGTGAGGAAAAAAAGGAGAATACAGAGGTGGGCTCCTCTTCAAAATTTATAGCTAACCAGTCCTATCAGGTTGTGGAGGCGGAGTCACAACCCATTGTGTGTGCTGCCATGATGCGTCAGGAAACTTGTTTTTTTTTCAAAATTTTCGGTCTTTTTTATTTGTTGCGCAAAAAATAAAAACCGCAGAGGTGATCAAATACCACCAAAAGAAAGCTCTATTTGTGGGAACAAAATGATAAAAAGATTGTTTGAGTACAGCGTAGCATGCCTGCGTAATTCTCATTCAAATTGCGACAGCGCTGAAAGCTGAAAATTGGCCTGGGCGGGAAGGTGTCTAAGTGCCTGGTATTGAAGTGGTTAAAAATGACGTTTTTCACAAACTTTTTTTTTAATTGATCCATGTCCCCCAGGGCAGGACCCGGACCCCTATAATCATTGTATGCCTAATTACTTGCATTTAAGCCTTCAAAATGGGCACTTTTGATATTTGACATTCGGGTCCCATTGACTCTAATGGGGTTCGTTGTTCGGGTCTGAACGTTTGCGGTGTTCGGAAGTTCTGGTCCGAACCAAACAGGGGTCCGTTCGGCCCATCCCTACTCTCTACTTAGAGAACAGGATGATGGTGTGCCCTTTATCTGAGTCAAACAGCTCTGTGTATGTGTAAACGAATGCCCTGTGCTCCGCCGCCGGCCGGCCCACCCCTCCCCCTAAAAAGAGTGACGAAATTCAAATATTTAGGCATTAACATACAGACGGATCCGAAACAATATCTAATAGACAACGTATACCCTATTCTTCAACAGTTTCTCCAGCGTTGTTTGGTCTGGAAAACGTTGCCACTGACCCTGGTCGGGAGAGTGAATCTTATTAAAATGTCCTTCCTTCCTAAATTCTTATATGCTTTTCGCCACACTCCAATTCCCATCCCTAACTCGTTTTTCGTAAAGCTAGACCAAGCTATCACTTCTTTTCTCTGGGCGGGGACAACACCTAGAGTTGCCAAACAGACACTACAGCTATCGCTTTCAGAGGGTGGCCTCTCCCTCCCAAACTTTAAAAAATATTATTGGGCGGCAGTATTGGTCTCGGTGAGGTGGTGGTTCACTCAGGATAATACCAACCCAGCGGTAAATCTAGAGGCAGCGATTCTTGGCTCATACTCTGAGCTCAGTAATCTGGTCTATAGAGGTCCGAGGTACAGTCCCCAAGTCACATCAAATATGAAAACGACAATTAAGGTATGGCAGCAGGTCTCTCATTACTTTAATGACAGGCGGGCTGTCTCTCCATATACTCCGCTGTGGGTCAACCCAACAATGCCGCATCTCCAATCTGTCCCGGACCCTCAGGTCTGGGCCGGATTCGGTATCTGGACATTACGGGATATTTTCAAGGAGGGACAGCTACTCCCGTTTATAGAGCTGAAGGAGAGGTTCGGCCTCCCCCCGTGGATGTTCTTCCGGTTTTTGCAGCTCAGGCATGCGGCCCGGGCGCAGTTTCCGGAGGGGGTCGAGTTAGTGATTCACTCAGTTGAATCCCTGCTGATAGCTAAGGACATAGATCGTACGCTGTCCTCTATATATCTTAGGCTTACCTGTAAAACTGCTTCTGGAACACTTACATTATTTAACAAATGGCATTCAGATATCCCGACTCTGACTGAAGAGGATTGGTCGGAGGGACTGCAGCAGTGCTTACCATTTATGATCTCGGCCAGAGATAGACTCGTCCAACTAAAGTTTTTGCACAGGGTATATTACACTCCCCATAGACTTTCCTCTATATACCCGGGATTGGATGATACTTGCCCTAAATGCAGACAGTCGGTGGGGACCTTTTTCCATGTGGTTTGGTCATGCCCTATAGTGCAGAATTACTGGACCACAGTGGTGGCGGAGGTCAACGCAGTGGCGGGATTACACCTGGAGGTAGACCCACTTATCTTTCTCTTGGGCATTACTGACAATCTGGCCACAGCAAAATATACAAAACTATTTGTGTTTTACACAGCATATTATGCCAGGAGAGAGATACTACTGCGCTGGAAGTTAGGAGATCCTCCCACGGTGGGGGCATGGAGGGCCCAGATCAATGCGGTATTGCCACTATATAAACTTACCTATATGGGAAGAAACTGTCCTCAAAAGTTCGACAAGATCTGGGCAGCCTGGATTGAAGCGAGACACCTCACCATATAGATGGTTCCGGGAACCCCCTTCCAGGGGGCCTTGGGGAATGGGGGCAGATATGGTGTTTCCGGCACCGGTTAGGGATCTGATGGGTTCTGGGTTACCAAATCTGCAGAAGTGTAGGAGTAGCTTATCCTTTCACACCCTAGGATACCTACCCTACGTGGCACCTCTTCCCTCTTTCCCGTTTCCCTTGATTATGGAGAGTCACTGATGGAAAAGGTGGATCTAGACGAAAAGGGGTGTATAAACTAAAAAAGTCTACAGTCTACTGAGGTGATTGTTGAAATCATTTGGGAATAAGAATGTTATGTAGGTTAATAGATTGGGAGAAAGTTGCATAGACGACTCAAGTTCCTATGTCGCATGGCTACCTGACCTCAATATGTATCAATGTGATTCTGGTTCTACGGATATTTTTGTATAAGATAATTAATCTGATTTCTCAAGTGTACTGTACTTTCTATTTAAATAAACATTACCTGTGTTAAAAACGAATGCCCTGTGCACACGAGCTGTTTTGCCGTCGGAAAAAACTCTGAAGGTTTCTCCGAAGAAATTCCGACAGAATTCCACTCAAGTGGTCTTGCCTACACACAGTCACACCAAAGTCCGACCGTCTAGAACGCGGTGACGTACGACGGGACTAGAAAAAAAAGTGCAATAGCCAGCGTGCCACCCTTTGGGCTCCTTCTGATAATCTTGTGTTTATATCGTGTTAGTAGAAGTTTGGTGAGAGACGATTCGCGCTTTTCAGCTTTTGTGCTTTTCAGTCTGTTACTGCTCTTCAGTTTGTGCTTGTGGGTTTGTATCTGCTTTTCAGAAAGTGTAGACAGTTCGCATCTGTTCTTTCAGTGTGTTCTCATCCCGTCGTTTCTGATTTTCAGCTCGCTCTTCACAGGCCTTGCTGTTCTTCAGTGCGTCCTGTTAGTTCTTTCTGACCAGCAGACCGTTTTGAAGCCATGTTGCGGGTACATACTTGTCGTAGAGTTCATGCTGTGTGGGGGCTAGGTGTTGGGGTTCATTCTTTGACCCAAGCCCAGTCCATGAACAGGGTGGGGAGGAGTTTATGGACCAAAAATTGGTTGCTCCAGCGTGACCAATTCTCTCACATGCCTTTGCTTCGTGAGATCCGTGAGAATAACCCTGAGGATTTCAAGAACTTTCTCAGGATGCTGTTTTTCACCATCTGTTGGCTTTGCTGAACCCTTATATTAGCAGGCAGGATACCTGCATGAGGCAAGCCATCACTCTGGAGCAGAGAGTAGTCACCATGTTGCGGTACTTGGCAACTGGGAGAAGCCTACAGGACCTCAAGTTCTCGACAAGCATCTCCCCCTAGACTCTGGGATCATTATCCCAGAGACCTGTTCTGCTATCATTCAGGTCCTGCAGAAGGACTATATTAAGGTAAGATTTCTCCTTTAACATCACATTCTATTTTATTTAATGTTTGCTAATGTATTGTATTTCTTTCCTCATTCCCTAATTACCATGATTGTAATATGCTGTGAATGCCCCCTTTGTTCTCATGCATGCTGTATTCTTTAATAATGCTTCCTTTTGTCCTTTATGCCTATTTCCCTTCACTAACCTCCCCAGCATGTTATCCTGGCCCCATACACACCTAGCCTAGTCACTTAACAATGTATTTTGTCAGCTCCATTGTAGTGCTTTACCCCAAACACCCCCTAAAATGTGTACAAATGTTATTGTTGTCCTTAAATTCAGGAGTGCCATAGGGTTTTTTTGGGGGGCCCAAACTCATCTCGAACCCTCCCCCCCCAAAATATTTACAATGCGCCATCAGAGAGGGGGATTAATCTGATAAGTGGGCCTTATATTTTTGTCTTTAAATATCCCTTAAAATAAATGTTATACTGATGTTGTCCAAGAATGTTTGTGTTTAATCTTGCAATGTTATGTGCAAAAGTACTAATATTTTTTTTCCTGTTTTGACTCCACAGTTTCCTTTCCTTCAAAAGTGATAATTTTAAAGGCTTATATGCAAGTTATTGTCATAAAAAGTGTTTGGGGACTTGGGTCCTGCCCCAGCGGACATGGATCAATGCAAAAAAAAGTTTTAAAAATGTCCGTTTTTTCAGGAGCAGTAATTTTAATAATACTTAAAGTCAAACAATAAAAGTGTAATATCCCTTTAAATTTCGTAGCTGGGGGGTGTCTATAGTATGCCTGTAAAGGGGCGCATGTTTCCCGTGCTTAGAACAGTCTGACAGCAAAATGACATTTCAAAGAAAAAAAGTCATTTAAAAACTACTCGCTGCTATTGCATTGCCGGTCCGACAATACACATAAAAGTTAATTGATAAAAATGACATGGGAATTCCCCACAGGGGAACCCCGAACCAAGATTTAAAAAAAAATGACGTGGGGTCCCCCTAAATTCTATACCAGGCCCTTCATGTCTGGTATGGATATTAAGGAGAACCCCGGCCAAAATTTTTTTTAAAAAAATGACGTGGGGGTCCCCCTAAATTCCATACCAGACCCTTCAAGTCTGGTATGGATTTTAAGGGGAACCCCACGCCAAAAAAAAAAAAAAAAACGGCGTGGGGTCCCCCCAAAAATCCATACCAGACCCTTATCCGAGCACGCAACCTGGCAGGCCGCAGGAAAAGAGGGGTTGACGAGAGAGCGCCCCCCCCCCGAACCGTACAAGGCCACATGCCCTCAACATTGGGAGGGTGCTTTGGGGTAGCCCCCCAAAACACCTTGTCCCCATGTTGATGAGGACAAGGGCCTCATCCCCACAACCCTGGCCGATGGTTGTGGGGGTCTGCGGGCGGGGGGCTTATTGGAATCTGGAATCCCCCTTTAACAAGGGGACCTCCAGATCCCGCCCCCCCTTGTGTGAAATGGTAAGGGGGTACCCTTACCATTTCACTAAAAAACTGTCAAAAATGTTAAAATGACAAGAGACAGTTTTTGACAATTCCTTTATTTAAATGCTTCTTCTTTCTTCTATCTTCCTTCATCATCTTCTTCTTCTTCTTCTTCTTCTGGTTCTTCTGGCTCTTCCGGTTCTTCCTCCGGTGTTCTCGTCCAGCATCTCCTCCGCGGCGTCTTCTATCTTCTTCTCCTCGGGCCGCTCCACACCCATGGAATGGGGGGAGGCTCCCGCTCTTCTGTTCATCTTCTTCTCTTCTTCATCTTCTTCTCCGGGCCGCTCCGCATCTATGCTGGCATGGTGGGAGGCTCCCGCTGTGTGAAGCGTCTCCTCTTCTGACGGTTCTTAAATAACGGGGGCGGGGCCGCCCTCTGACGCACGGTGACTTGACGGGACTTCCCTGTGATGTCACGGGGAATGACGTCATTTTTTTTTTTTAATTTTGGTTCGGGGTTCCCCTGTGGGGAATTCCCATGCCGTTTTTATCAATGAACTTTTATGTGTATTGTCGGACCGGCAATGCAATAGCCGCGAGTAGTTTTACATGACTTTTTTTCCTTTGAAATGTAATTTTGCTGTCAGACTGTTCTTAACATGGGAAACATGCGCCCCTTTACAGGCATACTATAGACACCCCCCAGCTACAAAATTTAAAAAAGGGATATTACACTTTTATTGTTTGACTTTAAGCATTATTAAAATCACTGCTCCTGAAAAAACGGCCATTTTTAAAACTTTTTTTTGCATTGATCCATGTCCCCTGGGGCAGGACCCGAGTCCCCAAACACTTTTTATGACAATAACTTGCATATAAGCCTTTAAAATTAGCACTTTTGATTTCTCCCATAGACTTTTAAAGGGTGTTCCGCGGCGAATTTGCCGCGAACACCCCAAATTGTTCGCTGTTCGGCGAACTTGCGAACAACCGATGTTCGAGTCGAACATGAGTTCGACTCGAACTCGAAGCTCATCCCTAGCCACCACCCCATTCGGGGTCTTACTAATAAAATATAAGGGGTTTAATAGTATAGTGTTAATGGCGGTGGTGTCGGCACAATATGAGTTCCTCTATGTGGACGTGGGGAAGAATGGCCGGATGTCGGATGGAGGAGTCTTCGCCCAGACGGAGTTTAGTTTTATTAATGTCTCTAGAGTGGTGGCCTGAGATTGCCACCTGATGCGGACAATGTTGAAGGACTCCCATTCGTCTTTCTTGCTGATGAAACGTTCGGTCTGAGCGAGCACCTGATGAGGCCATTCCCCCAGAGGACCCTCACCCCAGAGAGAAGGGTTTTTAACTACCGGCTGGCCAGAGCCAGAAGAGTCATTGAGAATGCCTTCTGGGTAATGGCCAGCCGGTTCCGCCTGTTTTCTGACAGCCATACACATGGCAGACTACAAACTCAACCACATATTCTTATGCTGCTGCATATTGCACAACTTTTTAAGAAAAAATGCCCACAATTAAATAGCTTCAGTTGGGCCTGAGGCCGGACTTCCTGCAAATCCTCTGACGGGCCTGGATACTGGCCGTCCTGGATTAGCACCCCAAAGCACCCATGAAGTTCGGGAAAAATATGTAACTTATTTTACGGGTAGGGGTCATTGCAATGCCAGACAATGTTTAAATATTTTTTTAATTAAAAAAAAAATATCTGATGAAATCTTGAATTTTCTTTATTGCTTGTGTTTCTTTTTGGCTGTCTCCTATATTCTCCTAGTGCACTTTTAGTGCCAAGTGGATTTTCCTTTAGTAAATAAGCCCCATTGTCACTGTAAACACACAAAAAAAGGGGACATAGTTTTAGTTTATGGTTCATCAATCACACACAATTTTCAGCTCATGACTTTTACAAATTCAATGTTATTACATATAAAAGAGTATCATTCTGACCTCAGCATTTTTTCAAGCTGGTGACAAACATTTTTGGCCACTACTGTCTATTGATATATAGACATAATTTTGTGGATAAAATCCTTAATAGATAATCAATTAGAACATCTAGTTAACATCATTAATATTAGGACACTAAATATGTCTAAAAATAACATACCTGGCTCCAGATGGTCGCATCCGGTTCTTCCAGGATGGAAGTCCCAGGTTGGTCCTCATCAGCCTCTGCTGGGGTGGAGGGAAGGGTGCAGGGAAGGGTCAAAAGAGATTCACTGGCTTCAGTCTGGTCATCAGGAAAACATAGTTTATCGAAGTACCACAGCCTGGGTACATACACATCATCTGCTGATGCTCCTGACCACAGGGAAGTCTGGATCTTGTTATGCTCCCTCCTATACATATTTCGCAAGATCCCAATTTTCTTTTCCAAAATCTCCACGGTTGCTTCTGGGATGAAAGTCTGCACAAATGCCAGAAGTCTCTCCAGCGCTGACTTCCTTACTGGTTTAATGTAATATTGAGGGTGTTTGACCTCCCACAGATTCCCCATCTCCCTGTACTTCTCAATAAATGGTATCAGAAATTCAAGGTCCTTAAACTCCTTAAACGTACGTACGGCACATGCAGGTTAGCCTTATATACACTGCGCATGCGTGAAACTCCGCCTGCATCGCCCGCCCCTGACGTTCTTTTTCATGAATATTCCCCGCCCCTTTCTCTACGGTGCGCAGTAAGAGCAACAATGGCGGAGACACAGCAGGTGTGTACTAATTACTCCAGTAACGAGGAAAGCCCGGAGCCCGAAATGTCCCGATCCAGAAAGAGGAGATTTAAGGCCTCCAATATGGCCTTTGAAGAGATTGTGGAGATGGTAGCAATTTTGCTCAGAAAAGATTACGATGGGAAGCATGAACCGTACGCCCAGCCTAATTTACGAAAGGCAAAAATAATGTCCAAAGTGGTGAAGACCCTGCATCATAATTTTGGGGTACAACGCTCTAAAGACCAGCTGAGGAAACGATGGTCCGACCTTAAATGGAGGGAGCCGGATCAGTACAGATGAATCAAGAAAGTTCTTAAAAAAGTAAGTACTGTATTTATTGGCGTATAACACTCACTTTTTCACCCTAAAAATTGGGTGCAAATAGTATGTGCGTGTTATACGCCAATACTTCAATTTTAGATGCCTCGGAGGGGACAGGGAGGGGGGCGGGATGAGCGCTGTCAGATTACATACAGTGAGAATCTCCTGTTTACTTGGCGGCCTCTGTAATAGGAAGTCCCGTCTCCTGGGCCGCCATTGGACCACTGTTCTGTCTATCATAGGAGATTCTCACTGTATATAATCTTTCGGCGCTTGTCCCGCCCCCTCCCTGTCCCCTCTAGGCTGCAAATGGGCATCAATCAGGCTGCACTGATGGCAATAGTGAGGCTGCTGCATTGATGGCAATGGTGAGGCTGCTACATTGATGTGGACTGATGAGGTTGCATTGATGGCACTTGAGAGACTGCATTGATGGGGCTGCATTGGTGGCAATGGTGAGACTGCAGATGGGCACTGACCCTTATTTTGCTTCAAAGTTCCTTACTTAAATTTTTTTTTTTTTCCCCTGAAACTTCCCCCTTAAAGTTAATATGCGTGTTATACACCTGTGCGTGTTATAGGCCGATAAATACGGTACTTGTCGTGTATTCCTATTCTGATTATTAACTTGCATGCTGCTCCATGTGCTTTTCTTTACTGTACAGTTTTAATCGTTAATTGTTTCTTGGAAACATTGTTCATAGGAAACATTGTTAGCAAGTATATACAATGTATTTAGTTGATAACATTTTGGTCTTGGCAATTTGTCTTATTAAAAGAAGTTTAGGACATTGTTGTCTAGATGTCTTTGAAACTAGAATGAATAGCAAACTTCATTCAGTGGAATGTAAGGAGAGGACACTCAGCAGCTGTTTACACATCTGGACTCAGGTTCTCCAGTGGATACTTGTTGGGGTGTCTCTATCTGTGAAATGTGGCCAAAAAAGGTAAGTATTCCGGCTTGTTTCAAAGGAAAATTTAATCATGTCTTTAACTTGGATCTCTGCCAAACAAACAATTGTACACCACTTCAATACAATGTTTTATATTCCTATTACTGGACTCAAATATCTGTGTGTTAAGTATACCTTTTGTTTCATTCTCATAGGGGAGAAATAACTCAGACAACCTGATTCCAGGGACCCCCGACCTCGCCTGCCGGTTTGGGAAATCAGCCCAAGCCCCACCGAGGATGTGGAGGAAGGAGCGGTGGAGGAAGTAGACGACATGGGCACCCCACCAGGTGAGTGTCTGACACCCAAGCTTCTGGTAATCTATGTATGCCTGCATATTTCTAAATACATCTTTTTTCATCAATTTTAGGTGATGTTGTGTTTGTGGAAGAAGAGGAACCCTTTACCACGGACAGTGCCCAAAGATTAATTGGGCAGATCATGGCCTGGAATGGGGATATTGATGCCATGCGCACTAGCCTGGACATAATGCGTAATCGGCTGGACAATATGCAGCAGGAAATGAAGAACATGATCCATGTTTTGGGGAGAATCTAATCCCTTTTTCCCCCAAAAAACATCGATCATGTTCTTCATTTCCTTTTTTGCTGACCCCATTCTGGGCTTTGACTTTTAACAATTTTAGGCCTGTTTTTTTAAAAAAAAAAAAAATCTAAATAAAAATGATGCCTGTTTATAATAACAAAAAATTAAAAAAGAGGCCTGTTTGTAAAAAAAACAAAAAAAAACAAAAAATAGAAGCCTGTTTGTAAAAAAATAAATAAAAATGAGGCCTGTTTATAATTAAAAAAAAAAATAGAGGCCTGTTTGTAAAAAAAAAAATAAAAAAATAAAAAAATAAAAACCAATGATGCCTGTTTGTAAAAAATATATTTTTAAAAACCAAAAAAAATATATTGATTGAAAAAAAATATATATATTTAAAAAAAAAGAAATCCTAAACGCACATGTGAATGTGCACAGATTAAAAATTATGTTAATCAACAAAATACCAGTTTTGTAGGTTATTTTCTGTTTACAGTGACAATGGGGCTTATTTACTAAAGGAAAATACACTTGGCACTACAAGTGCACTAGGAGAACCTAGGAGACAGCCAAAAAGAAAGGCAAGCAATAAATACATTTCTAGATTTTATTTGTTCATTATTTTTTATTAAGAAAAATTAAAGATTGTCTGGCATTGCAATGACCCCCCTACCCGTAAAAAAATCAACATATTTATCCCAAACTTGATGGGCGCTTTGGGGGGCCACGCCAGTATGGCCAGTATCCAGGCCTGTCAGAGGATTCTCTGTAAGTCCGGCCTCAGGCCCAAGTGATACAAGATAATTGCTTGAATTTTTGCGGAAAAAATTGTGCAGGATGCAACATGCTAGGACAATGTGATTAACAAAAATGATAATAAGGGCAGAGTCAGCAAATAGCACCACATCCCATAATATATGAAAAAAAACTAAAAAGAAGGGGGGGGGTTTAAAAACACTCCAGGAACTTTTAAGGTGCTCAAATTGTATAATAGATGGAATAGGGAGACATGTATGATATATCCATAAAAAAAGAATTAAAAAAAAGTTAATTTTATTGAAAATTTGCTTTAAACATAATATTGCATAATTTCAAAATGAAATTAACAGTCCATGGTTAACAACATAGTGTATAAGGGTAAATATAAACACTGGATCATACATGAACTGGAAAAGATAATAACAGTCCGTATAATACAAGATATACAAAGAGGAGCAATGATAAAGCATCAATTCCGACCGTGTGTGGCCTGTTCCGACGCACAAAGTGCCACGCATGCTCAGAAGAAATTCCGAGACGGGACAGCTCATTCTGGTAAACTTAGCGTTCACAATAGATACAGCACTTTCGTCACGCTGCAATGTTCAAAATGGTTTAATACAGCGCACTCTCTTCTTCTTTATAATGTGACAAGAATTAAGTAGTTTTGCTGCTCATATTCACACATACTTCTCACAAACTTCTTTCGTTACTATTTATCGGGATTCCCTCAATATATTTTGATTTCTCACATCCGACAACATAATTTTGTTGTATTTTATTTATTTTTTTTGGCTTTAATGTAGATTCTTTTTTTGTGTTTGTATTTTTTTGAAGGGTGTTTTTTTTTTTTTGGATTTTTATTTGTTCTCCCGAAAATGTTTGAGTGTGTTTTTTGTGACAAGTTCCCACAACACCATTGATATGTTGTTCTATTTAATCTGTAGGAGATTGTTTGGTGTTGTTGTCTCTTGTTAATTTCACATTTTTTGTTAGAAATGTACCTGAATCGTCACCAACAAACTGTCCTTTTTGGATGAAAACACACACAGGAGAGTAGAATTTCCCCAAAAAATTTATCAAAGGCTCACAACTATAAACAAAGAGGGAGGCAACGCTGGAGAAACTGCAGAAGTGGGTGAAGCCTTGGATCCCCAGGGCAGACATCAATTATTTAAAAGCAAAATTGGTGGCCTGAGGAGTCCTTATCTAAGGGAGGGCAGTCTGGTCCAGAAGTCCCAGAGATCCGGAAAGCAGCAGATGACATCTGTGTCCCCAGGCTGTGGTCATACGAGAGACTGCATCTTCTGTCAGACCAGACTGAACCCAGGGTCATCACTCTTTGGTCTTCTTTCCACGCCTCCTTCCACGCGGTGGCTCTGGTGGTGGAGTTGTGGCAGCAGGAGGAGGAGGAGGAGGAGGAGGAGGATCGTCCATCTCAATGACATCCGTCTTGGGTGTTAGTTCCCCACTCACCCCCTTACGTAGGACTTTATAAATAAGGTCCTCAGAGAGCCTGCGTTGGCCCTTCTGCATGCCCTGCAATTTGGTGGCAGCCATGCAGGCAAAGGCCTATTCAGGAGTGGGGAAGGCTCTGGGGGATGCAGAAGCCTCCTGGATCAGCCTGAACGCTGAATCCTGCACGGGACTCGGAGTCGCCTTCCTGGCTCGTTTATGTGGCAGGCGGAGGGGAGGGACCTGAGACTCAGTCAGGCTGCGACTGGTCCCTGGCTTCTCCTGGCTGACACATAGCCCCGCCTCCTCCTGGCTGCCACTAACCCCGGCCTCCTCCTGACTGCCACATTCCACAACCTCCTCCTGGCTGAGGTCTTCCTGTGTATGAAAAAGGGACATAGTTTTAGTATTTTATTCATCAATCACACACACAATTTTCACCTCCTGACTGCTGCAAATTGAATGTTAACAAATATAACAGACTATCCTTCTGAGCCCAGCATTTTTCATTCTTGTCCCAATTTTGGGTGCCCACTACTGTCTATTGATATGTAAAACACTTTTTTCAATCAGTAAATAGTGATCAATAATAACATCTAGTAAACATCATTTATTTATTGACCAGAAATCTGTAGAAGAATGCTATACCTGAGTCCAGCTGGGCTCCTCCACTTCTTCCTGGCTGGAAAGCCCAGGTTGGACATCGGAAGCATCAGCTGGGGTGGAAGGAAGCGTGGAAGGAAGAGTGGAGAGGGATTCCCTGACTTCAGTGTGGTCTGACAGAAATCGCAGTCTCTCATAGTACCACAGCCTGCGGACATAAACGTCATCTGCTGCAGCTCCGGATCTCTGGGAATCTGCGACCTTCTTGCGCTCCATTAGATATGTGCTCCTCAGGCCACCAATTTTAGCTTTTAAATAAGGGATGGTTGCTGTGGGGACCACCGGCTTCACTAACTTTTTCATTCGGCGCAGTGGGGGAAGAGCACATGGCGGATAGACAGCAGGTGCGTGCTAATTGTAGCAACGAGGAGGAGGAGGAGGAAAGGCCGGAGCCTGAAACGTCCCGATCCAGAAGGAGATTTAAGGACTCAAATATGTCCTTTGGGGAGATGTTGGAGATGGTGGACATCCTGAAGAAGGCCGACTATGATGGAAAGTATGGGCCTTACCCCAACCACAATGTCCGCAAGGCCAAGATTATGGCGAAAGTGGTCAGGAGTCTGCACCGAAAATTCGGGGTACGACGATCGAAAGATCAGCTCAGGAAGCGGTGGTCAGACCTGAAATTACGAGAACATGAGCAGTACAGAAAGATACGGAGAGTGCTGCAAAAAAGTAAGTAGTTGTGCTGTGTTCCTATTCTTTTTGTGTTTATTACCTTTGTGCTGCTCCATGTGCTTTTAGGAACTGTTGTACAGTTTAAAATGGCAACTTTCATGTTCATGGGCACATTATTCGTTCGTATCAAACATTTTTCGTTCCAAATATAAAATACCATTGTTTAGCCCATATGCATTTGGCCACCATTTTGACGCCCTATACTTGTCTTCAAAGAATTTGGTTGTGTAGATGGGTTTGTTACTAGAATGAAATGCAAACTAAATTCTGTGTAAGGAGAGGACACTCAGCAGCTGTTTTCACATCTGGACACTGGAGCACTAGTGTGGGACACAAAAACGCCATTTTTATTAGGGGGGCCACACAGGTGCTACAGTGTATACTATAGGGGGGTCTCCATCTGTGAAGCTTGTACTAAACAGGTAAAGTATTGCAGCTTGACAAAGGACACTAAAAAAGCTACATTTTGGAACTCTGCTAAAATTGCCAATTGTACCCCACTTCCAAGCAATGTTTCCTATTTATAGTTCTGACATTAAATATCTGTGTGCTAATTATACCATTTTGTTTCACATAGGGGAGAAAAGACTCAGAGGACACCCCTCATCCGAGGAGACCAGAGCCCCCCCCCCCTCTGGAAGAAGGTGAAATCCCCCCAACACAAGCTGAGCAGGAGGATGAAGACGTGGTGGAACTAGTCACCACAACAGGTGAGTGTCTGCAACCACAGGCTCAGATAAGAGATGGATGGCGGCATTTTTTTGAAACCAAATTTATTTTGGGGTTCCTCTCTTTTTAGGTGATCGTGATGTTGTGGATCCAGATCCTTTCACATCCGAAAGTGCCC
Organism: Lithobates clamitans; assembly: GCA_037952925.1. Lineage (NCBI taxonomy): Eukaryota > Metazoa > Chordata > Amphibia > Anura > Ranidae > Lithobates > Lithobates clamitans. The sequence continues at coordinate 211,807 of JBBGZY010000355.1, read as the reverse complement.
AGATCCTGATCGGGGAGATCATGGGGTGTAGTTTACAATTGGAAATCATCAAGCAAAACATCAATGATGTTATTCCAAAATATAAAAACATCATTGATGTTTTGGGGCGAGTTTAAAACCCCTCCAAATCACTTTCTTCTTTTGTGTGCTACAATGTGCTAAATGCTTTTGTGATTTTTCCCAAAGCCAAATTTGGAGGATGCACACAGTGTGTCAACATGTGCTATCTGCCATCACGGGAGATCAATGGACGCGTTTTGGGGGTGAAACCCCTTCCTCAATTATAAAGTAGCTGAGAGGAAGGGCTTGCTCCCCCCAAAACACATCCCTTGATCCCCCGTGATGGCAGATAGCACATGTTGACATTGGGAAATTTGTGTGCATCTTCCAAATTTGGCTTTTCCAGGGGTGATTTCCTCCCATCTGAACGCAATATCAAACACAGTTCCTAAATACTCATGTCTGATATTGCCTTCAAGTTCTACCAAATGTGAACTTTGTAAGATCAAGATTTGTGTCTTTCTTGTTGGTTTTACACAGGCCTGTTTTCTATAAAATGGACATTTTGATTTTGGATAATGCCACCACAAAAATTGGTATACAACAAACATGTTGGTTTGTGTGTCAAACCTTTGGTAAATGCACATGTGATTGTGCAGGTAATAAAAACATTGTTAATCAAGAATGTGTGGATTATTGTCTCAACGCTACAACACTTTTGGGGTGATGTAATTGCTGTTTTATGAGAAAATGGGGGTTATTTCCTAAGGGCAAATCCTCTGGCACTACAAGTGCAGTTTCAGTGCAGTTGCAAGTGCACTTGTAGTGAAATGTGTTTTTGCATTTAGTAAATAACAGCCAACAGTGCTTTGTATAAGGTTACACAATCACAACATTTTCTGCACTCCAAACATTTCTGTCAGGGTCAGCTAAAACAAACACAAGCAGTAAATGTCCACAAAGATTTAATTTTTTTTTATTATAAAAAGGCTTCACAGATTGTCTGGCATATTGATGGCCCCCCTACCCGCAAAGAACTCCTGGTATCGTAACCGGACATCACGGGCACTCAGGGAGGGCAAGCCAGGACGGCCGCTTTCAAGCGCCGTCAGTGTGGTTTGATGTATCATTCCGGCCTCAGGCCCAACTGAGCCAGCAAAGTTGGCCGAATGTTTCCTTAAAAAGTTATGGAGAACACAGCACGCCAGTATAATATGGTTCAGTTTATACTCCGCCATATGGATGGGTGTCATAAATAGGCGGAACCGGCTGGCCAGGATTCCAAATGTGTTCTCCACCACTCTTCGGGCTCTGGCCAGCCGGTAATTAAAAACCCTTTGTTCCGGGGTGAGGGTCCTCATTGGGAATGGCCGCATCAGGTGGTCCCCCAGCACAAACGTTTCATCAGCAACGAACATGAATGGGAGTCCTTCCACATTGTCCTCTGGAGCTGGCAAGTCCAAGCTGCCATTCTGGAGACGCCTGTAAAACTCCATCTGGGCGATGACTCCACCATCGGACATCCGGCCATTCTTCCCCATGTCCACATACAAGAAGTCGTAATTAGCCGACACCACTGCCAACATCACTATACTATTGAACCCCTTGTAGTTATAATAGTACGACCCCGAGGTGGGTGGTGGGACGAGGTGGACGTGTTTCCCATCAATTGCCCCTACGCAGTTAGGAAAGTCCCACCGCTGGGCAAAGTGGGAGGCCACAGTCTGCCATTCCTGTGGCGTGGAAGGAAACTGTTGAGGAAAAAACAATAAACATTACTATTTTTACTCTGAAACATGGCAAGCAGATTAGACACAAACATTATGGGGCAACCTCCAGATAGCATTTATTAAGGGGAATTTAACAACGCCAAAGTATAAGGTACACCTATCATATTCCCCCTCCCCCCCTCTCATGGGCCATTTCTAACATTATAGGGGGTGTGTGGAAATCTTGGACAGGTAACCCTCTTCACTTCATTGAGAGATGAATGCCTAAATAATGTGTATTACTTTGAACAGCCCCTCCTTAGTTACACTATTGGCAGACCACTGGACAGGTAAGAAGTGTCATAATACAAAGATATAAATACACATTGTACACATTTGAGGACATTTGGACATTTTGCTATTACCTATCAAGATAATAATAGGATACAAAAACTTTAAACAGTACCATTGGAAAGTATACAGGCAGGCCCTTGCACTACATGCTTTGTGGAATTCATCCATAAATCTGACCAGTAAAGAGATGGGTATAGTGTGTATGGGTTTGGCAAAGTCAGCAGATAGATGATTGAGGATACATAGAGAATTTGGATCAGCTGACTTAGCAGTTGGGGGAGGGAGGGTTACAAAAAATTTTTGGGGGACACCACCAAAAAAAAAAACTCTGGCACTCTGCCTGAATTTAAATCAAAAATAACATTTCCAAACATTTTAGGGGGTGTTTGGGGTAAAGCACTACTATGGAGCTGATAAAATACATTGTTAAGTGACTACATGAGGTGAATATAGGGCAGGAGACACCATGCTGGGGAGGTTATTGAAGGGCAAATATGTATGAAGGACCTAAAATAATAATTACATAAAAATCCAGCATACATGAGGACAAAGGGGACATTCACAGCATATTCCAATCATGGTAATTAGGGAATGAGGAAGGAAATACAATATATTAGCAAACATTCAATACAATAAAATGTGATATAAAAGGATAAAAATCTTACCTTCATATACTCTTCTGCAGGACCTCGATGATGGCAGAACAGGTCTCTGGGATAATGATACCCAGAGCCTGGGGGGAGATGCCTGTTGAGAACTTCAAGTCCTGCAGGCTTCTCCCTGTCGCCAAATACCGCAAGGTAGCGACCAACCTCTGCTCCGGAGTGATGGCTTGCCTCATGCAGGTATCCTGCCTGCTGATATAGGGGGTCAGCGAAGCCAACAAATGGTGAAACACGGGGTCCGTCATCCTGAGAAAGTTCCTGAAATCATCAGGATTATTCTCACGGATCTCACGGAGCAAAGGCATATGACAGAACTGGTCACGCTGAAGCAACCAATTCTTGGTCCATGAACTCCTCCCCACCCTGTTCATGGACTGGACTTGTGTCAAGGTCAGGACCCCAACACCAAGCCCCCGCACAGCACGAACTCTACGAGGAGTACGCATACGAAACATGGCTAGAAAACGGTCGGCTGCTCAGAACGAAGTAACAGAACGCACTGAAGAACAGCAAGACCTGTGAAGAGCGACCTGAAAAACAGTAACGAACGAACAAGAATACAATGACTACCTAAAGTCACGCGGAACTTGCTGCACGCACTGAAGAGCAGATACAAACCCACAAGCGCAAACTGAACGGCAGAAAACGATCTGAAAGCCACGAGTCTGAAAAAGCGCGAATCATCTCTCACAAACTTTTACTAACACGAGATTAGCAAAAGGAGTCCAAAGGGTGCCGCACTTGGTTCCGAACCGGCCTTTTCTAGTCTCGTCGTACGTGGTGTACGTGACCGCGTGGTTGGCGATCGGAAATTCCGACGACTGACTTTTGGCGGACTTGCGGCGGACTTTCTAATGAACGGACTTGCCTACATACGATCACACAAAAGTCCGACGGATTCGAACGTGATGACGTACACCGGACTAAAATAAGGAAGTTGATAGCCAGTAGCCAATAGCTGCCCTAGTGTGGGTTTTTGTCCGTCGGACTAGCATAGAGACGAGCGGATTTCTGGGTCCGGCGGAGCTAAGACGTAAAGATTTGAAGCATGTTTCAAATCTAAAATCCGTCAGATTTGCGGCTGGAAAAGTCAGCTGAAAGTCCAGGGAAGCCCACACACAATCGGATTGTCCGCCGGATTTGGTCCGTCGGGCTTTTGTAGACGAAAAGTCCGACCGTGTGTACGCGGCATTACTTGTAAAGATAGAGAGGCATGGAATTGGGAGTGGTATACACCCTCCCTCAGATGGACAGCCTGTGACAGAAGGTTGCGGTGTGTGGCCGCCTTTATAAATCCTCCATCCCGGCGGCGGCTGACATCATCGCCAGGATGTGGACGTGTATTGAGACTGCTCAAAGGGCGGCTGGATGGGGAACGCAGCAGCATCATTGTTCGATGATAGCTACGTCAGAGGTCGATTGTGTGCGATATAATGCAATTCAAGCCACAAAGGCCAAAGGCGCCATCTTGGAAAAGGGAATAATGAGTGAGGCAGATACAATGAGCTAAAAAGATCAATATCAAGGTGAACATTAAACAAGAGGATAAAGATAGTATATAGTAAATGCCAAACTTAACATTAATTTAAGATAGGCGCAATGTTGAATATATGTAAGAAATACTACTACCATCCTAAACTGCAATCGGGACTGACATCTCTAGGGCTGTCAAAGCAGCTGTATGCACTTTTTTGCCCTTGAACATATCCTCCCTGGGGACAGGGGAGGAGACTATGATAAATTACTCCTGCAAAAGGAGGCACATTGGATACATGAACTGTCAGCTTTAAAATATCCGGGCATGAATGACGCATTCAGCTAAACCTTTTCTGTAAATATATTTTTTTCATTCCAAACATTTTTCTTCTTTTTTCCCCCTTTTTTTCCCCCTTTTTTCCCCTTTTTTTTCCCTTTTTTCCTTTTTCCTCTGTTTTCTTATTTCTAATTTTGAGTTTATATATATGGTAATTACATTTCCATATCTTTATTTATATATTGTCTAAACATATCCTTATTCTATATGTATAAAACTGTTTCTTCCCCATTGATTGGATATTATGTCTTCACAGGCTGCCTCTTTATCAATAACGGATTTATAATTGTAGTTATTACAATTCAATTTAACTTGGCCTCTAATTCATTGACATTCCTGTCTATTTTATTTTGGTCCACACGGACGCCAGGGTCACCCAACCTGAAGGGCGAATAATCAATCGCCCCTCTATTGGGAGCCCTAGAGATGTCAGTCCCGATTGCATGGTAGTAGTATTTCTTACATATATTCAACATTGCACCTATCTTAAATTAATGTGAAGTTTGGCATTTACTATATACTATCTTTATCCTCTTGTTTAATGTTCACCTTGTTATTAATCTTTTTAGCTCATTGTATCTGCCTGACTCATTATTCCCTTTTCCAAGATGGCGCTTTCGGCCTTTGTGGCTTGAATTGCATTATATCGCTCTGTGCATGCGCACAATCGACCTCTGACGTAGCTAGCGTCGAACAATGACGCTGCTGCGTTCCCCATCCAGCCGTCCTTCGGGCAGTCTCAATACACGTCCGCATCCCCGCGGTGATGTCAGACGCCGCCGGGATGGAGGGTTTATAAAGGGGGCCACACACTGCAACCTTCTGTCACAGGCTGTCCATCTGAGGGAGGGTGTATACCGCTCCAAAATTCCATGCCTCTCTATCTTTACAAGTAAATGTTCTATGTGCAGTCATGTCTGATTGTGACAGAAACTGCACCTATGAGCTTTTTTAATTAGCTTTGTCTCTCTTACTCTTATTATATAGAACCAGCTTATGAGGATCTTCTTCAAGTATGATTCCCTAAGCTTTGGCCATGGCTCCCTTATAGTTCACTGACCTGCTATTGCCCTTTTCTTTTGCTGGGAGGAGTTTCCACCTCTAGCAATGGATCATTGATTCTATTAAAGGTAAAAATCTGTTTCATGAACAAACTTAGGTCAGTTTGGATGCCCTGCCTAAATATTCATTATTCCAATTTTTATTATTTTCCTCTATCAAGGATATACAAAACTTTATAACCCTCTGTGGCCATACTAAGATGGAAACACATGATATGAGAGCCTCTGCATTGGTGACACTATTGCAGCAAGCAATTTCTATCTATTATAACATATCTTCAACGTACGACAGCCTGGTAAGATTGTGAACATCAATGCTTTATCATTGCTCCTCCATGTATATCTTGTATTATAGGGACTGTTATTATCTTTTCCAGTTCATGTATGATCCAGTGTTTATATTTACCCTTATACACTATGTTGTTAACTATGGACTGTTAATTTCATTTTGAAATTATGCAATATTATGTCTCATGTATGTTCTTTCTATTATTATTTAGAGCTTACTAAAATCCATGTCAAAAATCCTGAAGAAGCTCGTATTGAGTGAAACATGTTGAGTGGTAGATTGTTATTGAACCAAGTGGTTTTTTCGATTGTATGCCCTTGAGGGGTTGTTAAACATTGAGATATATGTATTATCTTTCTAAGATGGTGTCATGTTTATAATTTATGACATTTGGTTTTAATGCAAATTTTCAATAAAATTAAATTTTTTTATGGATATATCAAATATGTCTCCTTATTCCATCTATTATACAATTTGAGCACCTTAAAAGTCCCTGGGGTGTTTTTAAACCCCCTCCCCTTCTTTTTTGTTTTTGACAATGTGATTAAGTTTGTAGTCCGCCATGTGGATTTCTGTCTGAAACAGGCGGAACCAGCTGGCCAGTATCCTGGAGGCATTCTCCACAACTCTTCTTGCTCTGGCCAGCCTGTAGTTAAAAACCCTCCTCTCCGGGGTGGTTGTCCTTTGGGGGAATGGCCTCATCAGGTGCTCGCCCAGACCGAAGGCTTCATCTGCAATGAAGACAAAGGGGAGTCCTTCCACGTTATCCGCATCAGGTGGCAATCCCAGGCCACCACTCTGGAGACGCTGGTAGAACTCCGTCTGGGCGAAGAGTACTCCATCCGACATCCGGCCATTCTTCCCCAAGTTCACATACAGAAATTCATATTGTGCCGACACCACCGCCATTAACACAATACTATGAAACATAACATTGCAAGCACATCCACAAAAAACATTCTTACACAACATTAGTATAACATTAATTTGAAGTATTTTTTAAAGACTAAAAATATAAGGCCCACTTATCTGATTCCTCATCCCCTCTGATGGCCCATTGATAAAATTTATTAAGGGGGTGGGGGGGATTATAAATCAATATAAGGACACACAGACCATTTGGATATATTTTAGAGGGAAGGGGGATTATAAATCAATTTAAGGACAAACAGACCATTTGGATACATTTTAGAGGGGGAGGGGGGATTATAAATCAATTTAAGGACACACAGACCATTTGGATACATTTTAGAGGGGGGGATTATAAATCAATTTAAGGACACACAGACCATTTGGATACATTTTAGAGGGGGGGGGGGTTATAAATCAATTTAAGGACACACAGACCATTTGGATACATTTTAGGGTAAAGCACTACAATGGAGCTGACAAAATACATTGTTAAGTGACTAGACTAGGTGGATATGGGCCCAGCATAGCAGTGAAGGCAAATATGCATGCAGGACAAAAAAGGAGCATTAAAAGATTACAGGATGCATGAGGACAAAGGGGAAATTCACAGCATATTGCAATCATGGTAATTAGGGATTGAGTAAAGAAATACAATACATTAGCAAACATTAAATACAATAAAATGTGATGTTAAAGGATAAATCTTACCTTAATATAGTCCTTCTGCAGGACCTGAATGATAGCAGAACAGGTCTCTGGGATAATGATGCTTCTCCCAGTCGCCAAGTACCGCAACGTGACAACTAGCCTCTGCCCTGGAGTGATGGCTTGCCTCATGCAGGTATCCTGCCTGCTGATATAAGGGGTCAGCAAAGCCAACAAACGGTGAAAAACGGGGTCCGTCATCCCGAGAAAGTTCCTGAAATCCTCAGGGTTATTCTCACGGATCTCACGAAGCAAAGGCATGTGAGAGAATTGGTCACGCTGGAGCAACCAATTCTTCGTCTATGAACTCCTACTCGCCCTGTTCATGGACTGGGCTTGGGCTGAAGAATGAACTACAGCACCAAGCACATACAAAGCACAAACTCTACGACGAGTACGTACACGCAACATGGCTTCAAAACGGTCGGCTGGTCAGAATGAACTTAACAGAACGCACTGAAGAACAGCAAGGCCTGTGAAGAGCGAGCTGAAAATCAGCAAGGAGCGGACAATAACACACTGAATAAATCAATGCGAACTGACAACAAGCACTGAAAATCAGATACATCCTCACAAGCACAAACTGAACAACAGTTAAACGATCTGAAAAGCGCAAATCGTCTCTCACCAAACTTCTACTAACACGAGATAAACACAAAATTAGCAGAAGGGGCCCAAAGGGTGGCGCACGAGCTAATACACTCGTTTTATAGCTTGGCGGACTTGGTGTACGTCACCGCGTACTAGGCGGCCGGACTTTGGTGTGATCGTGTGTAGGCAAGTCCGTTCATTCAAAAGTCCGTTGGAAGTCCGTCGAAAGTCCGTCAGAAAGGCTGTCGGACTTTTGTTGCTGAAAAGTCCGCCCGTGTGTACGCTGCATAAGAAGCCACACATTGTTGATTAGCAAACTTTTTACTCTGTGCACATTCACATGTGCGTTATAAAATTTTGCTGTAAAATGTCATTTTTTTTACTTTTTTTTTTTTGGTGTTATAAACACGCATGTTTCTAAACATAACATACCCAACTATGGAACTTACAAAGTTCAACGTAGAAAAAGTGAAGGCAATATCAGACATTATAGTGTCAAAAATGTCTTGATATTGCCTTCATCAGATCGGGTGATGTCACCCCTATAAAAGCCAAATTTTGAAGATGCACACAATTTGGGAGTCAAAATGGGTATTTCCCTCCTGATCCCATGCCTAATGTCAACATGTGCTATTTCCCATCATGGGGGGTCAATGGACGTTTATTGGGGTACAACTAGGGATGAGCTTCGAGGTCGACTCGAACTCATGTTCGACTCGAACATCAGCTGTTCGCAAGTTCACCGAACAGCAAACAATTTGGGGTGTTTGCGGCAAATTCGAAAGCCGCGGAATACCCTTTAAAAGTCTATGGGAGAAATCAAAAGTGCTAATTTTAAAGGCTTATATGCATGATATTGTCATAAAAAGTGTTTGGGGACCTGGGTCCTGCCCCAGGGAACATGGATCAATGCAAAAAAAAGTTTTAAAATGTCAGTTTTTTCGGGAGCAGTGATTTTAATAATGCTTAAAGTGAAACAATAAAAGTGTAATATTCCTTTAAATTTCGTACCTGGGGGGTGTCTATAGTATGCCTGTAAAGGGGCGCATCTTTCCCGTGTTTAGAACAGTCTGACAACAAAATGACATATCAAAGGAAAAAAGTAATTTAAAAGTACTTGCGGCTATATGAATTGTCGGTCCGACAATACACATAAAAGTTCATTGATAAAAACGGCATGGGATTTCCCCACAGGGGAACCCCGAACCAAAATTTTTTAAAAAAATGGCGTGGGGATCCCCCTAAATTCCATACCAGGCCCTTCAGGTCTGGTATGGATATTAAGGGGAACCCCGCGCCAAATTTTTTTTTTAAAAAAGGCATGGGGGTCCCCCTTTAAAATCCATACCAGACCCTTATCCGAGCATGCAACCTGGCAGGTCGCAGGAAAAGAGGGGGGCACGAGAGAGGCCACATACCCTCAACATTGGGAGGGTGCTTTGGGGTCCCCTAACATTTCACAAAAAAAGTGTCAAAAATGTTAAAAATGACAAGAGTTTTTGACAATTTCTTTATTTAAATGCTTCTTCTTTCCATCTTCTTTCTTCTATCTTCTATCTTCTTTCGGTTTCTTCCTCCATCTTCTTCTTCCTCCAATCCTCTGCTTCTTGCTCCGGTGTTCTCGTCTGGCATCTTCCTCTGCGGCGTCTCCTTCCCTTCTTCGTTCTCGGGCCGCTTCGCATCCATGATGGGAGGCTCCCGCTGTGTGATGCTTCTCGTCTTTTGACGGTTCTTAAATAACGGAGGGCAGGGCCACCCTTGGACCCTGCCCCCCTCTGACGCACGGGGACTTGACAGGGACTTCCCTGTCCACCCCCTCTGATGTCACAGGGAAAGCCTTGGGAAAGTCCCTGTGCGTCAGAGGGGGGCAGGGTCACCGGGTGGCCCCACCCTCCGTTATTTAAGAACCGTCAGAAGACGAGAAGCATCACACAGTGGGAGCCTCCCATCATGGATGCGGAGCAGCCCGAGAACGAAGAAGGGCAGAAGACGCCACAGAGGAAGATGCCGGACGAGAACACCGGAGCAAGAAGCAGAGGATCGGAGGAAGAAGAAGATGGAGGAAGAAACCAAAGGAAGACAGAAGATAGAAGAAAGAAGATAGAAGAAAGACGATAGAAAGAAGAAGCATTTAAATAAAGGGATTGTCAAAAACTGTCTCTTGTCATTTTTAACACTTTTTTTGTGAAATGGTAGGGGTACTTTTGTACCCCCTTATTTCACACAGGGGGAGGGCCTGAATCTGGGGGTCCCCTTGTTAAAGGGGGCTTCCAGATTCCGATAAGCCAACTGCCCACAGACCCCCACAACCACCGGGCAAGGGTTGTGGGGATGAGGCCCTTGTCCCCATCAACATGGGGACAAGGTGCTTTGGGGGGACCCCAAAGCACCCTCCCAATGTTGAGGGCATGTGGCCTGGTATGGTGCAGTTGGGGGGTGCTCTCTCCTCCCCCCATCTTTTCCTGCGGCCTGCCAGGTTTTGTGCTCAGATAAGGGTCTGGTATGGATTTTTGGGGGGACCCCACGCCATTGTTTTTTTTAATTTTGGCACGGGGTTCCCCTTAAAATCCATACCAGACCTGAAGGGTCTGATATAGATTTTGAGGGGGACCCCCACGCCTTTTTTTTTTAAATTTTGGCACGGAGTTCCCCTTAATGTCCATACCAGACCTGAAGGGCCTGGTATAAAATTTAGGGGGACCCCCACACCTTTTTTCTTTTTAATTTTGGTTCGGGGTTCCCCTTTGGGGAAATCCCATGCCGTTTTTATCAATGAACTTTTATATGTATTGTCGGACCAACAAATGACTTTTTTTCCTTTGAAATGTCATTTTGCTGTCAGACTGTCAGACTAAACACGGGAAACATGCGCCCCTTTACAGGCATACTATAGACACCCCCCAGGTACGAAATTTAAAGGAATATTACACTTTTATTGTTTCACTAAGCATTATTAAAATCACTGCTCCCAAAAAAACGGCCGTTTTTAAAACTTTTTTTGCATTGATCCATGTCCCCTGGGGCAGGACCCAGGTCCCCAAACACTTTTTATGACAATAACTTGCATATAAGCCTTTAAAATTAGTGCTTTTGATTATTCATGTTCGAGTCCCATAGACTTTAACTGTGTTCGCATGTTCGAGCAAATTTTTTGCCTGTTCGCATGTTCTGGTGCGAACCGAACAGAGGGGTGTTCGGCTCATCCCTGGGTGCAACCCCCTTCCTCTCACCTACTAGAGTTATGAGGAAGGGGTTGTACCCACAAAACGTGTACATTGATATCCCCTGATGGCAGATAGCACATGTTGACACACCGTGTGCAACTTCAAAATTTGGCTTTGAAAATGTAAAAAAAAAGGTTTGGTTTAGTCCAACAAATGGTAAAATGGTGGCATTTGGAAGAAATTCAGATTCTCCCCAACACATCAATCATGTTCTTCATTTGTTGTTCCATAACATTGAGTTTCTTCCTTATGATGTCAATTTCACCATTCCACACCATGATGTCCTGGATTAGCCTTTGTGCATTGTCCTTTGTTAAATGTTCAGCTTGCTCTTCAACAACCAGCACATCACCTAAAAATTGGACAAAAAACATGTATTATAAATATGCAGGCATACATATATTACCTGAAATGGAGCACTTGTGTGGGACACCTTAAAAAGTTTTTGTTCTGCAATTGCCATTGCTTGGAAACAGCCAGGGGTATCTTTTTCAGCTGCCAAGTGCAAAATATCATGGCTGATGTCCCAAGAGAAATTGACCAGTATTTTGCTAGACTCCAAAGAACAGTTTGAATTCACCTGGGAACCTTTGGCCAAACACGTGGGTATCTCCCTCATACCCAGGATGCAAGCATAACAAGTAAGCTTCACCAATGTCCCTACAGCCGACTACCTGCTGGATGGCTCCTAGTCCTTTCCCCTCCTCATCCCCCCCTCTCTTCTTCCTCTCTTTACCTCTTTTTCTATTTTCTTATTTAATTCATATTTTTCTTACTTGTCTGACCTACCTCGCTTAGGTATGATGTAGACTTATACTACGCCCTAGGTATAAGAGCAATACAAGTGCCTCGAGGCTCTTAAGTAAAAGCCCCCCCCCAGAGGCTCTGAGGCTGGATGCTCATGCCATCTCAACACAAGCAGTACTTATTACCCACCATTGCGAGTGGCTGCAATCCGGATGTCCCGGAGTGGCTGTTCCGGCACAGTATGATCCCTTTAGGGGTGTCGGGAGAGCTGCCTGGGACGTCTGGAACCAGACATTGCAGGGCACGTATATCGAGAGACATTGTCTAACCCGCGTCAGAATTCTCACACTGAACAATATTTATTTGTTTTTCATAGATGTAAGTGAGTTTGACCGGTCCGTGCCTATAGGATGTATTTATTGTTATGCTGCATTGTACCTATCTATGGATGTATAACTTGTATCTGTTTCTTCTGAAAATAATAAAAACTTTGAAAGAAAAAGTTTTTGTTCTGGTGTTCCACACTAGTGCTCCTGAGTCCACGTGTGTAAACAGCTGCTGAGTGTCCTTTCCTTACATTACACTGAATCAAGCTTGCATTTCATTCTAGTTACAAACACATCTAGACAGCAATGTGCCAAACTTATTTTTACACAAATAGGCATGACCAAATGTATTTAACCTGTATCTGCCCAAAACATCCTATTTAATGAGCGAACAATGTTTGCGACGACCGATTACTGTGCCCACGAACATGAAAGTCATCATTTTAAATAGTACAACAGTAAAGAAAATCACATGGAGCAGCATGAAAGTAATAATATTAATAAGAACACAGGACAAGTACTTACTTTTTAGAAGCACTCTCTTGATTCTTCTATACTGATCCTGCTCCCTCAGTTTCAGGTCTGACCAGAGTTTCCTCAATTGCTCCTTGGATCGTCGTACCCCAAAATTCCTGTGCAGACTCTTCACAGCTTTAGTCATAATCTTGGCCTTTCTCTCATTAGGGTTAGTGTTCATGCTTCCCACTATATTCGGTCCTCCTCAAGATGTCCACCATCTCCACCATCTCTAGCCACCAGCCATATTTGAGGCCTTAAATCTTCTCCTCTGGGATCGGACGTTTCTGTCTCTGGGATTTCCTCCTCCTCGTTAGTGGAATTAACACACACCTGCTCTTTCTCTTCCATGTCGTTCCTACTGCGTGCCTAAAGAGAAGGGGCGGGGAATAGTCTAGAAAGAACGTCAGGGGAGGGCAACAAGGGTGTAGTTTGACGCATGCGCAGTGTATATCAAGCTAACATGCATGTGTCGTACGTACATTCTGTGTGCGGAGGAAGGAGGAACAAAAGTGGCGAGCTTCCTAAACGAAGGTAAAATTTGAACTTGGCCCATCAGTGGCCTATACCGCTTCAAGATTTAGGCCTATATTGGGATAAGATTAGGAGAGTTTAGGCTGACATTAGTGTTTTTGTCTTGTATATTGTCTTACAGCAAAGATGAATCACTTTAAAGGACCCAGAATTCATGTCCAGTTTCATAGACAAGTACAGGGAGATGAGGAATTTGTGGGAGGTGAAACACAACTTATATGATAATAAACTTATATGATAATAAACAAGCTAGGAGGTCAACACTGGAGAAACTGGTATTTGTAAAGACTAAAGTCCCCGATGCATCTTGAGGAGCATGTATAAGAAGCAGTATAATAAGATCCAGAAATCACTCAGATCAGGAGCAGCAGCAACGCAAGGGTATGTACCCAGGCTGTGGTACTTCAATAAACTGCGGTTTCTGGACAACCAGACTGAAGCCAGGGAATCACTTTCTACCCTTCCCTGCAGCCTTCCCTCCACCCTTCCCTCAACCCCAGCAGAGGCTGACGAGGAACAAATTGGGCCTTCCATCCTGGAAGAAGTGGATCCCCCAGCTGGAGCCAGGTATATTATTTTTAGACATATTTTTTGTCCTAATATTAATGATGTTAACTAGATGTTATAAATGATAACTAATTATTGATATGTAAATCACTTTGTTTTAAATCATTAGACAGTAGTGGCCAAAAATGTTTGGGACAAGAATGAAAAATGTTGGGGTCAGAATGATAGTCTTTTCTATTTATTACCATTCAATTTGCAAGTCAGGAGCTAAAAATTGTGTGTGATTGATGAAGCAAAAACTAAAAATATGTCCCTTTTTTTATACACAGGATGAGCTCAGCCAGGACGAGGGTCTGGAAAGTGGCAGACAGGAGGAGGCCGTGCCCAGTGACAGCCAGGAGGTGGGTGGGCCCAGTGTCAGCCAGGAGGTGGCTGGCCCCAGTAGGAGTCTCACCCAATTCCAGGTGCCTCCACTCCGCCTTCAAACAAAAAGGCCCAGGAAGGGGGCGATGACGGAGGAGGCAGCACTGGGCCTCATTAGGAAAGTGAGTGATGTCCTCAGAAGCCCCCCCCCCCCGATGCTGAAGAGGCCTATGGCTGCTATCTAGCCACAAGATAGTTGAAATTGGAGGAGGGCCAATGCCTCCTCTGTGAGGGAATTTTTGGTGAGGCCCTTCAAAATGGGTTGAGGGGCCAGCTGATAGAGAACAGCCACATATATGATCTCACCTATCCTCCTCCTCCTGCCACAAGTCCACCACCAGAGCCACAGCCTTCAAAGAAGGCTGCAGGGAAGGCTGCAGGGAAGGGTGCAGGGAAGTGTGGAGGGAAGGCTGCAGCGAAGAGAAGAAAGTGATGGCCTGGGTTCAGTCTGGTCTGACAGAAGACGCAGGCTGGTGTAGTACCACAGTATCTGGGGACATATATGTCATCTGCAGCTGGTCCTGATCTCTGGGAGTCCTGGAACAGATTGTGATCACTATTATATGGACTCCTCAAGATACCAATTTTTTTTCCACAGACTTGGGGGCAAAAAGGCTTCGCAAATTCCAAAAGTTTTTCCAGCGTTGCCTTCCTCTTTATTTTGTTACCCAGAATCAATGGATATTTTATTTTCTGAAAATATTTGCCTATGTGTTTTTCTTCAAAAAGGACAGTTTGTGAGTAGGCAGGTACATTTCAAAAAGACAATGTCAAATTAACAAGGGACACCAACCAGCCTCCTTGAGGTTAAAAAAGACAAGATAATAATGTTATTGTGGTAACTTAAGATCACTAGAAAATAATTTTGCAATAATACAAAAAAAGGAGATCTTGAACTAAAAAAATAATAAAAAAGATGACCCTAAAAAACAATTGTAAACATTATTCTGGAGACCTGGCTTGAAAAAAATAAAAGATTATTCATGAGATCATGAGAAATAATAAAGAAATACGTTTGTGAGAACTCTGTGTGAATATCAACAGCAAAACAACTTCATTTTTCTAGCATTATAAAGCACAAAAGAATGCACTGCATTAAAAGATCGCAGAATTTGCAGCGTGAGGAATGTGCTATCTCCATTCCGAATGCTAGTTTTACCAGAACGAGTGCTTCCTTCTCGTACTTGCATCTGAGCATGCGTCGTTTTTGGTACGTCGGAACAGCATACAGATGAGCGGGTTTCCCGATCTAAATTTTTCCGACGGAACTAATTACTAACATGTTCTCTATCTAAGTCCGTCTGAATTTTCAATGGAAAAAGTCAGACGGGGCATACACACGGTCGGAATATACAATGAAAAGCTCCCATCGGACTTTTTCTGACGGACATTCTGCTCGCGCGTACGTGGCATAAGAGTCTGCTACTAGGTTTATATTCACAGATCTGCAGTTACCTGAAAATCTACACTACT
This sequence comes from Lithobates clamitans, assembly GCA_037952925.1. NCBI lineage: Eukaryota > Metazoa > Chordata > Amphibia > Anura > Ranidae > Lithobates > Lithobates clamitans. The sequence continues at coordinate 195,958 of JBBGZY010000355.1, read as the reverse complement.
ACAGGGAAGATTGGGGGAAGGGGAACAACCCAAAGGGATGGGTTTGAAAGGGGCTACTATAGGCAACAATGCAGTCTAGAGTAAGCTATAAATATCACATCAATTGTGCAAATAGGCCTCGGACGAACTAGACAAGACAGACTGGACAAACATTACATTGATAGACATATATGGCTACACAGTCTATGCGTTCAGGGCACAGAGGGAAGTGTAAGGCGATCAGCTGATACAGGGATACAGGGAGCACATGACCGCCGCTCCAAAGGCGAAGGAAGCCTGCTGGACATTGCACAGCTACAGGAACCTTATGCGAATTTTGGATCGCAGCAGATAAGCAAATAAGGAGCCATTTCTCTAGCGGTCACGTTATTTCCCTGCAGGAGTTCAAGGACACCTCATGTGTGATATGGAAGTGACGGCACTTAGGATCAGCGGGCTGCAGTACCCCTGAGCGGAGCAACGCTGAAGATGGTGGTAATGTACGGCTAAATCAATATAGCCAAGTATATTTGCAACTTTATTGCCAACTATAGTACTAGACCATTTAATGCTTGCATCGCCACCTGAACATCTCATTAAGTGCTGATTGGACATTTATGATCCTATTACATGTTTGATACCAGCCTGAATCAGGATCTCCAATATCACTACAAGGAATGACTAATGACTTTCTGTTTACAGTCTAGGTACTAGCACCGCTTTAGGCCGTTTAATCCATACTCTCTCATATCCAACTTTTGAGGAACATCCAAATCGCAATCATATAGTTATCTATAGGAGATTCATTCTGCCTCTAAACAGCACAGGTGCCTTTCTCCCACAGCACTTTTTCACCCTCCTACTGCATCCTGCCACAGGGGCCTATAATACATTAAATTTAAAATCAATTCTCGACTATTCATAGTCGGTAATAACATATTACAATATGATTAATTGACCAAAACCACTAGGCTACTGTGGCATAATGCAATACGCCCAGACTGGGTAGCCATATATGTCTATCAATGTAATGTTTGTCCAATCTGTCTTGTCTAGTTCGTCCGAGGCCTATTTGCACAATCAATGTGATATTTATAGCTTAATTTAAGTTGTGATTTTCTATGGTATGATGATACATTAAATTGATTTTAACTAAACACTTACTCTAGACTGCAATGTTGCCTATAGTAACCCCTTTCAAACCCATCCCTTTGGGTTGTTCCCCTTCCCTTAATCTTCCCTGTAGTAGTGTACAAGTTATGGTTACAGCAACAATACCCTAACGGGCTAAGCATTAAGTACTGGCATATGCAATTACATGACCCAGTACAGGTGGACTCACGCTCACCCTCTCCCTTATCCTCCTATCCCCCAACCCCTTAACCCTTCCCAATTTTGTTTTGAAGTACCTGAAAATCTAGAGAACCAGACTCTGTAAAAAAAATGTAAAATGTACATTACCGCAATATAAATACCTGACAAACAATTCAAAATTGTCAACAATAGTATTTTTCTTCTGAAAAGCCCCCTGCTTGCAGACCCTCACAACTACAGCCCAAGGTTATGGGGAAGAGGCTCTTGTCCCCAACAACATCGGGACAAGGTGCTTTGGGGTGGGGCAGAGCCCCCCCTGCCCCAAGCACGTCCCCATATTAAGAGCATGTGGCCTGGTATAGTTCAGGAGGGGGGGCTTGCTCCCCCCTTTCCTGGCCTGCCAGGCTGCATGCCCAGATAAGGGTCTAGTATGAAAATTTTTCAAAAGCTGGAAATGTTTTTCTTTTTTTTTCAGCTGTCAGCGGGGAAGCCCATTGACAGCTGATGACTCATTTGTTGTTAAAGACGCGGCAGGCGGCTTCTCCGCCCACTCCTTAATAACAGCTATTCACTGTGCCCTCATTGTGCAAAGCTTTGTGCAGCATGCAGTGCATTGTAGGACGCTTGGTGGGCGAACATCCCGGCGAGCACCCTGCAAATTTGGGTGTTAACCCAACGGGTGAACAGGCAATGTTGGGGCCGAATTTTTGCTTTGCTCGAACAGTTAACCCATCTCTATTCTGGGGATGACTGTCTAATGCCGTGTACACATGTGCGGACTTTTCGACCGGACTGGTCCGACGGAACGAATACATCAGACAATCCGATCGTGTGTGGGCTTCATCAGACCTCCAGCGGACTTTTTCTGACGGATCAGATGGACTTTAGATTTAGAACATGTTTCAAATCTTTCTGACGGACTCGAGTCCGGTGGAAAAATCCGTTTGTCTGTATGCTAGTCCGACGGACAAAAAAGGACGCAAAGGCAGCTATTGCCTACTATGAACTTCCTTATTCTAGTCTGGTCGTACGTCATCACGTTCAAACGAACGGACTTTCGAACTGACTTTAGTCCGTTCTTGTGTGCACAAGTCCAGTTGTTCGCAAGTCCGTCGAAAGTCTGTCGGAAAGACCGTTGGACGTTTGATGCTGAAAAGTCCGCCCGTGTGTACACTGCATAAGAGGGAAATTTCCTTTACTTTGAAAGATTTCCACTAGGTTCCTGTTGTGTCTCTGAGACAGGAAGTGAAGGGAAATGTCCTCAACAGTACTTACCTATACATAAAATTTGAAATACAGTGCATGCAATCTTTATGTAGTTTTATAGCTTATTGTCTCTAATGTTACTTAGTGATCCTCCCAGAAACAGGCCTTTCCTAGAAATTTTTGCAGCAGTAGCATTTAACCTTGTTATGCTTGCTCCTGGCATATTGATGCACAGGTATGCCTGAGAACTGTTCGTATTTTCAGGCACTCCTCTCACAATGACCCCACTGCTTTGAATGACAGCGGTTCTGAGGGTCATCACTCATGGCGCATGTCTGTACCGTGTACTGTGTGCCATAGCCACTGAGATGTGCGCAATTATCAACTAGAAATACAGACAAAGCTAAAGCTTAGTATTTTTCTTTTTTTTTGTTGGGGGGGGGGGGGGGGGGGTTACAGCACCAAACACATTAGTTACGTGCAATGGCGTGTATCCTATAACCTACAAGCGGCTGTTTCTGGTAAAAATATTCCCTGCAATGCTTCTTTCAGAGCTGCTGGATACTTCTGCCTTTCTTTCAATCTGTTACTACTCACACAATGCATCATGTTCTCTGAATGGAGGTGGAACAGCTGAATGACAGGATCCCCATTACCCATTCAAAGAATGCGATTCAACGTGTGAGAGCAATAATATGAGCAAAATGAATGGTGGAGAGGGCAGAAGGGGGTGGGTGAGTGGCACAACTTTTTCCAGTAGCAGAGGCTGCTATTAAAGAAGATTTTTTTTTCTTACATGCAGTGGGACTGTGCCTGCAATGCATGTTTTAAAATGATACTAAAGCTTTGTTTTTAAAAAAAATAACAAACATGTTATTTTTACCTGCTCTGTGCAGTGATTTTGCCCAGAGCAGATTAAATCCTCCTCTTTTCAGGTCCCCCCGCCGGTGTTCCTGGCTCCTCCCCCTCAAACATTGCCCCCAGAGAAAGCAGCTTGTCCTGGGGGCACTGCTCCCTAGCCGCTGCTCTATGCATTCATAAGAAACATTGGGGTTGATTTACTAAAGACCTGCGCCTGTGGTGCAGTGGAGAAATTGGAGCAATTGCACAAAAAACGGGACTCAAAACATTTATCAAACGTTATGGTGCACTTATATGCACCAAACCATATTTACATAGGAAGCGCTGTTGCGCACTTGCACAATCTTTCGCACCTACCATTAGCAAGCGCAGCCAATGTAATCTTCAACATTTTTGTCTGAATACTGTAGATAACTTTACTAGTTTACCATCTTCTGTTGCCAGGCTAAAAAGTATGTATATAATATTGTTTAAATGCACAAATTCTGTCCAGAACATGTAGATCAGTCTTACAATTAATCAAGACCAGTGTTGCCAACCGTCAGTATTTTTACTGGCAGCCAGTAAAAAACAGGCAGTTTTCTCCTGCCAGTAAATGCCAGTAAAAGGAAAAAGTTGCCAGTAAAAATATGGCTGTGATGTTCGGCTTGGTCCAGAGCCGGCTGAGACCATCCAAGTGCCTGCTACAGTGTGTTCGGGCAGCCTGTGTGATGTCATGGTGCAAGGGAGCCAAGCGAAGCGGCCAGAGCCTCGTGTGCGGGTCTGCAGGACAGGGGTAGGTTGGGAGCGGGACTGTCAGTGCTGTTTAGACTGGAGTGGACTGTAGGGACCAAGAGTCAACTTTGTGTGTTAGTGCCTTCCTATTCTAATTTTTTGCCCTCCTGAGTCCTGTCCCTGAGCTACTTACTATATCGAAAATAAAATAAGAAATATGTTTTTTTGCCCTAATATCTACCTTAAATCACATTGCTAATTCTATATTGTACTTGTTTGTAGCCTAAATACTAAAATTTGCACTTAAAACTGTAATTTTGTAACTTTTGGAAATGCCAGTAAAAACTTGGCTGTGCCAGGAAATTTTGTGTGTCGTGTCAGTAAATTTAAATCTGGTAGGTTGGCAACACTGATCAAGACTTTTTACACCCTTCTATCAGCTTACTCAACTGCACATATGCATTGTCAAAGCACACCCTTTAATCCTCACCTGACAGAGTGCACACGCTTTAGCTTGTTAAATATGTGTGTTGCACACAGGCGCATCTGCGTTCTCAGCTTGCACAACTGCTTATACATTGGGCACCAAGCAAATCTAATCATGTTAATGAGCTTTTCCTTATCACATGGAGAATATTGCTTCTACTTTTATTCCATTCATTCACTTCTTTTTGAAACAACTCAATATTCATTCTAGAGATCTTCCTCCTATCAACAACTGTGCGGATGTTCCCTGGACTTGTAATTGTGCATTTTATGGTGATAATCTATAATCATTGGTGGAGCCGAAACTTCCATGAAAACATCTTTTCAATACATGTCTGTGTATTGTGCATTCTGGGCAATTCATTTCCCCATACACTGTGCAATCTGATTGTATAACGTTAAAATACATTCATTTGTCTGAACAATTCATTTCCCCAAACACTGTGCAATCTGATTGGATAACGTTTAAATCTAATCATCATTCTGAGCAATTCTTTCCCCATACACTGTGCAATCTGATTGGATAACGTTTAAATTTAATCATCATTCTGAGCAATTCTTTCCCCATACACTGTGCAATCTGATTGGATGACGTTTAAATCTAATCATCTTTCTGAGCAATTCTTTCCCCATACACTGTGCAATCTGATTGGATGACGTTTAAATCTAATCATCTTTCTGAGCAATTCTTTCCGCATACACTGTGCAATCTGATTGGATGACGTTTAAATCTAATCATCTTTCTGAGCAATTCTTTCCCCATACCCTGTGCAATCTGATTGGATGACGTTTAAATCCACTCATTTGTCTAAGCAATTCATTTCCCCATACACTGTGCAATCTGATTGTATAACATTTAAATCTAATCATCTTCCTGAGCAATTCTTTCTCCATACACTGTGCAATCTGATTGTATAACGTTTAAATCTAATCATCTTTCTGAGCAATTCTTTCCCCATACACTGTGCAATCTGATTGTAGGATGTTTAAATCCACTCATCTGTCTGAGCAATTCATTTCCCCATACACTGTGCAATCTGATTGTATAAATGTTTAAATCTAATCATCTTTCTGAGCAATTATTTCCCTATACACTGTGCAATCTGATTGGATGATGTTTAAATCCACTCATTTGTCTAAGCAATTCATTTCCCCATACACTGTGCAATCTGATTGTATAACGTTTAAATCTAATCATCTTTCTGAGCAAATATTTCCCCATACACTGTGCAATCTGAATGACATTTAAATCCACTCATTTGTCTGAGTAATTCTTTCCCCATACACTGTGCAATCTGATTGGATGACATTTAAATCCAATCATCTTTCTGAGCAGCTAAGTTTCCTAAATGAAATTAGATAAACTAAGGGACAAATTTTTTATTGCGCATGTGCGTATCAATAAGCAGCATGTGAAAACGTTCATTGCGCATGTGCCCGTGTTTGTGCCAAAAACCATGTCCAATGTTATATAAGGGGCATGTGGTCTGTGTAGATTTGCCTAAAGTGAGGCCACCTTGTTGTGTGTATAGTTTGTTAGGCAGGCATCGATTTTATTATTGGTTAGAGTTTAGTAACTATTCAAAATATATGCGAATCACGGTTACTTCACTAATAAGAATTGTTTACTAAAATGTTTTCAGCTGTTACCTATTTTGACCTTAAATTTCTTATAAAGTGTAGCATGATCCACACAAGACAGGGAGGTCTATGGATGGAGTTGGAGGGATGTGTGTATAATGACTTCCCTTTTTCTTTGATATACTCACTTAGCTGTATGAAAGTTTATGCAATTGTCTTGATTTTGTTATCTATGTCCTAAAGATTTGTCTGTCCTGAGTGTTCGCTCTTTTGTATGCGGTGTGTTTTGTTTGTTTTTCTGTACATAGGCAACCTTCACATGATTTTTCTAACAGCCGAGTAATTACTTTCACAGTGCTGTTTATTTCCCTTTATTTTTATTTTTGTGAACTTTTACTGTGTTTCTCAAATAAAGTTGAAAAATGCTTTGCAGTGCTTTTTCTGTGTGATTGGGTCTTTTTTCATGATAAAGGTGAACTCGGATATCAATCCCCATAGCATGTGTTCATTTATTTGCAAACAGATCAGATATTCCTATTTAAAGCGGGGTTCCACCCAAATTTTGAACAATATCTGTATGTATTCTCTTCCTTGCCTAGATGCTGACGTACCATTTAAAAAAATTTAAATCGCCGTAATGACCTTTTATTTTTCTTTGCACTTCCTGGTTCTCCTCCCGTGGGAGTAGGAGTGTTTCTAGCCTCTCCCAGACTCCGCACAGAATCCTGGGAGCTAGTCTCAAGCTTCCCAGGATGCCACTGAGCATGTGCGGGAACGAGCGGTGAATGCTGGGAGCACAGCATTCACCGCATCCAGGAAATAAATGCTTGTGGGCTTCAAATGCCCACAATGAAGATGGAAACCGCCTGCAGTGAATAATATAAGTTATTCTTTCCGACGAAATCTGACACAGGCGGACATATTACACACAATATGTGAGTATGTAATGCTGAGAAGAAAAGTTTGTGAATGAACTCAAAAAAAAAAAAAAACGATAGATAGGTGGACCCCCCGCTTTTAACCACTTAACAACCGGCCCATAGCCAAATGACGGCTACAGGGCGGTTGTTTAACTCTGGGAGGGCGTCCAGGGACGTCCTCCCAGAATTCTGCTCTCGCGCGCCCCCTAGGGCGCACACTCGAGAGCATCCGTGACCGCCGGGTCCAGAGGACCCGGCGCATCACAGATCCCGGTAAATGGCCGCTGATCGCGGCCGTTTACCATGTGATCGCTCTGTCAAATGACGGAGCGAACACATGTCAACAAACCGGCGTCATCTGATGACGCCGGTTCCTCTCCTCCCCTTCTCCTCCCCTCCTGTGTACCGATCGGTACACAGTGACCGGAGAGGCGGATGGATGGATGGCTGCAGCGTTGTGGGCTGCATCTGTAGTGCCCACAGCGCTGCACAGAGACATCCAGCCATCCATCCATCCATGCTCAGCCATCCCTACTACTCTGCATGCTCTGCAATTCCCTCTGCAATGCCCCACAATACTCTGCCATACCCCGCAATACCCCTGCAATACTCTGCCATACCCTGGAATACCCCTGCAATACTCTGCCATACCCTGGAATACCCCTGCAATACTCTGCCATACCCTGGAATACCCCTGCAATACTCTGCCATACCCTGGAATACCCCGCAATACTCTGCCATACCCTGCAATACCCCGCAATACTCTGCCATACCCTGCAATACCCCGCAATACTCTGCCATACCCTGGAATACCCCGCAATACTCTTCCATACCCTGGAATACCCCGCAATACTCTGCCATACCCTGGAATACCCCGCAATACTCTGCCATACCCTGGAATACCCCGCAATACTCTTCCATACCCTGGAATACCCCGCAATACTCTTCCATACCCTGGAATACCCCTGCAATACTCTGCCATACCCTGGAATACCCCTGCAATACTCTGCCATACCCTGGAATACCCCTGCAATACTCTGCCATACCCTGGAATACCCCGCAATACTCTGCCATACCCTGCAATACCCCGCAATACTCTGCCATACCCTGCAATACCCCGCAATACTCTGCCATACCCTGGAATACCCTGCAATACTCTTCCATACCCTGGAATACCCCGCAATACTCTGCCATACCCTGGAATACCCCGCAATACTCTGCCATACCCTGGAATACCCCGCAATACTCTTCCATACCCTGGAATACCCCGCAATACTCTGCCATACCCTGGAATACCCCGCAATACTCTGCCATACCCTGCAATACCCCGCAATACTCTGCCATACCCTGGAATACCCCGCAATACTCTTCCATACCCTGGAATACCCCGCAATACTCTGCCATACCCTGGAATACCCCGCAATACTCTGCCATACCCTGGAATACCCCGCAATACTCTGCCATACCCTGGAATACCCCGCAATACTCTGCCATACCCCGCAATACTCTGCCATACCCCAAAATACCCCGCAATACTCTGCCATACCCCGCAATACTCTGCCATACCCCGCAATACCCTGAAATACCCCGCAATACTCTGCCATACCCCGCAATACTCTGCCATACCCCGCAATACTCTGCCATACCCCGCAATACCCTGGAATACCCCGCAATACTCTGCCATACCCTGGAATACCCCGCAATACTCTGCCATACCCTGAAATATCCCGCAATACCCAGCCATACTCTGCAATACTCAGTGATACCCAGCCATACTCTGCAATACTCAGTGATACCCAGCCATACTCTGCCATACCCAGCCATGCTCTGCAATACCCCGCAAAAATCTGCAATACTCTGCCATAACCCGCAATACTCTGCCATACCCAGCCATACTCTGCAATACCCCGCAATACCCAGCCATACTCTGCAATACTCGGTGATACCCAGCCATACTCTGCCATACCCAGTCATACTCGGCGATACTCTGCAATACCCAGCCATGCTCAGCCATACCCAGCCTCTGTATATGACCAGGCTGTGGAAGTCTCACACATGTGGTATCGCCGTACTCAGGAGGAGTAGGAGAATCTATTTTGGGGGGGTCATTTTTGGTATATACATGCTATGTGTTAGAAATATTGTATAAATTGACAACTTTGTGTTAAAAAAAAAAAAAAGCGTTTTAACCACTTCCCGCCTTCCGTCATACGACGTCCTTGATTTTGTGCGGGGATATCTGAATGATGGGTGCAGCTACAGGCATCATTCAGATATCATATTTTTCATCCGGCGATTCCCTATACCATGAGAATGATCATAGCGGCTGTTACACTGCTTGATCGTTCTTACGGGAGGCGAGAGGGGACACCCCCCCTTCCGCCGCCCTCCGGTGCTTCTACCGACTCACCGCTACAATCGAAGCCAGGATCTTTTTTTTTTTTTTTTTTTTTTTTTAATTTCAGGAACAGCCTAGAGGTGAGATGTGGGGTCTTATTGACCCCATATCTCACTGTAAAGAGGACCTGTCATGCCATATTCCTATTACAAGGGATGTTTACATTCCTTGTAATAGGAATAAAAGTGATCAAAAAATTTTTTTTTTTGGAAAAAAGTGTCAAACTAAAATAATTAAAGTAAAATGAACAATAAAAAAAAAAAATTTTTTTTTAAAGCGCCCCTGTCCGTGTGCTCGCATGCAGAAGCGAACGCATACGTAAGTCCCGCCCACATATGAAAACGGTGTTCAAACCACACATGTGAGGTATCGCTGCGATCGGTAGAGCGAGAGCAATAATTTTGGCCCTAGACCTCCTCTGTAACTCAAAATTTGTTACCAGTAAAAAATTTTAAAGCGTCGCCTATGGGGATTTTTAAGTGGTGAAGTTTGGCACCATTCTACAAGCGTGTGCAATTTTGAAAGGTGACATGTTAGGTATCTATTAACTTGGCGTAACTTCATCTTTCATATTATGCAAAAACATTGGGCTATCCTTACTGTTTTGTTTTTTTTTAAAGCAAAAAACTGTTTTTTTTCCAAAAAAACCGCGTTCGAAAAATTGCTGCGCAAATATCGTGCGAGATAAAAAGTTGCAATGACCGCTATTGTATTCTCTAGGGTCTTTGCTAAAAAAACATATATAATGTTTTGGGGTTCTATGTAATTTTCTAGCAAATAAATGATGATTTTTACATGTAGGAGAGAAATGTCAGAATTGGCCTGGGTGCTCCAGAACGCCTGAAGGTGCTCTGCCCTGTGCCCTGCATGTTGGGCCTCTGTATGTGGCCACGCTGTGTAAAAGTCTCACACATGTGGTATCGCCATACTCGGGAGTAATAGCAGAATGTGTTTTGGGGTGTAATTTGTGGTATGCATATGCTGTGTGTGAGAAATAACCTGCTAATATGACAATTTTGTAAAAAAAAAAAAACGAAAAAAAAAAAACTTGATTTTGCAAAGAATTGTGGGAAAAAATGACAACTTCAAAAAACTCGTCATGCATCTTTCTAAATACCTTGGAATGTCTTCTTTCCAAGAAGGGGTCATTTGGGGGGTATTTGTACTTTTCTGGCATGTTAGGGTCTCAAGAAATGAGATAGGCCGTCAGTACTTCAGGTGTGATCAATTTTCAGATATTGGTACCATAGCTTGTGGACGCTATAACTTTCACAAAGACCAAATAATATCCACTAATTTGGGTTATTTTTACCAAAGATATGTAGCGGTATAAATTTTGGCCAAAATATATGAAGAAAAATTACTAATTTTCAAAATTTTATAACAGAAAGGAAGAAAAAATTTTTTACAGATTTTTCGGTCTTTTTTCTTTTATAGCGCAAAAAATAAAGAACCCAGTGGTGATTAAATACCACCAAAAGAAAGCTCTATTTGTGTGAAAAAAAGGACAAAAAATTCATATAGATACAGTGTTGCATGACTGAGTAATTGTCATTCAAAATGTGAGAGCACCAAAAGCTGAAAATTGGTCTGGTTATTAAGGGGTTTAAGTGCCCAGTGGTCAAGTGGTTAAGTTTGAAATGATAAGACTTTCCCTGTTTTTGGTTTGCTTGGGTTTACATTGAGGGGAGTTTACATGCCATAGATTGTTCATGAAATGTTTGCAGTCTCCAATGTTTTGAGGAAGAAAAAAGGCAAAAATAAATAAAATTTAAAAAAAAGCAAAATACTTTTTGATTTAAATTCTGCAACTCCAGTTTACATTTAGAAAAATAATCAAGAACTTTTCATGCACAAACATATGCGCAAAATATGTAGTATGTGAATGCTCAATTTCTATGCAGATGATGCAGGACACCTGGAAATATGACTACTTCCTGGTTCATTGTTAGGCTTTCGTCCAATCAGATTTTTCCAGGAAGTTTATTGATACTACTGCCAGCATGCCTGGCCAAACCTTCTCTGAGGAGGAGGTCTTTGTTTTTTGCAGTGTGAGTGTGACGTGCATCCACGAGAGGAGGGAGGAGGTGGGGGTGATTTGACTATGTTTAGCTGTGTGTACATCCACATTTTTGTTGTGTGTATTATATAAATACACATTTTTCTGTACATACATACAATATCTGTCTCTCTCTCCTTATTGATAAATGTCATTTTTTTTTTAAGGTTTACTCTAGGCACATCTGAACTGGCCACCATGTATATATGTTGCTACTTTGACATTATATACCATTATGGCAGCAGCTAGCTGCCATCACCCTGGTATATTTTTAAACAGTGGCCGATCCTGTTTCATATAAAAGTGTTCCCAGTGGTGTATTCACCACAGGATCACTTTTATGGGCAGCAGGAGAGGTTCCACTCCACCCACCTTTTCCCGGTCATTTTCCTCACTTACCAGAGAGATCAGCAGCGGCAGAAACAATCTGTCTTGGTGTAATGATGGGCAGGAAGTCAAGTGAGGGCAATATGGCGCCCACTGAACTCTATGCCCTTGGAGGACAGGAACAACCTCAAACGCCACTTCTTAAAGGGCCCATTTGGTTTTTTTATCCTGCAAACAAGTGGAGCTTCACCTTTTGGGTGGAGCCCTACTTCAACCTAATCTTTTCTGTCCATTTAACAGGCATAGTACTGCTTGCGGTTCCAGCTGGGAGAAATCCATCTTCAGGTCCTCCACTTGGATGCATTTCTGGAAAGTGGATACGTTATGGTACAAGGCAAGAACTGGCATCAAGGTTCTGCATAAACACCCAGGAATGCCAGAGGTGGTGCATAGTCATTTCAATCTTTCATCAAGAGTCTGCAACAGATATTGGAGTCCCCATACTTTCTAAACATGTGCGTTCCCTGTGTTCTCAATTCTGCTTTAATTAATAAATACTGTTCAATTGTACTGATCAGTGAGGCGTGGTCACATCATTGATTTCTGAACATTGTCATAATGACAAGATTAATATTTACTGAGCTAAACTTTATCAAAGTAACACTGGCCATACGGTATGAAACCTGGTCAGATTGCTGACTAGATTTAAACGTTATCCAATCAGATTGCACAGTGTATGGGGAAAGAATTACTCAGACAAATGAGTGGATTTAAACGTCATCCAATCAGATTGCACAGTGTATGGGGAAAGAATTGCTCAGAAAGATGATTAGATTTAAGCATCATACAATCAGATTGCACAGTGTATGGGGAAAGAATTGCTCAGACAAATGAGTGGATTTAAATGTCATCCAATCAGATTGCACAGTGTATGGGGAAAGAATTACTCAGACAAATTAGTGGATTTAAACATCATCCAATCAGATTGCACAGTGTATGGGGAAATGCATTGCTCAGAAAGATGATCAGATTTAAACGTTATTCAATCAGATTGCACAGTGTATGGGGAAATGAATTGCTCTGATAGATGATTAGATTTAAACGTCATCCAATCAGATTGCACAGTGTATGTGGAAATGAATTGTCCAGAATGCACAATACACAGATATGTATTGAGAAGATGTTTTCATGGAAGTTGCGGCTCCACCAATGATTATAGACTATCGCCATAAAATGCACAATTACAAGTCCAGGGAAGATCCACACAGTTGTTGATGGGAGGAAGATCTCTAGAATGATTATTGAGTTGTTTAAAAAAAGACGTGAATGAATGGAATAAAAGTGGAAGCAATATTCTCCATGTGATAAGGAAAAGCTCATTAACATGATTAGCATTACAATGAGCATGTGTCCCATGTCTGTTCTATATTTAAGATTGTGTCTGCGCCCATAAGTGAAACGATTCTGCGAATCCGGTGCAAGTCGACAGCTGTTTTCTATTTGTTTAAGCATGCACTATGCCGCAATAATTGTACCTTCACGCGCAAATGCGCCAACATTTTCGTAAATCAGCCCCATAGAGCCATGGTCTGGAACCCCCCCGCTCTCTCCTAATTGGTTCACTGGCTGTGATTGACATCAGTGGGAGCCAATGGGGAAAGCCCTGGGACAGCCGAGGCTATTGTGAACATCGACGGATCGGAAGGAGCTCAGATAATGATTAGGGGGCTGGGGGGGCGCTGCAAACAGAAGTTTGTTTTTTTACCTTCGTGCATAGAATGCACGAAGGTTAAAAACCTTCACCCTTTAGAACCACTTTAACTGCTAATTTTGTCTAAGGGCAAACCAAGAGGCTATACTTACCCGATCCTTTGATCGTTCAAGAAAACCACGTTCCCCCATGTCCAGAGGTGGACTGTTCCTGCTGTCCCACTGCATGAGAAAATTAAAATTTTGCCCAGAGTTCTTCTTTAACTTTCACAGTTCTTGAAGACAGCCTCTCAGGGCAGTATATATAGTTACATAGTTGGTCTGGTTAAGAAAAAAAGACAGTCCATCTAGTTCAACCAATAAAAGGGGAAAAAAATCATATAATCTTATATACACAATTCTATACCCACAGTTACCTGCAGCTCTGAAGGAGGAATTGCAGGGAAGATTTTTAGCAGAAGCAGCCGGCTGCAGCAGGTAAGGCCTTGTTTACACTAGGCAAATACCTTGTGCAAGTCTGTGTTTATCCACACGAGGATGCAGCAAGTCTCATTCAAGTCTGTTGGGACACTGCAACTGCATCGATACAACTGCTGCTCCCAGAATGACATCCATGTGGGTGCTTGCCCCTGAACTCACTATGATTGCATTTGGGGCCGTGCACCCACACCCACACAAATGTCACAAATGTGTCCTTGTAGCCACTGTGTCCCAATAGACAGCTATGGGACTGCCAGAATGGGGATGCATCAGGGGCAGACTGACCAGACAGGGCCAGAAGGGGGCCCTGTGAGAGGCTCTTGGGCTGGTACTTTTATTGGATCACCACTCACCAGCTTTAAGTCACTCCTGCCACTCCACCCCCTCCCATCTGACAGCACCTGTGTTCACATCTGGCTCGGACTGGGCCTCCTGATATCACAGGTTTCATGGAGTCAGCGGCCCGGCCGGCCAGTTTTTACCATTGCTTGGATACAGGCAGCCACATAGAGCATGCACGGCCGCCGTGATCCTTTCTGACTGGATAAGAGGCATGTTTCCTGGTGACTTCGATGCCAGACCCTGCCGGCTCTCGCTCCCTGATCCAGATCATCTGGCAATATTTGTTTGCCCTCACAATGATCACCAGCTCCTTCCTTTGAACTGGAACTTTTTAGCAGTGACAGCAAAGGGGGCACTGAGAACCCTGCCAGGAGGAAGCACTAGCTAATGCGGGCACTGAGAACCCTGCCAGGGGAGAGCACTACCCAATGAGGGCACAGAGATCCCTGCCAGGTGGGGAACACTACCCAATAGGGGCTCAGAGATCCCTGCCTGCCAGGGTGGCACACGTTGCCAATAGTTGGTAATATAGTGGGATTATAGTGGTTCTGGTGTTGGTGTTATACGTGTTATGGTTTGGATTTGGTGTTATACGAAAGAGCTAATAAGCACAATTACAGCTTTTTCGTATAATCTGGGAAAGCGTTTAAAACCAAGTAACACAGACACAAAGGCTGGTATCACGTTGGGAGGTCAGTATATCGCCTATAAGCAAATAATTATGCTGCGCTAATAAGGAAAATTACATCTCTTTCGTATAATCTGGGAAAGTGCTCAAAGTCTGGTATCACAATGGAAGGTCAGTATATCGTCCTAGTGACCTAGAACGGTCCTGGTTATTTATAGGGCTGAACAGGGATAACAAAGAGAGGTGGTGGCTTCACAATCAGCCAATCAGACACTTGTATACCTTCAAAAAGGACCAATCAGACACTTGTATACATTCAAATAGATATCAGGTAGTGACATATGCGATTGTTCATGTGCAGAGCAACGTGTGCAGTTTCCTGCTGAAATACACACGCAGACATCCAAGACAATGTGCCTTGCATTGTGCCGGGTGCAAACACAGCAAACATTACTCTGATCAGGATAGTGTGCATATTCCCACTGTTTACTATTGGCGCTAACCATACTCCACGAGGCTCAGCGAGCCATGTTTTGTACGATTATGCAATTGTTCCCATGTGCGCAAGTCTGTTTGCTGGGAGTGTAGAATCTCCATGAGGTACCCAGTCTCTTGGTGAGGCATAAACGAACATCCCTAAATCGACGAACAGATCTCCACGTCCACGAGAAATTTTCATTAACCAATGGTCTTTCACCGGTGTCTGTATGTGTGGACAAGCTCGGAGACATCTGACAATATACATTAATAAAAATTTCCACAACAGCCCCTCCTCTTTGGTAGGGATGAGCTTTGTATTCGAATCGAACGCATGTTCGACTCGAACATTGCCTGTTCGGTCGTTCGCCGAATTACGAACGATATGGGCCGTTCGCGCCAAAATCGAGTGGCGCGTCATGGCCCATAATTCACTGCGGCATCGTAGTGCATTGCTGGCTGATGATTGGCCAAGCATGCACTATGACCTGCATGCTTGGCCAATCACAGCGCCATCTGTACAGAGAGCCGTGGCTTTGGCCAATTATGGCTCAGGGGGTTTAGTACACGCCCCATACTATATAAGGCCGCCTGCACGGCGGCCCTGTGTAGTGTGTTTCGGCGTTGAGAGAGAGATAGATAGACAGAGAGACAGTGTCAATTGATTTAAGTTAGAGTAGGCAGGCGAGTCAGTTAGCTGCACTTACAGTGTATTGTGTGTATATATATATATATATATATATATATATATATATATATATATATACACATCCTAGGTGTTGTATATAAATATATATATATATATATATATATATATATATATATATATATATATATACTGTATTCAGTTTAGCTAGATCCATTCCTGTTATTCTTTTCCTACTACTGACAGGCAGGCAGGTGTTTTTACAGTATTTACAGCTACCTGAAGAAAATTGCTGGTGTTCTTCTGATCCTATTAGTCGTATTAGCTACAGTATTTACAGTTAGTGTAGTGCGTCATCTTCACAGTGTGCACCTAAAGCTACCTGAAGAAAATTAGTGTTCTTCTGATCCTATTAGTACAGTACCGCAGGCAGCTGCAGTATTTACAAGTTAGTGTAGTGTGTCCTCTGCACGGTGTGCACCTAAAGCTACCTGAAGAAAATTAGCAGTGTTTTTCTGATCCTATTAGTACAGTACCACAGGCAGCTGCAGTATTTACAAGTTAGTTTAGTGCGTCCTCTGCACAGTGTGCACCTAAAGCTACCTGAAGAAAATTAGTGGTGTTCTTCTGATCCTATTAGTACAGTACCGCAGGCAGCTGCAGTATTTACAAGTTAGTGTAGTATGTCCTCTGCACAGTGTGCACCTAAACCTACCTGAAGAAAATTAGTGGTGTTCTTCTGATCCTATTAGTACAGTACTGCAGGCAGCTACAGTATTTACAGTTAGTGTAGTGCGTCCTCTGCACAGTGTGCACCTAAAGCTACCTGGAGACAATTGCTGTTGTTCTGCTCCTATTAATACCACAGGAAGGCAGCTACAGAATTCACAGTTAGTGCACTTTGTCCTCTGCACAGTGTGCACATAAAGCTACCTGAAGAAAATTAGTGGTGTTCTTCTGATCCTATTAATACCACAGGCAGGCAGCTACAGCATTTACAGTTAGTGTAATGCGTCCTCTGCACAGTGTGCACCTAAAGCTACCTGGAGACAATTGCTGTTGTTCTGCTCCTATTAATACCACAGGCAGGCAGCTACAGTATTTACAGTTTGTGCACTGTGTCCTCTGCACAGTGTGCACCTAAAGCTACCTGAAGAAAATTAGTGGTGTTCTTCTGATCCTATTAATACCACAGGCAGGCAGCTACAGCATTTACAGTTATGCCCCGTACACACGGTCGGATTTTCCGATGGAAAATGTCCGATCGGAGCGTGTTGTCGGAAATTCCGACCGTGTGTGGGCTCCATCGGACATTTTCCATCGGATTTTCCGACACACAAAGTTGGACAGCAGGAGATAAAATTTTCCGACAACAAAATCCGTTGTCGGAAATTCTGATCGTGTGTACACAAATCCGACGGACAAAGTGCCACGCATGCTCAGAATAAATAAAGAGATGAAAGCTATTGGCCATTGCCCCGTTTATAGTCCCGACGTACATGTTTTACGTCACCGCGTTTAGAACAATCGGATTTTCCGACAACTTTGTGTGACCGTGTGTATGCAAGACAAATTTGAGCCAACATCCGACGGAAAAAATCCTAGGATTTTGTTGTCGGAATGTCCGAACAAAGTCCGACCGTGTGTACAGGGCATAAGTGTAGTGCGTCCCCTGCACAGTGTGCACCTAAAGCTACCTGGAGACAATTGCTGTTGTTCTGCTCCTATTAATACCACTGTTAGGTACCTGGTAGTTGAGCCCGACTGGTAGAAGAAGACCTCTCTTAAGCGCTGGTTCAGGAGCCACTGGAGTGGGAACAGTGGTCTCCTGAGCACAGTGGGTAGGAGTGCCCGATGCGATTCCTTGCGATGACCAACGCAGGAGCAAGGAGACTTCCTCCAGGGTGACTGTATAGCGGATGCAGGCAAGCAGAAGCGGATCCGTTAGCAGGCAGGTGGAGGGTATTGCAGCAGCAGAACCTGTATCTTGGAAGAGCAGGTGGTGAACAGCGTCACAGGATACAAGCAAAGCAGAGTCAGACAGTCCGAGTTGGCAGGAGATCAGGCAGGTATAAGGCAGAAGGAATACTCACAGAATAGTCAGGCAGGCAGGTATTCGGCAACAGGTAGCAGAATATAAACAAGGTCAGGCACGCCGGGTCGGGTTGGAGATAGTAGAGTAGTCAGACGGAGCCAGGTCAATAGTAATGGTAACAACAAGCAGGATACAGGAATTCAGGTGCAGAGCTGCAGACGAACAGCACCTGATGGGAGTAACTGACACCTTTTTAAAGGGGCTTTGGCGCCAAACAGCGCTAGCGCGAACGGGCGCGCGCACCCGCAAACGCGCGAACGGGCGCGCGCGTGAGCGCGCCAGCGCCCACCAATGGGGAATTCAGACGAACTATTCTAGAAACGCTTCTTGTGCACCTACGTGCACGCAAGTTAGCCCGATTGCCACCGACATGTCCCTGACAACCACAGGCAGGCAGCTACAGAATTTACAGTTAGTTCACTGTGTCCTCTGAACAGTGTGCACCTAAAGCTACCTGGAGACAATTGCTGTTGTTCTGCCCCTATTAATACAACAAGCAGGCAGCTACAGCATTTACAGTTAGTGTAGTGCGTCCTCTGCACAGTGTGCACCTAAAGCTAATTGGAGACAATTGATGTTGTTCTGCTCCTTTTAATACCACAGGCAGGCAGCTACAGTATTTACAGTTAGTGCACTGTGTCCTCTGCACAGTGTGCACCCAAAGCTACCTGAAGAAAATTAGTGGTGTTCTTCTGATCCTATTAATACCACAGGCAGGCAGCTACAGTATTTACAGTTAGTGTAGTGCATCCCCTGCACAGTATGCACCTAAACCTACCTGGAGACAATTGCTGTTGTTCTGCTCCTATTAATACCACAGGCAGACAGCTACAGTATTTACAGTTAGTGCACTGTGTCCTCTGCACAGTGTGCACCTAAAGCTACCTGGAGACAATTGCTGTTGTTCTGCTCCTTTTAATACCTCAGGCAGGCAGCTACAGCATTTACAGTTAGTGTAGTGCATCCTCTGCACAGTGTGCACCTAAAGCTACCTGGAGAGAATTGATGTTGTTCTGCTCCTTTTAATACCACAGGCAGGCAGGTACAGAATTTACAGTTAGTGCACTGTGTCCTCTGCACAGTGTGCACCTAAAGCTACCTGAAGAAAATTAGTGGTGTTCTTCTGATCCTATTAATACCACAGGCAGGCAGCTACAGTATTTACAGTTAGTGCACTGAGTCCTCTGCACAGTGTGCACCTAAAGCTACCTGGAGACAATTGCTGTTGATCTGCTCCTATTAATACCACAGGCAGGCAGCTACAGTATTTATAGTTAGTGCACTGTGTCCTCTGCACAGTGTGCACCTAAAGCTACCTGAAGAAAATTAGTGGTGTTCTTCTGATCCTATTAATACCACAGGCAGGCAGCTACAGTATTAACAGTTAGTGCACTGTGTCCTCTGCACAGTGTGCAACTAAAGCTACCTGGAGACAATTGCTGTTGTTCTGCTCCTATTAATACCACAGGCAGGCAGCTACAGCATTTACAGTTAGTGTAGTGCGTCCTCTGCACAGTGTGCACCTAAAGCTACCTGGAGACAATTGCTGTTGTTCTGCTCCTATTAATACCACAGGCAGGCAGCTACAGAATTTATAGTTAGTGCACTGTGTCCTCTGCACAGTGTGCACCTAAAGCTACCTGAAGAACATTAGTGGTGTTCTTCTGATCCTATTAATACCACACTCAGGCAGCTACAGTATTTACAGTTAGTGCACTGTGTCCTATGCACAGTGTGCACCTAAAGCTACCTGGAGACAATTGCTGTTGTTCTGCTCCTATTAATACCACAGGCAGGCAGCTACAGCATTTACAGTTAGTGTAGTGCGTCCTCTGCACAGTGTGCACCTAAAGCTACCTGGAGACAATTGCTGTTGTTCTGCTCCTATTAATACCACCCGGCAGGCAGCTACAGTATTTACAGTTAGTGCACTGTGTCCTCTGCACAGTGTGCACCTAAAGCTACCTGAAGACAATTGCTGTTGTTCTGCTCCTATTAATACCACAGGCAGGCAGCTACAGTACTTACAGTTAGTGCACTGTGTCTTCTGCACAGTGTGCACCTAAAGCTACCTGAAGAAACTTAGTGGTGTTCTTCTGATCCTATTAATGCCACAGGCAGGCAGCTACAGTATTTACAGTTAGTGTGGTGTGTCCTCTGCACAGTGTGTACCTAAAGCTACCTGGAGACAATTGCTGTTGTTCTGCTCCTATTAATACCACAGGCAGGCAGCTACAGTATTTACAGTTTGTGCACTGTGTCCTCTGCACAGTGTGCACCTAAAACTACCTGAAGAAAATTAGTGGTGTTCTTCTGATCCTATTAGTACAGTACTGCAGGCAGCTGCAATATTTACAAGTTAGTGTAGTGCATCCTCTGCACAGTGTGCACCTAAAGCTACCTGAGGAAAATTAGTGGTGTTCTTCTGATCCTATTAGTACAGTACTGCAGGCAGCTGCAGTATTTACAATTTAGTTTAGTGCGTCCCCTGCACACTGTGCACCTAAAGCTACCTAAAGAAAATTAGTGGTGTTCTTCTGATGCTATTAATACCACAGGCAGGCAGCTACAGTATTTACAGTTAGTGTAGTGCGTCCTCTGCACAGTGTGCACCTAAAGCTACTTGGAGACAATTGCTGTTGTTCTGCTTCTATTAATACAACAGGCAGGCAGCTACAGTATTTACAATTAGCGCACTGTGTCCTCTGCACAGTGTGCACCTAAAGCTACTTGAAGAAAATTAGTGATGTTCTTCTGATCCTATTAATACCACAGGCAGGCAGCTACAGCATTTACAGTTAATGTAGTGCGTCCTCTGCACAGTGTGCACCTAAAGCTACTTGGAGACAATTGCTGTTGTTCTGCTTCTATTAATACAACAGGCAGGCAGCTACAGTATTTACAATTAGCGCACTGTGTCCTCTGCACAGTGTGCACCTAAAGCTACCTGAAGAACATTAGTGGTGTTCTTCTGATCCTATTAATACCACACTCAGGCAGCTACAGTATTTACAGTTAGTGCACTGTGTCCTATGCACAGTGTGCACCTAAAGCTACCTGGAGACAATTGCTGTTGTTCTGCTCCTATTAATACCACAGGCAGGCAGCTACAGCATTTACAGTTAGTGTAGTGCGTCCTCTGCACAGTGTGCACCTAAAGCTACCTGGAGACAATTGCTGTTGTTCTGCTCCTATTAATACCACCCGGCAGGCAGCTACAGTATTTACAGTTAGTGCACTGTGTCCTCTGCACAGTGTGCACCTAAAGCTACCTGAAGACAATTGCTGTTGTTCTGCTCCTATTAATACCACAGGCAGGCAGCTACAGTACTTACAGTTAGTGCACTGTGTCTTCTGCACAGTGTGCACCTAAAGCTACCTGAAGAAACTTAGTGGTGTTCTTCTGATCCTATTAATACCACAGGCAGGCAGCTACAGTATTTACAGTTAGTGTGGTGTGTCCTCTGCACAGTGTGTACCTAAAGCTACCTGGAGACAATTGCTGTTGTTCTGCTCCTATTAATACCACAGGCAGGCAGCTACAGTATTTACAGTTTGTGCACTGTGTCCTCTGCACAGTGTGCACCTAAAACTACCTGAAGAAAATTAGTGGTGTTCTTCTGATCCTATTAGTACAGTACTGCAGGCAGCTGCAATATTTACAAGTTAGTGTAGTGCATCCTCTGCACAGTGTGCACCTAAAGCTACCTGAGGAAAATTAGTGGTGTTCTTCTGATCCTATTAGTACAGTACTGCAGGCAGCTGCAGTATTTACAATTTAGTTTAGTGCGTCCCCTGCACACTGTGCACCTAAAGCTACCTAAAGAAAATTAGTGGTGTTCTTCTGATCCTATTAATACCACACTCAGGCAGCTACAGTATTTACAGTTAGTGCACTGTGTCCTATGCACAGTGTGCACCTAAAGCTACCTGGAGACAATTGCTGTTGTTCTGCTCCTATTAATACCACAGGCAGGCAGCTACAGCATTTACAGTTAGTGTAGTGCGTCCTCTGCACAGTGTGCACCTAAAGCTACCTGGAGACAATTGCTGTTGTTCTGCTCCTATTAATACCACCCGGCAGGCAGCTACAGTATTTACAGTTAGTGCACTGTGTCCTCTGCACAGTGTGCACCTAAAGCTACCTGAAGACAATTGCTGTTGTTCTGCTCCTATTAATACCACAGGCAGGCAGCTACAGTACTTACAGTTAGTGCACTGTGTCTTCTGCACAGTGTGCACCTAAAGCTACCTGAAGAAACTTAGTGGTGTTCTTCTGATCCTATTAATACCACAGGCAGGCAGCTACAGTATTTACAGTTAGTGTGGTGTGTCCTCTGCACAGTGTGTACCTAAAGCTACCTGGAGACAATTGCTGTTGTTCTGCTCCTATTAATACCACAGGCAGGCAGCTACAGTATTTACAGTTTGTGCACTGTGTCCTCTGCACAGTGTGCACCTAAAACTACCTGAAGAAAATTAGTGGTGTTCTTCTGATCCTATTAGTACAGTACTGCAGGCAGCTGCAATATTTACAAGTTAGTGTAGTGCATCCTCTGCACAGTGTGCACCTAAAGCTACCTGAGGAAAATTAGTGGTGTTCTTCTGATCCTATTAGTACAGTACTGCAGGCAGCTGCAGTATTTACAATTTAGTTTAGTGCGTCCCCTGCACACTGTGCACCTAAAGCTACCTAAAGAAAATTAGTGGTGTTCTTCTGATGCTATTAATACCACAGGCAGGCAGCTACAGTATT
Organism: Lithobates clamitans; assembly: GCA_037952925.1. Lineage (NCBI taxonomy): Eukaryota > Metazoa > Chordata > Amphibia > Anura > Ranidae > Lithobates > Lithobates clamitans. Next base: position 172,979 of record JBBGZY010000355.1, on the reverse strand, counting down.
TACAGTTAGTGTAGTGCGTCCTCTGCACAGTGTGCACCTAAAGCTACTTGGAGACAATTGCTGTTGTTCTGCTTCTATTAATACAACAGGCAGGCAGCTACAGTATTTACAATTAGCGCACTGTGTCCTCTGCACAGTGTGCACCTAAAGCTACTTGAAGAAAATTAGTGATGTTCTTCTGATCCTATTAATACCACAGGCAGGCAGCTACAGCATTTACAGTTAATGTAGTGCGTCCTCTGCACAGTGTGCACCTAAAGCTACCTGGAGACAATTGATGTTGTTCTGCTCCTATTAATACCACAGGCAGCAACAGTATTTACAGTTAGTGCACTGTGTCTTCTGAACAGTGTGCACCTAAAGCTACCTGGAGACAATTGCTGTTGTTCTGCTCCTATTAATACCACAGGCAGCTACAGCATTTACAGTTAGTGTAGTGCGTCCACTGCACAGTGTGCACCTAAAGCTACCTGGAGAGAATTGATGTTGTTCTGCTCCTTTTAATACCACAGGCAGGCAGCTGCAGTATTTATAGTTAGTGCACTGTGTCCTCTGCACAGTGTGCACCTAAAGCTACCTGAAGATAATTAGTGGTGTTCTTCCGATCCTACTAATACCAAAGGCAGGCAGCTACAGCATTTACAGTTAGTGTACTGCGTCCTCTGCACAGTGTGCACCTAAAGCTACCTAGAGACAAGTGCTGTTGTTCTGCTCCTATTAATACCACAGGCAGGCAGCTACAGTACTTACAGTTAGTGCACTGTGTCCCCTGCACAGTGTGCACCTAAAGCTACCTAAAGAAAATTAGTGGTGTTCTTCTGATCCTATTAATACCACAGGCAGGCAGCTACAGCATTTAGTTAGTGTAGTGCGTCCTCTGCACAGTGTGCACCTAAAGCTACCTGGAGACAATTGCTGTTGTTCTTCTCCTATTAATACCACAGGCAGGCAGCTACAGTATTTTTAGTTAGTGCACTGTGTCCTCTGCACAGTGTGCACCTAAAGCTACCTGAAGATAATTAGTGGTGTTCTTCTGATGCTATTAATACCACAGGCAGACAGCTACAGCATTTACAGTTAGTGTACTGCGTCCTCTGCACAGTGTGCACCTAAAGCTACCTGGAGACAATTGCTGTTGTTCTGCTCCTATTAATACCACAGGCAGGCAGCTACAGTACTTACAGTTAGTGCACTGTGTCCCCTGCACAGTGTGCACCTAAAGCTACCTGAAGAAAATTAGTGGTGTTCTTTTGATCCTATTAATACCACAGGCAGGCAGCTACCATATTGATAGTTAGTGCACTGTGTCCTCTGCACAGTGTGCACCTAAAGCTACCTGGAGACAATTGCTGTTGTTCTGCTCCTATTAATACCACAGGCAGGCAGCTACAGCATTTACAGTTAGTGTAGTGCGTCCTTTGCACAGTGTGCACCTAAAGCTACCTGGAGACAATTGCTGTTGTTCTGCTCCTATTAATACCACCCGGCAGTCAGCTACAGTATTTACAGTTAGTGCACTGTGTCCTCTGCACAGTGTTCACCTAAAGCTACCTGAAGACAATTGCTGTTGTTCTGCTCCTATTAATACCACAGGCAGGCAGCTACAGTACTTACAGTTAGTGCACTGTGTCTTCTGCACAGTGTGCACCTAAAGCTACCTGAAGAAACTTAGTGGTGTTCTTCTGATCCTATTAATACCACAGGCAGGCAGCTACAGTATTTACAGTTAGTGTAGTGCGTCCTCTGCACAGTGTGTACCTAAAGCTACCTGGAGACAATTGCTGTTGTTCTGCTCCTATTAATACCACAGGCAGGCAGATACAGTATTTACAGTTTGTGCACTGTGTCCTCTGCACACTGTGCACCTAAAGCTACCTGAAGAAAATTAGTGGTGTTCTTCTGATCCTATTAGTACAGTCCTGCAGGCAGCTGCAATATTTACAAGTTAGTGTAGTGCATCCTCTGCACAGTGTGCACCTAAAGCTACCTGAAGAAAATTAGTGGTGTTCTTCTGATCCTATTAGTACAGTACCGCAGGCAGCTGCAGTATTTACAATTTAGTTTAGTGCGTCCCCTGCACACTGTGCACCTAAAGCTACCTAAAGAAAATTAGTGGTGTTCTTCTGATGCTATTAATACCACAGGCAGGCAGCTACAGAATTTACAGTTAGTGTAGTGCGTCCTCTGCACAGTGTGCACCTAAAGCTACTTGGAGAAAATTGCTGTTGTTCTGCTTCTATTAATACAACAGGCAGGCAGCTACAGTATTTACAATTAGCGCACTGTGTCCTCTGCACAGTGTGCACCTAAAGCTACTTGAAGAAAATTAGTGATGTTCTTCTGATCCTATTAATACCACAGGCAGACAGCTACAGCATTTACAGTTAGTGTACTGCGTCCTCTGCACAGTGTGCACCTAAAGCTACCTGGAGACAATTGCTGTTGTTCTGCTCCTATTAATACCACAGGCAGGCAGCTACAGTACTTACAGTTAGTGCACTGTGTCCCCTGCACAGTGTGCACCTAAAGCTACCTGAAGAAAATTAGTGGTGTTCTTTTGATCCTATTAATACCACAGGCAGGCAGCTACCATATTGATAGTTAGTGCACTGTGTCCTCTGCACAGTGTGCACCTAAAGCTACCTGGAGACAATTGCTGTTGTTCTGCTCCTATTAATACCACAGGCAGGCAGCTACAGCATTTACAGTTAGTGTAGTGCGTCCTTTGCACAGTGTGCACCTAAAGCTACCTGGAGACAATTGCTGTTGTTCTGCTCCTATTAATACCACCCGGCAGTCAGCTACAGTATTTACAGTTAGTGCACTGTGTCCTCTGCACAGTGTTCACCTAAAGCTACCTGAAGACAATTGCTGTTGTTCTGCTCCTATTAATACCACAGGCAGGCAGCTACAGTACTTACAGTTAGTGCACTGTGTCTTCTGCACAGTGTGCACCTAAAGCTACCTGAAGAAACTTAGTGGTGTTCTTCTGATCCTATTAATACCACAGGCAGGCAGCTACAGTATTTACAGTTAGTGTAGTGCGTCCTCTGCACAGTGTGTACCTAAAGCTACCTGGAGACAATTGCTGTTGTTCTGCTCCTATTAATACCACAGGCAGGCAGATACAGTATTTACAGTTTGTGCACTGTGTCCTCTGCACACTGTGCACCTAAAGCTACCTGAAGAAAATTAGTGGTGTTCTTCTGATCCTATTAGTACAGTCCTGCAGGCAGCTGCAATATTTACAAGTTAGTGTAGTGCATCCTCTGCACAGTGTGCACCTAAAGCTACCTGAAGAAAATTAGTGGTGTTCTTCTGATCCTATTAGTACAGTACCGCAGGCAGCTGCAGTATTTACAATTTAGTTTAGTGCGTCCCCTGCACACTGTGCACCTAAAGCTACCTAAAGAAAATTAGTGGTGTTCTTCTGATGCTATTAATACCACAGGCAGGCAGCTACAGAATTTACAGTTAGTGTAGTGCGTCCTCTGCACAGTGTGCACCTAAAGCTACTTGGAGAAAATTGCTGTTGTTCTGCTTCTATTAATACAACAGGCAGGCAGCTACAGTATTTACAATTAGCGCACTGTGTCCTCTGCACAGTGTGCACCTAAAGCTACTTGAAGAAAATTAGTGATGTTCTTCTGATCCTATTAATACCACAGGCAGGCAGCTACAGTATTTACAGTTAGTGTAGTGCGTCCTCTGCACAGTGTGCACCTAAAGCTACCTGGAGACAATTGCTGTTGTTCTGCTCCTATTAATACCACAGGAAGGCAGCTACAGTAGTTACAGTTAGTGCACTGTGTCCTCTGCACAGTGTGCACATAAAGCTACCTGAAAAAAAATAGTGGTGTTCTTCTGATCCTATTAATACCACAGGCAGGCAGCTACAGTATTTACAGTTAGTGTAGTGTGTCCCCTGCACAGTATGCACCTAAAGCTACCTGGAGACAATTGCTGTTGTTCTGCTCCTATTAATACCACAGGCAGGCAGCTACAGTATTTACAGTTAGTGCACTGTGTCTTCTGAACAGTGTGCACCTAAAGCTACCTGGAGACAATTGCTGTTGTTCTGCTCCTATTAATAACACAGGCAGCTACAGCATTTACAGTTAGTGTAGTGCGTCCTCTGCACAGTGTGCACTAAAAGCTACCTGGAGAGAATTGATGTTGTTCTGCTCCTTTTAATACCACAGGCAGGCAGCTGCAGTATTTACAGTTAGTGCACTGTGTCCTCTGCACAGTGTGCACCTAAAGCTACCTGAAGAAAATTAGTGGTGTTCTTCTGATTCTATTAATACCAGAGGCAGGCAGCTACAGCATTTAGTTAGTGTAGTACGTCCTCTGCACAGTGTGCACCTAAAGCTACCTGGAGACAATTGCTGTTGTTCTGCTCCTATTAATACCACAGGCAGGCAGCTACAGTATTTATAGTTAGTGCACTGTGTCCTCTGCACAGTGTGCACCTAAAGCTACCTGAAGAAAATTAGTGGTGTTCTTCTGATCCTATTAATACCACAGGCACGCAGCTACAGTATTGACAGTTAGTACACTGTGTCCTCTGCACAGTGTGCAACTAAAGCTACCTGGAGACAATTGCTGTTGTTCTGCTCCTATTAATACCACAGGCAGGCAGCTACAGTATTTACAGTTAGTGCACTGTGTCTTCTGCACAGTGTTCACCTAAAGCTACCTGAAGACAATTGCTATTGTTCTGCTCCTATTAATACCACAGGCAGGCAGCTAGAGTATTTACAGTTAGTGCACTGTGTCTTCTGCACAGTGTGCACCTAAAGCTACCTGAAGAAAATGAGTGGTGTTCTTCTGATCCTATTAATACCACAGGCAGGCAGCTACAGTATTTACAGTTAGTGTAGTGCGTCCTCTGCACAGTGTGCACCTAAAGCTACCTGGAGACAATTGCTGTTGTTCTGCTCCTATTAATACAACAGGCAGGCAGCTACAGTATTTACAGTTAGTGCACTGTGTCTTCTGCACAGTGTGCACCTAACGCTACCTGAAGAAAATTAGTGGTGTTCTTCTGATCCTATTAATACCACAGGCAAGCAGCTACAGTATTGACAGTTAGTGCACTGTGTCCTCTGCTCAGTGTGCAACTAAAGCTACCTGGAGACAATTGCTGTTGTTCTGCTCCTATTAATACCACAGGCAGGCAGCTACAGCATTTACAGTTAGTGTAGTTCGTCCTCTGCACAGTGTGCACCTAAAGCTACCTGGAGACAATTGCTGTTGTTCTGCTCCTATTAATACCACAGGCAGGCAGCTACAGTATTTACAGTTAGTGCACTGTGTCCTATGCACAGTGTGCACCTAAAGCTACCTAAAGACAATTGCTATTGTCCTGCTCCTATTAATACCACAGGCAGGCAGCTACAGTTTTTACAGTTAGTGCACTGTGTCTTCTGCACAGTGTGCACCTAAAGCTACCTGAAGAAAATTTGTGGTGTTTTTCTGATCCTATTAATACCACAGGCAGGCAGCTACAGTATTTACAGTTAGTGTAGTGCGTCCTCTGCACAGTGTGCACCTAAAGCTACCTGGAGACAATTGCTGTTGTTCTGCTCCTATTAATACCACAGGCAGGCAGCTACAGTATTTACAGTTTGTGCACTGTGTCCTCTGCACAGTGTGCACCTAAAACTACCTGAAGAAAATTAGTGGTGTTCTTCTGATCCTATTAGTACAGTACTGCAGGCAGCTGCCATATTTACAAGTTAGTGCACTGTGTCCTCTGCACAGTGTGCACCTAAAGCTACCTGAAGAAAATTAGTGGTGTTCTTCTGATCCTATTAAAACCACAGGCAGGCAGCTACAGTATTTACAGTTAGTGTAGTGCCTCCCCTGCACAGTGTGCACCTAAAGCCACCTGGAGACAATTGCTGTTGTTCTGCTCCTATTAATACCACAGGCAGACAGCAACAGTATTTACAGTTAGTGCACTGTGTCCTCTGAACAGTGTGCACCTAAAGCTACCTGGAGACAATTGCTGTTCTGCTCCTATTAATACCAGAGGCAGCTACAGCATTTACAGTTAGTGTAGTGCGTCCTCTGCACAGTGTGCACCTAAAGCTACCTGGAGAGAATTGATGTTGTTCTGCTCCTTTTAATACCACAGACAGGCAGCTGCAGTATTTACAGTTAGTGCACTGTGTCCTCTGCACAGTGTGCACCTAAAGCTACCTGAAGAAAATTAGTGGTGTTCTTCTGATCCTACTAATACCACAGGCAGGCAGCTACAGCATTTACAGTTAGTGTACTGCGTCCTCTGCACAGTGTGCACCTAAAGCTACCTGGAGACAATTGCTGTTGTTCTGCTCCTATTAATACCACAGGAAGGCAGCTACAGTATTTACAGTTAGTGCACTGTGTCCTCTGCACAGTGTGCACATAAAGCTACCTGAAAAAAATTAGTGGTGTTCTTCTGATCCTATTAATACAACAGGCAGGCAGCTACAGTATTTACAGTTAGTGTAGTGTGTCCCCTGCACAGTATGCACCTAAAGCTACCTGGAGACAATTGCTGTTGTTCTGCTCCTATTAATACCACAGGCAGGCAGCTACATTATTTACAGTTAGTGCACTGTGTCTTCTGAACAGTGTGCACCTAAAGCTACCGGGAGACAATTGCTGTTGTTCTGCTCCTATTAATACCACAGGCAGCTACAGCATTTACAGTTAGTGTAGTGCATCCTCTGCACAGTGTGCACCTAAAGCTACAAGAAGAAAATTAGTGGTGTTCTTCTGATCCTATTAATACCACAGGCACGCAGCTACAGTATTGACAGTTAGTACACTGTGTCCTCTGCACATTGTGCAACTAAAGCTACCTGGAGACAATTGCTGTTGTTCTGCTCCTATTAATACCACAGGCAGGCAGCTACAGCATTTACAGTTAGTGTAGTGAGTCCTCTGCACAGTGTGCACCTAAAGCTACCTGGAGACAATTGCTATTGTTCTGCTCCTATTAATACCACAGGCAGGCAGCTGCAGTATTTACAGTTAGTGCACTGTGTCTTCTGCACAGTGTGCACCTAAAGCTACCTGAAGAAAATTAGTGGTGTTCTTCTGATCCTATTAATACCACAGGCAGGCAGCTACAGTATTTACAGTTAGTGTAGTGCGTCCTCTGCACAGTGTGCACCTAAAGCTACCTGGAGACAATTGCTGTTGTTCTGCTCCTATTAATACAACAGGCAGGCAGCTACAGTATTTACAGTTAGTGCACTGTGTCTTCTGCACAGTGTGCACCTAAAGCTACCTGAAGAAAATTAGTGGTGTTCTTCTGATCCTATTAATACCACAGGCAAGCAGCTACAGTATTGACAGTTAGTGCACTGTGTACTCTGCTCAGTGTGCAACTAAAGCTACCTGGAGACAATTGCTGTTGTTCTGCTCCTATTAATACCACAGGCAGGCAGCTACAGTATTTACAGTTAGTGCACTGTGTCTTCTGCACAGTGTGCACCTAAAGCTACCTGAAGAAAATTTGTGGTGTTCTTCTGATTCTATTAATACCACAGGCAGGCAGCTACAGTATTTACAGTTAGTGTAGTGCGTCCTCTGCACAGTGTGCACCTAAAGCTACCTAGAGACAATTGCTGTTGTTCTGCTCCTATTTATACCACAGGCAGGCAGCTACAGTATTTACAGTTTGTGCACTGTGTCCTCTGCACAGTGTGCACCTAAAACTACCTGAAGAAAATTAGTGGTGTTCTTCTGATCCTATTAGTACAGTACTGCAGGCAGCTGCAATATTTACAAGTTAGTGCACTGTTTCCTCTGCACAGTGTGCACCTAAAGCTACCTGAAGAAAATTAGTGGTGTTCTTCTGATCCTATTAAAACCACAGGCAGGCAGCTACAGTATTTACAGTTAGTGTAGGGCATCCCCTGCACAGTGTGCACCTAAAGCTACCTGGAGACAATTGCTGTTGTTCTGCTCCTATTAATAACACAGGCAGACAGCTACAGTATTTACAGTTAGTGCACTGTGTCCTCTGAACAGTGTGCACCTAAAGCTACCTGGAGACAATTGCTGTTCTGCTCCTATTAATACCACAGGCAGCTAGAGCATTTACAGTTAGTGTAGTGCGTCCTCTGCACAGTGTGCACCTAAAGCTACCTGGAGACAATTGCTGTTGTTCTGCTCCTATTAATACCACAGGCAGGCAGCTACAGTACTTACAGTTAGTGCACTGTGTCCCCTGCACAGTGTGCACCTAAAGCTACCTGAAGAAAATTAGTGGTGTTCTTTTGATCCTATTAATACCACAGGCAGGCAGCTACAGTATTTATAGTTAGTGCACTGTGTCCTCTGCACAGTGTGCACCTAAAGCTACCTGGAGACAATTGCTGTTGTTCTGCTCCTATTTATACCACAGGCAGGCAGCTACAGCATTTACAGTTAGTGTAGTGCGCCCTCTGCACAGTGTGCACCTAAAGCTACCTGGAGACAATTGCTGTTGTTCTGCTCCTATTAATACCACAGGCAGGCAGCTACAGCATTTACAGTTAGTGTAGTGCGTCCTCCGCACAGTGTGCACCTAAAGCTACCTGGAGACAATTGCTGTTGTTCTGCTCCTATTAATACCACAGGCAGGCAGCTACAGTATTTACAGTTAGTGCACTGTGTCCTCTGCACAGTGTGCACCTAAAGATACCTGAAGACAATTGCTATTGTTCTGCTCCTATTAATACCACAGGCAGGCAGCTACAGTACTTACAGTTAGTGCACTGTGTCTTCTGCACAGTGTGCACCTAAAGCTACCTGAAAAAAATTTGTGGTGTTCTTCTGATCCTATTAATACCACAGGCAGGCAGCTACAGTATTTACAGTTAGTGTAGTGCGTCCTCTGCACAGTGTGCACCTAAAGCTACCTGGAGACAATTGCTGTTGTTCTGCTCCTATTAATACCACAGGCAGGCAGCTACAGTATTTACAGTTTGTGCACTGTGTCCTCTGCACAGTGTGCACCTAAAACTACCTGAAGAAAATTAGTGGTGTTATTCTGATCCTATTAGTACAGTACTGCAGGCAGCTGCAATATTTACAAGTTAGTGCACTGTGTCCTCTGCACAGTGTGCACCTAAAGCTACCTGGAGACAATTGCTGTTCTTCTCCTATTAATACCACAGGCAGCTACAGCATTTACAGTTTGTGTAGTGCGTCCTCTGCACAGTGTGCACCTAAAGCTACCTGGAGAGAATTGATGTTGTTCTGCTCCTTTTAATACCACAGGCAGGCAGCTGCAGTATTTACAGTTAGTGCACTGTGTCCTCTGCACAGTGTGCACCTAAAGCTACCTGAAGAAAATTAGTGGTGTTCTTCTGATCCTACAAATACCACAGGCAGGCAGCTACAGCATTTACAGTTAGTGTACTGCGTCCTCTGCACAGTGTGCACCTAAAGCTACCTGGAGAGAATTGATGTTGTTCTGCTCCTTTTAATACCACAGGCAGGCAGATGCAGTATTTACAGTTAGTGCACTGTGTCCTCTGCACAGTGTGCACCTAAAGCTACCTGAAGAAAATTAGTGGTGTTCTTCTGATCCTATTAATACCACAGGCAGGCAGCTACAGTATTTATAGTTAGTGCACTGTGTCCTCTGTACAGTGTGCACCTAAAGCTACCTGGAGACAATTGCTGTTGTTCTGCTCCTATTAATACCACAGGCAGGCAGCTACAGCATTTACAGTTAGTGTAGTGCGTCCTCTGCACAGTGTGCACCTAAAGCTACCTGGAGACAATTGCTGTTGTTCTGCTCCTATTAATACCACAGGAAGGCAGCTACAGTATTTACAGTTAGTGCACTGTGTCCTCTGCACAGTGTGCACCTAAAGCTACCTGGAGACAATTGCTGTTGTTCTGCTCCTTTTAATACCACAGGCAGGCAGATGCAGTATTTACAGTTAGTGCACTGTGTCCTCTGCACAGTGTGCACCTAAAGCTACCTGAAGAAAATTAGTGGTGTTCTTCTGATCCTATTAATACCACAGGCAGGCAGCTACAGTATTTATAGTTAGTGCACTGTGTCCTCTGCACAGTGTGCACCTAAAGCTACCTGGAGACAATTGCTGTTGTTCTGCTCCTATTAATACCACAGGCAGGCAGCTACAGCATTTACAGTTAGTGTAGTGCGTCCTCTGCACAGTGTGCACCTAAAGCTACCTGGAGACAATTGCTGTTGTTCTGCTCCTATTAATACCACAGGAAGGCAGCTACAGTATTTACAGTTAGTGCACTGTGTCCTCTGCACAGTGTGCACCTAAAGCTACCTGAAGAAAATTAGTGGTGTTCTTCTGATCCTATTAATACCACAGGCAGGCAGCTGCAGTATTTACAGTTAGTGTAGTGTGTCCCCTGCACAGTATGCACCTAAAGCTACCTGGAGACAATTGCTGTTGTTCTGCTCCTAATAATACAACAGGCAGGCAGCTACAGTATTTACAGTTAGTGCACTGTGTCTTCTGAACAGTGTGCACCTAAAGCTACCTGGAGACAATTGCTGTTGTTCTGCTCCTATTAATACCACAGGCAGCTACAGCATTTACAGTTAGTGTAGTGCGTCCTCTGCACAGTGTGCACCTAAAGCTACCTGGAGAGAATTGATGTTGTTCTGCTCCTTTTAATACCACAGGCAGGCAGATGCAGTATTTACAGTTAGTGCACTGTGTCCTCTGCACAGTGTGCACCTAAAGCTACCTGAAGAAAATTAGTGGTGTTCTTCTGATCCTATTAATACCACAGGCAGGCAGCTACAGCATTTAGTTAGTGTAGTACGTCCTCTGCACAGTGTGCACCTAAAGCTACCTGGAGACAATTGCTGTTGTTCTGCTCCTATTAATACCACAGGCAGGCAGCTACAGTATTTACAGTTAGTGCACTGTGTCCTCTGCACAGTGTGCACCTAAAGCTACCTGAAGATAATTAGTGGTGTTCTTCTGATCCTAATAATACCACAGGCAGGCAGCTACAGTATTTACAGTTAGTGTAGTGTGTCCCCTGCACAGTGTGCACCTAAAGCTACCTGGAGACAATTGCTGTTGTTCTGCTCCTATTAATACCACAGGCAGCTACAGCATTTACAGTTAGTGTAGTGCGTCCTCTGCACAGTGTGCATCTAAAGCTACCTGGAGAGAATTGATGTTGTTCTGCTCCTTTTAATACCACAGGCAGGCAGCTGCAGTATTTACAGTTAGTGCACTGTGTCCTCTGCACAGTGTGCACCTAAAGCTACCTGAAGATAATTAGTGGTGTTCTTCCGATCCTACTAATACCACAGGCAGGCAGCTACAGAATTTACAGTTAGTGTACTGCGTCCTCTGCACAGTGTGCACCTAAAGCTACCTAGAGACAATTGCTGTTGTTCTGCTCCTATTAATACCACAGGCAGGCAGTTACAGTACTTACAGTTAGTGCACTGTGTCCCCTGCACAGTGTGCACCTAAAGCTACCTGAAGAAAATTAGTGGTGTTCTTTTGATCCTATTAATACCACAGGCAGACAGCTACCGTATTTATAGTTAGTGCACTGTGTCCTCTGCACAGTGTGCACCTAAAGCTACCTGGAGACAATTGCTGTTGTTCTGCTCCTATTAATACCACAGGCAGGCAGCTACAGCATTTATAGTTAGTGTAGTGCGTCCTCTGCACAGTGTGCACCTAAAGCTACCTGGAGACAATTGCTGTTGTTCTGCTCCTATTAATACCACAGGCAGGCAGCTACAGTATTTACAGTTTGTGCACTGTGTCCTCTGCACAGTGTGCACCTAAAGCTACCTAAAGAAAATTAGTGGTGTTCTTCTGATCCTATTAGTACAGTACTGCAGGCAGCTGCCATATTTACAAGTTAGTGCACTGTGTCCTCTGCACAGTGTGCACCTAAAGCTACCTAAAGAAAATTAGTGGTGTTCTTCTGATCCTATTAGTACAGTACTGCAGGCAGCTGCAATATTTACAAGTTAGTGTAGTGCATCCTCTGCACAGTGTGCACCTAAAGCTACCTGAAGAAAATTAGTGGTGTTCTTCTGATCCTATTAGTACAGTACCGCAGGCAGCTGCAGTATTTACAATTTAGTTTAGTGCGTCCCCTGCACACTGTGCACCTAAAGCTACCTAAAGAAAATTAGTGGTGTTCTTCTGATGCTATTAATACCACAGGCAGGCAGCTACAGTATTTACAGTTAGTGTAGTGCGTCCTCTGCACAGTGTGCACCTAAAGCTACTTGGAGACAATTGCTGTTGTTCTGCTTCTATTAATACAACAGGCAGGCAGCTACAGTATTTACAATTAGTGCACTGTGTCCTCTGCACAGTGTGCACCTAAAGCTACTTGAAGAAAATTAGTGATGTTCTTCTGATCCTATTAATACCACAGGCAGGCAGCTACAGTATTTACAGTTAGTGTAGTGCGTCCTCTGCACAGTGTGCACCTAAAGCTACCTGGAGACAATTGCTGTTGTTCTGTTCCTATTAATACCACAGGAAGGCAGCTACAGTATTTACAGTTAGTGCACTGTGTCCTCTGCACAGTGTGCACATAAAGCTACCTGAAGAAAATTAGTGGTGTTCTTCTGATCCTATTAATACCACAGGCAGGTAGCTACAGTATTTACAGTTAGTGTAGTGTGTCCCCTGCACAGTATGCACCTAAAGCTACCTGGAGACAATTGCTGTTGTTCTGCTCCTATTAATACCACAGGCAGGCAGCTACAGTATTTACAGTTAGTGCACTGTGTCTTCTGAACAGTGCGCACCTAAAGCTACCTGGAGACAATTGCTGTTGTTCTGCTCCTATTAATACCACAGGCAGCTACAGCATTTACAGTTAGTGTAGTGCGTCCTCTGCACAGTGTGCACCTAAAGCTACCTGGAGAGAATTGATGTTGTTCTGCTCCTTTTAATACCACAGGCAGGCAGATGCAGTATTTACAGTTAGTGCACTGTGTCCTCTGCACAGTGTGCACCTACAGCTACCTGAAGAAAATTAGTGGTGTTCTTCTGATCCTATTAATACCACAGGCAGGCAGCTACAGCATTTAGTTAGTTTAGTGCGTCCTCTGCACAGTGTGCACCTAAAGCTACCTGGAGACAATTGCTGTTGTTCTGCTCCTATTAATACCACAGGCAGGCAGCTACAGTATTTTTAGTTAGTGCACTGTGTCCTCTGCACAGTGTGCACCTAAAGCTACCTGAAGATAATTGGTGGTGTTCTTCTGATGCTATTAATACCACAGGAAGGCAGCTACAGCATTTACAGTTAGTGTACTGCGTCCTCTGCACAGTGTGCACCTAAAGCTACCTGGAGACAATTGCTGTTGTTCTGCTCCTATTAATACCACAGGCAGGCAGCTACAGTATTTACAGTTTGTGCACTATGTCTTCTGCACAGTGTGCACCTAAAGCTACCTAAAGAAAATTAGTGGTGTTCTTCTGATCCTATTAGTACAGTACTGCAGGCAGCTGCAATATTTACAAGTTAGTGTAGTGCATCCTCTGCACAGTGTGCACCTAAAGCTACCTGAAGAAAATTAGTGGTGTTCTTCTGATCCTATTAGTACAGTACCACAGGCAGCTGCAGTATTTACAATTTAGTTTAGTGCGTCCCCTGCACACTGTGCACCTAAAGCTACCTAAACAAAATTAGTGGTGTTCTTCTGATGCTATTAATACCACAGGCAGGCAGCTACAGTATTTACAGTTAGTGTAGTGCGTCCTCTGCACAGTGTGCACCTAAAGCTACTTATAGACAATTGCTGTTGTTCTACTTCTATTAATACAACAGGCAGGCAGCTACAGTATTTACAATTAGCGCACTGTGTCCTCTGCACAGTGTGCACCTAAAGCTTCTTGAAGAAAATTAGTGATGTTCTTCTGATCCTATTAATACCACAGGCAGGCAGCTACAGTATTTACAGTTAGTGTAGTGTGTCCTCTGCACAGTGTGCACCTAAAGCTACCTGGAGACAATTGCTGTTGTTCTGCTCCAATTAATACCACAGGAAGGCAGCTACAGTATTTACAGTTAGTGCACTGTGTCCTCTGCACAGTGTGCACATAAAGCTACCTGAAGAAAATTAGTGATGTTCTTCTGATCCTATTAATACCACAGGCAGGCAGCTACAATATTTACAGTTAGTGTAGTGTGTCCCCTGCACAGTATGCACCTAAAGCTACCTGGAGACAATTGCTGTTGTTCTGCTCCTATTAATACCACAGGCAGGCAGCTACAGTATTTACAGTTAGTGCACTGTGTCTTCTGAACAGTGTGCACCTAAAGCTACCTGGAGACAATTGCTGTTGTTCTGCTCCTATTAATACCACAGGCAGCTACAGCATTTACAGTTAGTGTAGTGCGTCCTCTGCACAGTGTGCACCTAAAGCTACCTGGAGAGAATTGATGTTGTTCTGCTCCTTTTAATACCACAGGCAGGCAGATGCAGTATTTACAGTTTGTGCACTGTGTCCTCTGCACAGTGTGCACCTAAAGCTACCTGAAGAAAATTAGTGGTGTTCTTCTGATCCTATTACTACCACAGGCAGGCAGCTACAGCATTTAGTTAGTGTAGTGCGTCCTCTGCACAGTGTGCACCTAAAGCTACCTGGAGACAATTGCTGTTGTTCTGCTCCTATTAATACCACAGGCAGGCAGCTACAGTATTTACAGTTAGTGCACTGTGTCCTCTGCACAGTGTGCACCTAAAGCTACCTGAAGAAATTAGTGGTGTTCTTCTGATCCTATTAATACCACAGGCAGGCAGCTACAGTATTTACAGTTAGTGTAGTGTGTCCCCTGCACAGTGTGCACCTAAAGCTACCTGGAGACAATTGCTGTTGTTCTGCTCCTATTAATACCACAGGCAGCAACAGTATTTACAGTTAGTGCACTGTGTCTTCTGAACAGTGTGCACCTAAAGCTACCTGGAGACAATTGCTGTTGTTCTGCTCCTATTAATACCACAGGCAGCTACAACATTTACAGTTAGTGTAGTGCGTCCTCTGCACAGTGTGCACCTAAAGCTACCTGGAGAGAATTGATGTTGTTCTGCTCCTTTTAATACCACAGGCAGGCAGCTGCAGTATTTACAGTTAGTGCACTGTGTCCTCTGCACAGTGTGCACCTAAAGCTACCTGAAGATAATTAGTGGTGTTCTTCCGATCCTACTAATACCACAGGCAGGCAGCTACAGCATTTACAGTTAGTGTACTGCGTCCTCTGCACAGTGTGCACCTAAAGCTACCTAGAGACAATTGCTGTTGTTCTGCTCCTATTAATACCACAGGCAGGCAGCTACAGTACTTACAGTTAGTGCACTGTGTCCCCTGCACAGTGTGCACCTAAAGCTACCTGAAGAAAATTAGTGGTGTTCTTTTGATCCTATTAATACCACAGGCAGGCAGCTACCGTATTTATAGTTAGTGCACTGTGTCCTCTGCACAGTGTGCACCTAAAGCTACCTGGAGACAATTGCTGTTGTTCTGCTCCTATTAATACCACAGGCAGGCAGCTACAGCATTTACAGTTAGTGTAGTGCGTCCTCTGCACAGTGTGCACCTAAAGCTACCTGGAGACAATTGCTGTTGTTCTGCTCCTATTAATACAACAGGCAGGCAGCTACAGTATTTACAGTTGGTGCACTGTGTCCTCTGCACAATGTGCACCTAAAGCTACCTGGAGACAATTGCTGTTGTTCTGCTCCTATTAATACCACAGGCAGGCAGCTACAGAATTTATAGTTAGTGCACTGTGTCCTCTGCACAGTGTGCACCTAAAGCTACCTGAAGAAAATTAGTGGTGTTCTTCTGATCCTATTAATACCACATTCAGGCAGCTACAGTATTTACAGTTAGTGCACTGTGTCCTATGCACAGTGTGCACCTAAAGCTACCTGGAGACAATTGCTGTTGTTCTGCTCCTATTAATACCACAGGCAGGCAGCTACAGCATTTACAGTTAGTGTAGTGCGTCCTCTGCACAGTGTGCACCTAAAGCTACCTAGAGACAATTGCTGTTGTTCTGCTCCTATTAATACCACCCGGCAGGCAGCTACAGTATTTACAGTTAGTGCACTGTGTCCTCTGCACAGTGTACACCTAAAGCTACCTGAAGACAATTGCTGTTGTTCTGCTCCTATTAATACCACAGGCAGGCAGCTACAGTACTTACAGTTAGTGCACTGTGTCTTCTGCACAGTGTGCACCTAAAGCTACCTGAAGAAACTTAGTGGTGTTCTTCTGATCCTATTAATACCACAGACAGGCAGCTACAGTATTTACAGTTAGTGTAGTGCGTCCTCTGCACAGTGTGTACCTATAGCTACCTGGAGACAATTGCTGTTGTTCTGCTCCTATTAATACCACAGGCAGGCAGTTACAGTATTTACAGTTTGTGCACTGTGTCCTCTGCACACTGTGCACCTAAAGCTACCTGAAGAAAATTAGTGGTGTTCTTCTGATCCTATTAGTACAGTACTGCAGGCAGCTGCAATATTTACAAGTTAGTGTAGTGCATCCTCTGCACAGTGTGCACCTAAAGCTACCTGAAGAAAATTAGTGGTGTTCTTCTGATCCTATTAGTACAGTACCGCAGGCAGCTGCAGTATTTACAATTTAGTTTAGTGCGTCCCCTGCACAGTGTGCACCTAAAGCTACCTGAAGAAAATTAGTGGTGTTCTTCTGATGCTATTAATACCACAGGCAGGCAGCTACAGTATTTACAGTTAGTGTAGTGCGTCCTCTGCACAGTGTGCACCTAAAGCTACTTGGAGACAATTGCTGTTGTTCTGCTTCTATTAATATAACAGGCAGGCAGCTACAGTATTTACAACTAGAGCACTGTGTCCTCTGCACAGTGTGCACCTAAAGCTACTTGAAGAAAATTAGTGATGTTCTTCTGATCCTATTAATACCACAGGCAGGCAGCTACAGTATTTACAGTTAGTGTAGTGCGTCCTCTGCACAGTGTGCACCTAAAGCTACCTGGAGACAATTGCTGTTGTTCAGCTCCTATTAATACCACGGAAAGGCAGCTACAGTATTTACAGTTAGTGCACTGTGTCCTCTGCACAGTGTGCACATAAAGCTACCTGAAGAAAATTAGTGGTGTTCTTCTGATCCTATTAATACCACAGGCAGGCAGCTACAGTATTTACAGTTAGTTTAGTGTGTCCCCTGCACAGTATGCACCTAAAGCTACCTGGAGACAATTGCTGTTGTTCTGCTCCTATTAATACCACAGGCAGGCAGCTACAGTATTTACAGTTAGTGCACTGTGTCTTCTGAACAGTGTGCACCTAAAGCTACCTGGAGACAATTGCTGTTGTTCTGCTCCTATTAATACCACAGGCAGCTACAGCATTTACAGTTAGTGTAGTGCGTCCTCTGCACAGTGTGCACCTAAAGCTACCTGGAGAGAATTGATGTTGTTCTGCTCCTTTTAATACCACAGGCAGGCAGATGCAGTATTTACAGTTAGTGCACTGTGTCCTCTGCACAGTGTGCACCTAAAGCTACCTGAAGAAAATTAGTGGTGTTCTTCTGATCCTATTAATACCACAGGCAGGCAGCTACAGCATTTAGTTAGTGTAGTACGTCCTCTGCACAGTGTGCACCTGAAGCTACCTGGAGACAATTGCTGTTGTTCTGCTCCTATTAATACCACAGGCAGGCAGCTACAGTATTTTTAGTTAGTGCACTGCGTCCTCTGCACAGTGTGCACCTAAAGCTACCTGAAGATAATTAGTGGTGTTCTTCTGATGCTATTAATACCACAGGCAGGCAGCTACAGCATTTACAGTTAGTGTACTGCGTTCTCTGCACAGTGTGCACCTAAAGCTACCTGGAGACAATTGCTGTTGTTCTGCTCCTATTAATACCACAGGCAGGCAGCTACAGTATTTACAGTTAGTGCACTGTGTCCTCTGCACAGTGTGCACCTAAAGCTACCTGAAGAAAATTAGTGGTGTTCTTCTGATCCTATTAATACCACAGGCAGGCAGCTACAGTATTTACAGTTAGTGTAGTGTGTCCCCTGCACAGTGTGCACCTAAAGCAACCTGGAGACAATTGCTGTTGTTCTGCTCCTATTAATACCACAGACAGGCAGCAACAGTATTTACAGTTAGTGCACTGTGTCTTCTGAACAGTGTGCAACTAAAGCTACCTGGAGACAATTGCTGTTGTTCTGCTCCTATTAATACCACAGGCAGCTACAGCATTTACAGTTAGTGTAGTGCGTCCTCTGCACAGTGTGCACCTAAAGCTACCTGGAGAAAATTGATGTTGTTCTGCTCCTTTTAATACCACAGGCAGGCAGCTGCAGTATTTACAGTTAGTGCTCTGTGTCCTCTGCACAGTGTGCACCTAAAGCTACCTGAAGATAATTAGTGGTGTTCTTCCGATCCTACTAATACCACAGGCAGGCAGCTACAGCATTTACAGTTAGTGTACTGCGTCCTCTGCACAGTGTGCACCTATAGCTACCTAGAGACAATTGCTGTTGTTCTGCTCCTATTAATACCACAGGCAGACAGCTACAGAATTTATAGTTAGTGCACTGTGTCCTCTGCACAGTGTGCACCTAAAGCTACCTGAAGAAAATTAGTGGTGTTCTTCTGATCCTATTAATACTACACTCAGGCAGCTACAGTATTTACAGTTAGTGCACTGTGTCCTATGCACAGTGTGCACCTAAAGCTACCTGGAGACAATTGCTGTTGTTCTGCTCCTATTAATACCACAGGCAGGCAGCTACAGCATTTACAGTTAGTGTAGTGCGTCCTCTGCACAGTGTGCACCTAAAGCTACCTGGAGACAATTGCTGTTGTTCTGCTCCTACTAATACCACCCGGCAGGCAGCTACAGTATTTACAGTTAGTGCACTGTGTCCTCTGCACAGTGTGCACCTAAAGCTACCTGAAGACAATTGCTCTTGTTCTGCTCCTATTAATACCACAGGCAGGCAGCTACAGTACTTACAGTTAGTGCACTGTGTCTTCTGCACAGTGTGCACCTAAAGCTACCTGAAGAAACTTAGTGGTGTTCTTCTGATCCTATTAATACCACAGGCAGGCAGCTACAGTATTTACAGTTAGTGTAGTGCGTCCTCTGCACAGTGTGCACCTAAAGCTACTTGGAGACAATTGCTGTTGTTCTGCTTCTATTAATACAACAGGCAGGCAGCTACAGTATTTACAATTAGCGCACTGTGTCCTCTGCACAGTGTGCACCTAAAGCTACTTGAAGAAAATTAGTTATGTTCTTCTGATCCTATTAATACCACAGGCAGGCAGCTACAGTATTTACAGTTAGTGTAGTGCGTCCTCTGCACAGTGTGCACCTAAAGCTACCTGGAGACAATTGCTGTTGTTCTGCTCCTAGTAATACCACAGGAAAACAGCTACAGTATTTACAGTTAGTGCACTGTGTCCTCTGCACAGTGTGCACATAAAGCTACCTGAAGAAAATTAGTGGTGTTCTTCTGATCCTATTAATACCACAGGCAGGCAGCTACAGTATTTACAGTTAGTGTAGTGCGTCCCCTGCACTGTGTGCACCTAAAGCTACCTGAAGAAAAATAGTGGTGTTCTTCTGATCCTATTAATACCACAGGCAGGCAGCTACCGTATTTATAGTTAGTGCACTGTGTCCTCTGCACAGTGTGCACCTAAAGCTACCTGGAGACAATTGCTGTTGTTCTGCTCCTATTAATACCACAGGCAGGCAGCTACAGTATTTACAGTTTGAGCACTGTGTCCTCTGCACAGTGTGCACCTAAAGCTACCTAAAGAAAATTAGAGGTGTTCTTCTGATCCTATTAATACCACACTCAGGCAGCTACAGTATTTACAGTTAGTGCACTGTGTCCTATGCACAGTGTGCACCTAAAGCTACCTGGAGACAATTGCTGTTGTTCTGCTCCTATTAATACCACAGGCAGTCAGCTACAGCATTTACAGTTAGTGTAGTGCGTCCTCTGCACAGTGTGCACCTAAAGCTACCTGGAGACAATTGCTGTTGTTCTGCTCCTATTAATACCACAGGCAGGCAGTTACAGTATTTACAGTTTGTGCACTGTGTCCTCTGCACACTGTGCACCTAAAGCTACCTGAAGAAAATTAGTGGTGTTCTTCTGATCCTATTAGTACAGTACTGCAGGCAGCTGCAATATTTACAAGTTAGTGTAGTGCATCCTCTGCACAGTGTGCACCTAAAGCTACCTGAAGAAAATTAGTGGTGTTCTTCTGATCCTATTAGTACAGTACCGCAGGCAGCTGCAGTATTTACAATTTAGTTTAGTGCGTCCCCTGCACAGTGTGCACCTAAAGCTACCTGAAGAAAATTAGTGGTGTTCTTCTGATGCTATTAATACCACAGGCAGGCAGCTACAGTATTTACAGTTAGTGTAGTGCGTCCTCTGCACAGTGTGCACCTAAAGCGACTTGGAGACAATTGCTGTTGTTCTGCTTCTATTAATATAACAGGCAGGCAGCTACAGTATTTACAATTAGCGCACTGTGTCCTCTGCACAGTGTGCACCTAAAGCTACTTGAAGAAAATTAGTGATGTTCTTCTGATCCTATTAATACCACAGGCAGGCAGCTACAGTATTTACAGTTAGTGTAGTGCGTCCTCTGCACAGTGTGCACCTAAGGCTACCTGGAGACAATTGCTGTTGTTCAGCTCCTATTAATACCACGGAAAGGCAGCTACAGTATTTAAAGTTAGTGCACTGTGTCCTCTGCACAGTGTGCACATAAAGCTACCTGAAGAAAATTAGTGGTGTTCTTCTGATCCTATTAATACCACAGGCAGGCAGCTACAGTATTTACAGTTAGTTTAGTGTGTCCCCTGCACAGTATGCACCTAAAGCTACCTGGAGACAATTGCTGTTGTTCTGCTCCTATTAATACCACAGGCAGGCAGCTACAGTATTTACAGTTAGTGCACTGTGTCTTCTGAACAGTGTGCACCTAAAGCTACCTGGAGACAATTGCTGTTGTTCTGCTCCTATTAATACCACAGGCAGCTACAGCATTTACAGTTAGTGTAGTGCGTCCTCTGCACAGTGTGCACCTAAAGCTACCTGGAGAGAATTGATGTTGTTCTGCTCCTTTTAATACCACAGGCAGGCAGATGCAGTATTTACAGTTAGTGCACTGTGTCCTCTGCACAGTGTGCACCTAAAGCTACCTGAAGAAAATTAGTGGTGTTCTTCTGATCCTATTAATACCACAGGCAGGCAGCTACAGCATTTAGTTAGTGTAGTACGTCCTCTGCACAGTGTGCACCTAAAGCTACCTGGAGACAATTGCTGTTGTTCTGCTCCTATTAATACCACAGGCAGGCAGCTACAGTATTTTTAGTTAGTGCACTGCGTCCTCTGCACAGTGTGCACCTAAAGCTACCTGAAGATAATTAGTGGTGTTCTTCTGATGCTATTAATACCACAGGCAGGCAGCTACAGCATTTACAGTTAGTGTACTGCGTTCTCTGCACAGTGTGCACCTAAAGCTACCTGGAGACAATTGCTGTTGTTCTGCTCCTATTAATACCACAGGCAGGCAGCTACAGTATTTACAGTTAGTGCACTCTGTCCTCTGCACAGTGTGCACCTAAAGCTACCTGAAGAAAATTAGTGGTGTTCTTCTGATCCTATTAATACCACAGGCAGGCAGCTACAGTATTTACAGTTAGTGTAGTGTGTCCCCTGCACAGTGTGCACCTAAAGCTACCTGGAGACAATTGCTGTTGTTCTGCTCCTATTAATACCACAGACAGGCAGCAACAGTATTTACAGTTAGTGCACTGTGTCTTCTGAACAGTGTGCACCTAAAGCTACCTGGAGACAATTGCTGTTGTTCTGCTCCTATTAATACCACAGGCAGCTACAGCATTTACAGTTAGTGTAGTGCGTCCTCTGCACAGTGTGCACCTAAAGCTACCTGGAGAAAATTGATGTTGTTCTGCTCCTTTTAATACCACAGGCAGGCAGCTGCAGTATTTACAGTTAGTGCACTGTGTCCTCTGCACAGTGTGCACCTAAAGCTACCTGAAGATAATTAGTGGTGTTCTTCCGATCCTACTATTACCACAGGCAGGCAGCTACAGCATTTACAGTTAGTGTGCTGCGTCCTCTGCACAGTGTGCACCTATAGCTACCTAGAGACAATTGCTGTTGTTCTGCTCCTATTAATACCACAGGCAGGCAGCTACAGTACTTACAGTTAGTGCACTGTGTCCCCTGCACAGTGTGCACCTAAAGCTACCTGAAGAAAATTAGTGGTGTTCTTTTGAGCCTATTAATACCACAGGCAGGCAGCTACCGTATTTATAGTTAGTGCACTGTGTCCTCTGCACAGTGTGCACCTAAAGCTACCTGAAGAAAATTAGTGGTGTTCTTCTGATCCTATTAATACTACAGGCAGGCAGCTACAGCATTTACAGTTAGTGTAGTGCTTCCTCTGCACAATGTGCACCTAAAGCTACCTGGAGACAATTGCTGTTGTTCTGCTCCTATTAATACCACAGGCAGACAGCTACAGAATTTATAGTTAGTGCACTGTGTCCTCTGCACAGTGTGCACCTAAAGCTACCTGAAGAAAATTAGTGGTGTTCTTCTGATCCTATTAATACTACACTCAGGCAGCTACAGTATTTACAGTTAGTGCACTGTGTCCTATGCACAGTGTGCACCTAAAGCTACCTGGAGACAATTGCTGTTGTTCTGCTCCTATTAATACCACAGGCAGGCAGCTACAGCATTTACAGTTAGTGTAGTGCGTCCTCTGCACAGTGTGCACCTAAAGCTACCTGGAGACAATTGCTGTTGTTCTGCTCCTATTAATACCACAGGCAGGCAGCTACAGTACTTACAGTTAGTGCACTGTGTCTTCTGCACAGTGTGCACCTAAAGCTACCTGAAGAAACTTAGTGGTGTTCTTCTGATCCTATTAATACCACAGGCAGGCAGCTACAGTATTTACAGTTAGTGTAGTGCGTCCTCTGCACAGTGTGCACCTAAAGCTACTTGGAGACAATTGCTGTTGTTCTGCTTCTATTAATACAACAGGCAGGCAGCTACAGTATTTACAATTAGCGCACTGTGTCCTCTGCACAGTGTGCACCTAAAGCTACTTGAAGAAAATTAGTTATGTTCTTCTGATCCTATTAATACCACAGGCAGGCAGCTACAGTATTTACAGTTAGTGTAGTGCGTCCTCTGCACAGTGTGCACCTAAAGCTACCTGGAGACAATTGCTGTTGTTCTGCTCCTAGTAATACCACAGGAAGGCAGCTACAGTATTTACAGTTAGTGCACTGTGTCCTCTGCACAGTGTGCACATAAAGCTACCTGAAGAAAATTAGTGGTGTTCTTCTGATCCTATTAATACCACAGGCAGGCAGCTACAGTATTTACAGTTAGTGTAGTGCGTCCTCTGCACTGTGTGCACCTAAAGCTACCTGAAGAAAAATAGTGGTGTTCTTCTGATCCTATTAATACCACAGGCAGGCAGCTACAGCACTTACAGTTAGTGTAGTGCATCCTCTGCACAGTGTGCACCTAAAGCTACCTGGAGACAATTGCTGTTGTTCTGCTCCTATTAATACCACAGGCAGGCAGCTACAGTATTTACAGTTTGAGCACTGTGTCCTCTGCACAGTGTGCACCTAAAGCTACCTAAAGAAAATTAGAGGTGTTCTTCTGATCCTATTAATACCACACTCAGGCAGCTACAGTATTTACAGTTAGTGCACTGTGTCCTATGCACAGTGTGCACCTAAAGCTACCTGGAGACAATTGCTGTTGTTCTGCTCCTATTAATACCACAGGCAGTCAGCTACAGCATTTACAGTTAGTGTAGTGCGTCCTCTGCACAGTGTGCACCTAAAGCTACCTGGAGACAATTGCTGTTGTTCTGCTCCTATTAATACCACAGGCAGGCAGGTACCGTATTTACAGTTAGTGCACTGTGTCCTCTGCACAGTGTGCACCTAAAGCTACCTGAAGACAATTGCTGTTGTTCTGCTCCTATTAATACCACAGGCAGGCAGCTACAGTACTTACAGTTAGTGCACTGTGTCTTCTGCACAGTGTGCACCTAAAGCTACCTGAAGTAAATTAGTGGTGTTCTTCTGATCCTATTAATACCACAGGCAGGCAGCTACAGTATTTACAGTTAGTGTAGTGCGTCCTCTGCACAGTATGTACCTAAAGCTACCTGGAGACAATTGCTGTTGTTCTGCTCCTATTAATACCACAGGCAGGCAGCTACAGTATTTACAGTTTGTGCACTGTGTCCTCTGCACAGTGTGCACCTAAAGCTACCTGATGAAAATTAGTGGTGTTCTTCTGATCCTATTAGTACAGTACTGCAGGCAGCTGCAATATTTAAAAGTTAGTGTAGTGCATCCTCTGCACAGTGTGCACCTAAAGCTACCTGAAGAAAATTAGTGGTGTTCTTCTGATCCTATTAGTACAGTACCGCAGGCAGCTGCAGTATTTACAATTTAGTTTAGTGCGTCCCCTGCACACTGTGCACCTAAAGCTACCTAAAGAAAATTAGTGGTGTTCTTCTGATGCTATTAATACCACAGGCAGGCAGCTACAGTATTTACAGTTAGTGTAGTGCATCCTCTGCACAGTTTGCACCTAAAGCTACTTGGAGACAATTGCTGTTGTTCTGCTTCTATTAATACAACAGGCAGGCAGCTACAGTATTTACAATTAGTGCACTGTGTCCTCTGCACAGTGTGCACCTAAAGCTACCTGAAGAAAATTAGTGATGTTCTTGTGATCCTATTAATACCACAGGCAGGCAGCTACAGTATTTACAGTTAGTGTAGTGCGTCCTCTGCACAGTGTGCACCTAAAGCTACCTGGAGACAATTGCTGTTGTTCTGCTCCTATTAATACCACAGGAAGGCAGCTACAGTATTTATAGTTAGTGCACTGTGTCCTCTGCACAGTGTGCACATAAAGCTACCTGAAGAAAATTAGTGGTGTTCTTCTGATCCTATTAATACCACAGGCAGGCAGCTACAGTATTTACAGTTAGTGTAGTGCGTCCTCTGCACTGTGTGCACCTAAAACTACCTGAAGAAAAATAGTGGTGTTCTTCTGATCCTATTAATACCACAGGCAGGCAGCTACAGCACTTACAGTTAGTGTGGTGCGTCCTCTGCACAGTGTGCACCTAAAGCTACCTGGAGACAATTGCTGTTGTTCTGCTCCTATTAATACCACAGGAAGGCAGCTACAGTATTTACAGTTTGTGCACTGTTTCCTCTGCACAGTGTGCACCTAAAGCTACCTGAAGAAAATTAGTGGTGTTCTTCTGATCCTATTAATACCACAGGTAGGCAGCTACAGTATTTACAGTTAGTGTAGTGTGTCCCCTGCACAGTGTGCACCTAAAGCTACCTGGAGACAATTGCTGTTGTTCTGCTCTTATTAATACCACAGGCAGGCAGTTACAGTTTTTACAGTTAGTGCACTGTGTCCTCTGAACAGTGTGCACCTAAAGCTACCTGGAGACAATTGCTGTTGTTCTGCTCCTAATAATACCATAGGCAGGCAGCTACAGCATTTACAGTTAGTGTAGTTCGTCCTCTGCACAGTGTGCACCTAAAGCTACCTGAAGACAATTGCTGGTGTTCTCATACTAATAATACTACTGGCAGGTAGGGATGAGCCGAACACCCCCCTGTTCGGTTCGCACCAGAACATGCGAACAGGAAAAAAGTTCATTCAAACACGCGATCACCGTTAAAGTCTATGGGACACGAACATGAATAATCAAAAGTGCTCATTTTAAAGGCTTATACGCAAGTTATTGTCATAAAAAGTGTTTGGGGACCTGGGTCCTGCCCCAGGGCACATGGATCAATGCAAAAAAAAGTTTTAAAAACGGCCGTTTTTTCAGGAGCAGTGATTTTAATAATGCTTAAAGTCAAACAATAAAAGTGTAATATCCCTTTAAATTTCATAGCTGGGGGGTGTCTATAGTATGCCTGTAAAGGGGCGCATGTTTCCCGTGTTTAGAACAGTCTGACAGCAAAATGACATTTCGAAGGAAAAAACCCATTTAAAACTACTCGCGGCTATTGCATTGCCGTCAATACACATAGAAGTTCATTTATAAAAACGGCATGGGAATTCCCCACAGGGGAACCCTGAACCAAATTTTTTTTTAAAAATGACGTGGGAGTCCCCCTAAATTCCATACCAGGCCCTTCAGGTCTGGTATGGATATTAAGAGGAACCCCGGCCAAAATTTAAAAAAAAAATGATGTGGGGTTCCCCCTAAATTCCATACCAGACCCTTCAGGTCTGGTATGGATTTTAAGGGGAACCCCACGCCAAAGAAAATAAAAAAACGGCGTGGGGTCCCCCTAAAAGTCCATACCAGACCCTTATCCGAGCACGCAACCTGGCAGGCCGCAGGAAAAGAGGGGGGGATGAGAGTGCGGACCCCCCTCCTGAACCATACCAGGCCACATGCCCTCAACATTGGGAGGGTGCTTTGGGGTAGCCCCCCAAAACACCTTGTCCCCATGTTGATGAGGGGGTCTGCGGGCGGGGGGCTTATCAGAATCTGGAAGCCCCCTTTAACAAGGGGACCCCCAGATCCCGCCCCCTGTGTGAAATAGTAAGGGGGTACTTACCCCTACCATTTCACTAAAAAACTGTCAAAAATGTTAAAAATGACAAGAGACAGTTTTTGACAATTCCTTTATTTAAATGCTTCTTCTTTCTTCTATCTTCCTTCTTCTGGTTCTTCTGGCTCTTCCGGTTCTTCCTCCGGCGTTCTCGTCCAGCATCTCCTCCGCGGCGTCGTCTATCTTCTTCTCCTCGGGCCGCTCCGCACCCATGGCATGGGGGAAGGCTCCCGCTCTTCTCTTCATCTTCTTCTCTTCCTCTTTTCTTCTCTTCTTCATTTTCTTCTCCGGGCCACTCCGCACCCATGCTGGCATGGAGGGAGGCTCCCGCTGTGTGATGGCGTCTCCTCGTCTGACGGTTCTTAAATAACAGGGGGCGGGGCCACCCGGTGACCCCGCCCCCCTCTGACGCACAGTGACTTGACGGGACTTCCCTGTGACGTCACGGGGAATGCCACAGGGAAGTCCCGTCATGTCCCGTGCGTCAGAGGGGGGCGGGGTCACCGGGTGGCCCCACCCCCTGTTATTTAAGAACCGTCAGACGAGGAGACGCCGTCACACAGCGGGAGCCTCCCTCCATGCCAGCATGGATGTGGTGCGGCCCAGGGAAGAAAATGAAGAAGAGAAGAAGGAAGAAGAGAAGAAGATGAAGAGAAGAGCGGGAGCCTCCCCCCATGCCATGGGTGTGGAGCGGCCCGAGGAGAAGAAGATAGAAGACGCCGCGGAGGAGATGCTGGACGAGAACGCCGGAGGAAGAACCAGAAGAAGATGAAGGAAGATAGAAGAAAGAAGAAGCATTTAAATAAAGGAATTGTCAAAAACTGTCTCTTGTCATTTTTAACATTTTTGACAGTTTTTTAGTGAAATGGTACCATTTCACACAGGGGGGGCTGGGATCTAGGGGTCCCCTTGTTAAAGGGGGTTTCCAGATTCCGATAAGCCCCCCACCTGCAGACCCCCACAACCACCGGCCAGGGTTTTGGGGATGAGGCCCTTGTCCTCATCAACATGGGGACAAGGTGTTTTGGGGGGCTACCCCAAAGCACCCTCCCAATGTTGAGGGCATGTGGCCTGGTACAGTTCAGGAGGGGGGGAGGGCTGCACTCTCGTCCCCCCCTCTTTTCCTGCGGCCTGCCAGGTTGCGTGCTCGGATAAGGGTCTGGTATGGATTTTTAGGGGGACCCCACGCCGTTTTAAATTTTGGCCGGGGTTCCTCTTAATATTCATACCAGACCTGAAGGGCCTGGTATGGAATTTAGGGGGACTCCCACGTCATTTTTTTTTTAAATTTTGGTTCAGGGTTCCCCTGTGGGGAATTCCCATGCCGTTTTTATAAATGAACTTCTTTGTGTATTGTCGGCAATGCAATAGCCGCGAGTAGTTTTAAATGGGTTTTTTCCTTCGAAATGTCATTTTGCTGTCAGACTGTTCTAAACACGGGAAACATGCGCCCCTTTACAGGCATACTATAGACACCCCCCAGCTACGAAATTTAAAAGGATATTACACTTTTATTGTTTGACTTTAAGCATTATTAAAATCACTGCTCCTGAAAAAACGGCTGGTTTTAAAACTTTTTTTTGCATTGATCCATGTCCCCTGGGGCAGGACCCGGGTCCCCAAACACTTTTTATGACAATAACTTGCATATAAGCCTTTAAAATGAGCACTTTTGATTTTTCCCATAGACTTTTAAAGGGTGTTCTGAGGCATTCGAATTAGCCGCGAACACCCCAAATAGTTCGCTTTTCGGCAAACTTGCGAACAGCCAATGTTTGAGTCGAACTTGCATTCGACTCGAACTCGAAGCTCATCCCTACAGGCAGGCAGTTTATCCTGCTAGCTGCAGTATCAATGTATATACATCCCAGCTTTGTGCAGCTACATCTCACTGCAGGCCATTAGTTTGTCTGGAAGGCAAACAAGGAGAGGTGGACAGTCACAAGCCAATAAAAGAGGGCAAGCAGGCTCTGTGTCTAGAGGCAACAGTGCTGGTCGTGGAGACAGTGCATCCTCATCAGCACGTGGCCGTGGGACACACTTGTCCTTTTTTTCAGCAGCTGGCCGTGTTGAGCCGCAACATGCAGAAGACTTGGTAGAGTGGATGACCAAGCCGTCCTCATCCTCCTCATCGTCTCTCACCCAGGCTCAGGGTACTTTGTCTGGCAAAGCAGCTGCCAACATGGCCTCTTGCCTCGGCTTAATGGTATCAGTCACTCCTTCCCTAGCCCCACCATGTCCTCCTGAGGAGTCCCCCTAACTGTTTGACCACAGTGTTGTGTACATGCTCCAGGAGGATGCCCAGCGTTTTGAAGGCTCCGATTATGGTACCCAGCTAGAGGAAGGCAGTTACGTGAGCCCAGAGAGAGGGGGTGCCCAAGAAGGACAGCAATCTGGCAGTCATGTTCCCCCAGCTGCAGCATACTGCCAGCTTTGCTCCAGTGATGACGAGGGAAGGGATGATAAGGTCACTGACTCCACGTGGGTGCCTGATAGGAGAGAGGAGGAGGAGGCACATCTCCAATGAGGCAGGATGCCCTCCAGGGGCCAGCTTAAGGGCAGCACACTGACTGCATCACACCGCAGAGCTCCGCACGTGAAGGGCACTGCTGTCTCTGCACGTTATTCCAAAAGTTCTTTGGTGTGGGCCTTTTTTGAGACGAGTGCATCAGATCCCACCGCTGCTATTTGCAACATATGTCTCAAGCGTATTTCTCATGGCCAAAACATCTCCCGCTTGGGCACCACTTGCTTGACCAGACATATGTTGACCTACCATGCAGTTCGTTGGCAAGCGTACCTAAAAGACCCACACCAAAGAACAAAGAGGACCTCTCCTTGCTTCTCATCAGCTGGGATCTCCAACCCCACTATACCTGCAGTCCTCTCTAAAACCTACACTGAGAGGAATGAAGGTATAGAATTAGGTGTGTCACAGTACTTGGGGGCAATCTGCTATCGGTACACCGACGCCAGATTGTACCAGGCAAATTTCCCTGCCCCAGCTGCTGCACCGCCCAAAGAAGTTCGCTCCCAGCCATCCACATGCCCAGTGGTTGAATGCTAGCTTGGCAAAATTGCTAGCACTTTAACTGCTGCCTTTTCAGTTGGTAGACTCTGCCCCCTTCCGTGAGTTTGTGGAATGTGCAGTTCCTCAGTGGCAGGTTCCCAAATGCCACTTTTTCTCACGGAAGGCAATTCGGCTCTCTACCGGCATGTGGAAGGCAATGTCTTGGCCTTGCTGGAAAGGACGGTCAGCGGTAAGGTCCACATTACCGCTGACCGTCCTGGTCCAGCAGGCATGGACAGGGACATTACCTATCTTTCACTGCGCACTGGGTGACTCTTCTGGCAGCTGGGAAGGATGCAGGACAAGGTGCAGTATTGTTGGAGGTTGTTCTGCCACCATGCCTCCAAAATACTATTGGTGGTGATTCTGCCACACCTCTCTCCTCCACCCCCTCCTCCTCTTCTTCCTCCATGGCCTCTTCCTATGATTTGACTTCCGAACCAGCGGTGCTCCATAGGTGTTCAAGGGGCTACGCAAGCGCGCAGCCCAAAAGATGCCATGCGGTGCTTGAGCTGGTGTGCTTGGGGGACAGGAGCCACACTGGGGCAGAGATTCTGTCATCTCTGCAGGGGCAGGTTTAGAGGTGGTTGATGCCGTGCCAGCTTTAGGTAGGTATGGTGGTTTGCGACAATGGCACCAACCTCCTCTCTGCCCTCCGACAGAGACAACTGTCTCATGTGCCCTGTTTGGCTCACGTCCTTAACTTGGTGGTGCAGCGGTTCTTGGGCAGGTACCCGGGCTTACAGGATGTCCTGAGGCAGGCCAGGAAAGTCTGTGTACATTTCCGCTGGTCATATAATGCCAGTGCTCGGCTGGCTGACCTCTAAAAGGAATTTAACTTGCCCAAGAACCGCCTAATCTGTGACATGCCTACCAGGTGGAACTCAACGTTGGCCATGCTGCAGCGGCTGCACACGCAGCAGAGGGCCATCAATGAGTACAAAGAAAAAATTGTGCGCTTGCATTAGATATTTAAATCTATATTACTACATGATTATCATAAGTAGATAAGTAGATAAACAAATAAATAAAAACATAAATAAAAAACACCATCAAAGTTAATTGTGAGTGAATTAGAAAGTCGCTATGCTACAGAGCAAGCAGCGACATGTAAGTCAAATACTAATATTGACCATTACATACATACAAATCAACAATAAAGTTATAAACTGGTGTGCAAAGAAAAAACAAAGGTTATTCCACCCAAGTGCAAAGTCATAAAGTTCAAAATTGCATCCAGAGTCGCAGGAAAAACGCATATCCAAAGTTCATGAATTGCATTCCTTAGTGTGTATAAATATATATATATATATATATATATATATATATATATATATATATATATATATATATATATATATATATATATATATATATATATATATATATATATATATATATATATATATATATATATATATATATATATATAAAAAACACCATCAAAGTTAATTGTGAGTGAATTAGAAAGTCGCTATGCTACAGAGCAAACAGCGACATGTAAGTCAAATACTAATATTGCCCATTGCATACATATAAACCAACAATAAAATTATAAAGTGGTGTGTAAAAAAGAAAAAACAAACAAACAAAAGTTATTCCACCCAAGTGCAAAGTCATAAGTGAAAAAAAATCAAAATTGCATCCTGAGTCGCAGGAAAAACGCATATCCAAAGTTCATGAATTGTATTCCTTAGTGTGTATAAAGGAATAAGGGGACGTGAAGGGACCTCCAACCACCAGTGGATCCGAAGGTTGATAATAGATGTATCCTTACCAGACACGTTGGACCTCCTTTATAGCAAGGTCTTAGAAGCATGCAGATTTAGCCCTCTGCAGGAACAGTAGATGCCAGCTCACCACACAGCTGGAGATGGTTCCGACACTTCTGCATTGATGTAAACACTCCCTCGTTTGGACTCGTTTAGAGGTAAAGAAGGGGAGAAAGAAAAAACTCCAATGGTATAGTATGTAAAAAAGGGGAATTTTATTGCCTCAGACAACTAGGCATCTTTAAAACATCCAAAACATAAAAGCCGGCAAAATATAAAAACAACAGAGACGCCCGTGCTAGGTTACATGGGGCTCTATGGCGATCTGGCGTACACTGCGTAGCCACGCCCTACATGTTTCGTGATAGGTCACGTCTTCAAAGGGGCACGGGCGACGCAGTGAACCATCGCCATTTATAGTACTTCATTACATTCAAGCCTCATTTTCATCTGAGTTTCAATTACAATCTGAGCATGTGCAAAGGATACCAAGCCTCGATATGGCTCCCGTTATAATGCTTCCTCTCTATTCAAGCCTCGTTTTCGTCCAAAGAACGAATTACGATCTGAGCATGTGCAAAGGATACCAAGCCTCGACGTAGCTCGCATTATGAAATGCAAACAAGGAAGCTTGTTCCTGAATGTCAATAGCACACTTTATATGGCCAACATTTTGTTCTCATCTCAAACTAATATATATCATCTATTATAGGTCTAAGCAGTTAGTTATTTTTGGATCAAATCGTCCCATTTTACATACTGTAGGACACTACTCCTACAGTAATAGACATTTAGCAACAAAAAAAGGGGAAAATTTGAAAAGGACAAAAAATTAATTAAGAAAAAAAAAAAAACCTGCTAAATCTAAACAATATTGCTTGTTCTTTCCTCAGACCACAACTACTGTATTATTGAAAAAAATCTCTATATTTGGGGGTTACATTACTAAGAATC
The DNA here is from genome assembly GCA_037952925.1 of Lithobates clamitans. Lineage (NCBI taxonomy): Eukaryota > Metazoa > Chordata > Amphibia > Anura > Ranidae > Lithobates > Lithobates clamitans. The sequence continues at coordinate 140,499 of JBBGZY010000355.1, read as the reverse complement.
GTCATACATTAGTTCTATATTTATGTGTATTACTACATTCAAAGGGCAGCCATATCTCGACATGGTATCCCCCTATATTTTTTACAAAACCGACAATATAACCACCCCTAGAAAAAGAGGCAGGGGGGGAAGGGGAAAGGGAGGGGGGGTTTACAAATTATTCTCCCAAGTGTCAAAATCAATGCGCCCACACACAACATCGTCTAAGCATTGTCAATAAACGCATTAATCTCGACATCTACATTGAGCCCAAAGGGTTTTAAACATTTCATTTTATATATCCACTCCATTTTGAGCTTGGATATAGCTCGTTTTTTCGGACCACCCCTCCATGGCGTCTTGAGTCTATCTATGGCTATGAATTTTGTACCCCTAGGGTCTCGCCCATGTACATCCAAATAATGTTTGGATACTGGGTGGCCTATAAACCCTCTTCGGATATTTCCAATGTGCTCGTTCAATCTGACCTGAAGGGGTCGTACTGTACGGCCCACGTATTGTAATCCGCATGGACAGATTAAGAGGTATACTACGTGGGTGGTGGAACAGGTAATAAAGGATTTAATCGAAAAAATCCTCGAAGTGCTGCTAGAATGGAACTGTTTCACTTTACGATCTTTGATGTCATTAATAGTACAAACAGCACAGTTTTTACATTTATAATACCCAACCAAGTTCTGAAAGAACATGGGTTTCCTGAAGGGAGGGTCGCAGACACCGGGAGCTATCACTGATCTGATAGAAGGTACTCCTCTGAAAGTTACACGAGGTTTCTCAGGAAGTAGAGGGCCTAATACACTGTCATTTTTTGTAATATGCCAGTGCTTATACATCAATTTCCTAACCAAGGAATATTGATGAGAGTAGCCTGTTATAAAGGGACAAATGGACTCTTTCCTTTCAGGAATTTCCACCCTACTCTTATCTCTAAGGAGTGACTCTCTATCAACCAACTCCACCTCTCTCATTTTTTCCTCAAGGAAAGGAAATTCATATCCTTTTTCCAAAAACCTCTCAGTATCTTAGATTGTACTCTAAAGTCATTGATGGTAGAACAATTACGTCTAATACGTAAGTATTGACTTTTAGGGACTGAATCAAGCCACGCTTTATGGTGGCAACTGTCTCTGGGGATAAATGAATTGCGGTCTGTGGTCTTGAAATAAGTAGAGGTATGCAAAGAGTCTCCCTCTCCCTTAATTACAAGATCTAGGAAGTTCACAGATTTTAAACTGGCCTCATACTTAAATTCAATCCCCCTGTCATTCCTATTTAGATTTTCCATAAACTCACAGAGAGATTCGTGGGTACCGTTCCACAGGAGGAGGACGTCATCTATGTACCTTGCCCACAGGACTAACTCCGATCTCCTCTGGGCATAGATGATGTCCTCCTCCCATTTCCCCATGAATAAATTAGCCAGGCTGGGGGCGAACTTCGCTCCCATGGCAACTCCCTTTGTTTGAAGGAAGTACTGATTCTTATGCCAAAAAAAGTTGTGCGTGGTGGCATATTCAAGAAGTTCCATTATAAACCGCTTTTGTCTCCTTGGGAGTGAGGGGTCCTTGTATAGAAAGTATTTTACTGAGGATATACCCCATTTATGGGGGATCGTGGTATACAGGGACGTGACATCGGCAGTTACCAGCCAATGTCCCTCCCTGTATCCACAATCTCTTAAAAGATTAATGGTATGTTTACTGTCCCTAATGTAAGTGGGTAATGATCTAACCAAGGGTTGGAGAAACCCATAGATATACTTGCCAACTCTTGAGGTGATGGAATTTATTCCACTAATAATTGGACGGCCAGGCGGGTGTATAGGGTTCTTGTGGATTTTCGGCAAGTAATATATAATAGGTATCCGTGAGGATACTGGTATCAGAAATTGTTTCTCTTTTTTGTTGATAATACCTGATTGAAACCCAAAATTAACAATTCCCTCTAATTCCTTCCTGTACTTTATACGGGGGTCGGATTTAAGGAGAGTATAAGTAGTGGAATCTCCCACTAACCTGTCCAACTCCTGTAAATAATCACTTTTATTCAGTACTGCAATACCCCCTCCCTTGTCAGCTGGCCTAATGACAAGGTCTTTGCGTTTGCAAAGTTGGTCCAACCCCTGTTCAAGGTCTATCCATCAATGAGTACCTGTGCAACTATGGCACCAGGACAGGGTCAGGGGAGCTTGTTTTTTTCCCCACGTCAGTGGGCCATGATCAGGGATGCATGCACTGTCCTGTCACCATTGAAAGGGGGCCACAAGAATGGTGAGCAGTGACAGTGCATGCATCAGTGACACTGTCCCCCTTGTCCTCCTGTTGGAGCACACGCTGCATGGAATAATGGACAGGGCACTTGAAGCAGAACAGAGGTAGGAAGAGGAGGACTTCCTTAGCTCTCAAGGCCCCCTTTATCCAGACAGTGTTCCTGCGTGCCCGCCGATCACACAGGAAGAGGACGAGGAGGAGGAGGAAGAGGAGGATTGTGTCAGCATGGAGGTGGAGCCTGGCACTCAGCATCAGCAGCAGTCTTTAAGGGATCATTTACAGTCCCAAGAAACACATGGACTTGTACGTGGCTGGGAGGAGGTGGCTGCGGACCATGTCGTCCTTAGTGACCCAGAGGACTCCGGACCGAATGCCTCAGCAAACCTACGCTGCATGGCCTCCCTGATCCTGCAAAGCCTGCGTAAGGATCCTCGTATTCGTGGTATCAAGGAGAAGGACCAATACTGGCTGGCAACCCTCCTTGATCCACGTTACAAGGGTAAGGTTGCGGACCTTATCTTGCCATCGCAGAGGGAGCAGAGGATGAAACATCTTTGGGAGGCCTTGCAGAAAGGTCTGTGCAAAGCGTTCCCAGAGACTGGGAGGTTACAAACTCCTGTTCCTGGACAACGTGTTGCTGAGGCTTCGGTCAGTCAAAGAAGGAGCAGTGGAGAAGGTGGCCGTCTGACCGATGCGTTCAGAAAATGTTTTAGTCCGCAGCCCCAAGGTATGATCAGTTCCAGCAACCATCGCCAGCGTCTGTTTTACATGGTGCAGGAATACCTAGGGGCAAGATCTCACTTGGACACCTTTCCCACTGAAAATCCTCTGGGTTACTGGGTCTTGAGGATGGATCACTGGCCAGAGCTTGCACAGTATGCAACTGAGCTACACCACCAGCTACCAAGCACCTGATGCTGATGTAACCAAATAATTTTTTTTGAAAAGTCAGATCCCTTCAAGACTGCCAATGCTGATGCTGAGTGACTATCCTGTTATGCTGAGTGACTATCCTCTTCCTCCTCAATGATCATACTGATAGCTTGTAAGAATATTTTTGGTTCTGGGCGCCGCCATCAGTGGCTAAGGCCCAATTTTTCAACCCGTTTAACAGGGACGTGTATTTACGATTTTTGATGCAATATTTTGCAAGGAGGGTTTGTTGCTGCACTCAACTAGAGTATTTGTGAGGAGTTGCAGTGTTGTGGCACCAGCACCAGTGCCTAAGGCCCAATTTTTCAGCCCCTGTTTAACAGGGGCGTGTAATTACAATTTTTGATGCAATACTTTGCAGCAGGGCTTGTTCCTGTGCTCCAACTAGAGTATCTGTGAGGGGTTGCAGTGTTGTGGCACCAGCACCAGTGCCTAATGCCCAATTTTTCAGCCCCTGTTTAACAGGGGCGTGTAATTAGAATTTTTGATGCAATACTTTGCAGCAGGGCTCGTTCCTGCGCTCCAGCTAGAGTATCTGTGAGGGGTTACAGTGTTGTGGCACCAGCACCAGTGCCTCTTCCTCCTCAATGATCATGCTGATAGCTTGTAAGAATATTTTTGGTTCTGGGCGCCACCACCAGTGGCTAAGGCCCAATTTTTCAGCCCCTGTTTAACAGGGGCATGTAATTACAATTTTTGATGCAATATTTTACAGGAGGGCTCATTCCTAGAGTATCTGTAATGCCCGTACACACGGTCGGATTTTCCGACAGAAAATGTGTGATAGGACCTTGTTGTCGGAAATTCCGACCGTGTGTGGGCTCCATCACACATTTTCCATTGGAATATCCGACACACAAAGTTTGAGAGCTTGCTATAAAATTTTCCGACAACAAAATCCGTTGTCGGAAATTCTGATCATGTGTACACAAATCCGACGCACAAAGTGCCACGCATGCTCAGAATTAATTAAAAGTTGAAAGCTATTGGCTACTGCCCCGTTTATAGTCCCGACGTACGTGTTTTACGCCACCGCGTTCAGAACGATCGGATTTTTGTCTCACTTTGTGTGACCATGTGTATGCAAGACAAGTTTGAGCCAACATCTGTCGGAAAAAATCCATGGATTTTGTTGTCGGAATGTCCGATCAATGTCCGACCGTGTGTACAGGGCATGAGGGGTTGCAATTTTGTGGCACCAGTGCCTAAGGCCCAATTTTTCTGCCCCTGTTCAACAGGGACATGTAATTACAATTCTTGATCTAATATTTCACAGCAGGGCCCGTTTCTGCGGCCACCAAGAATAACTGTGAGGACTTACAGGGTTGTGTCACCAGCACCACCACCACCACAGGCCCAATTTTTCTTCCCCTGTTCAACAGGTGCATGTAATTACAATTCTTGATCTAATATTTCACAGCAGGGCCCATCCAGCTCCCACCAAGAGTAACTGTGAGGACTTACAGTGTTGTTTCACCAGCTCCACCACCACCAAAGGCCCAATCTTTCTGACCCTGTTCAACAGGGGCATGTAATTACAATTAATCAAAAGAAAACTGCTGCGCCAACTTAATTGGGTCAAGCTGCCAACACTACCAATTGAACTAATTGTATATATAGATAAGAAAATCAAAAAAGTGTAGCGCTATATAAAAAATGTGTAAACATTTAGTGTAAAAATGTGTAAACATTTAGTGTAATTCACCCATGTATACAAGGGAAATAGCGCTACACTTTTTTGATTTTCTTATGTAATTACAATTCTTCATCTAATATTTCACAGCAGAGCCCGTTCCTGCGCCTACCAAGAGTAACTGTGAGGGCTTACAGTGTTGTGGCAACACCAACACCTAAGACCGCAATTTCTGCAGAGTATATAGGGCAGGCCCTTACTTTCAAACATCCAACTTACAAACGACTCCTACCTGCAAACGGAAGGAGACAACAGGAAGTGAGATGAAATCTACCCCTAGGAAGGGAAATTCTCTCCTGTAAGAGTTAATATAGGAAAAACGTGTCTCCTCTCCACTGATGCTTTATCACCAATCCTTGTTTCACTAAAAACCCCAAATTGTCAAAAAACATTTGTCATTGGGACAGAAAGTGAGGTAAAATCTTCTGAAGAGGTGCACAGACAGCAAAACAAATGTCACAGAGGTGATAACCCTTCCCTATGTTTTCCAAAAAGCTTAAAAATAGATTTTTTGGCTGGAGCTACACTTTAAAAATGTACCAGTTCAAAATTACAAACAGATTCTACTTAACAACAAACCTACAGTCCCTGTCTTGTTTACACCGCCTGTATACTGCTGTTCAGAGAGCCGGGGGCCCCACGCCTTTCCTTTTTTTAATTTGGGTGCGGGGTTCCCCTTAATATCCATACAAGACCCAAAGGGCCTGGTAATGGACTGGGGGGGGGGTACCCATGCCGTTTGTCTCACTGATTTTCATTCATATTGCCGGGACTGGACATTAAATTAAAGCCGTAAGCAGTTTTAAATGACTTTTATTACTTTAAAAATGTCATCTTGTGCAGGGACTGTTCTAAGCACGGGAAACACGCGCCACTTTACAGGCACCCCCCAGGTACGATATTTAAAGGAATGTTTCACTTTTTTTCACTTTAAGCATCATTAAAATCACTGCTCCCGAAAAAAACGTTAGTTTTTAAAACTTTTTTTTGCATTGATACATGTTCCCTGGGGCAGGACCCAGGTCCCCAAACCCTTTTTAGGACAATACCATGCAAATTAGCCTTTAAAATGAGCAATTTTGATTTTGAACGTTTGAGTCCCATAGACTTCAATGGGGTTCTAACGTTCGTGTGAATTTTCGGTCCGTTTGCAGGTTCTGGTGCGAACTGAACCGGGGGGTGTTCAGCTCATCCCTACTCTTTGGCATATGCTCCCATGTGTACCTCGACAAATCTTGCTCTTACAACTGGAAATATATATATACAGTCCATATAAGTCCATAAAAAGAAAAACACGATTTGACTAGGGATGAGCTTCGAGTTTGAGTCGAACCCATGTTCGACTCGAACATTGCCTGTTGGGCCGTTCGCGCCAAATTTGAATGGTGCGTCACGGCCCATAATTCACTGCGGCATCGCAGTGCATTGCTGGCTGATGATTGGCCAAGCATGCACTATGACCCGCATGCTTGGCCAATCACAGCGCCGTGTGTACAGAAAGCCGTAATTGGCCAAAGCCAGGGTGGCTTTGTCCAATTATGGCTCAGGGGGTTTAGTACATGCCCCACACTATATAAGGCCGCCTGTGTGGAGGCCTTGTGTAGTGTGTTGTGGCGGCGGAGAGAGATAGATAGACAGAGAGACAGTGTTATTTGATTTAAGTTAGATAGAGTAGGCAGGTCGAGTCAGTTAGCTGCACTTTAGTGTATTGTGTATATATATGCATCCCAGGTGTTGTATATATATTTATATACACTGTATTCAGTTTAGCTAGATCTGTTCCTGTTATTCTCTTCCTAATATGCTGACAGGCAGGTAGGTGATTTTACAGTATTTACAGTTACTGTACTGTGTACCCTGCACAGTTGCACCTATAGCTACCTGAAGACAAGTGCGTGTGTGCTTCTTCTGATCCTATTAATAGCACAGGCAGGCTCTTGAAGTATTTACAGTTAGTGTACTGTGTACCCTGAACAGTTGCACCTACAGTATAGCTACCTGAAGACAAGTGCTTGTGTTCTTCTTCTGATCCTATTAATAGCACAGGCGGGCTCTTGAAGTATTTACAGTTAGTGTACTGTGTACCCTGAACAGTTGCACCTAAATGTATTCAGCCACATATCTTTAAAAAAAATGTCAATAAGCATATATTTATTGGTTATAGCGTCTACAAACTAGGGTACATTTTCTGGAATTTACACAGCTTTTTGTTTATGACGGCCTATCTCATTTCTTGAGGTGCTAAAATGGCAGGGCAGTACAAACCCCCCCCAAATGACCCCATTTTGGAAAGTAGACACCCCAAGGAATCTGCTGAGAGGCATGTTGAGCCCATTGAATATTAATTTTTTTGTCCCAAGTGATTGAATAATGACAAAAAAAAATTACAAAAAGTTGTCACTAAATGATATATTGCTCACACAGGCCATGGGCATATGTAGAATTGCACCCCAAAATACATTCTGCTGATTCTCCTGAGTACGGGGATACCACATGTGTGGGACTTTTTGGGAGCCTAGCTGCGTACGGGGCCCCGAAATCCAAGCACCGCCTTCAGAATTTCTAAGGGCGTAAATTTTTGATTTCACTCCTCACTACCTATTACAGTTTTGAAGGCTATAAAATACCAGGACAGTTCAAAAACCCCCCAAATGACCCCATTTTGGAAAGTAGACACCCCAAGCTATTTGCTGAGAGGCATGTTGAGTCCTTGGAATATTTTATATTTTGCCACAAGTTGCGGGAAAATGACAAACTTTTTTTTTTTTGCACAAAGTTGTCACTAAATGATATATTGCTCAAACATTCCATGGACATATGTGAAATTACATCACAAATACATTCTGCTGCTTCTCCTGAGTATGGGGATACCACATGTGTGGGACTTTTCGGGAGCCTTGCTGCGTACGGGGCCCCGAAACCAATCACCGCCTTCAGGATTTCTAAGGGCGTAAATTTTTGATTTCACTCCTCACTACCTATCACAGTTTTGAAGGCCATAAAATGCCAAGATGGCACAAACCCCCCAAATTACCCCATTTTGGAAAGTAGACACCCCAAGCTATTTGCTGAGAGGCATGGTGAGTATTTTGCAGCTCTCATTTGTTTTTGGAAATGAAGAAAGAAAAGAAAAATGTATTTTTTTTTCTTTTTTCAAATTTCAAAACTTTGTGACAAAAAGTGAGGTCTGCAAAATACTCACCATACCTCTTAGCAAATAGCTTGGGGTGTCTACTTTCCAAAATGGGGTCATTTGTGGGGGGTTTGCGCCATCTGGTGCATTCCATGGCCACCGAAACTGTGATAGGCAGTGAGGAGTGAAATCAAAAATTTACACCCTTAGAAAGCGTGAAGGCAGGGCTTGGTTTTCGGGGTCCCATACGCGGCTAGGCTCCCAAAAAGTCTCACACATGTGGTATCCCCGTACTCAGGAGAAGCAACAGAATGTATTTTGGGGTGTAATTCCACATATGTCCATGTCATGTTTGAGCAATATATCATTTAGTGACAACTTTGTGCAAAAAAAAAAAAATTGTCTTTTTCCCTCAACTTGTGTCACAATGTAAAATATTCCATGGACTCGACATGCCTCTCAGCAAATAGCTTGGGGTGTCTACTTTCCAAAATGGGGTCATTTGGGGGGGTTTAACTGTCCTGGCATTTTATGCACAACATTTAGAATCTTATGTCACACATCACCCACTCTTCTAACAACTTGAAGACAAAGCCCTTTCTGACACTATTTGTTTACATGAAAAAATAATGTTTTTTGAAAGAAAATTACTTTGAACCTCCAAACATTATATATATTTTTTAAAGCAAAGGCCCTACAGATTAAAATGGTGGGCGTTTCATTTTTTTTTCACACAGTATTTGCGCAGCGATTTTTCAAACGCTTTTTTGGGGGAAAAAACACACTTTTTAAAATTTGAATGCACTAAAACACACTATATTGCTCAAATGTTTGATGAAATAAAAAAGATGATCTTAGGCCTAGTACATGGACACGACATGCTTTAAAATTGAGCACAAACGTGCAATGGCGACAAACTACATACATTTTTAAAAGCCTTTAAAAGCCTTTACAGGTTACCACTATAGATTTACAGAGGAGGTCTACTGCTAAAATTACTGCCCTCGATCTGACCTTTGCGGTGATACCTCACATGCATCGTGCAATTGCTGTTTACATTTGACGCCAGAGTAACGCTTGCGTTCGCCCTTATTGTTTTTTTTTTTGCTTTTTTATCTTATTTTTAAACTCTTCCTTTCATTTTTTTTTTAATCATTTTTATTGTTATGTCAGAGAATGTAAATATCCCCTATGATAGCAATAGGTAGTGACAGGTACTCTTTTTTGAAAAAAAATGGTGTCTATTAGACCCTAGAACTCTCCTCTGCCTTCAAAGCATCTGACCACCCTAAGATCAATGTGATAAAATGCTTTACCAATTTCCCAATGGCGTTGTTTACATCCGGCGAAATCTAAGTCATCTAATCTAAGCTCGTAGCTTCCGGTTTCTTAGGCCATAGAGATGATTGGAGCCATTCTGGTCTCTGATCAGCTCTATGGTCAGCTGGCTGAATCACTGGCTGCATTCTCAGGTTCCCTGTTGGGACAGGAGAGCCAGAGAAAAACATGGAAGACGGTGGGGGGGGGACATTCCCTCCCACTGCTTGTAAAAGCAGTCTAGAGGCTAATTAGCTGCTAGGATTGCTTTTACATGAAAGTCGACTGTTGGCTGAAAAGAATGATACCAAGATGATACCTAAACCTGCAGGCATCATTCTGGTATAACCACTCAAAGTTCAGCAACATACCAGTATGTTTCTGGTCCTTGTTGGGCATATATTGTAATATTTTTTTTATGCAGCCTGTGGGCTGAACAAAAAAAAGAGATTGATCAGTGGGTATGCCCACCATTAGAATACCTCCCTTCATCCACCCATTTCTAATGATGGGCATACATGCACCATTTATATATGCCAAAGCATGGGAGCATCTGCCCCAAAAGTTAGAAGCAAATCGCTCCCCTGCCCCTGCTGCCCCCATGCTTCGGCATATATCATCTCCGACAGCGCTGGAGTCACAGCTTTATGTATTGTGGGAGCAAACGCTTTTGCTGTCAAGATACAGTAAATAAATCCACGCTGCAGCTGAATGGCGTACCTGAAAACAAAAAAATGGTTAACAATAAAACACAGTAAACAGTAAAGTATAAAAAATACATACCTGAAAAGAAAACAGGATAAAACATGATAACAATAAAACATTGCAGAATAGAATACAGTAAAAAAGAGCAGAACAATAGAGAGAGAATATAGAGAGAGAGAACAATAAAACAACAACTATTTTTGTTTTTTTATTTTATATTTTTTTTAGTTTTTTTACTTCTTTTTTGCACTTTTTTTTGTAACTGTAACTTTTATAACTGTAAGCGGTTCCAGGTTTGGGTCTCTCAAAATGTGATGGCATCTTGGGAGACCCTGTGAAAGTGTGCCTAGTCTGTGCAATGCTGTACCCTACGCTAATACTCAACTAGTGTATGGTAGCATTCAAAACATTCACCAATGCAAAGACCAGGATTGTCAGGACAGGAGGGACAATAATAGCGGGTGTCACGCCTATATCCCCGCTTGCTGCAGACACAACATCTTTTTTGGGGGGTTCGTTGGGTAGCTGTACTCGGGAGGACATAAAGAAAATGCCTCACATGCAGCCGACTGCATTTGGTTGGGGATGTGAATGGGGGAAGTACGGGTGCTACAGAAGTGGTGGGTTCCCAATTAGGATTGGCGAATGCAGCAGGAAGGGCACATTGGGCATGACGGGCCTGTGTTTGTCTTCTTCTTGGTGGCAGCAGGACACTACTTGTGCTTGCCACCTCACCAGCTTGAACTGCACTTATGGGACATGTCACCAAGTGTTACTGCAGTACTGGTTTGACTACGACCAGGGTGTACTAGGCCGCTGGTGCTTGCCAGTTCACCAGAAGGAATAGCGGCGCTAGTACTGCTCTGCTCCATACGAGGGACCTGCGGCTGCACCTCAACAACAACAGAAGAACATGGGGGAAGTACAGGTGCTGCAGAAGTGGTGGGTTCCCAATTAGGATTAGCGAATGCAGCAGGAAGGGCACTATGGGCACGACGGGCCTGTGTTTGTCTTCTTCTTGGTGGCAGCGGGACACTACTCGTGCTTGCCACCTCGCCAGCTTGAACTGCACTTATGGGACTTGCCACGTCACCAAGTGTTACTGCAGTACTGGTTTGACTACGACCAGGGTTTACTAGGCCGCTGGTGCTTGCCAGTTCACCAGAAGGAATAACGGCGCTAGTACTGCTCTGCTCCATACAAGGGACCTGCGGCTGCACCTCAACAACAGCAGAAGAAGATTGGGGTCGGGTACGCCTGACCTTGGCAGGGACCACAACTCCGTCGTCAGAGCTATCTGTCATGGAGCTGCTGTCGTCTACAGGATCGTATTCTGAGCCTAAATCTGACAGATGAGTGACTTCCTCTTCAATATCTGTCATTCTTAGAAACGCGTAGGCCTCTTCACTACTGTACCTTCGATTTGGGCTCTAAATTTAGTGGTGAGACTCACAGGTAAAAAAGCTCCTGACTGATTCAAACGCTACCAAAAAAACTGTTAGCGATTGCAGGGATCAGGCCTGACTCTGCAAATGCTGCGGTTATGTGTTTAGTGTTTTGTAAGTGACAGTGATCGATCGATACTGCACTTGGGTGGGCTATGCCGGGCCGGGCGGAGGGGCAAAACGCAGGTGCACACAGGTAAAAAAGCTCCTGACTGTTAGCGACTGATTCAAACACTACCAAAAAAACTGTTAGCGATTGCAGGGATCAGGCCTGACTCTGCGAATACTGCGGTTATGTGTTTAGTGTTTAGTAAGTGACAGTGATCGATCGATACTGCACTTGGGTGGGCTGGGCCGGGCGGAGGGGCAAAACACAGGTGCTAGTAGGTATCTGGGCTGATCCCGCTAACACTGCATTTTTGGGAACCCTAAACTGCTGGGGACGCTAGTATAGATCTGATCGGATCAGATATTGATCCCTTCAGATACTATACCACTTATGGAGGTGTATGCTGCGTGGGTGGGTGTTAACGCTACAGGTAATAACCTGACGCTGCCTGGGGCGACGCAGACCCTATCTGACCCTAAAACCTAACTTATATCACCGCCGGTGATATCAGGGGGTTAAACCTTTTTTAGGTAATAAACGGTGGGTGCCCTGACACTATAAAAAATAAACTAACTAACCAGCGTCACCCGTAACAGTTATACGGTGATCACTGGTGAAAGGGTTAACTAGGGGGCAATCAAGGGGTTAAAACCTTTACTAGGTAGTATATAGGGGTCCCTGATGCTATAAAATGCTGACGGCGAACCTAAATACTTATCTCCCTAACTAGCGTCATCAGTGACACTAATACAGCGATCAGAAAAACGATCGCTTAAGGACACTGGTGACGGGGTTAAAACTTTATTAGGGGGGGTTAGTGGGGTACCCTAGACCTAAAGGGGGCCGAACACTAACTGCCCTACCACTTATAACTGCCACAAACTGACACCAATGCAATAATCAGTAAAAAAAAAAAAGCTGCTATTGGTGTCACTGTGACTGGGGGGTACAGGGGGGTGATCGGGGGGGGGGTGAAAGGTGTGCCTAGTGTGTTTTACTGTTAGTGTAGTGTTGGTGCACTTGGATGTTTTCTCTCCTCGGCACCGGAACGAAAAAGACTGACGCAAGGAGAGGTGACATCACTTCCTCTGCCGCTGTTTACATTACAGCAGCAGAGGAAGATTTTCATTCATTGGGAGCGATTGCGAGGGGGTGGCCACGAATGAGTGGCCTCCCCCTCAGCATTGATTGCTCCCCTAACGATGCCGACCGCCTCGGGCACCCGCGGGAAGCAGATCACGTACCAGGTACGTGATTTTGCCTGTCCGTGCCATTCTGCCGCAGTATATCTGCGTTAGGCGGTCGGCAAGTGGTTAATAGCACAGGTAGGCTCTTGAAGTATTTACAGTTAGTGTACTGTGTACCCTGCACAGTTGCACCTATAGCTACCTGAAGACAAGTGCTTGTGTGCTTCTTCTGATCCTATTAATAGCACAGGCAGGCTCTTGAAGTATTTACAGTTAGTGTACTGTGTACCCTGCACAGTTGCACCTACAGTATAGCTATATGAAGACAAGTGCTGGTGTGCTTCTTCTGATCCTATTAATACCACAGGCAGGCATTCTGCTAGCTGCTGTATAATCAGTATATATATACATCCCAGTTTTGTGCAGCTACATCTCACTGCACTGCAGGCCATTAGTATGTCTGGAAGGCCAAGGAGAGGCAGACAGTCACAGGCCAATAAAAGAGGGCAAGCAGGCTCTGTGTCTAGAGGCAACAGTTCTGGTCGTGGACACGGTGCATCCTCATCAGCACATGGCCGTGGGACACGCTTGTCCTTTTTTTCGGCAGCTGGCTGTGTTGAGCCGCAACATGCGAAAGACTTGGTAGAGTGGATGACCAAGCTGTCCTCATCCTCCTCATCCTCTCTCACCCAGGCTCAGGGTACGTTGTCTGGCAAAGCAGCTGCCAACGCGGCCTCTTCCCTCGGCTCAATGGCATCAGTCACTCCTTCCCTAGCCCCACCATGTCCTCCTGAGGAGTCCCCCGAAATGTTTGACCACAGTGTTGGGTACATGCTCCAGGAGGATGCCCAGCGTTTTGAAGGCTCCGATGATGGTACTCAGCTAGAGGAAGGCAGTAACGTGAGCCCAGACAGAGGGGGTGCCCAAGAAGGACAGCAATCTGGCAGTCATGTTCCCCCAGCTGCAGCATACTGCCAGCTTTGCTCTAGTGATGAGGAGGGAGGGGATGATGAGGTCACTGACACCACATGGGTGCCTGATAGGAGAGAGGAGGAGGAGGAGGAGGAGGCACATCACCAACGAGGCAGGCCCTCCAGGGGCCAGCTTAAGGGCAGCACACCGACTGCATCACACCGCAGACCTCCGCATGTGCAGGGCGCTGCTGTCTCTGCGCGTTATTCAAAAAGTTCTTTGGTGTGGGCCTTTTTTGAGACAAGTACATCAGATCCCACCGCTGCTATTTGCAACATATGTCTCAAGCGTATCTCGCGTGGCCAAAACATCACCTGCTTGGGCACCACATGCTTCACCAGACATATGTTGACCTGCCATGCAGTTCGTTGGAAAGCGTACCTAAAAGACCCACACCAAAGAACAAAGAGGACCTCTCCTTGCTCCTCATCAGCTGGGATCTCCAACCCCACTATACCTTCAGTCCTCTCTGAGACCTGCACTGAGAGGAATGAAGGTGTAGAATTAGGTGTGTCACAGCCAAGTACTTGTGGGCAATCTTCTATCGGTACACCAACGTCAGATTGTACCAGGCAAATTTCCCTGCCCCAGCTGCTGCACCACCGAAAGAAGTTCGCTCCCAGCCATCCACATGCCCAGCGGTTAAATGCTAGCTTGGCTAAATTGCTAGCACTTCAACTGCTGCCTTTTCAGTTGGTAGACTCTGCCCCCTTGCGTGAGTTTGTGGAATGTGCGGTTCCTCAGTGGCAGGTTCCCAAATGCCACTTTTTCTCACTGAAGGTGATCCCGGCTCTCCACCGGCATGTGGAAGGCAATGTCTTGGCCTCGTTGGACAGGGCAGTCAGCGGTAAGGTGCATATTAACGCTGACTCATGGTCCAGCAGGCATGGACATGGACATTACCTATCTTTCACGGTGAATTGGGTGACTCTTCTGGCAGCTGGGAAGGTTGCAGGACAAGGTGCAGTAGTGTGCCACCATGCCTCCAAAATGCTACTACTGGTGATTCTGACACACCTCTCTCCTCCACCCCCTCCTCTTCTTCTTCCTCCATGGCCTCTCCTGTGCTTTGTCCTCGGAACCAGCGGTGCTCCGTAGGCATTCAAGGGGCTACGCAAGTACGCAGGCCAAAAGATGCCATGCGGTGCTTGAGCTGGTGTGCTTGGGGGACAGGAGCCACACTGGGGCAGAGATTCTGTCAGCTCTGCAGGGGCAGGCTCAGAGGTGGTTGACGTCACACCAGCTTCAGCCAGGAATGGTGGTTTGCGACAATGGCACCAACCTCCTCTCTGCCCTCCGACAGGGACAACTGACCCATGTTCCCTGTTTGGCTCATGTCCTTAACTTGGTGGTGCAGCGATTCTTGGGCAGGTACCTGGGCTTACAGGATGTCCTGAGGCAGGCCAGGAAAGTCTGTGTGCATTTCCGCCGGTCATATAATGCCAGTGCTCGGCTAGCTGACCTCCAAAAGGAATTTAACCTGCCCAAGAACTGCCTAACCTGTGACATGCCCACCAGGTGGAACTCAACGTTGGCCATGCTGCAGTGGCTGCACACGCAGCAGAAGGCCATCAATGAGTACCTGTGCAACTATGGCACCAGGACAGGGTCAGGGGAGCTTTTTTTTCCCCACGCCAGTGGGCCATGATCAGGGATGCATGCACTGTCCTGTCACCATTTGAGGAGGCTACGAGGATGGTGAGCAGTGACAGTGCATGCATCAGTGACACTGTCCCCCTTGTCCACCTGTTGGAGCACACACTGCATGGAATAATGGAAAGGGCAATTGAGGCAGAACAGAGGCAGGAAGAGGAGGACTTCCTTAGCTCTCAAGGCCCCCTTTATCCAGACAGTGTTCCTGCGTGCCCGCCGATCACACAGGAAAAGGACGAAGAGGAGGAGGATTGTGTCAGCATGGAGGTGGAGCCTGGCACTCAGCATCAGCAGCAGTCTTTAAGGGATCATTTACAGTCCCAAGAAACCCATGGACTTGTACGTGGCTGGGAGGAGGTGGCTGCAGATCATGTCGTCTTTAGTGACCCAGAGGACTCCGGACCGAATGCCTCAGCAAACCTACGCTGCATGGCCTCCCTGATCCTGCAAAGCCTGCGGAAGGATCCTCATAGGGTTACTTGGTCTTGAGGATGGATCACTGGCCAGAGCTTGCACAGTATGCAATTAAGCTACTGTCCTGTCCTGCATCCAGCGTTCTTTCGGAACGCACATTTAGTGCTGCTGGATGCTTTGTAACCTATCACAGGGTGCGCCTGTCCACCGACTCGGTCGATCGACTGACCTTCATAAAGATGAATCAGTCTTGGATCACCACCAGCTACCAAGCACTTGATGCTGATGTAACCAAATATTTTTTTTTTGAAATGTCAGATCCCTTCAAGACTGCCTATGCTGATGCTGAGTGACTATCATCTTCCTCCTCAATGATCATGCTGATAGCTTGTAAGAATATTTTTGGTTCTGGGTGCTGCCACCAGTGGCTAAGGCCCAATTTTTCAGCCCCTGTTTAACAGGGGCGTGTAATTACAATTTTTGATGCAATATTTTGCAAGGAGGGTTCATTGTTGCGCTCAACTAGAGCATTTGTGAAGGGTTGCAGTGTTGTGGCACCAGCACCAGTGCTTAAGGCCCAATTTTTCTGCCCCTGTTTAACCGGGGCGTGTAATTACAATTTTTGATGCAATATTTTGCAGGAGGGCTCATTACTGCGCTCCAACTAGAGTATCTGTGAGGGGTTGCAGTGTTTTGGCACTAGTGCCTAAGGCCCAATTTTTCTGCCCCTGTTCAACAGGGACATGTAATTACAATTCTTGATCTAATATTTCATAGCAGGGCCTGTTTCTGTGCCCACCAAGAGTAACTTTGAGGGCTTACAGTGTTGTGGCAACACCAACACCTAAGACCCCAACTTCAGCAGAGTATATAGGGCATGCCCCTACTTTCAAACATCCAACTTACAAAACGACTCCTATTTGCAAACGGAAGGAGACAACAGGAAGTGAGATGAAATCTACCCCTAGGAAGGGAAATTCTCTCCTGTAAGAGTTAATATGGGAAAAAAGTGTCTCCTCTCCACTGATGCTTTATCAACAATCCTTGTTTCACTAAAAACCCCAAATTGTCAAAAAACATTTGTCATTGGGACAGAAAGTGAGGTGAAATCTTCTGAAGAGGTGCACAGACAGCAAAACAAATGTCATAGGGGTGATAACCCTTCCCTATGTTTTCCAAAAAGCTTAAAACAGATTTTTTGGCTGGAGCTACACTTTAAAAGTGTACCAGTTCAAAATTACAAACAGATTCTACTTAACAACAAACCTACAGTCCCTGTCTTGTTTGCACTGCCTGTATACTGCTGTTCAGAGTATATAGGGCCTGGGGGCCCCATGCCTTTCCTTTTTTTAATTTGGGTGCGGGGATCCCCTTAACATCCATACAAGACCCAAAGGGCCTGGTAATGGACTGGGGGGTGGGGGGTACCCATGCCGTTTGTCTCACTGATTTTCATCCATATTGCCGGGACCCGACATTACATTAAAGCCGCAAGCAGTTTTAAATGACTTTTATTCCTTTAAAAATGTCATTTTGTGCAGGGAGTGTTCTAAGCACAGGAAACATGCGCCACTTTACAGGCATACTATAAACACCCCCCCAGGTACGATATTTAAAGGAATATTTCATTTTTCTTTTTCACTTTAAGCATCATTAAAATCACTGCTCCCGAAAAAACGGCCATTTTTAATACTTTTTTTTTGCATTGATACATGTCCCCTGGGGCAGGACCCGGGTCCCTAAACCCTTTTTAGCACAATACCATGCAAATTAGAATTTAAAATTAGCACTTTTGATTTTGAACGTTCAAGTCCCATAGACTTCAATGAGGTTCTGAAGTTCGCATGAATTTTCGGTCTGTTCGCAGGTTCTGGTGCGAACCGAACCGGGGGGTGTTCGGCTCATCCCTAGACTTCACTCGTAGACTCTGTGTCAGGAGGGATAACTCAAAGGGAGGACATGAAATGGGGAGCTGTAGTGATTGCCGGTCGGTCTGGGATCCTCTGCGTCTGGTATGTGGAGTGGAAGTCTCATCTCAGCGAGGAAGATGTGGTCATCTGCTCGGGCTCTGTTGACTCAATCAGGCAACAGGAGCACCTCTTTACGGCATATAGAAGGAATAGAAACACAAACAACATGAGTATATATACCCCTACTTTCTTCAACCATGATCCGACGGAAAATAAAAAATCCCCAAAGTTTTCTAGACCCTTAAAAGGATTCCAACTTTCACTAGCTATAGCTCTGGCTTTGCCTCGCAGGGATCTAACCTTATCCATATGGGCCTGAACTTTGTCACTAGTATCCTTGATTCAGGTACAACTGTCTTCTCCTATGAATTCACAGAAACCCCCCTCGGATGCCACAGATAATCAAGGGCCGTCTTTTTCTGTAATAGAAGGGTCTTCATCTGTTGTTCTTGTGCGATCTCCCTTACAGCTTCAACAGTTTCATTGAACATCCCATCCACAAAGGATGAGAAATTGTTCAATCGTTTCAAATTCCCCCACCCTGTCCAACCAGGAAACCATTATTATTATTATTATTATTATACAGGATTTATATAGCGCCAACAGTTTACGCAGCGCTTTACAACATTAGGGCAGACAGTACAAGTACAATACAATTCAATACAGGAGGAATCAGAGGGCCCTGCTCGTTAGAGCTTACAATCTAGGAGGGAGGGTCAAGTTATACAAAGGGTAATAGCTGTGGGGGATGAGCTGAAGGAGAAAATAGTGCAGTTGTTAGATGGAGGCAGGATAGGCTTCTCTGAAGAGGAAAGTTTCCAGGGATCGCCTAAAAGTGGATAAAGTTGGAGACAGTCTGACAGATTGGGGTAGGGAATTCCAGAGGCTCGGGAGAAGTCCTGGAGGCGGATATGGGAGGAGGCGATGAGGGAGCTAGAGAGCCGGAGGTCTTGGGAGGAACGGAGATGGCGATTAGGTTGGTATTTTGAGACTAGGTTAGTGATGTAGCTGGGGGCAGAGTTGTGGATGGCTTTGTAACTTATTGTTATGCCCCGTACACACGGTCGGACTTTGTTCGGACATTCCGACAACAAAATCCTCGGATTTTTTCCGACGGATGTTGGCTCAAACTTGTTTTGCCTACACACGGTCGCACAAAGTTGTCGGAATTTCCGATCGCCAAGAACGCGGTGACGTCAAGCACGTATGACGAGACTAGAAAAGGCCAGTTCAGAACCAAGCGAGGCACCCTTTGGGCTCCTTTTGCTAATCTCGTGTTAGTAAAAGTTTGGTGAGAGACGATTCGCGCTTTTTCAGACTCGTGGCTTTCAGATCGTTTTCTGCCGTTCAGTTTGTGCTTGTGGGTTTGTATCTGCTCTTCAGTGCGTGCAGTCAGTTCGTATTGGAGTTCTCTGTGCGATCTTGTCCGCTCGTTGCTGTTTTTCAGGTCGCTCTTCACAGGCCTTGCTGTTCTTCAGTGCGTTCTGTTACTTCGTTCTGAGTAGCCGACCGTTTTCTAGCCATGTTGCGTATGCGTACTCCTCGTAGAGTTCGTGCTGTGCGGGGGCTTGGTGTTGGGGTCCTGACCTTGACACAAGTCCAGTCCATGAACAGGGTGGGGAGGAGTTCATGGACCAAGAATTGGTTGCTTCAGCGTGACCAGTTCTGTCATATGCCTTTGCTCCGTGAGATCCGTGAGAATAATCCTGATGATTTCAGGAACTTTCTCAGGATGACGGACCCCGTGTTTCACCGTTTGTTGGCTTCGCTGACCCCCTATATCAGCAGGCAGGATACCTGCATGAGGCAAGCCCTCACCCTGGAACAGAGGGTTTTTAATTACCGGCTGGCCAGAGCCCGAAGAGTGGTGGAGAACACATTTGGAATCCTGGCCAGCCGGTTCCGATTATTTATGACACCCATCCATATGGAGTATAAACTGAACCATATAATACTTGCCTGCTGTGTTCTCCATAATTTTCTACGAAAACATTCAGCCAACTATGCTGGCTCAGTTGGGCCTGAGGCCGGAATCCCAAATACTTCAACAATGACGGCACTTGAAAGCGGCCGTCCTGGCTTGCCCTCCCTGAATGCCCGTGATGTCCGGTTACGATACCTGGAGTTCTTTGCGGGTAGGGGGGCTATCAATATGCCAGACAATATGTGACACCTTTTTCAAATAAAAAACAACCAAAAGAAATTCTTGGTGGACATTTACTGCTTGTGTTTGTTTTAGCTGACCCTGACAAAAATGTGTTGAGTGCAGAAAATGTCGTGATTGGGTAACCTTATAAAAAACAGTGTTGGCTGGTACTTCCTAAATGCAAAAACACATTTCACTACCAGTGCACTTGCAACTGCACTGAACCTGCACTTGTAGTGCAAAGAGGATTTGCCCTTAGGAAATAACCCCCATTTGTGCATAAAACAACAATTACATCACCCCAAAAGTGTTGTAGTGTTGAGACAATAATCCACACATTCTTGAGTAAGGCACTTTTTTATACCTGCACAATCACATGCGCATTTACCAAAGGTTTTTAAAACAAACCAACATGTAGCATTATGAAAAATCAAAATATCCATTTCAGATAAAACAGGCCTGTGTAAAACCAACAAGAAAGCCAAAAAACTTGAACTCACAAAGTTCACATTAGGTAAAACCTGAAGGCTATATCAGACATCAGTATTTAGGAACTGGGTTTGATATAGCGTTCAGATGGGGGGAAATCACCCCTGGAAAAGCCAAATTTGGAAGATGCACACCAATTTACAAATGTCCACATGTGCTATCTGCCATCAGGGGGGATCAAGGGACGTGTTTTGGGGGAGCAAGCCCTTCCTCAACGCTACTTTATAATTGAGGAAGGGGTTGCCCCCCCAAAACGCGTCCATTGATCTCCCGTGATGGCAGATAGAAAACATCAATGATGTTATTATTTTTTTTAATAACATCCCTGATTTGTTGCTGGATGTTTTGCAATTGGAGATTACACCCCATGATCTCCCCTATCAGTATCTGGGCACTTTCAGATGTAAATCGTTCTGGATCCCTCACATCACGATCACCTAAAAAGAGATAAAGAACAAAAAAAAAGGTCTCAAAAATCTGCCACCAGCCATCTCTTTTACCTGAGTCTGTGGTCGCAGACACTCACCTGTTGTGGTGCCAATCTCCACCACGTCTTCTTCTTCCTCCTGCTCTTCTTCTTGTGTTGGTATTTCCCCTTCTTCCAGAGGGGGGGGGGGGTCTCTGGTCTCCTGGGATGAGGGGTGTCCGAGTCTTTTCTCCCCTATGTAAAACAAAAATGGTATACTTAGCACACAGATATTTGATGGCAGAACGAGAAATAGGAAACATTGCTTGGAAGTGGGGTACAATTGTCTATTTTAGCCGAGTTCCAAGATGTATATTTTTTATTGCCCTTTGTCAAGCTGCAATACTTTACCTGTTTGGTACAAGCTTCACAGATGGAGACCCCCCTATAGTATACACTGGAGCACCTGTGTGCCCCCCCTAATAAAAATGGTGTTCTTGTGTCCCACACTAGTGCTCCAGTGTCCAGATGTGAAAACAGCTGCTCAGTGTCCTCTCCTTACACACAATCTAGTTTGCATTTCATTCTAGTAACAAACCCATCTACACAAACAAATATTTGACATCCAAGTAGGCCCCCAAAAATGTGTGAAAATGCATATGGCCTAAACAATGGTGTTCTAGAGGCCGAAAGAGAAATGTTTGATACGAACGAATAATGTGCCCATGAACATTAAAGTTGACCTTTGGAAACGTTACAACTAATCAAAGCATATGGAGCAGAACGAACGTAATAAAGACAGAAAGAATTTTTTTTTCGGTACTGCTCTGGCTCTCTCAACTTCAGGTCCGACCACCGCTTCCTGAGCTGATCTTTAGACCTTCGTACCCCGAAATTCCGCTCTAGACTCCGGACCACTTTACCAAAGATTTTGGCCTTTCGGATGTTGGGGTGGGGGTAAGGCCCATATTTTCCGTCATAGTCGGACTTCCTCATGATGTCTACCATCTCCAACATCTCCCCAAACGACATATTTGTGGCCTTAAAACGTCTCCTTCCGGATCGGGACGTGCCTGGATCCGCCCTTTCCTCCTCCTCCTCCTCCTCGTTGCTATAATTAGCCCGCACCTGCTGTATGTCCGCCATCATGCTCTTCCCCCACTGCGCCGAACGAAAAGGGGCGGGGAATACACTAGAAAGAACGTCAGGGGCGGGCGGAGTTACACGCATGCGCAGTGTATATAAAGCGTAACATGCGTGCGTATTACGTTTGATCTGTGAGCGGAGGAAGGAGCATTGAACGCGGCGATCGTAAGAACGAAGGTAAGAGACAAACTTGGGCCTATACTGCTTCTATAGATTGAGGCCTATATTGTAACAAGATTAGGAGAGTTTGGTGTGACATTAGGCTTTGTCTTGTGTTGTGTCTTGCAGTGAACATGGATATGGTACTGGAAGATCAGGACTTCATTTCAGTCTTCATAGAGATGCTAAGGGAGCTGCCCTGTCTGTGGGAGATTAAACACCCCCATTACAAGAACCAAACAAAGAGGAAGGCAGCACTGGAGCAATTGTGTGAAATTGTGAAGCAGGTGATCCCCACGGCAGACATCACTTTTTTAAAGATTTTCATTGGTGGCCTGAGGAGCACATATCTGAGGGAGCGCACTAAAGTCCTTGATTCACAGAGATCCGGAGCAGCAGATGACATCTATGTCCCCAGGATCTTGTACTACGACAGGCTGCACTTTCTGGCAGGCCAGACTGAACCCAGGCCATCCCTCTCCAGTCTTCCTTCCACGCTTCCTTCCCCCCTGGCTGAGGCTTCTGACGCCCAACCTGGGCCTTCCAGGCCACATGTGGAGGAGCCCAGATTGAGCCAGGTATAGCATTCCTCTAAATATTTCTGCTTGTCCAATCAATGATGTTAACTAGATGTTAGTTGGGAGTACTAATTTATGATTGTGATTGATGATGCAAAAACTAAAACCATGTCCCTTTTCCATACACAGGGAAGTCTCAGCCAGGAGGTGGCTGATCTGCAGGTCCCTCCACCCCCCCTGGAAACAGAAAGTGGCAGTAGGAGGAGTACCCTAGAGGAGGCTGCTATCCGATTTTTTTGTAGGGCTACAGAGGTCCTGGGAGCACCACACACCAGGCAGGAGAACCTTGCTGCATTCATAGCCTATAAAATGCAGAGGATGGAGGAGGGCCAAAAAGCCATGTGTGAGGCCCTCATATCAGAGGCTCTGGCGAAAGGTGTGAGGGGCCAACTTACACCTCACACATAGCTTTGGGATGGTCCTCCTCCTCCTCCTGCAGGTCCTACTCCTCCTCCAGGTCCTACTCCTCCTCCTGCCACATCTCCAACTGCACAGCCACAGCCCGGAAGGAAGTGTGAAAGGAAGACCAGACAGTGAGGACCCTGGATCCAGTCTGGTCGGCCAAAAGATGCAGCCTCTTGTGGTACCACAGCCTGGGGACACTGATGTCATCTGCTGCTATCCGGATCTCTGTGACCAGACTGCCCTCCCTTACATATGGACTCCTCAGGCCACCAATTTTGAGATTTAAGAATTGATGTCTGCCGTGGGGGTCCCAGGCTTCACTAATTTCTCCTGTTGATCCAGTGTTGCCTTCCTCTTTGTTTGGTTCTGAGCCCTTAATAAAGGATTTTTGTTTTGAATTATACTCTCCTATGTGTTTTACTTCAAAAATGATGGTTTGTTTGTGAGGATTCAGGTACATTTCTAATATACAATGTGAAATGAACAAGGGACACCAACAACAAAAAATCTCATGGAGATTAAATAATAAAAGATATCAATGGTGTTGGGGTAACTTGCCACACAAAACACACACAAAAATATTCTGGAGTAAAAATAAAAATAACATTGAACAAAGATCAGCCTTGGAAAAAATCCAAACATTAAAGAAAAAAAAAGGCTTAAAAACAAAAAAAAAAAACATAAAAAATATAAAACTGTCAGATGTGACAACTAATAACAATATATTGAGGGAATCCCACTAAAAAAACACAAATAAAACTTTGTGAGAAGTGTGTGTGAATATGAGCAGCAAAACTACTTAATTCTTGTCACATTATAAAGAAGAAGAGAGTGCGCTGTATTAAACCATTTTTTACATTGCAGCGTGAGGAAAGTGCTG
Organism: Lithobates clamitans; assembly: GCA_037952925.1. Taxonomy (NCBI): domain Eukaryota; kingdom Metazoa; phylum Chordata; class Amphibia; order Anura; family Ranidae; genus Lithobates; species Lithobates clamitans. Next base: position 116,489 of record JBBGZY010000355.1, on the reverse strand, counting down.
TATCCATTGCGAACGCTAAGTTTACCAGAACGAGCTGTCCCGTGTCGGAATTTCTTCTGAGCATGCGTGGCACTTTGTGCGTCGGAACAGGCCACACACGGTCGGAATTGACGCAATCGGATTTTGTTGTCGGAAAATTTTATCTCCTGCTGTCCAACTTTGTGTGTCGGAAAATCCGATGGAAAATGTCCGATGGAGCCCACACACGGTCGGAATTTCCGACAACACGCTCCGATCGGACATTTTCCATCGGAAAATCCGACCGTGTGTACGGGGCATTAGTATTTTAAATTTAATTCGTTGGGCGAGTGGTAGCCAATGGAGGGATTGGCAGAGAGGGGTAGCAGACACTGAGCGGTTTGTAAGGTGGATGAGTCTGGCAGCAGCATTCATGATGGACTGAAGGGGGGATAGTCTATTTAGAGGTAAGCTAATGAGGAGGGAGTTGCAGTAGTCAAGGCGAGAGATAACCAGGGAGTGAATCAGGAGCTTTGTGGTTTCATTGGTTAGAAAGGGACGTAGTTTAGAGATGTTGCGGCGGTTGAGGCAGCAAGCTTTGGAAAGTGATTGGATGTGGGGCTGAAAGGAGAGTTCAGAGTCCAGGATAACACCTAGTACCCTGACATGTGGGGACGGGTGGATGGTTTTGCCATTGCTCTTGACAGAGAAGTCGGGGGAAGAGGAACGTGGGGGAGGAAATATTATAAGCTCGGTTTTAGACAAGTTGAGTTTGAGGAAGTGGTGTGACATCCATACAGATATGTCGGTTAGTAAGTTAGTGATGCGTGAGGAGACTGATGGAGTGAGTTGAGGGGTGGAGAGATAGATTTGTGTGTCATCAGCATAGAAATGATATTGAAAGCCGTGAGAGGCTGGGATCAGCTGACCCAGGGAAGAGGTGTAGATTGAAAATAAAAGAGGTCCAAGAACAGAACCTTGGGGAACCCCGACAGAGAAGGGAAGAGGAGTGGAGGAAGTAGAATTGTAAGTGAAACCATGCCCAGACCTGCTTGGCGTTTTTGAGCAATTTCAATCTAGCTCTTCCTGCAATTCTTACATTCTCTCGCGCCATCAGATCATCACGATCAGCCACGATGTAAGATGCTGGGATGAGTTTCTCCATGATGCATGAATTTCTTGCATTTGGGGGAATTACTTTATAAGCTGTAGAACAGCGGGAATCACTCCGACGGTCATGTGCATTGAGTAGTGACAGGATAGACCGGGGGAGTGCTCCCTCGGTCTGAATTGCCATCACGGGAATTCAATGAATGCGTTTTGGGGGTGCAACCCCTTCCTCAATAATAAAGTAGCTGAGAAGAAGGGGTTGCACCCACAAAACACGTCCATTGATCCCCCATGATGGCAGCTAGCACATGTTGACATTCGGCAATTTGTGTGCATCTTCACAATTTGGCTTTTCCAGGGGTGACTTCACCCCATCTGCTGAATGCAATATCAAACACAGTTTATAAATACTCATGTCTGATATTGCCTTCAATTTCTAAAAAAGTTGAACTTTGTAAGTTCCAGATTTGTGTATTTCTTGTTGGTTTTAAACCTGTCTGTTTTACCTTAAAAGGACATTTCTATTTTTATTAACCTAAAAATGTTTGATACAACAAACATGTTGGTTTGTTTTAAAAACCTTTTATAAATGCACATATGATTGTGCTTGTATTAAAAAGATTGAAAATCAACAATGTGTGGCTTCTTCTTTCAATACTCAAAAACTTTTTTGTGGTAAAATTGGTGTTTTCTGTGACAATGGGAGGTATTTCCTAAGGGCAAATCCACTTTGCACTACAAGTGCAGTGTTCTGTGCAGTCTCAAGTGTTCATATTTGTTCAGTTTAAAAAATTGTTTTATTGAAAAAATGTCTCAGACATTGTCTGGCATATTGATGGCTCCCCTACCCGCAAAGTATTCTATGTATTTTAGATGGACCTCGCGGGCACTCAGGGGGGCAAGCCAGGACGGCCAGCTTAAAGCGCCGTCAGGGTTGGTTCATTGAGATTATTAACTCCAGCTTCAGGCCCAACTGAGCCAGCATAGTTCCCAGAATTTCTCCTTTAAAAGTTGTGGAGAACACAGCAAGCCAGGATAATGTGATTGAGTTTATACTCCGCCATGTGTATCGGTGTAAGAAATAGGCGGCTGGCCATTATTCCAAACGTGTTCTCCACCACTCTTCTGGCTCTGGCCAGCCGGTAATTAAAAACCCTCTGGTCCGGGGTGAGGGTCCTCATAGGGAATGGCCACATAAGATGATCCCCCAGCGCAAACATTTCATCCACAATGAAGACGAATGGGAGTCCTTCCGCATTGTCTTCTGGAGGTGGCAAGTCCAAGCTGCCATTCTGGAGATGCCTGTAGAACTCCGTGTGGGCGATGACTCCACCATCTGACATCCGGCCATTCTTCCCCATGTCCACAAACAGGAACTCGTAAGTAGCCGACACCACCGCCAACATCACAATATTATTGAACCCCTTGTAGTTGTAATAGTATGACCCCGAGTTGGGTGGTGGTATGATGTGGACGTGTTTCCCATCAATTCCCCCTCCGCAGTTAGGAAAGTCCCACTGCTGGGCAAAGTGGGAGGCCACAGTCTGCCATTCCTGTGGGTTGGAAGGAAACTGTGGAGTCAAACAAGAAAAATAAATTAATCATTTTGCACATAAACATGGAAAGCAGATTAGACACAAACATTCTTGGCCAACCTCAGTATAACATTTATTTTAGGGAGTATTTAAAGACAAAGGCATAAGGTCCACCTATCAGATCCCCCCCCCCCCCCCATGGGCCATTTAAGAAATTTTATGGGGGGGGAGATGTTTTGGACAGGTAATCCTCTCCACTTCATTGAGAGATGAATGCATAAATAATGCGTGTTACTTTGGCCAGCCCCTCCTTACTTACACTATTGGCAGCCCAATGGACAGGTAAGAAGTGTCATAATACAAAGAGATAAATACACACTGTACACATTTTAGCACATTTTGACATTCTGCTATTACCTATCAAGATAATAATATGCTTTGGGGAATTCATGCATAAATCTGACCACAAAAGAGGTGGGTATAGTGTGTATGGGTTTGGCAAAGTCAGCAGATAGAGGATTGGTATCAGCTGAGTTAGCAGTTGGGGGGAGGGTTCCAAATGATTTTTGGGCCCCCCCCAAAAAAAATCTGGCACTCTGCCTGAATTTCTTTTTTTTTTCTTTTTTTTTTTTTTTCTCCTTGTCAAAAGAAGTTTATTGAGTACAAAATATTATAAAGATACATAAAGTAAGTTTACAAGGATCTATAAAGTAAGCTCATTCTTTTACAGTAGGGTTTATATAGGTAAATATCATGAAATTTCAAATATTAAACATTGGGTTCACGTAAACCTAAATTAAAGATATATATCATTTCCTTAGTTACTTTTGTAGGTATTTAAATGATTTATACATACTATACATATTGTTTACAGGTAGAGTGTATATAGGTCAAATAACTTCTGATAATGAGCTTTAATCGTAAGGTGGAGAAAAGGAAAGAGAAAGAAGAAAAAGGGTAGAAAGGCAGAGGTATGGTCCACAAGGTTGTCCCGCTCGTCAGTTTATTATTTTTTTTAGTTCTCTTTGAAGCCTTATAATGGGTGTCTCTGTAAGTCATTTAATCTGTTACCATGGCAACAGGACAGAGTCATTTAAATTTGACAGGAACTGTTGTTTTATCCAAGGATGCCAAAGTTTTTCAAATTTTGGAATTTGATTTTGATCGATGGCTACCATCTTAGCATGGGACATTGTATTATTCATTCTGTGAATTGTTTCTGCTAGTACCAATGTAGGAGATTTCCATGCCTTGGCCACTGTTTGTTTTGCAGCCGTTATTAGTTGGATCATAAGTTTGAATTGAGAGAGTGTTAACCATTCCGGTTTTAGATTAGGTAAAGTTATATATGGATCTGGTTGTATTATTTTTTTAAATATTTTAGATGCAATCATGAAGACTTCCTTCCAGAAGGTTTGGATTACTGGGCACGTCCACCATATGTGTAAATGTGTGCCTATTTCTGGGCATCCTCGAAAACAAAGAGCTGAGGTATTAGGTGAATATTTTGCTACTCTAGCGGGTACAAGGTACCAGCGAGTTAGAACTTTATAATTTGTCCCCAGTGCTAAGATGTTGGGTGAAGATGACTTAGATGTGAGCCATATGTTAGACCAGTCCGTGTCTTCTAAAGTTCGTCCCAGGTCCTCCTCCCACCTCTGAACGTAAGAGGGTCTATTAAGATTTACTACTCCATATAATCGATTATGAAGTGATGAAATTGTACCTTTAGCAAATGGATCTTTTGTACAGATTGATTCAAAAATGGATAATTGGGATAATGGTGTATCCCCCTTTAGGAATGGTGTATAGAAATTTTTGATTTGGAGATATCTAAATATCTCAGAGTTTGGTAGATCATATTTTTCTCGCGAAGGGAATGAAAGGAATGATTTAGATGCTATGAAGTCATTTAGTGTTTGAATGCCTGATGTTGTCCAAGCTTTAAAAGAATTTGGGTAGATCCATGCCGGATAAAAGGCCGGATTTCTGATAAAAGAAAGGAGAGGATTGTGTGGAGATTGTAACTGATATTTGGTTTTTAGTTTATCCCAGAAAGATAAGAAGTGTTTAGTGATGGGATTATGAGTTTTAAAGTCTTTAGGATCAAGCCATAACAAGTTTGATATTAATAGAGGGTCATTTTCTGAAGCCTCTATAAATACCCATAATGGGATTTCCTGTTTTGCATGGTATTTGGACAGACTGGCCAAATGTGCTGCTCTGTAGTAGTTAGCAAAATTAGGGTATCCCAGGCCTCCTTTATTTTTGGGAAGATGTCGTGTGTGTATAGGTATACGTGGTTTAGAAGAGCCCCATATAAACAAAGTTGCTCTTTTTTGTACTATTCTCAAAAAATAGGAAGGAATTGGAATAGGGAGGACTCTGAATAGATAAAGCAATTTGGGTAGAATAGACATTTTGATTGCATTAATCTTCCCTATCCAGGATAAAGGAAGTTGCGACCATTGTTTTATTAGATTTGTGATCTGTCTTAATACAGGAGGATAATTGGTTGAGAATAAGTCAGAATGAGATGCTGTTAAATGAATTCCAAGATATGGGATTGATTTTTCTGCCCATGTGAATGGGAGTGCAGCCCTAGCCGGGATCAATTCCATGTTTGTGAGCGAAATATTAAGCACTAGGCATTTCTTAGGATTAATCATAAGGCCGGATAGGGCTGCAAATCCATCAAGAGCTGGTATTAAGTTAGGACCAGAGACCTGTGGTGATGATAGAAAAAGTAATATATCGTCTGCAAATATACATAATTTGTGTGTAATACCTCCTACTTCAATGCCAGTTATAGTTTGGTTTGTTCTGATGTATTGGGCCATGGGTTCGAGTATAAGGGCAAACAATAAGGGAGATAATGGGCAACCCTGTCGGGTACCTCTTTCGATATTAAAGGCATCAGATTTGTATCCAGCATATTTTATATAGGCTTTGGGTTTATTATATAATGCTTTGATCCATGTTAAAAAGTGGGGTCCAAAACCCCATTTTTGTAATGAATATTGCATATATTGCCAGGATACTGTGTCAAATGCCCTCTTAATATCGAGAGATAGAAAACATAAAGGGATTTTCCGTTTTTTAGCAATATGTGCCAATAACACTGCCCTGCGTATATTATCGCCTGCCTGTCTATTTGGCATGAAGCCTACTTGATCTCTATGTATTAATTTTCCTATAATGCTATTGAGGCGTTTTGCTATTATTTTTGCTAATCATTTAATATCAAGGTTTAACAGAGAGATAGGCCGATAATTCACACAGGAAGTATCATCAGAAAGGGATTTTGGGATCATACAAACAATTGCCATTAGTGTTTCTTGCCGAAAAGAATGTCCTTCTAGAAGTTTGTTAAAAGTTTCAGTGAGAATGGGAGAGAGTATTTCTGAGAATGTTTTATAGTATAAAGCCGAGTAGCCGTCTGGGCCTGGTCTTTTGTTAAGTTTTAGGTCTTTTATGGCGTTAGCAACTTCATCTATAGTTATAGGCTCATCCAAACTGCTTTTTTGATTCTGAGACAACTCAGGTAAGGTTATTTTTGAGAAGAAGGATTCAGCCTCTGTAGGATTAAATTCATTGTTTGTCTTGTATAAAGTTGCGAGATGTGAGTGAAATTTATGAACTATTTTAACTGGATTACAAGTATAAACATTTTTTGATAATTTCAAACGTATTGGTTTGAAAGATTTGTTAGTTGAATTTAATGCCCAAGCCAAATATGTACCTGGTTTGTTTGTATTCATGTAGAAATTGTGTTTGGAGCGTTTGAGGGATTTATCAACTGACTCAGTGAGAAATAGATCGTATTCCAATCTAGATTTTTCCAGATGAGATTTTGTACTCTGAGATGGATTATCTTGGAATGATATGTAGGCTGCATTAAAATTGAGTTCTAGTTTTTTTGCTAGATTTTTTGCGTTCCCGTTTAAATAGTGCCATTTGTCTTTGTATTGTACCACGCAAGACAGGCTTATGAGCTTCCCACAGTGTTATTGGGGAAAAGTTTGTTGTATTATTAATTGATATGTATTCCTTTAAAGCTTGTTCAATGGCCATCTGATGTAGTGGGTGTTTGAGCATTATGTCCGGTAAGTACCACGTTGGGTCATGCGCTTTTGGTATGGCTGAGGCTATAGTAGTGTATACTGCATTATGGACAGACCACGGAATCGGAATTATATCTGATGCAATAATTTCTGGTATCATTCCTATTGTTAGAAAAATATGATCTATTCTGGTGAAGGTTTGATGAGGGTGCGAGAAATAAGTGAATTTCTTTTTCATTGGGTTACTTTCTCTCCACGAATCTACCGGATTGCATTTGGAAAGAAGTTGAGAAAAAGGTAATCTAGAGGTTATTTTGGATGGCAAAAAAGGTGATTTATCTAGAAATGGCAGGAGGACCTGGTTCGAATCCCCGCACATTATCACTGTTCCTATTTTGTGTGTATTAATCACTTGTAATATATGTGAGAGGAATGGTGTAGGTTGTTTGTTAGGAGCGTAGTAGGAAATCACCGTGATTGCTGTATCCATTATATAACCCATGAGTATCAGGTATCTACCTTCTGGGTCTTTAATTTCTGATGATAAGGTGAATGGTGTGGATCAGTGAAATGCAATTAGAGTTCCCCTTTGTTTGGTACAGGCAGAAGCCGTGTAAATTTGTTGATAAAAAGGAGAAATATATTTTGGAGTAGAATCTTTGGTGAAGTGTGTTTCTTGGAGGCATACTAGGTGAGCCTTCTTGTTATGGAAAGTACGGAAGGCTTTGGTCCTTTTTTGAGGGACATTTATTCCCTGAACATTCAGGGAAAGTATATTCAGTGGTGCCATGGCAACAGATCAAATAGTTTTGACTTACTTTTTGTTATGCAGAGCTGACTGCGCAGATCAACCTGTGTGGACTGAAGAGATGAAAAGATAGAAAAGAAACCAGTGAATTCTGGAGTAAGCAAGAGTAAACAAAAAACATATGCGATTAGATGATACATTGTATAAATTATTTTTTGCAAGTAATCACAATTTACCCGTGAAAGAGAATAAATATTTCTCTCAGGGGAATAAGTGCCTTCGTCACACTCCCACATAATATGGTTGGGAGAATGAGGAGGGCTAATGGGGGTACACGGATCTTCTGCTTACAGGAGAGAAGTGCTATGTCAAAAGACATCAAAATGATGATTCATTAATTGGAGTGCAGAATATGGTTTTTGTTGAAATTATTTATTCCAGGGTGGTTGTATATGGTTAGTCTTGCCCTAGGCTAAATAATTCAGTTAGAAAGGTACTGTTAATAACTTTGGTATTGATGAAGATAGTTTGAATTATTTTGGGATTTTAACCCTTTTAGAGTAAACAATTACATATTTTATTCATATGTATCTGTTTAGATATGTTAACTCATAAAATTGAGGTTGTATTGCTTCAGATTAGAATAAACAAAAACATAGTTCTAGGAACTAGTTAGGTAATAATATATTTCTTTTAAGAAAAGAAAGAAAAAGCTTCCATTACTTCTGGATTATTGAACATATTTGTCCTAAAAAGTAATAAATCTATTGTTATTACCTGAAAATATATAACTGAACAAGAATTTCCTTATTTCACTTATATATTCTAAGGCTATATGAATCAGAAGTAATAAGAAATATAACTGGAATGTAACATGATCCCACACAGTGTGTGACTATCAGAATGCAGTAACATTCAGTTATAAATACAGGTTTTTTATAGAGAACCATCTCTTAGTATAATAAATGAAGAGATATCAGGAAATAGGATGTCAGTCCATTGAATCTTCTTGGTCCATGGATGATGTGGCATAATGGCCTCTTTTGTGAAAATGATGATTCCCATTTTGTTCTGAAATTTCTGGGTGCTGCCTGAAGGTGAAGATGATGTCATTCTTCTGCGTGTGGGAGAGTTGCTGCTTGTGGGTTCTGTCAGATTTAATTTTAAAAGGGTTTGTTGTAGTTCATCTGCTAATCTGCTTCTGTAAATTGTACCTTGGTAGTTAAATCTGACTGAAAAGGGGAAGCCCCATTGATACATAATGTTGTGGTGTTGCAGTTCCATTAGTTGGGGTTTTATAGATCGTCTTTTAGTAATAGTAAGTTGGGATAGGTCAGCAAAAAAAAAAAAATTTGATAATTGTGTCATTGAAAATTAAGTTCCTTTTTTTCTCTTGCAGCAATTAGTATTTGTTCTTTCGTTCTGTAATAATGAAATTTTGTGATTATATCACGTGGGAGTCCATCTTTCTTTTTGGCTGTGAGGGCTCTGTGTACTCTGTCCAGTTCTAAACGTTCAATAGGGATATCTGGCTTTAGTTCTTGTAATAGAGCAGTAATAGTAGATTGCAGGTCTGTCACAGTTTCAGGTATTCCCCTTATGCGCAAGTTTGAACGTTTGGCTCTATTTTCGTAATCTTCGAGCTTAGTTTGAAGTATTAAATTCTCTTCTTTTAATTGTTCCAATTCTGTTATATTTTCTTGGGTTGTAATTTCAATTTCATCCATTTTTATTTCTAAGGCTGCGGTGCGGTTTCCCAGCTCTCTTATTTCTTTGGTTAGGCTTTTTGTTATTTGATCTGAGGTTTGTTTTAAAGCCTTATGAAGCATCTTTTCAAATTGTAATAATATTACTGGGGATGCTGAGGAGGCTTGTGGAGAAGTTTGTGAGAGGATTTGTTCTGTATCTGACTCAAATGGAGAGTCTTGCTGTGACATTTTCTGTCTGTGAGAGTGCCCCGATGCTGTTGTGAGGTGACTGGAGCTGCTTTAGTTGCAGTGAGTGCCTGTGAGCTCTTTGTGAGGTGATTTTTATTTCCGCCACAGCTTCCTCCCAGTACCATATTTCCTGCCCAAACTTTCACAGTTTGTTCCCTGGGGCAAAAAGGTTCAAATGGATACCTTTTGTGTCTGCAGGCTCCACTTTGTCCTTCTCTTCTCTCTTCAGTGGTGCGGAGCTCTAACAATGCATGTCTGCTCCGCTAGACTCCGCCCATCTCCCCTCGCCTCTGCCTGAATTTCAAGCACGCATCACAATTTTCAACATTTTAGGGGGTATTTAGGGTAAAGCACTACTATGGAGCTGTCAAAATACATTGTTAATTGAGTAGACTAGGTGGATATAGGGCCAGGAGAGCTGGGGAGGTAAGTGAAGGCAAATATGTATGAAGGACAAACAAAAATTACATAAAAATCCAGCATGCATTAGGACAAAGGGGACATTCACAGCATATTACAATCATGGTAATTAGGGAATGAGGAAAGAAATACAATATATTAACAAACATTAAATATAATAAAATGTGATGTTAAAGGATAAAAATCTTACCTTAATATACTCCTTCTGCAGGACCTGGATCATGGCAGAACAGGTCTCCAAGATAATGATCCCCAGAGCCTGGGGGGAGATGCCTGTCGAGAACTTAAGGTCCTGCAGGCTTATCCCCGTCGCCAAGTACCGCAGGGTGGCGACTAGCCTCTGCTCCGGAGTGATGGCTTGCCTCATGCAGGTATCCTGCCTGCTGATATAGGGGGTCAGCAAAGCCAACAAACAGTATAATACGAGGTCCGTCATCCGGAGAAAGTTCCTTAAATCGTCAGGATTATTCTCACGGATCTCACGGAGCAAAGACATGTGACAGAATTGGTCATGCTGGAGCAGCCAATTCTTGATCCATGAACTCCTCCTCACCCTATTGTATGATAAAGTAGAGGGAGGACAGGTGTGGGACTTTAAACAAGGCACATGGGAGCAAGGGTATGAGTTGGGTAAAATTTAGCATTTTAATGAAAAAAGGGTTTAAACAGAAGGTCATACAGTACATCATTGAGCATAAAAGATGGTACATAAATAGTTTTGCAAATTCATACAGTACATAATTAGGCACATAGCTCTACATATGTTGGCACTTGGCTCTCAAAAAATTAAAAAGTATGATCAAAAACTAAAGCATCACACTTAGCAAATATAAACCAATGGGTACATGTTGATAGGAACGTATCAAAATTGGCAAATAGAAAACCAATGGGTGCAAATAAATAGGAACATTATATGCATATGGGTTCATGTGGTGTACACCTAACGGTAGATAGAAGCTCTACGTCGTAACGTCGTTTCGGGGCCTTATAGCCACTCATCAGGAGCGATACCGAGGTGGTACCTATGGATTGGGGAAATAGCAGTAATGAATAGTAAAAGAATGCAAAAAAGAAAAAGAAATGTAAGATATGAATATCATACTGTAGATGGTAGAAATGGACTCACAGTGGTGCCTGCGCGGAAGCGATGCGGCCCAGGGTGCCACGCCAACCGTAGATGCCCCGTCCCGAAGCTGAGGGGGCATGGTCCGATGGACAAGACCAACGCACCGAGCACTGCAGGCGTGGTCATGGTGTGGGAGCTGGTGTGTGGGTAGGGGGGTGGTCACTGAGTGAGAAAAATTGGATACTGAGTGTATGTGTGGAGAAAGACATAAAAATACATAAAAATGTGAAGAAAAAGGAAGAGAAAGATGAAGGAAGGAAAGAAAAGATATAGCAGAGAACTGGAATCAGAGACAAAAAGTGACAAAAACAGGAAAGGGAAAATAGAACTACTGCAGTGCTCGGTGCGTTGGTCTTGTCCATCGGACCATGCCCCCTCAGCTTCGGGACGGGGCATCTACGGTTGGCGTGGCGCCCTGGGCCGCATCGCTTCCACGCAGGCACCACTGTGAGTCCATTTCTACCATCTACAGTATGATATTCATATCTTACATTTCTTTTTCTTTTTTGCATTCTTTTACTATTCATTACTGCTATTTCCCCAATCCATAGGTACCACCTCGGTATCGCTCCTGATGAGTGGCTATAAGGCCCCGAAACGACGTTACGACGTAGAGCTTCTATCTACCGTTAGGTGTACACCACATGAACCCATATGCATATAATGTTCCTATTAATTTGCACCCATTGGTTTTCTATTTGCCAATTTTGATACGTTCCTATCAACATGTACCCATTGGTTTATATTTGCTAAGTGTGATGCTTTAGTTTTTGATCATACTTTTTAATTTTTTGAGAGCCAAGTGCCAACATATGTAGAGCTATGTGCCTAATTATGTACTGTATGAATTTGCAAAACTATTTATGTACCATCTTTTATGCTCAATGATGTACTGTATGACCTTCTGTTTAAACCCTTTTTTCATTGAAATGCTAAATTTTACCCAACTCATACCCTTGCTCCCATGTGCCTTGTTTAAAGTCCCACACCTGTCCTCCCTCTACTTTATCATACAATTGGGATGGAGGAGGGGCGTCGAACGGCCCCTATATCCTCATGCAAAGTCCCACCCGGTTGCTTTCACTCATTTCATACAACTAGGGATGGAGGCACATGGGCGCCAAGTGGGCAATACACATCTACCTCAAATTTTCCCCAATCCCTTACGTATTCCATATACACATTTTCCCTCTTTGCTCAATTATTCCACCATGACAGACCCACTCTGTACATACATCTTCACAGTCTCTGTCTCAATTACCTACATGGTGCCAGGATTCTCCTGGCACCACAGCCTAACTCTATGTGCTCGCGGGGCGCATGCGTGGTTTCGGTGGGGCCCTCCGGCTGCCCCGGCCGGCCTTTGCTGTCCCCTCCCGAAGCTGCGACGCGTACTGTGGTTCTCCCCTCCCTCCGTGGTAGGAGTTGGGCGGGGTCTCCCCCACTACACGTCGACGTCACGCTTCCCGCACCAGCTGTTCGGCGTCCAGCGTGACGCCTTATCAGCTGATGCCTGGGTTTCCATTCCCCAGCTCCAAACAAGTCCGGGGGGTCGCCCCACGGCTGGCCAGTCCCTGTATCCAGCCGAAGGGTCTGGGGCTTTCCCCCCGGTCCTCTGGGCTGCTGGTGCCTGACGTTGGGGGCCTTCTCTGGTTGCATGTACCGCGGCAGCGTCCCTCCAGGCTGTGGTCCCCTCTCTTGCCCTTCCAGCCCCTACCACTCAACTGCACATCTTACAGCCGGCATCCGTGCCCTTACTTGCTCTTGCACAGGTATGTTTTTCTGCATCTTTTTTCACCCCCTTTTCTTTTTCCTTTTCTCTCTCTCTCATTTCCTTCACTTGGGAGTCCCTCACTCCCTGTCTCTGTGCTCTCCTTCTTTCTCACAATGTTGCTTAGTTCTATTTTCCCTTTCCTGTTTTTGTCACTTTTTGTCTCTGATTCCAGTTCTCTGCTATATCTTTTCTTTCCTTCCTTCATCTTTCTCTTCCTTTTTCTTCACATTTTTATGTATTTTTATGTCTTTCTCCACACATACACTCAGTATCCAATTTTTCTCACTCAGTGACCACCCCCCTACCCACACACCAGCTCCCACACCATGACCACGCCTGCAGTGCTCGGTGCGTTGGTCTTGTCCATCGGACCATGCCCCCTCAGCTTCGGGACGGGGCATCTACGGTTGGCGTGGCGCCCTGGGCCGCATCGCTTCCGCGCAGGCACCACTGTGAGTCCATTTCTACCATCTACAGTATGATATTCATATCTTACATTTCTTTTTCTTTTTTGCATTCTTTTACTATTCATTACTGCTATTTCCCCAATCCATAGGTACCACCTCGGTATCGCTCCTGATGAGTGGCTATAAGGCCCCGAAACGACGTTACGACGTAGAGCTTCTATCTACCGTTAGGTGTACACCACATGAACCCATATGCATATAATGTTCCTGTTAATCTGCACCCATTGGTTTTCTATTTGCCAATTTTGATACGTTCCTATCAACATGTACCCATTGGTTTATATTTGCTAAGTGTGATGCTTTAGTTTTTGATCATACTTTTTAATTTTTTGAGAGCCAAGTGCCAACATATGTAGAGCTATGTGCCTAATTATGTACTGTATGAATTTGCAAAACTATTTATGTACCATCTTTTATGCTCAATGATGTACTGTATGACCTTCTGTTTAAACCCTTTTTTCATTAAAATGCTAAATTTTACCCAACTCATACCCTTGCTCCCATGTGCCTTGTTTAAAGTCCCACACCTGTCCTCCCTCTACTTTATCATACAATTGGGATGGAGGAGGGGCGTCGAACCGCCCCTATATCCTCATGCAAAGTCCCACCCGGTTGCTTTCACTCATTTCATACAACTAGGGATGGAGGCACATGGGCGCCAAGTGGGCAATACACATCTACCTCAAATTTTCCCCAATCCCTTACGTATTCCATATACACATTTTCCCTCTTTGCTCAATTATTCCACCATGACAGACCCACTCTGTACATACATCTTCACAGTCTCTGTCTCAATTACCTACATGGTGCCAGGATTCTCCTGGCACCACAGCCTAACTCTATGTGCTCGCGGGGCGCATGCGTGGTTTCGGTGGGGCCCTCCGGCTGCCCCGGCCGGCCTTTGCTGTCCCCTCCCGAAGCTGCGACGCGTACTGTGGTTCTCCCCTCCCTCCGTGGTAGGAGTTGGGCGGGGTCTCCCCCACTACACGTCGACGTCACGCTTCCCGCACCAGCTGTTCGGCATCCAGCGTGACGCCTTATCAGCTGATGCCTGGGTTTCCATTCCCCAGCTCCAAACAAGTCCGGGGGGTCGCCCCACGGCTGGCCAGTCCCTGTATCCAGCCGAAGGGTCTGGGGCTTTCCCCCCGGTCCTCTGGGCTGCTGGTGCCTGACGTTGGGGGCCTTCTCTGGTTGCATGTACCGCGGCAGCGTCCCTCCAGGCTGTGGTCCCCTCTCTTGCCCTTCCAGCCCCTACCACTCAACTGCACATCTTACAGCCGGCATCCGTGCCCTTACTTGCTCTTGCACAGGTATGTTTTTCTGCATCTTTTTTCACCCCCTTTTCTTTTTCCTTTTCTCTCTCTCTCATTTCCTTCACTTGGGAGTCCCTCACTCCCTGTCTCTGTGCTCTCCTTCTTTCTCACAATGTTGCTTAGTTCTATTTTCCCTTTCCTGTTTTTGTCACTTTTTGTCTCTGATTCCAGTTCTCTGCTATATCTTTTCTTTCCTTCCTTCATCTTTCTCTTCCTTTTTCTTCACATTTTTATGTATCTTTATGTCTTTCTCCACACATACACTCAGTATCCAATTTTTCTCACTCAGTGACCACCCCCCTACCCACACACCAGCTCCCACACCATGACCACGCCTGCAGTGCTCGGTGCGTTGGTCTTGTCCATCGGACCATGCCCCCTCAGCTTCGGGACGGGGCATCTACGGTTGGCGTGGCGCCCTGGGCCGCATCGCTTCCGCGCAGGCACCACTGTGAGTCCATTTCTACCATCTACAGTATGATATTCATATCTTACATTTCTTTTTCTTTTTTGCATTCTTTTACTATTCATTACTGCTATTTCCCCAATCCATAGGTACCACCTCGGTATCGCTCCTGATGAGTGGCTATAAGGCCCCGAAACGACGTTACGACGTAGAGCTTCTATCTACCGTTAGGTGTACACCACATGAACCCATATGCATATAATGTTCCTATTAATTTGCACCCATTGGTTTTCTATTTGCCAATTTTGATACGTTCCTATCAACATGTACCCATTGGTTTATATTTGCTAAGTGTGATGCTTTAGTTTTTGATCATACTTTTTAATTTTTTGAGAGCCAAGTGCCAACATATGTAGAGCTATGTGCCTAATTATGTACTGTATGAATTTGCAAAACTATTTATGTACCATCTTTTATGCTCAATGATGTACTGTATGACCTTCTGTTTAAACCCTTTTTTCATTAAAATGCTAAATTTTACCCAACTCATACCCTTGCTCCCATGTGCCTTGTTTAAAGTCCCACACCTGTCCTCCCTCTACTTTATCATACAATTGGGATGGAGGAGGGGCGTCGAACGGCCCCTATATCCTCATGCAAAGTCCCACCCGGTTGCTTTCACTCATTTCATACAACTAGGGATGGAGGCACATGGGCGCCAAGTGGGCAATACACATCTACCTCAAATTTTCCCCAATCCCTTACGTATTCCATATACACATTTTCCCTCTTTGCTCAATTATTCCACCATGACAGACCCACTCTGTACATACATCTTCACAGTCTCTGTCTCAATTACCTACATGGTGCCAGAATTCTCCTGGCACCACAGCCTAACTCTATGTGCTCGCGGGGCGCATGCGTGGTTTCGGTGGGGCCCTCCGGCTGCCCCGGCCGGCCTTTGCTGTCCCCTCCCGAAGCTGCGACGCGTACTGTGGTTCTCCCCTCCCTCCGTGGTAGGAGTTGGGCGGGGTCTCCCCCACTACACGTCGACGTCACGCTTCCCGCACCAGCTGTTCGGCGTCCAGCGTGACGCCTTATCAGCTGATGCCTGGGTTTCCATTCCCCAGCTCCAAACAAGTCCGGGGGGTCGCCCCACGGCTGGCCAGTCCCTGTATCCAGCCGAAGGGTCTGGGGCTTTCCCCCCGGTCCTCTGGGCTGCTGGTGCCTGACGTTGGGGGCCTTCTCTGGTTGCATGTACCGCGGCAGCGTCCCCCCAGGCTGTGGTCCCCTCTCTTGCCCTTCCAGCCCCTACCACTCAACTGCACATCTTACAGCCGGCATCCGTGCCCTTACTTGCTCTTGCACAGGTATGTTTTTCTGCATCTTTTTTCACCCCCTTTTCTTTTTCCTTTTCTCTCTCTTTCATTTCCTTCACTTGGGAGTCCCTCACTCCCTGTCTCTGTGCTCTCCTTCTTTCTCACAATGTTGCTTAGTTCTATTTTCCCTTTCCTGTTTTTGTCACTTTTTGTCTCTGATTCCAGTTCTCTGCTATATCTTTTCTTTCCTTCCTTCATCTTT
This sequence comes from Lithobates clamitans, assembly GCA_037952925.1. NCBI lineage: Eukaryota > Metazoa > Chordata > Amphibia > Anura > Ranidae > Lithobates > Lithobates clamitans. The sequence continues at coordinate 100,050 of JBBGZY010000355.1, read as the reverse complement.
CTCTTCCTTTTTCTTCACATTTTTATGTATTTTTATGTCTTTCTCCACACATACACTCAGTATCCAATTTTTCTCACTCAGTGACCACCCCCCTACCCACACACCAGCTCCCACACCATGACCACGCCTGCAGTGCTCGGTACGTTGGTCTTGTCCATCGGACCATGCCCCCTCAGCTTCGGGACGGGGCATCTACGGTTGGCGTGGCGCCCTGGGCCGCATCGCTTCCGCGCAGGCACCACTGTGAGTCCATTTCTACCATCTACAGTATGATATTCATATCTTACATTTCTTTTTCTTTTTTGCATTCTTTTACTATTCATTACTGCTATTTCCCCAATCCATAGGTACCACCTCGGTATCGCTCCTGATGAGTGGCTATAAGGCCCCGAAACGACGTTACGACGTAGAGCTTCTATCTACCGTTAGGTGTACACCACATGAACCCATATGCATATAATGTTCCTATTAATTTGCACCCATTGGTTTTCTATTTGCCAATTTTGATACGTTCCTATCAACATGTACCCATTGGTTTATATTTGCTAAGTGTGATGCTTTAGTTTTTGATCATACTTTTTAATTTTTTGAGAGCCAAGTGCCAACATATGTAGAGCTATGTGCCTAATTATGTACTGTATGAATTTGCAAAACTATTTATGTACCATCTTTTATGCTCAATGATGTACTGTATGACCTTCTGTTTAAACCCTTTTTTCATTAAAATGCTAAATTTTACCCAACTCATACCCTTGCTCCCATGTGCCTTGTTTAAAGTCCCACACCTGTCCTCCCTCTACTTTATCATACAATTGGGATGGAGGAGGGGCGTCGAACGGCCCCTATATCCTCATGCAAAGTCCCACCCGGTTGCTTTCACTCATTTCATACAACTAGGGATGGAGGCACATGGGCGCCAAGTGGGCAATACACATCTACCTCAAATTTTCCCCAATCCCTTACGTATTCCATATACACATTTTCCCTCTTTGCTCAATTATTCCACCATGACAGACCCACTCTGTACATACATCTTCACAGTCTCTGTCTCAATTACCTACATGGTGCCAGGATTCTCCTGGCACCACAGCCTAACTCTATGTGCTCGCGGGGCGCATGCGTGGTTTCGGTGGGGCCCTCCGGCTGCCCCGGCCGGCCTTTGCTGTCCCCTCCCGAAGCTGCGATGCGTACTGTGGTTCTCCCCTCCCTCCGTGGTAGGAGTTGGGCGGGGTCTCCCCCACTACACGTCGACGTCACGCTTCCCGCACCAGCTGTTCGGCGTCCAGCGTGACGCCTTATCAGCTGATGCCTGGGTTTCCATTCCCCAGCTCCAAACAAGTCCGGGGGGTCGCCCCACGGCTGGCCAGTCCCTGTATCCAGCCGAAGGGTCTGGGGCTTTCCCCCCGGTCCTCTGGGCTGCTGGTGCCTGACGTTGGGGGCCTTCTCTGGTTGCATGTACCGCGGCAGCGTCCCTCCAGGCTGTGGTCCCCTCTCTTGCCCTTCCAGCCCCTACCACTCAACTGCACATCTTACAGCCGGCATCCGTGCCCTTACTTGCTCTTGCACAGGTATGTTTTTCTGCATCTTTTTTCACCCCCTTTTCTTTTTCCTTTTCTCTCTCTCTCATTTCCTTCACTTGGGAGTCCCTCACTCCCTGTCTCTGTGCTCTCCTTCTTTCTCACAATGTTGCTTAGTTCTATTTTCCCTTTCCTGTTTTTGTCACTTTTTGTCTCTGATTCCAGTTCTCTGCTATATCTTTTCTTTCCTTCCTTCATCTTTCTCTTCCTTTTTCTTCACATTTTTATGTATTTTTATGTCTTTCTCCACACATACACTCAGTATCCAATTTTTCTCACTCAGTGACCACCCCCCTACCCACACACCAGCTCCCACACCATGACCACGCCTGCAGTGCTCGGTGCGTTGGTCTTGTCCATCGGACCATGCCCCCTCAGCTTCGGGACGGGGCATCTACGGTTGGCGTGGCGCCCTGGGCCGCATCGCTTCCGCGCAGGCACCACTGTGAGTCCATTTCTACCATCTACAGTATGATATTCATATCTTACATTTCTTTTTCTTTTTTGCATTCTTTTACTATTCATTACTGCTATTTCCCCAATCCATAGGTACCACCTCGGTATCGCTCCTGATGAGTGGCTATAAGGCCCCGAAACGACGTTACGACGTAGAGCTTCTATCTACCGTTAGGTGTACACCACATGAACCCATATGCATATAATGTTCCTATTAATTTGCACCCATTGGTTTTCTATTTGCCAATTTTGATACGTTCCTATCAACATGTACCCATTGGTTTATATTTGCTAAGTGTGATGCTTTAGTTTTTGATCATACTTTTTAATTTTTTGAGAGCCAAGTGCCAACATATGTAGAGCTATGTGCCTAATTATGTACTGTATGAATTTGCAAAACTATTTATGTACCATCTTTTATGCTCAATGATGTACTGTATGACCTTCTGTTTAAACCCTTTTTTCATTAAAATGCTAAATTTTACCCAACTCATACCCTTGCTCCCATGTGCCTTGTTTAAAGTCCCACACCTGTCCTCCCTCTACTTTATCATACAATTGGGATGGAGGAGGGGCGTCGAACGGCCCCTATATCCTCATGCAAAGTCCCACCCGGTTGCTTTCACTCATTTCATACAACTAGGGATGGAGGCACATGGGCGCCAAGTGGGCAATACACATCTACCTCAAATTTTCCCCAATCCCTTACGTATTCCATATACACATTTTCCCTCTTTGCTCAATTATTCCACCATGACAGACCCACTCTGTACATACATCTTCACAGTCTCTGTCTCAATTACCTACATGGTGCCAGGATTCTCCTGGCACCACAGCCTAACTCTATGTGCTCGCGGGGCGCATGCGTGGTTTCGGTGGGGCCCTCCGGCTGCCCCGGCCGGCCTTTGCTGTCCCCTCCCGAAGCTGCGACGCGTACTGTGGTTCTCCCCTCCCTCCGTGGTAGGAGTTGGGCGGGGTCTCCCCCACTACACGTCGACGTCACGCTTCCCGCACCAGCTGTTCGGCGTCCAGCGTGACGCCTTATCAGCTGATGCCTGGGTTTCCATTCCCCAGCTCCAAACAAGTCCGGGGGGTCGCCCCACGGCTGGCCAGTCCCTGTATCCAGCCGAAGGGTCTGGGGCTTTCCCCCCGGTCCTCTGGGCTGCTGGTGCCTGACGTTGGGGGCCTTCTCTGGTTGCATGTACCGCGGCAGCGTCCCTCCAGGCTGTGGTCCCCTCTCTTGCCCTTCCAGCCCCTACCACTCAACTGCACATCTTACAGCCGGCATCCGTGCCCTTACTTGCTCTTGCACAGGTATGTTTTTCTGCATCTTTTTTCACCCCCTTTTCTTTTTCCTTTTCTCTCTCTCTCATTTCCTTCACTTGGGAGTCCCTCACTCCCTGTCTCTGTGCTCTCCTTCTTTCTCACAATGTTGCTTAGTTCTATTTTCCCTTTCCTGTTTTTGTCACTTTTTGTCTCTGATTCCAGTTCTCTGCTATATCTTTTCTTTCCTTCCTTCATCTTTCTCTTCCTTTTTCTTCACATTTTTATGTATTTTTATGTCTTTCTCCACACATACACTCAGTATCCAATTTTTCTCACTCAGTGACCACCCCCCTACCCACACACCAGCTCCCACACCATGACCACGCCTGCAGTGCTCGGTGCGTTGGTCTTGTCCATCGGACCATGCCCCCTCAGCTTCGGGACGGGGCATCTACGGTTGGCGTGGCGCCCTGGGCCGCATCGCTTCCGCGCAGGCACCACTGTGAGTCCATTTCTACCATCTACAGTATGATATTCATATCTTACATTTCTTTTTCTTTTTTGCATTCTTTTACTATTCATTACTGCTATTTCCCCAATCCATAGGTACCACCTCGGTATCGCTCCTGATGAGTGGCTATAAGGCCCCGAAACGACGTTACGACGTAGAGCTTCTATCTACCGTTAGGTGTACACCACATGAACCCATATGCATATAATGTTCCTATTAATTTGCACCCATTGGTTTTCTATTTGCCAATTTTGATACGTTCCTATCAACATGTACCCATTGGTTTATATTTGCTAAGTGTGATGCTTTAGTTTTTGATCATACTTTTTAATTTTTTGAGAGCCAAGTGCCAACATATGTAGAGCTATGTGCCTAATTATGTACTGTATGAATTTGCAAAACTATTTATGTACCATCTTTTATGCTCAATGATGTACTGTATGACCTTCTGTTTAAACCCTTTTTTCATTAAAATGCTAAATTTTACCCAACTCATACCCTTGCTCCCATGTGCCTTGTTTAAAGTCCCACACCTGTCCTCCCTCTACTTTATCATACAATTGGGATGGAGGAGGGGCGTCGAACGGCCCCTATATCCTCATGCAAAGTCCCACCCGGTTGCTTTCACTCATTTCCTCCTCACCCTGTTCATGGACTGGGCTTGTGTCAAAGTAAGGACCCCAACACCAAGCCCCCGCACAGCACGAACTCTACGATGAGTATGTATACGCAACATGGCTAGAAAATGGTCGGCTGCTCAGAACGCAGTAACAGAACGCACTGAAGAACAGCAAGGCCTGTAAAGAGCGACCTGAAAATCAGTCACGAACGAACAAGAACAGAATGACAAGTCATTGGTAACTCGCTGCACGCACTGAAGACCAGATACAAACCCACAAGCACAAACTGAACAGAAATACGATCTGAAAACCATGATTCTGAAAAAGCGCGAATCGTCTCTCACCAAACTTTTACTAACAAGAGATTAGCAAAAGGAGCCAAAGGGTGCCGCGCTTAGTACTGAACTGCCCTTTTATAGACCCGTCGTACGTGGTGTACGTGACCGCATTCTTGGCGTTCGGAAAGTCCGACAACTTTGTGCGACCGTGTGTATGCAAAACAAGTTTGAGCCAACATTCGTTGGAAAAAATCAGTGGATTTTGTTGTCGGAATGTCCAATCAATGTCCGATCGTTTGTACAGGGCATAAGAGTTAATGTGGGAAAAAGGTGTCTCCACTGATGCTTTATCACCAATCCTTGTTTCCCTAACAACCCAAAATTTTCAAAATCCAATTGTCATTGGGGCAGAAAGTGAGGTGAAATCTTCTGAACAGGGGCACAGACAGCAAAAAAAATGTGATAACCCTGCCCTATATTATCCAAAAAGCTTAAAAATTGATTTCCTGACAGACTCCATGGCAGCCTACGTGTGGGTTTACCCCGCCTCCTCTCCAGTGCTATAGGACCCCATTCCCATAAATGAGTACTCACCACTAGCTACTGCGTTCCTTTTTTGTCCTCCTCCAATGAACCTACACAAGATGTTTGCATCCGGTCGGACGGATCCAAGATCATGGCATACCTTTGCGGTGCAGCTCAGGGCCCAGCCATGGGCGGGTGAGTAGCAGGTAGAGTCTGATGTTTACCCCTTTGGTGGAGGGATGGTCGCCTCTGTATGCCGAACGTCCAGGGACATCAACGGCTGGCAAGGTCGGAAGTTTGAAGTTTTTCTCCATGGCAGGTTTTTCTGTGTACTGTCCATTTTTCCCCCTAGGTCTCCAGGCTTTGGCTATGACCGTCGCGGTCTTTGTTGAGACCGTTTTCCCCCTCATGGCGGCTGGAGCGCTTGTGCGTACCAGCTCGCCTCAGCACTTCCGGGTTCGGCCGTCCGCGCTGCTCGCGCATGCGCGGTAGCCTCCTCGGATCCGAGGCTTGGCTCGCGCGTGCATAGAGCGGCGGAACGCTCGGCAATCCGCACATGCGCAGTATGGTCACCATCCGACGGCGCAGGGGCGAGGTCGGACGGTGACGTCATGGGCGGGGGGTTTAAATTCTGCTCCTAAACTCCTTCACAGTGGGAATGCCCTCACAGTGAGTAGGAGTGGAGCGTTTTTTTCCCCATTTCCAGCCCTGGTCTGCTTTAGGTGAGTGCCTGATTAAACTTTCCTGCATACTAAAAAAAAAAAAAAAAAAAAAAGGAGTAAAATGCAATGTGTATATTTTTACTTTTATTTAAAAAAAAAAAATGTTTTCTTTTTTGAAAGGGGTGAATGAGCTATATTTCCTTCTTACGTCCATATATAAGAGGGGTTTTTCTTCTGGACATACGTTGCAAGTGCACTTTGTATGTATTTATGGGGCAGAATGACCCTTTTTTCTTACTGGTATCTCGGCCCGTTCAGGCCACCTTTTTCTGCAGACTAAACGTACTGTGTCGCTCTTCATATGGAAGTCTTGGACAATTCACCGCCTTTAAGTGGCCAGCCCTCACGCACAAGATATGTGCTTATGAGGGGAGGGGTTGAGAGTCAGTCGCATTGTGAATTGCGTTATCTGATGTTGGTCTCACCTTTTTTCCCCCTCCCTACTGTGTTTTTTCTCCCAGCCCTCCTAGATCGGACCCACAGATCGTGGTCCAGAATGACAGAGACCTTGCCAGGCCACAACACCAGTCACCTTCAAGATCCAGGCGAGATTCTACGTCTGGAAACCACCACCAGGGGAGACGCTCTCATTCCTCCTCCAGACACCGCTCCCACCGCCATGACAGCCGCTCTGATCGAAGAGCTTGCTGGGGATGTGGAACACGAGTTCCGGAGGGCAAGTCACTGTGTGACCGTTGTTATGCCCGGGCGACCAGGGAAAAAGAATCGGAGAACCAGCATCTGGAAACTCTCGTTAAACGCGTGGTACAGCAGTCCCTGAAGGAGCTGGATTCTCCCCACACTCTGAGCCAGTCTACAACACTGTCTGGCCCTCTGGCCAATGAAGCCCGTAAAGACCCGGGCACTTCTCAGCCGTATGTGGCCTCCCTTGACTCCTCAGATGATGATCCTCAGGAAAAAGAGGAAGTCGGAGGTTTTGACTTCAGTATGGTGTCACCTTTAATTAAGGCAATCAAGGAGGCTCTTAAGTGGGAGGATCCCTCTACTCCCCAGGCCAAGCAGAAGAAATTCTTCAAGCATTTGGGGAAAGAATGCGCAAATTTTCCGCTCCTTTCTGAGCTAAAAGAAATCATTGATGAGGAATGGAGTAAGATGGACAGGAAGTCCTCTATGACAAATAAGACCTCCAGATTATATCCCTTCAAGTCAGAAGAGATGAAGTATCTGGAGAATGCTCCCCTTGTAGACGCAGCTCTAATGCGTCTAGCTAAGTATATTACACTCCCCTTGGAAGATGCAGTGTCCTTCAAGGATGGTCTTGAAAGAAGGATCGACCAAGACTTGAAGAGTATTTACGGGTTGGCCGGAACGGCCTGTAAACCTGCTTTGGCTCTGGCAGCCATGTCAAAAGCCATGGAGGCCTGGACGGAGAATGTGGATTCCTTCCTTAAAGGGGTTTCAGAGGAGCTAGCGGGAAGTTCAGCAGCTGCAGAATTAAAGCTAGCGGCGGTGTTCTTGGGGAAGGCATCCATTGATTTGATTCGCCTATTGGCGCGAATTATGCTGTCGTCGGTCACGGCCAAACGGGCCTTATGGTTACGTCCTTGGCTTGCTGACCCCGTTTCCAAAAAAGCCTGGTGTAAAATTCCCTTCGAGGGGTCTTTGCTGTTTGGCAATTAACTAGACGATGCCATAACACGAGCCACGGGTGGCAAGTCAGGGTTTCTCCCCCAGGACAGGCGCCTTCTTGGTCGGAAGAAACCGCAGTTCAGAAGACGCTCTCCGGAGCGTTCTAGGGAAGCTCGCTCGTACAAGCCCGGTAGGGACTTCAGGAAAAATTGGAGCAGGGGCCAGACATCTTTTCGCAAGTCCGCTAAAGGCCAGACATCCAGCGGCCGTGAGCAGACGAAGTCTTTTTGAGATTGCGCCCGCCCAGGCGGGTCGGGTAGGGGCACGGCTGCGCCTCTTCCGGCACGTCTGGGTGGCCTCGATCTCGGACTTTTGGGTAATAAAGACGGTCTCGACAGGTCACAGATGGACCTTCTCCAGTGCTCCGCCCCCCAGATTTGTTCCCACTCTTCTGCCCCGGTCGGAAGATCAAAAGCAAGTGCTACTGTCCTATGTAGATCAGCTCTCTTCCTGGTTCAAAAAAAGAGTGGCTCTTGGCGTCCGGTCATAGACCTGACCTACCTCAACGAGTTTATACAGCCAGGGAGATTCAAGATGGAAACGCTGTCGACTATTCAGCAAGCTATTCAGCCAGGCGATTGGATGATTTCCATCGACTTAAAGGACGCTTATTTCCACATCCCGATAGAAGAAGGGTTTCACAAATACCTCCGCTTCCAAGTAGGGCAAGATCATCTTCAGTTATTCTGCCTCCCCTTCGGATTGACAACGTCCCCCCGGGTCTTTTCAAAAATCCTTTTGGCCACGGTGGCTTACATAAGAGTGAAGGGGGTACGTGTTTATCACTACCTCGACGACCTCCTGGTGTTATCACAAAGCAGGGAGCAGCTGCTGGCCCATCAAGAACAGGTGATCTCCACCCTATCCAGTTTCGGGTGGCTCCTGAATATAATATACTTAGGAGCTCAGTTCAACACTGTAAGAGGCACCATTTCCCTTCCACTACAGAAAATTCCGGTGGTGCGGGACAGAATTTCTCGGGCTATACATGCCTCACACCTAAAAGCCTCTCAGTGCCTGGAAATCATCGGCACGATGGTTTCTACGATGCCCATGGTCAAGTGGGCTTTGTGGAGGTTACGTCCCTTCCAGTCAGGGTTCCTGCAGCAGTGGAGAACAGGGGACAAGAATCAAGTCATCCGGGTGACTTCGTCAATGAGGAACAGCCTCTTTTGGTGGCTTCAACGCAAGAATCTCCTGGCATGTCATTCCATCGCCCCCATCTCCTGGGTCACGGTGACGACCGATGCCAGCGGGACGGGTTGGGGAGCCCTCTGCGGCTCGAACCTCGCCCAGGGCTAATGGGATTCCAGCCGTCCAGTCCCAGGGTCCAACGTTCTGGAACTCAGGGCGGCCTGGTGTGCTCTACAGGCCTTCTCTCACCTACTGAAAGGGAAGTCAGTACTGTTGACAACACGGCCGTCGCCTACATGAAGAGGCAAGGGGGTACCCGGAGTCCCACTCTCCTTCGAGAAGTCGAGCCCATCCTTTCATGGGCGCAGAAGAACCTTTGCAATATCTCGGCAGTGTTCATCCCAGGAGTCCAGAATGCTCAAGCGGACTTCCTTTTACGCACCGAACTGGACAACAACGAGTGGTCTCTTCATATGGAGACGTTCAGATGGGTCTCCTCACTAGGGATCAACCCCGAGGTAGATCTGTTCATCTCTCGCCACAACTTCAAACTGGAGAAATTTTACACCAGAGGCCGTTGCAGTCAGGCTCTCGGGTCAGATGCACTGACGGACCTTTGGAAGTTCAGCAAGGCGTACGCCTTCCCGCCGCTTCCAGTCATCCTGAGATTCCTGCAGAGACTCCGTTCAGAAACGGCCGAAGTGTTGATGATAGCTCCATACTGGCCGAACAGACCCTGGTTCCCTCTCCTTGTCCAACTCAGCTTCAGGGACCTGGTGCCTCTCCCTCTCAGGCCGGACCTTCTTTCTCAGGGGTCAGTCCTGCACCCGTGTCCAGCAGTGCTGAGACTGATGGTCTGGTTCTTGAGAGGGAGAGGCTAACCTCGCTTGGCTGCGCTCCTACAGTAATATCAACTCTCATGAGTTCAAGAAGATCCAGCACAAATAGAGTTTACAGTAGAATCTGGTCCAAATTTGTGGATTTTTGCTCCTCTAGCGGCAGGTCTTTTAGACACCCGGGGGTGCAAGATATACTCAGCTTCCTTCAAACGGGCTTAGATCTACCATTATCCATCAGCTCGCTTAGGGTTCAGGTCTCTGCACTGTCGGCCTTCTCTGGGTCCTCCTGGGCAACTAATCCACTAATCCGACAATTTTTTCGTGGCGCTTAAAGGCTCAAGCCCCAAAGGAAATCCAGATTCCCCAAATGGGACCTGCCACTTGTCCTAGACTTAATCTCCGGACTCAGTACTACCGGGCCTTCCCCTCTCTCTATCAAGGACTTCTAAGCTAAAGTAGTCTTTCTAGTAGCCATCACATCGGCAAAAAAAGTTTCTGAGATTGGCTCTCTGGGTTGTGAAGAACCCTTCTTAACGTTCTTCCCGGATCGTGTAGTCCTTATCCCTATGCTGGGTTCTAACCCAAAAGTGTCCTCGGTGTTCCATGATAATCAAGAGATAGTCCTTCCCACGTTTAGGTCTCTCGAGTCCTCTGAGATTCATCCTCTGGATGTAGGAGAAGCAATTAAAGAATATCTGAGAGTGACTTCTCCCTTCAGACGTTCTGACCATCTATTCATCTTACACTCGGGAAGTAACAAAGGAAAGAAAGCCTCAGTTAGGACACTCGCTACTTGGATTGTTCAAACTATTCAACAAGCATACAAGGGGAAGGGCTTGGCTCCTCCACAGGCGGTGACAGCTCACTCCACCAGGGGAATGGCAACTTCATGGGCAGCAGCTCGACATGTGGCCCCAGACACCATTTGCAAAGCAGCCTCGTGGGCCTCTATCAACACTTTCATGTCTCATTACTGTATTGAGCCTGCTTCATTATCCTCTGTAGACTTTGGTTTGAGAACCCTATCGGTTGATAGGAAAAATTAAAATTTTTGTTTGATTCAGCATACCCACCCGTGTGGTCGGCTAGTTATTTCCCACACGTAGGCTGCCATGGAGTCTGTCAGGAAAAAGGAAAATTTATTATCAAATACTTACCGTAATTTACCTTTCCTGATGGACTCCATGGCAGACGGAGTTCCCACCCATTGGTCAAAGAGTAGGCTAGTTACGGAACGCAGTAGCTAGTGGGGAGTACTCATTTATGGGAATGGGGTCCTATAGCATTGGAGAGGAGGCGGGGTAAACCCACACATAGGCTGCCATGGAGTCCATCAGGAAAGGAAAATTACGGTAAGTATTTGATAATAAATTTTCCTTTTTTTGGGCTGGAGCTACACTTAAAAAATGTACTTGTTCCAAATTACAAACAGATTTAACTTAACAACAAACCTACAGTCCCTATCTTGTTTGTAACCCGGGGACCGCCTGTATGCTGCTGTTCAGAGTATATAGGGCCTGGGGGCCCCACGCCTTTTTTTTAATTTGGGTGCGGGGTTCCCCTTAATATCCATACCAGACCCAAAGGGCCCAGTAATGGGCTGGGGGGGGCAACATTACATTACAGCCGCAAGCAGTTTTAAATGGCTTTTTTTCCTTTTGTGCAGGGACTGTTCTAAACACTGGTAACATGCGCCACTTTACAGGTATACTATAGACACCCCCCAGGCATGATATTTAAAGGAATATTACACTTTTATTGTTTCACTTTAAGCATTATTAAAATCACTGCTCCCAAAAAAACAGCCGTTTTTAGAACTTTTTTTTGCATTGATGCATGTCCCCTGGGACAGGACCCGGGTCCCCAAACACTTTTTATGACAAAAACTTGCATATTAGTCTTTAAAATTAGCACTTTTGATTTTTACACGTTCAAGTCCCATAGACTTTAACGGGGTTCGCGTGTTCGCACAAATTTTTATTCTGTTCGCATGTTCTGCCAAGAACCGAACTGGGGGGTGTTCGGCTCATCCCTACCAAGTATACATTATGCAATTTTTCTGAACTGAACTTGCCTTCTGTATACCCTGCCCACTCACCATTATATAGATTGCTGAGCTACTTCCAAAGTCTTTTTAGTCTGGAGTTTCGTTTTGAATTCAGTGATGAGTTTTTCCCACCTCCCAGCAGTTGTTTTGTAAATCAGGTATCTTTCTTCTTGGCTAGTATAAATGAGAGTCTTTTGGTGTTAAAGCATGATGAGAGGCTTCTGGTCTTACAGACTGTCCTTGGTTCTAATGCATGATGAAGTCCCTCGTGTTTAAGGCATCATAAGTAATTTTATATGTCAGGTTATTTACCATAACGATCGACTAACAGACATCGCTTTAGCTTTAAGTTTGAGAGACACTCTCTTACCTGTTTACTGTAGCTATAGAGACAATAGACTGTTCAAACAGTTGAAAATTGAATACAACAATGGTATCTACGTTCCCATTGTATCCAACAGCATTTGTTTGAGAAGTTCTGTGTCTGTGAAACTAAAATGCTGTTCCAGTCTTATAATAAAAAATCATATTTTATATCAAATTCAACACATTCTGCCCTTGATTTTTTTTTCAGACTCCATACAGAAAATCACTTCATTATTAACAACTCATTCTAAACATTAATTTTCCTTGAATGCAACCCCCTCGCATATTTCTGTCCTTGAGAAGGTGTTTCAGTCTTTGGCTAAATGTTCATTAGAAAGTCCATTCTAGAGTTCTTTAGAAACAAGTCCAGGCTTGTAATACATCAAAGGCCTTGCTCTCCACCGCTATTGCGGTCTTCCATCATTCTGTCCATCATGAAACCACTTTTCTACAGGCTTCCAATGGATCAGATCAGACACAGCCAGCCTGTGGAGTGGAAAACAAAGTGGATTATCTGTTCCTTCGAATGCCCTGTACACATGATTGGATTTTTCGATGGAAAATGTGTGATAGGACCTTGTTGTTGGAAATTCCAACCGTGTGTAGGCTCCATCACACATTTCCAATAGGAATTTCCGACACACAAAGTTTGAGAGCTTGCTATAAAATCCGAATAAATTAAGAGACGAAAGCTATTGGCTACTGCCCCGTTTATAGTCCCGACGTATGTGTTTTACGTCACCGCGTTCAGAACGATCATATTTTCCAACAACTTTGTGTGACCGTGTGTATGCAAGACAAGTTTGAGCCAACATCTGTCAGAAAAAATCCATGGATTTTGTTGTCGGAATGTCCGATCAATGTCCGATCGTGTGTACGGGGCATAATAATAAATAAGCAGTAGATCCCGGCCCTTCAGCTACAATCTCTCCTCTAACTGGCTTCTTGCCTGGATATCTGACCAACACTTTACCACCTTCCTGTATTATCTACTTCTGACCCTCCCAAAGAACATCAATAGGGAGGAGAGGAAATAAACTGATATTTACCAGAAGATCATTGCTGTTTACTTTTGGAAGGTTTGATGTTATACAGCCTCACTTTCCACAAGAAAGACACTCGCCAAACCCTAAGCAAATAATTATGCTGCGCTAATAAGCACAATTACAGCTCTTTCATATAATCCGGGAAAGTGCCCAAAGTCTGGTATCACAATGTGAGGTCAATATATCGTCCTAGTGACCTAGGACAGTCCCATTTATTTATAAGGCTGAACAGGGATAACAAAGAGAGGTGGTGGCTTTACAATCAGCCAATCTGACAGATGTATACCTTCAAAAAGGACCAATCAGACACTTGTATACATTCAAATAGATATCAGGAAGTGACGTATGCGATCGTTCATGTGCAGAGCAACGTGTGCAGTTTCCTGCTGAAATGCACACATAGGCATCCAAGACAATGCAATTATTATAAAAATACTGTGCTATACACATAATTAAACAATAGCAGCCACCACTACAATCTTAACAAAAATTGTGTGAATGAATAAAGTGAAAACAGTGCAGCGCTAAGAATCAAATGTTGCTTATTGACATATCAACATACTGTGATATACAAAATAAATTGTGATTAGCATATACAAAAAACTCTAACACCATCATCTGATTGATAGTGTCTCTAAATAAAGTGCACTATGCGGGGGGGCGTGTCTGGATGTGAGCCGAAGAAGACGTGCAGGTGCCGAGCTCCACTCATCCTGGCCAAATCCGTTGCCATCCTGCCTGTAAAACGATCCGGTGAGACCTGAAAACTTCCCTACCTGTTCCTGGGCACCCCCGGCCTTAATTCCAGCATACATTTTAAAATCCGGCTTCCCGGCTGCGGAGCTACATGGCCCGCGGCCCTCTCCACTCATCCGAGGCCCGCCTCCATCTTGCGGCCTACTCGGCCCTCCACGCCGCGATCCGCGGGATGGGCAGCCTCCCCACGCTCACCCACTTGCATCAGCACCTCTGGAGGGGGAAGATTGTGTGCTCAGCGTGGGGGATCCCCGGGAGGTCCCAGGCAGCTGACTCCTCTCACCCGCGGCCCGCCGCCATCTTGAGGCCTACATGGCCTGCTGCATCCTCCTCAGCTGGGTGCCGCGATTCGTGGGAGAGCGGCTGTCCCATGCTCCTACCTCAGCGGCAGCATCTCTGAGGGGGACAGGAGGTGGGTGTAGTACCTGGAGGCTGTCAGCTGTCTCTGATTAGGCCCCAGTGTGGGACTCCAGGACTACCCCAGCTAGAGCCATCTGCTGTCCCTGCATGAAAGACTTCCTCTCTGTAAAGCATCAAATCTTAAAAGGGATACAACCGTCCTTTTCATGACAGGTAAACGCAGATTCTCCAAGAAAGCAGCTGTCCAGACATCCCAGCGCTCACCGATGACCACACGGGCGGTGGCCATCTTGCCACATACCTCCGTGCCTCCAGCATCTATTGCAGTACAGACGGACCCAGCGATGGTGGCTCTCAGCTCACCGACTCGAGAAGGGGCCTCTACAGCACCACAGGCGGAACCGGAGCCACTTGGGGAGCAGTCCACCGCAATGATCCTGGCGGCCATAGCAAAAAGTCCTCTGTGGAGGGAAAAATTGGCACTCTGACTATTGAATGCGGGCCAATAAGACAATATATGGACAAATTTAGAGGCCACCTCACTGAAGCAGAGCACCGTATATCGGAGGTGGAGGATACAGCTGTCTCTACTGTGAAATCCGTGACTGAATTGCAACAACAGGTTAAAATTCTTATGGCCAATTCAGAGGACGCCGAGAACTGCCTCAGGTGCAACAATGTGCGAGTGGTTAGGCTCCCTGAGGGCGCGGAGGGACAGAACCCTGTAGTGTTTGATGAAAACAACGACTCCTGGGCCTGCAGAAATTGTCGCCTGTATATATTGTGGAGCGCACACACAGGGTCGGAGGCCTGCTGGTGCGTGGCCACGTGCCTTTCTGGTTCGCCTGCTAAACTTCAGGGATAAGGATCTCATCCTCCCAGAGGCTCATAAACACTCTGAACTGAAACATGATAATGCTGTCATACATTTATATCCTGACTTTTCTCCGGAGCTGCAAAAGAAGAGGCGCTCCTTCACGGATGTCCACAGGCGTCTGAAGGAGAAAAATCTGGTATACAGTATGCTATATCCCAGTCGCCTGAAAGATATTCATCAAGGGGCCAGCTAATTCTTGGAGTCCCCTGTGGAAGCGGCAGACTGGCTCAACACCATTGCATAGAAAGGTGAGAGTGTTGTATATGTGATGTGACTAATGCCTGAGATGTAGTATCACTGGACAGTTTACATAACTGCTGGATGTTTTACTGGAAGTAATATTACCTGATGTCAAGGCCAATACCTTCCCCTTCTGCAGTGACTGCCTTACTGGATGTGGGGAATGTGCCATGCCACCCAAGTACACCAATCCATTAGATGCGGAAGCTCTGGTTCTGTCTCATATGCACTGAACTGCACGTCTACCTTTAAGACCCCCCACTTGAGTGGAAGAACTCTTGGAACTATCTACTAATGTTTTTTTGTTTCTGGGACAAAGTTTCTCCAGCAGTTTTTCGGTTCAGTTGCCCTGGAGCAAACAGGGCGTTGGGTTCTTGAACTGTTACTTCTTTGGACTGTTTTATTTTTTTTTCCTTTTTCTCTTTTTTTCCTTTTTTATTTGCAACTTTTGTTCTGTTTTTTTTTTTGTTAAGCTCCGTCTGCTCCCTGCTGACAAGGTCGGTGCAGATGGATGTTTTACTTGCCCAGTATGGTATGTGGAATTTAACTAAAGTTACTTGATGACTGTGGCTCTCTGTACTCAGTTTCCTCCCCCCCAGGTCTTCCCCCTTCTGAGTCCCATACCTGTTCTCATGACTGCTGAGGTGCAATAAGCCCAGGTCCCAACCGTACCGCTTAGCGTACCTTACCCCTTCTTCCCATCCAATAAAAAACCACATACAACCATTAACGTTGGAAAGGGCAAGGCCACAGCTTTATTTAACTCAAAATTAACATTAACTCTTTTAGACCGTGCCAGTCACAGTTGCACTGTGAGCACTCAACTACAAATGTAAAAGGGAGATGAAGGAGGGGCCTATCCTTACCATAAGTGCCGGACCGGCCGTCAATCTCCCAATTACCATCCAGGCATAAAAAGGGGTTCCATATTTGCTGGCAAGGTCACCAAAACCGCAACACGTTGTGACATACCATCAAAATTAGGGCGGGAGGGTGGGCAGCTCTTCCATGCTTCCGTCCGAAAGGGACCATAATCCCCTGGGGTGCCAAACTCCTGAGCTCAGGCCCAACCCTTTGTCCCCCCCTGTACCAATCCTGAGTTAGACCAAGTTCAGTGTAACTCCTCCCTGGCCATGCCCCCATCAGTCAGGGATCTCTTTCCCGAGGGGCTCAAAAGGCTCTCATGACTGCTGAGGTGCAATAAGCCCAGGTCCCAACCATACCGCTTAGCGTACCTTACCCCTTCTTCCCATCCAATAAAAAACCACATACAACCATTAACGTTAGAAAGGGCAAGGCCACAGCTTTATTTAACTCAAAATTAACATTAACTCTTTTAGACCGTGCCAGTCACAGTTGCACTGTGAGCACTCAACTACAAATGTAAAAGGGAGATGAAGGAGGGGCCTGTCCTTACCATAAGTGCCGGACCGGCTGTCAATCTCCCAATTACCATCCGGGCATAAAAAAGGGTTCCATATTTGCTGGCAAGGTCACCAAAACCGCCACCAGCCAGTCAGTGATCTACTGACGGGCACCCCACCGCAGCCAGCGCCTGTTCCACCCCCCTCTGAAGTCCCAGGTTAAAAATGTCCATGCCAATTTCGTTGAGATGAACACCATCCCTCCTCAACAAGTCAGTGTTGTTTCCCTCCAAATCTTGTGACGACCCCCCCGATCCCCTGAACAAATTTGGACACTTGGGCGTTAACCTTCCTGCGAACATTTTCCAAACAGGGTCCAGGGACTTCTCTTGCCCAAATTGATCGAGGGACAATTTCTGACCAGACGAAAGTCACACTGGTAAACATTGCAAGGCACTGAGCAATATCGCCCTTTATGGCAGCAATTAGATCCACGGACCGGGTGTAACCTACATCATTCCCGCCGGCGTGAACCATGAGGACAATGTGACTGGACACACGGGTACAGAGCTGCCAACATTCCGACAGTACCTGATGCCAACGCAGCCCGCGCAGACCCAGCCAGAGAATCCTTGCCACTTCTGATGAGAGTCCCAAATTTCTCCCATAATTTCGGATCTCTGCACGACAAACCGCCCAGAAGATAAAGGAATCACCCAGTATCCATACTTGAGCCGGGGGGAAACCTGAAATTAACACAAAAAATGAGGGCGAACATACAGCGAAAAACGAGACGACTCCCATCTACCCAGCCGCTGAAGTTCCGTATCGGAAAACCCTAAGCCAGAGGCGGCGGTGGCAGCACCTATGCGAAATGAATGAGTCGAAAAATCGCCCGAGGGTAGGCCTAAGGCCTCGAGGCAAAAACGAAAAACCTTCAAGAATTGAAAACGACTCAACAAGGAGGAGTCAGCGTACACAAAAAACGTGGGGGATGGGGGACGCGCGGAAAGAAAAGGAAAGGCCAGAGACACCGGGCAAAATGGGCCGCCACAGTGGTGCAGCACCACTCGGCGGCCCCTGCCAAAACTGTCAGTCTTTGAGGAGCGCAAGAAAATGGTGACACTGCGCTCCGACAAAGAAACATCCTCCGACCAAATACCCCCAGGGGACGACCTGGATTTTGCAACTAATTCCCCGATGCGAAAAGCCCCAAAAAACGCCCATGAAAAAGCTACTCGAAAAAGCAAAGTCTCGAACTTGGATGAGCACACCTCCGGCAACATAGCCAAAACATTCGATAAGATCTGAAGGGAAATGGGGTGCCTGGAATCTGGAAGATGTGTAATGCGTTTCCAGCCCCTCAATATCCGACGCACTGGAAAGGCTTTTGTGACATCCCCCCACCCCAGGAGTTGAAACCAAAAAGATAGTGCGGACATGGCCGAAGAGACAGTGGAACCCGACACGCCCTTTTCCTGTAACTGGACCAGGTAAGCAAATAAGATCAAAAGGTCTGTCATCCGGAGAGGAAATAGAGAACTCACCACCCGACGCTTGTGACCACTTGTGCCAGACCCGACAATACGACGCCCACGTCCGCGGAGAAAGCGACGACCGAAGCAGTTCTAACAATCCCCGGAAACAAGGTTCCATAAGTGGGCCGGACAGGGGAGGCCCTCCAGTGAAGCCGACGGAGCCAAGGAACGAAAACGGGAGTACTGTTGGCGGGAAAGAGCATCAGCAATGTCATTAGAAACTCCCGGAACGTGTTTTGCCTTAACATAAATGTTAAAATGCAAACATCTTAAAACTAAAAAACGCAACAGCGAAACAACCGGAGGGGAACTGGCCAATTGCTTGTTAACTACCTGCACTACACTCATATTGTCTGACCAAAAGATCACCTGACGATTGCGCAACTGTTCACCCCAAAGCTCCACCGCTACAATGATTGGAAAAAGCTCCAAAAGGGTGAGATTGCGCAATAAGTCTATGCGGGCCCATGAGGCCGGCCAACATTCCGCAGACCACTCCCCTCGAAAGAAAGCGCCGAAACCACAGGAGCCTGCCGCATCAGTGTACAGCTCCAGCTGTGAGTTCGGTACTTCCTCCTGCAACCAACAAGACTGTCCATTGTAGGATTGCAAAAAGGTTAGCCAAATATCCAAATCAGCCCGCATGGGCTTGGTGATCCGAATGTAGTGGTGAGGGGCCGTAACGCCCTTCGTGGCCCAAGACAGGCACCTGCAGAAAGCCCTCCCCATGCGTATGACCCTGCAAGCGAATACTAGGTGTCCCAGCAGAGATTGTAGCTGTTTCAGCTGCAGTTTTTTGGACCCTTTCGCCAAACGAACCAAGGATAGAAGCTTAGTCAGCTTCTCCCTCGGCAGGCGAAAGACCATGGCCACTGTGTCAATCTCAATTCCCAAAAAAGATAATACCGTTACCGGACCCTCAGTCTTGTCCACGGACAGTGGGACGGCGAAACGCCGACAAACATCTTGAAAAACAGAGAGCAAGCATTGACACCGCCCACTGTCCGCGGGGCCCACAAAAAGGAAATCATCCAAGTAGTGCAGCAGGGACTGAGACCCAGCCTCCCGGGTGACTACCCACTCAAGGAAGCTACTGAATAACTCAAAGAAATAACATGAAATGGCGCAACCCATAGGCAGGCACATATCGAAGAAATAGCTTCCTTGAAAGTAGCAACCCAGGAGATGGAAACAGTCCGGGTGAACCGGGAGAAGGCAAAAGCGGACTCAATGTCCGCTTTTGCCAAAAGAGCAGAACGCCCTGTTGCCCTGACGAGGTGAAGAGCCTTATCAAATGACGCATAATGCACCTGCGATTCCTCGCAATCAATTCCGTCGTTGACAGAGGAGCCAGAAGGGTAGGATAAGTGATGAATTAAACGAAATTTACCACTCGCCTTTTTTGGGACCACGCCGAGTGGGGACACCCGCAGGTTGTGGAATGGGGGGAGATCAAAGGGGCCCGCCATGCGCCCCAGTTCCAGCTCCTTCTGGAGCTTTTCGGCCACTATGGATTCAAATTCCACAGTCGATTTTAAATTTGCCGACATGGTAGGAGCGTCCGACGGGGAAAACGGTATCCAGAAACCTCGATCCAGGCCATCCTTTAGGATCAGGGCCTCCCTATGAAGGGGGTACCGGTCTAGCCAGGGAAGCATCTCTAGGACGTTCACCGGCATCCTCCGGCTTAGGAAGGTTAGTCTTGACTCCCGCTCTGAGAAGTGTCTGTTTTCCCTTCCTGAAGCACCGGCTGGCGAGGTGTGCACCCCCACAGCTAGAGCACTCGTGCCTGAAGCGACAGACGGAGAACAATTTACAGTGGCTTTCGTTGAAAAGCCAACAGACACCTTTTTTGGAGGCGGCCGACCCTCCGGATTGAGGAGCGCCAACCGCGGACTGAAAGGACGATGGCCTGTGAGGGTACGTTAGCAACAACCACAGTCTACCATCCTGACAGTCGAAGCGAAGCTCTTTGTGCACCGCCATCTTCTGCCGAAACTGGGTGTCATACTGGAACCAGCACTGACCCCCATAAACCTTGTACGCCCCCCAGATAAGGTCCAGGTAGCAGAACAAGGAAGTCGCCAACTCTGGGCAACGCTTGCAGAGCACTCCCGCGTAGGCAAAGAAACCCTGCAGCCAGTTCCCGAACATTCTAGGAAGCTGTTTGACTTTCTCGTCCTGTGTAGTAACGTCTACCCGCCAGGATTTGTCAACCGTTTCCCTGTCCGACGGAACTAGAGCGAGGAAATCAACGAATTCCCGCCGCCATATTTTTTCCTTCGTCTCCTCTGGTATGTGGGCACCCGTGGGAGCTACAGCCCACAAGGCCCCTCCAGAAGGAGGGGAAGGATTTGTCGCCGCGCCCGAAACTGGAATACTGGAGAGAACCGACCTAACCACCGACGCTATGCGGTCTTCGGGGCCCGTTACGGAATCATCAACTGACCTCCCCCAAATCAATTCACAATCATACTCACTGATCCTTGGGGGCATCACCGATGACGGGCGATCAACAGGCGAGGCGGTGTCCCATGTGACTCCGGAAGACTGCAGACTGGAGCGGCCAGCACCGTGAGGGGCAACGGGGCCGTGTACGTTAGGGCCGTCTCGGCCGACGGAGAGATCCAAAGGCGGGGGTCCCGCCACCGACACTGAAGGGTCCCCTTGGCCGAGAGTAGCAACTGTGCAGGTACAGGAGTGTCTATGGACTCTGGCCGGCTGATGCGGGGCGGAAGTTGCCGCCAGCCCGGATCCGGAATCTCCCGCCCAGCCAGGCGCAGGGAGACTGGCGTTACCCACCATGTTGACCGCGTAGGGGGGGTTAACCCCCGGTGACTGTAGGGGGGGTTCGCGAGAACTCCGCCCGTCCGGGCGCGGGAGGGCGGCCGAGAGTACGGGGGGGATGGTATCCGCGAAGGCCGAAAAACTCGCACCCGCCCTGCTGGGCGCAGAGGGGGCACATCCCATCCGGGATGTTACGTGGCGTGGCGCGGCCTGGGTCTGGGACCTGTCCCCCACCCGTCCGGGCACAAAGGGGGTCCTGCACTGTGATACACACGCTCCTGATGGCCCAGAAGCCGCCGAGGACCCCGCCCATGAGAGCGCAGAGGGACCTTGCGACCTGGCAGCGACGGTATGATGCCTGTCTCGGGATGAATTACCCCCCACCCAGCCGGGTGCTGAAAGGGCCATGTTCAGCAAAGCGCCCTGGCCATACGAGTCATGGGCCAGCTGCGACCCCGCCCAGGAGGGCACAGGATGAGGCAGCCCGCACCCATATGTTCTCCTGTGAGTGCCGGCCAGATCAACCCCCGCCCTTTCGGGCGCAGAGGGGTGCTGGGCACATGCATCCTGTGTTTGGTGCATGGCCAGTTCAAATACTCCCGCCTCGCTAGGCGCAGGGAGTGAACTGGCCGCTAGGGGGAGCCGGTCCCGTTCCGAAGCGCCGCGGACGCCGCCATCCAAGGCTAGCAGCTCCGGCCCCCTCCAGCTGCCCTGCGAGAGGACAGCCTGGCCGAGGAGCGGAGCGGTCGCACCCCCGCCGCTCCCCCGCTGTCTGCACGGGCGGAAGCAGGTACTCCATAACGCAAGGCCATGGGCTGGAGCGCTCCAGCTCCGTCCAGGCCTCGCGCCATACTCTGGGAAGGGGAGGAGGGTGAGGGGGGTGCCGAGCGGGGGCTGCGAGAACGGGGACACCGGGGGGGGCGCACGTTGATCCGGATGGCCGGAGAAGGGGACCGAAGAGGGGGGGTACGCCGAGAGCGGGCGGCCGACCCCCGCTTCCTGGCTGCTGGAGCCCCGGGAACCCGAACCGGAGAGGAAAGGAGGGGGGAGGAGGAGGGGGGCAGTAAGAGGCCGCAGAGGGGCTGGGGCTGAGGCGAGAAGGTGGACGGGCACGTCTGCGGGCCCTGCGTCCATCCAACTCAGGAGGAGGAACAGGGGAAGGGGCAGTGGAAGGGGCAGGAGAGGGCACCCCAGGGGATAAGAGGGCAAAGAGCCAGTCAGCCTGAACCCTGAGGGCCAGCTCAAGGACCTTAGCTAGGAGGTGATCCGTGTCCATGGCTGGAGCCGCAGGGTCAGGTACGAGCTCTTCCATGCTTCCGTCCGAAAGGGACCATAATCCCCTGGGGTGCCAAACTCCTGAGCTCAGGCCCAACCCTTTGTCCCCCCCTGTAGCAATCCTGAGTTAGACCAAGTTCAGTGTAACTCCTCCCTGGCCATGCCCCCATCAGTCAGGGCTCTCTTTCCCGAGGGGCTCAAGAGGCTCTCATGTTATACACAACCTTACTTAATGAGTAATCTCAAACTTCTTTCATGGAACGTCCGTGGGTTAAACTCCAGTTTTAAAAGATCATTGGTCCCGCAATACCTTAAATCTTTGAACTCCCACATTATTATTTTACAGGAGACGTACCTAGTGAGTAACAGGATATTGTCCCTCAACCGAAACTGGATACAGAGAGCCGTACACTCAACCCATTCCTCTTATGCCAGAGGGGTGGATTTTTTGATTCACAAAAAGCTGACATGTGCCATCATGTGGTAACTGATCCTTTGGGACGCTATGCTATTGTAATTATGACTGTTGAATCTTAACTAATAGCTATTGCTAATGTATATGTCCCTCCTCCTTTCAAAAATGAGGTGCTATACCAGGTGTTGGAAAAAGTTGCCACCTTCGGCCCTTCGAAGCTGCTTGTGGTGGGTGATTTTAACAATATCCTGGATTACTCCTTGGACACCTGGAACCCTACCAGGGTGCAAAATCTGAAACTCGGGCATTGGGCGGAGTCTGCAGCTCTGGAGGAGGTCTGGTGATGGAAACATCCTGGTGAGAGAGGTTACTCCTATCTTTCCCACGTCAGTACCTCTTCCTCCCGCATAGATTAGGCATTTGCAAATCCTATGTTGTTGCCCCATATCTCAGAGGTCGGTTACCTGGCTGGGGGTCTGTCTGACCACACCCCCTTGCAGGTGACATTGACTCTTGCCACGGGTGGCTGCAATGGGTCCTGGAGACTGCACCCTGGATGGGTAAGTGAGCTCTCGGTCAAGGCCCTGATTTCGCCTCATTTACAGGAATATTGGGAACACAATGAGGGCTCAACGGGGGGACCTGTAGTATGGGACGCGTTCAAAGCATCCACTAGAAGGGCATATGTATCGGCCATTAAAGCTACAAGTCCGATGAACTCTAGGCTCGTGAAACACAGTGTGCTAAGGCACATGCCCTCCACATCCTCCCTAACCGAATTACAGATGGCTAGAAGGGCCCTATTAGTACACTTCCAAAACCTTACTGAATGTAATTGCAGAAACAGGGCTGAGGAACTATTTGAGAAAGGGGATAAAAATAGGAAGCTGTTGGTGTACCTGACTGCAGAAACACAGACACATGCGGCTATACCTTGTGTTTATTCCTTGGAGGGTAACTTGGTGAGTGATAGGAAGGGCATCATGCAGACTTTTGTAGCATACTACGCGGACCTTTATTCTGCTAACCCACCGTATGATCAACAGGTACTGATTGACTTGCTGGGCCCCCTCCAGATCCCGGTGTTGCACGATGAGGTGGTGGCCAGTCTTGAGGCCCCCTTCACGGACAAAGAATTGGCGATAGCTATTGCATCTTTCTCTAATGGGAAATCGCCGGGACCGGACGGGCTCCCAGCGGAGTGGTACAAGCAATATTTAGATGTCTTGTCGCCCAGACTTCTTCGACTTTACATGGACTGTTTTGAACAAGGGGGTTTACCAACTTCCTTCTACGAGGCACATGTACTTTTATTACCCAAACCTGACAAAAACATGCTCTGCTGTTCTTCATACAGACCCATAGCCCTGCTGAACACTTAAAAATACTCTCCAAAATGCTTGCCAACAGACTGATGAAGATTATACACCACTTAGTATCACCTGATCAGACAGGATTTATGCCCAAAAAAGCCATAGATATCAACTTACGGAGAGTATATACTCATACACAGTTGGGGGCGGAGTCGTCCTCTGGGGGGGCACTGGTGTTTTTTGACCTGGTAAAGGCCTTTGATTCTATTGACTGGGGATATATGACTCAAATACTGCAACGCATGAGGTTTGGCCCTAGATTCCTCAAATGGATTTTGCTGCTGTTTGAGCGCCCGGTAGCGGCCCTCCGTGTTAACGGAGGGGTGTCTGAGACTTTTCCAGTGTCCAGGGGCACCAGGTAGAGGTGCCTCCTTTCCCCTGGTCTTTTTGCATTGGTAATGGAGCCCTTGGCGATTGCATTGCGCTCCTCCCCCCAAATCCAGGGCATTAAGGTAGGCACCCTAACTGAAACCACACTGGTCTCTGGGCTCAGGATCAACTGGTCTAAAATTAAAATACTCTCCTTGCGCTGCCTTCCTATCCCCGAACAAGCTGACCCCACCATCCCCCTCCAATGGGTGTCCCGAATTAAATACCTAGGGCTACAGATTACTAACTCAGTGTCTGACTTCATCAATCTCAATATTTCCCTGCTGCTTATTATAATAACCAAGAAGTTTCAGGCCTGGAAAATCCTCCCTCTGTCTCTCATTGGTAAGATAAACTTGATAAAAATGAAAATTCTACCCTTTCTATTGTACAACCTTAGAAATTCCCCGGTTTGGATTCCCAAAACCATCTTTAAATCAATAGATGCCATGATCTCCTCCTTTTTGTGGGAGGGAGGAATCCCCTGTCTCAAATTAGCAATACTACAACAGCCTTGGGGAGAGGGGGGCCTCGCAGTTCCTAATATCAACAAATACTTCCTGGCTGGACAGTTGGCGGTGACCCACCGCTGGCTGACTACTCCTCCTGATGATGCCTCTGTATCCCTGGAAGCAGCCTGTGTTGGCTCCTTTGAGGCGCAGTCTCATTTGGTATACAGGGGTCTAAAAGCCCCATACCCACTGACATCCTCCATGCGCTCAGTAATGAAGGCATGGGGCATGGCCCAGGGAGTTGGAATGCCTAGAAACCAGACCAGACTTTCTCCTAATACCCCGCTGTGGAGCAACCCCAATTTAACCCACTTCTTCTGTTACCTGGATCCAGTGGTGTGGACCAAATATGGCATTAAAATCTTGCTCCACATTATATCAAACTGTACTTTATTGTCATTCAATGAATAAAAATACAATATGATTTGCCAAACTCACATTTCTTTAGGTACCTCCAATTGCGGCATGCTTTTTACTCACCATTTGGTAGGGAGCCCCTTGAGCTTGAGCCCAGCGACCTAGAGCCACTGACCCGCAGTGTCACTGCAAAAACCAGTTTCCTGCTTATATAAAGATTTATTCCATGAAACAACCCTCCTGTTGGGGCCTTGTAGGAAAGCTTGGGATGCCATGGTTCCGGGACTGGACAGAGACGATTGGGACGATATGTGGGGGACCGCATTCCAGTATTTAGTATCTATCAGAGATAGATTGATCCACTACAAATTTCTACACAGAACCATCTCACTCCGGCTAGACTGGCAAAGATGTTTGGGAACCAGCACTCCCTGTGCTGGAGATGCGCTGCACCCTCAGCTAAATTTATGCATATTTTCTGAGGATGCCCATCAATTAAAGCTTATTGGCAAGCCATTGCCTCCTGTATAAGGTTTGTCACTTCAATCCCTATCCCTGTGTCCATCGAGGTGTGTCTTCTACACTTAGTGGAGCCTCTGGCCACTACCAGGGCCATTCGGACCCTTCTTACCCTGTTACTGTTCTATGCTAAAAAGCGCATTATCCTTTAATGGAAGAGCTCTGTGTCACCGACTTTGGAGTCTTGGAAAACATTGGTCAACAAGGTAGTACCCTTTTACAAGGCTACATACTTGAGCAGAGGGGCTCTGAAGAAATTTGAGAAGGTTTGGGGGGGTGAATGGCTTCCATGGACACGGTATCAGATTAATCACAATAGAACACAGTCCAGGATCCTTGGTAGGCATAGTAACTCGGAAAGGAGATTGTCTTGAAGGGCTAGAAATTAGTGAGTTGTCAAAGAACTGGCACACTGCATATTTGGGGATGGGCAACTCTCCTTAATTGAACCATGTCACTAGGAGGCGGGGGGGGGGGACGTAACCATTCCACGGAGGATATCTGCTAGATCATGTGGGGAGTCGCGGAACTGCATCCTTGTGTTATGGTAGACTGCCTCTGACTGGAGGTAGGAATGTTCGTGTACCTATCTGGGCAAAGTTAGGGGGTATACATTACAAGTTTATGTGATACCTTTTTATGTTGTATTGTTTTCTGTACCAGTAAGTTTGTGGCAGGTTGTTGCCCACAATGTGTGGCTTGTTATAACATGTATTGTATAAAACAAAATAAAAAAAAATAATTTTCAAAAAAGTGCACTATGCAAATTGTAAATCAACATTGGTAGTATAGTCCCATTGGTGATTAACCACTTGAGATCCGTGCTGTAGCCGAATGACGGCTACAGCGCGGACCTGCTTTGCCGGGACTACGTCCATTGATATCGTCCCGTGCACGATGTCAATGGACGTCCCGTGCACGAGCAGCCTGCACGCCCCCTGCAGGGCGCACGCGGTGCACTCTGTGATCAGCGAGTCTATGAGACTCGCCTGATCACAGATCGGTGTAAGGGGTCGATCCCGATGACAGCGTGAGGAGGAAAAAAAAGCCGATCACCGGCGGCCGTGAGAGGGACATCAGTCCCAATCATGGAGATCTGCCGCCAGATCACCAGTGCCCATCTGTGCCCCCTGCCAGTGCCGCCTAGCAGTAGGCAGCAGTGCTGCCTACCAGTGCCCACCAGCACCACCCATCAATGCCCACAGTGCCACCCATCAGTGCCCACAGTACCACCTATCAGTGCCCACAATCAGTGCCTCAACAACAGTGCTGCACATCAGTACCACCTATCAGTGCCCATCAGTGTCACCTACCAGTACCCATAAGTGCCCATCAATGCCGCCCATCAGTGCCCATCAGTGCTGCCCATCAGTGCCACCTATCAGTGGTACCTATCAGTGCCCATCCTTGCCACCCATCCGTGCCACCCATTAGGGCCCATCAGTGGCCATCAGTGCCGCCTTATCTGTGCCCATCAGTACCGCCTTATCTGTCCCCATCAGTGCCGCCTTATCTGTGCCTATCCATGCCCATCAGTGCAGCCTATCAGTGTCCACCAGTGCCGCCTCATCAGCACATATCAATGAAGGAGAAAAATTACCTGTTTGCAAAATCTTATAACAAACTATGAAACATGATTTTTTTTATTTCAAAATTTTCCATCTTTTTTTGGTTGTTTAGCAAAAAATAAAAATCCCAGCTGTGATTAAATACCACCAAAAGCAAACTCTATTTATGGGAAAAAAATGATAAAAATTTCATTTGGGTAGTGTTGTATGACCGCGCAATTGTCATTCAAAGTGCGTCAGCACTGAAAGCTGAAAATTGGTCTGGGCAGGATGGGGGTTTAAGTGCCCAAGCAAGTGGTTAAAACATTAATCCATTAGTATATATTGATAGGACAGAAACCAGGAGTGTAGGACTAAAAGGAGTCACTGCCGTGTGTGCATCCACCACCCAGGGGAGAAGATTAAGTATGCTTACCAGAAGGTAGCATCAATCAGGCATGGGATATCAAAGCTTTGCATAGAGAGTGGTGCAATTCCTCCTCCTCAGCTGAGCCACCTCAGGCAACCTCAACCCGACATGTGAGAATATGAATCAGGATCGCAATGTCCCAGATGGTAAAACACCTCCTTAACACCACAGAACTGTTTGGTGGGTTTATGGTTAAACGCATCCATAGAAAACAACAGAACGCCTCCATTTAGTGAAAAACCATATGGTTACGGGTTTATTTGGAATA
This sequence comes from Lithobates clamitans, assembly GCA_037952925.1. NCBI lineage: Eukaryota > Metazoa > Chordata > Amphibia > Anura > Ranidae > Lithobates > Lithobates clamitans. The sequence continues at coordinate 72,026 of JBBGZY010000355.1, read as the reverse complement.
CAATGGCTTTACATGGATTCCAAGATGCATTGCATCAAGCAAAAAATCTCCTCTGTGATCACAAAAGCATAAAATTCAAAAGGCGCAATGGCATGGAAAGGACTCATCAAACCCTCGCATTAGCCAAAACAGTGCAAACACTGCGAACATTACTCTCCACTAGGGGGTGTTGTGCCTTTCACAGCCTCACTGCTGTATTACTGAAACAGACCTCCAATATTTATACCTCTTTGCAGCCCCTTCTACTCGTTTTTGTTCAGTATATGTGAGAAGAAATAAAAACTCCATAGTGCAGTAACGTTTAATCTGTTTTTTTTCTTCTATATATAATAAAGATATGCACTTACAAAGTAATAAACTCAGTTGCGCAGTTTAAAATAGGAAGTACCGCTTCCTCTGTGATCCACACTCGAGAACCGGAAGCGATGCAATGACTCATTGCATCATTTCCGGTTCTCGAGTGTGGAACGCAGAGGGGTGCGATCGGAAAGCAGTTAATAGCACGTGCCACTTCACATGTTGGATTATTTAATTTTTGCAATACTGCAGACCAGCGCATTACCACAATACCCATAACATTTATTTATATCTAGACCCTACTCAGGTAGGTGTCACGGTGGAGGCAGCAACCAATATCATCGAAAAAGTTTTTTACCATCAGCGCGGGATACTCCCTCATTAATTACTCTGATCAGGACTGTGTGCATATTCCCATCATTTACTATTGGCACGAGTTGTACTCCACGAGGCTCAGCAAGCCATGTTTTGTACTATTATACTATTGTTCCCATGTGCGTGGGTCTGTTTGCTGGGAGTGTAGATGCAGTCGTCATAAGGTGGCTAGTCTCTTGGTGAGGCATATACGAACATCCCTAAATCGGCGAACAGATCTCCGCGTCCACGGGAAGGTTTCTACAACCAATACGCATGAGCGTATTTCAGCAAAACTAACACTGGGAGACATCTAACAATATACATTAATACAAATTTCCACAACAACCTGCCTCTCATCCAACCAGAAAGGAACACAGCGGCCGCGCATGCACAAGCAGGCCACAGGTCGACCGGGCCACCGACTCCATGGAAACCTGTGATGTCAGGACACCCAGTCCGAGCCAGATGGGGGGGGGGGGGCAGAGGCATGCTCTCTGTGTCTTATGGATGCAGAGAGTGCCCCCACAGCAAGTGGCTTGCTATGAGGGCACTTGGCAAGAGAGAGGGGCCCAAAGCGCAGGCAGGGGACCTGAGAAGAGGAGGATTGGGGTTGCTCTGTGCAAAACCACTGCACAGAGCAGGTAAGTATGACATGTTTGTTATTTTTTTAATAACAATTTTTCCTTTACAATCACTTTAAAATGCAGGGAAAATGGATGTACATTTCCATTCATTTTATGTGCATTTTAATGTGCATTTCAACACGCATTGACTTGCGTTTATCTGCATTTTAGCACACCTGTAAAATGCTGCTGAACAAATAAATACATTTATGAGTCCTGTTCACTCTACAGTGCTGCCTTGACCTGCGTTGCATTAAAATGCAGCATGTATGCATTGTAATGCAATGCCAGTCAGTGCATCGTTGTCGTTTTTATGTGTCTATGGGTTGAAATGCATTTTACAAGTGCAAGACCACGGCAAGCCAATACATCATTTTCTCTGCATTTTACTGCAAGTCAGTGTGAATTCAGCCTTAGCCCAGGTTCACATTGACATCGGGAATGAATTCTCAGATGTCAGTCCCTACTTCGGGGGCAATTTCAGAGACATCTGTGCGGGATGCTGCACAGATGTCTATGGAAATCGCACTCCGAAGTCGCCAAAAGTAGTACAGAAACTACTTTTGGAAATCGGTGTGGCGCCGCAAATGCGGCGTTGCACCGATTCAGACGGTATCATTGCCGGCAATTGCCGCCAATTTGGCATGCGATTTGACAAGTCGCTCCAATGTGAACCTAGGCTGAATGTGAGGACCAATTCACACTGCAACGCAGAGCGGAAGGAGCTCCGGTCACTCTGCGCTGCCGGCTGCGCTAGGGGGTAGTGTGGTGCCCAATTTACTATCACACTGGTCCCTTTTTTTTGTTTTGAAGGACCTTTATATAAAGTGTTCAAATTCATTTACTGCAATGTCAAGCTGCGTTGCAGTGTAAATGGGACACATAGGAAACAATTGTTTCCTGTGTCTCCCTGTGGTGACAGATGTTTACCATGTAAAGTACCAGTAAAACCTCTGTCACTCTGCCTTGAGGGGTATTTTTTTCTTTCTCTAGGAAACAAGTGGCACTAGATCAGGTATGTAATAATTATAGGACATGTCTGATCTTAATCAAAACCTGTTAGAAGTGTCCTACATTTGTAAATGTTTAAAGGTTTTACCCTTATATTTTGCATGCATCACTTTTTTTTTCTGCTCATATTCTCTGCATCTTATCTTTAGGAATCTGTGTACTCAGTGAAAGTAAATCAGAATATCTTAGACATAAACTAATTCAAAACAATTGTCTTATTTAGCAACTAAACATAAAAGAAGCAGTTTACATCCTGACAATTTCATGTAAGGCAGGACAGATGTATTAAAGTGGAACTAAACTGTATCTTAGCACCACAAACCAATAATTGCTAACCAAAAAACAAACCCATCCATCTATGTCTATAGCGTTTCCATAGTTGCCAAAACATTTTTTTGTCTTTAGGCGGATTCTTATTTTAATCAGGGGGCAAGGCATTCATTTGTAAGCGTGGCTTAGCGGGGGTGGAGAAAAATGTGGTGCACGCAATGTGGGCGTGGTTTAAACTGCATATTGGGAGTGGCTTAAAGGCGGTGTGGTTAGAGACTGATATAAACGAGGGATGGAGGGAAAAAGAAAGGAGGAAAGAAAAAAAAATATGGAGGGACAGCAGGCCCCCAACAATAGAAATATGTGTATTCCAAAAAGTTTAACAGCAGATATAGATAAAGATACTCCAAACACCTAGTGTTAGCGCTTCAATCATCATGGCACCATGGTTATTATGGTGTCAGGGTGATTGAAGCGCATTATTTATATTATTACATTGTAATATAAAATGAAATAGTTCAACTCTCCATAATGCAGAATCACTGAGAGCCCTGAGCATGTCACTTGCCACGTCGCCTGCCATCAGATGCGGATTGTCACTTGCCACCTCGCCTGCCATCAGATGCAGATTGTTACTTGCCACGTCGCCTGCCACCAGATGCGGATTGTAACTTTCCACGTCACCTGCCATCAGATGCAGATTGTCACTTGCCATGTCGCCTGCCACCAGATTGCAGTCACCAGAATTCAGCTTGTCACCAGGTGTTGGCACTGGTGATTTAATCTTCGCCACCAATTTACAGAGAAGATCATTCTCGTGGAGGGCGAGGGGAAGAAACAAGAGGCAGAGCCCAGGTGGCTAGAACAAACCATTATGGGAGAAAAGCGCTGGACCACAGCAATAAAGTTAAATCAGGCCACTGGTAAAAGAAGTAAAATGTTTATTCTATAAGTATTGGGGATATGAGTACTGTGGTATGCAGCAAGCTGGTTATAGTCATGCAGAAATCATGATGCAGGACAAAAGCTCTCAGTACCTAGAGGATGGGGCTGCGTGGCTGACAGGGAGGCTCCGATAGACACAGCTGGGCTGCAGGGCGAGTTGTCACAGAGATGCCACTGACAGGGGATCCCAACCGAGGTACAGGAGCATGGGACTGGAGACCTGTGAGCTGGAATCCCAGGTGAATGGAGCTGTAGCAGTAGCCCAAACCGCCAGGAACTGGTGGCCTTACAAGCCATGCCTGTCACCTGAAGATGACATCACGGCCTGGCGGAAGTAGCAGTCTGAAAGCTGAGGGCAAGCCCGAAAACAAGACAAAGAGGCACTAATACCAGGGAGGCCAGAGGGATAAAATAGCTGATGAGGACTAGATGTTTTGGGGTCAAACCCATTTTTCAGGTCAACTCAACCCAGGTGGCTGCCATTATGAATAGAGCTGCCGCTAACCCCCCCTTTCCCACAACAAGTCACAGATCGGCAGTGGGGCAGGGGGGTTGGCGGCAGCTCCATTTCTATTGGCAATCACTTGGGCTCCGCTTCTTGGTTATTCCCCTCGGCCTCCACAAGAGCGGGTCTTTTGTAAAATGGCAGCCGGCGCAGTCAAATCACCAGTGCCAGCCCCGGAGCTCTATCTAGTGGCTGCTCTGGCGACACCGGGAGTCGGGACAAAACCAATTTCCCATGATTTTTCCTGGGACACAGTAGGACCGGGACAAGGGTCAGAATGCCAGGAATGTCCCAGGAAAATCTGGACTGTTGGCATGTATGCATTTCTAGCCTTGACCATCTTGAGTAATGGCAGATGATTCATGTAGCATTTACGTCCTGGAATCCATCTGCTCAGACATGCAGGTAGGAGGGTGAGCTTAGCTGAGAAAACCCCTCCTCCAGATGAAAGATAAAAGATGCCAGGAAGAATCCTGGGATTTATGACATCATTTTGACCTAGGCCAGAAACAGCTAAAGAAATGTTAAAAAAGTTGAAATAAATAGTAAGTAATACGTAAATATAATACAACATCTATCTATTTACTAATGCTAGTAGCATAAGGATTAAAAATAGTTTCACTTTAAACACTTCCCCCTTTCTTTCCCCATAGCTGAACTCCTCCATGCCTCTTATCAGTTTGGTTGCCCTACTCTGCACTTTCTCCAATTCCCCGATATCCTTATTTGAGAACTGGTGCCCAAAACTGAACTGCATATTCCAGATGAGGTATTTGATCACCTCTTCCTTTTTTATTTATTTATTTTTTATTTTTTTGCACTATAAACAAAAAACAACCGGCAATTTTGAAAAAAAAACATAGTTACATAGTTAGGTTGAAAAAAGACACAAGTCCATCTAGTTCAACCATAAAAATAAACAAATAAATAAAAAATAACATCAAACAATCCCATATACCCAAACCTATATCCACAGTTGATCAAGAGAAAGGTGAAAAACCCTAGCAAAGCATGATCCAATTTGCTACAGCAGGGGAAAAAATTCCTTCCTGACCCCCAAGAGGCAATCGGATCTTCCCTGGATCAACTTTACCTATAAATACTAGTAGCCAGTTGTGTGCATTTAGGAAAAACTTCAGGTCTTTCTTAAAGCAATCTACTGAGCTGGCCAGAACCACCTCTGGAGGGAGTCTATTCCCCACTTTCTCTTGAAATCTCTTTTCCTCTAGGTGTTAACCGTAAAGTGAATAACTCAACACCAAGTTCAGTATATGGACCCCTTATATATTTGTACATCTTGATCATATCCCCCTTAATCTCCTCTTCTCCAGAGAAAAAAAATTCAGTTCCTCTAATTTTCTTATCGCTGAGCTCCTCCATGCCTCTTATCAGTTTGGTTGCCCTTCTCTGCACTTTCTCCAGTTCCCCGATATCCTTTTTGAGAACTGGTGCCCAAAACTGAACTGCATATTCCAGATGAGGTCTTACTAATGATTTGTACAGGTGCAAAATGATATCTCTCTCTCTGGAGTACATACCTCCCAGACCCTATATCATTTATAAAGATATTAAATAGTAAGGGTCTTAACACTCAACCTTGGGGTACGCCACTGATAACCTTAGACCATTCAGAGTAAGAATCATTAACCACTACTCTCTGAATTCTGTCTTTTAGCCAGTTTTCTATCCATTTACAAACTGATATTTCCAAGCCTGTAGACTTTACCTTACACATTAGCCATGTGTGGGGAACTGTGTCAAGCACTTTTGCAAAATCCAAGTATACCACGTCCACAGCCATCCCTTTGTCCAAGGTTTTACTGTCCTCTTTATAAAAAGAAATCAGATTTGTTTGACAACTTCTGTCTTTTGTGAACCTGTCTGTTGCTTAAAATATTTTTTTTCCAACAAGAAATCCCAATAAGCGTATATTGATTGATTTGCGCAAAAGTTATAACGACTACAAACTATCGGATATATTTATGGAATTATTTATTTATTTATTTATTATTTTGCTAGTAATGGCGGTGATCACTGACTTATAGTGGGACTGCGATATTGCGGCGGACAAATTGGACACCTAACTGACACTGTTGACACTTTTTTGGGGGACCGGTGACATTATTACAGTGATAAGTGCTAAAAATATGCACTCACTGTACTAATGACACTGGGTGGGAAACAGTTAACATTAGGGGCAATCAAAGGGTTAAATGTGTGCCTAGCTGGTGATTAAGTGTAGTGGGGAGGTGCTTTTAATAGTGGAAGGCTTTCTTGCTTTACAGGAACACAGGATCCATGTCTTCTGTACTGACAGAACGGCAATCTTCCTTGTTTACATAGGCAGATTGCCTTTCTGCCTGTGTACTGAAAGAGCAGCAGGTCTCGGTGGACACCAGGTCCGGGGACCCGCTGATTATTTCCAGCTGTTTAATACCCAGAAGTGCAGGATCAAGTACGTGATCCTGCACAGTGCGGCCGCCCTGTAGCAGTAAATGTGCTATAGGGGCAGTCGGCAAGTGGTTAATAGCAATAAAAAGGTAGGCAATGCATAGTTACATAGTTAGTCTATTTGAAAAAAGACACACATCAATTCTAGTTCAACCAATAAAAGGAAAAAGAAAATCCTTAAAAAAATGTATACTGTACAATCCTATATACACAATCCTATACCCACAGTTGATCCAGAGGAAGCCAAAAAACCCCAGCAACGCATGAACCAATTTGCTCCAGCAGGGGAAAAATTTCTTCCTGATCCCCGATCCCCGAAATACAATACTATAAGCAGAAAATACTCTTTAACTGCTTCTAGACCACCACACGTACATTTACTGTGACAGGGTGGCCCGGGTGCGCAAAATCACGTACCTGTACGTGATTTCCTGAAAGCAGTTTAGGGAGCCAATCAGCGGTTACGGCGGCCGTGATGGCCACTACGACCCGCCGATCGTTCACAGGAGAGACAGATCAGCCGTCTGCCTGTGTACACAAGGCAAACAGCAGATCTGTCAGGAAGGGAAAGAGAGATCTTGTGATTCAGCTAAGTTGAATCACGGATCTCTATTTTCCTTGAATTTAACACTACAAAACAGAAAGAGGCGCTCCTAAGTGCAGCATTAAAAAAAATGTTTAATATCCCAAAGGGATTAAAAACACTTACAAGATATTGGATGAGAGTGGGCTCATTATGAGGATTTGTTAGGAAGGTTATCCAGCATCAGGATGGCCTCAGTTTTTTTTTTTTTTAAGTCCCAGGGGTGATCCAATCAGTGGCAGACAGTCCCAGCCTGGCTAGCAGAGGGAAGCCGCAGCAGTGAAAGCACCAAGGGAATAGCCGTGCTGCCGGGATAAGCGTGGAACGCAGTCCCAGAGAAGATGTCAGCAGGAGGAGACCAACAACCAGCGTGGACTGCGAACTGAATGTGAGGTGATCAAAACGGGACACGTTTTGGAACAACTGATTGGTCCTTTCTTTATACCAATGATTAGAAGCTAGAAGGCATAGCTTCTTATAGTCTGGGGGCAGGCTGCGAGCGGGACTATGGACAGTGGATAGGAAGAAACAATATAGGCCCGGTATTATGGTGTGCTGTGCCAGCCTAGTAACACAAAGAGTGACAAAAATACATATACAAAAATACATACACAAAAATGGTAAAAAGGATTTTGTGAAACTAAAAGACAAATGGAGGGGAAAACTCTAAATGTCAAAGGACAATGAACATGCGAGTGAGAGGTAGACATAGCGACCCAATTACATATTCCTCTCTCTATATGTATACACATGTACATATATACATATATGGATTGGTGCGGGTAGAAACACCATGGGACAAAAAGCCTATGTTCACTAAAAAGATGTATTGGGTAAAAAAATATATATACATATACACATAATCTAAAAAGATAATAAAAGGTATGTAAATATGTGTATGTAAAATTGAACAATGCATGCCCAATGAATAGAGAAAAGATGCATATAATGATATTATCCATACATAGTTGAGTAGTAATAGATGTAACAAATAAACTAAACATAACTTAAAGTATTAACCACTTAAGGACCAGGCCTCTTTTTTAGATGTGTTGTTTACAAGTTAAAAACTGTTTTTCCTGATGCCAAACCATGGCAGCATACTAGTGATAGATTCCTCACTGCTCCTCCTCCAGACCATTTCTCCTCCACGAAGCTGCCAAGTCCACCACAACAGCAGGTGGGCTGCTGCATTGCTTACAGACACCTCAAACTTGAGGCATTGCAAGTTTTCCACCCAATCCTGTTTGGAGTTCGCAGGAGATGTTGGTTAGTGTCCAGTTGCAGATCGGAAGAGGTCGAACCCTTTTGGGCCCTCTTTGAGCTCTTTAAGACGGAGTCCATTAAACAGTATAACCACATGGCTGGAGGCTGTTGATGGATCATCAGGATGGCTATCCTATCCTCACACCTTAGAGGGAAAGCAAAGCCAATTTTCTCCATCCCAATGGTTTGTGTACCCGGGGTGCTCTGCTAGTTCCTTTGTCTTATTTCCATCAGAGGAAGTGGTGACAGTCAGGAACAGATTTCTGAGGATGAATACTTCCGCCTGTTTGATGGCTTCTCAGTGCCTCAGTCATCTGGGCACAACGTCATCATGCATATAGATGATTCCTGGGGTGCATGGGTACCTGCGCAAATTTCAACTAGAATTCTTAGTGCAAGGGAGGAAACAGGATAGAACACAGTTAATAAGTGTTACTCAGTATGAGTAGCGGTCCACAGTGATGGAAAGACCTTGAGGAAGTCTCGGTCCGTTAGGACCCTTAGACTGAAGAATTGCTATGAATCATGTCTGTAAGACAGCCGGGAAGATGCACTGTGAGGGACTTTCGGTCAAGGCAAGCAGGGATTCCCAGCCAAGGAGGGTAATCTTGAATGCGCTGGGGGTTCAAACAGCCTTTTTAGCACATTGGCCTTACTACACAGAGTCAAGGAGTACCAATCTCCTTGCAGTTTAGCAACAGGGCAGCAGTCGCATATATTCAGCTCCAGAATGAAAAAAAAAATGATTTAAAAAAAATAGCGCTTAAAGAGCTATGGGCGGAAGTGACGTTTTGACGATGCTTCCGCCCTGCAGTGTCATGGAGATGGGTGGGGGCCATCTTCCCCTCACTCATCACCATGCACAGCCAGTGAGAGAACCACATTGCCTGTGCGGTGGAGGGCACCAGAGCGCGGCAGGAGGGGGATGGCCCTCTCCCGCCGCCGATAAAAGTGATCTTGTGGCGAAGAGACCACTTTTATCTTGTAGCCGACCGCCGACTAAACACAGGGATACCGGGGTTATGGCAGCTAGCTGCTGCCATAACGAAGATATCCATCCTCAAAGTGAGGACATATATCAGCGTTCGGCGGTCGGCAAGTGGTTAAGATGACACTGTATGTACTGTACACAATATGAGAGAATGAACTAAAGTATAGTACTAATCTCAAAATCCTCATTTAACCCTCCAGGAGCCAGTACGTCTAGAGTGAAAATCCAATACATTTCTCTCTGGCAGAGCTTACGGAAGCGCTCAGCTGGGGGGAGGTCCCTAGGCCTCAATAACACCAACCTTCAAACCATCGGTGGATTTTTTACGGTATTCGAGAAAATGCCTAGGGACACTACTGATATCCAAACCCTCAATGACGAAAGGGCGATGTTTGCAGAATCGCTTTAGTAATGTCCTTATTGTTTGACCCATGTAGAAGAGACCACAAGGACATGTCAGGCAGTAAACTACATGGTGAGAGGAGCATGTATGAAATTCCTTAATAGGATAAGTTTTCCCTTTGATGCAAAAATCCTTCTGACCATGTTTAACAAACCGACAGGTCTTGCAAAGAGGCTTACAGCATTGGTAAATGCCTGCGATAGCTAAAAAGGTGGGAAAGGAATACCCTGAGGGTAGTGGGTTCTTTTTAAGTTTGCTGGGTGCCAGCTTACTTTTGATATTAGAGGCTTTTCTGTAACCAAACTTGGGTTTGTTGGATAAGACAGGGAGAAGATGTTGGTACTGTAGAAGCAGGGGCCAATGTCTACGCACAATATTTTCCATCTGTCTATGACGAGAGTGAAATTGGGTGATAAACTCCATTTCGTCCTTATTGTTATCAGCCTGAGTAGGAGGAAGTGATGCAAGTGGTGTATCTTTATAATGGGAATAAGCTGTATCCACAATATCAACTGGAAATCACATAGCAAGGGATTTCTCTTTCAAAATCTCGCTGTCGTAATCTATGCTTCTGGTGCAGTTATTTTGGAGCCTACAAAATTGGCTTTTGGGTATGTTGTTAAGCCATTGGGGATGATGACAGCTTTTATAGTGAAGGAGGGAGTTTCCTGCTGTTGGTTTCGTATAATTCCTAGCATGAATTTCCTTACCATCATGTTACAATTCCAAATCAGGGAAGGCAAATTTTTCTTTGTTCATGATGGTGGTAAAGGACAAACCCATGTTATTGTCGTTACAATGTGTAGCAAAATCCCATACTCTGGATTCATTGCCATCTCAGATGATAATTACATTGTCGATGTACCTTCCATAAAACACGATATTGGACAAAAAAGGATTATTGTGCCAAATATGGGATGATTCCCACTGCCCCATGGTGAGGTTAGCATATGATGGTGCAAAATTTGCTTCCACAGCTGTCCCAGTCACCTGTAAAAAAAACTCATCATTAAATTTGAAATTATTATGAGTGAGACAAAAAGAAGTTGCCTCTAAGATAAAGGAGGCTTGTTTGGGGTTCAGCATGGGGTCTTAGGAATGATTGTATAGCACATAGTCCTACATTGTGAGGTATGGAGGTATATAGAGATTGTACATCAAGAGAGACCCAAAGGTATGATGACTCCCAGGAATAGGGAGAGAGAAGTTCCAGCAGATGTGTTCCATATCTAACATATGACTGTAAGGATTGAGCAAGTTGCTGGAGAAACTGATGGACATATTGTGAGAAGCCACTGGTAATGCTCCCCATGGCTGCCACAATTGGTCGTCCAGGGAGGTTGACAAGGTTTTTCGTGCATCTTGGGTAAATGGTAAAAATATGGAGTGTAATGAAATACATTGACCAATAAAGAAGCTTCCTGCTGAGTAATGATGTGATCGTGGAGAGCATCAGTGATAAGTGTGGTAGCTTCTGAAGTAAACCGAGGTAGAGGGTCAGAACTCAGTTTGATAAAAGTATTGGTATCAGACAGGAGTCTTAGTGTTTCTGCAACATAATCAGCTCTATTTTATTTAATCAAATGACGGTCAGCAAGTTCCACGCACCCAAACTTGGTGTCTCACCACTGCGCTCATGTAAATACATAATAATCCCTAAAGCTGCCTACTTAAATAAAAATAGAATAAAAAGGTATTTTAAATGAAAAAATAGTGGCACTGTGTTCACATCAATAAAGTGGCAACAAATCTAATTTATCAATAATAGCTCATAATAATAAACTTCACATTGCTACATAAACTGAGTGTCCAAAATATTAAATCCTAGTTGTATTACCAACAAGGAAATAAAAAGTGAAAAATAAAAAAGGTGAAATGAAAAATAAAAATAAAAAATAAAGTCCATGCAAAGTGTTGTATTTCACACAGAATTTGGTGAACAATCTTCTTATACACTTTTAAGCTTCCTTCCACCACACTGATTGTGATTGTGATCCACTCCCTTTGAAACCGCACTCACCAAAAATATTTGCCTTGCACTCTCATGCTCGGCACAAATGCTGTTTTAAGCCCACCAGGGTTAATCACACTTTTCGACTTCCAGCAGTGCTCAACAGAAGAGGATATTTCCACATGTAAACATGAAATGAAAAAGTGCCTCCAATAGCGTGATACCGTAAAACCATTTATTTAAAATAGACACACGAAATCCTCAACCATTGCACTCACATCGCTTCAACCATATAAAAACATTTCAGGGAAAACTCCTATAACTTAGCTGTAGCGGTGTACTGTGGTCACGGCAGACCAGGGATGCAACTTTTAAATCTCACCCTCCACTCGCTCTCTCGTCTGTATCACAGCACCGTCACAACCGGAAACAGAAGAACGTCACACTCCACAGATGGTTGCCGTAGAGCCACACTGTACGGCTGGGGGCATGGCTGTACAGCAACTATCTGTGACGTGTGACGTTCTGCTGTTTCCAGCTGTGACGATGCTGTGATACAGAGGAGCGAGCGAGTGGAGGGTGAGATTCAAAAGTTGCATCCCGGGTCCGCCGTGACCACAGTACACCGCTACAACTCAAATGACAGTGCAGAAGCCTGTGGATTGCCTGTGGATTGCTTCAAACATAGAACCAATCAGGGGGCGAGGGAACTCCCACAGAGGCCTGCTTAATTTGGGACAACTGATTTTCTTGTAATAGAAAGAAGTTCCCTGAAGACAGGATGGTGTTGGGAAGCATAGATTCATCAGACTCACCAAACATACAAAGTAAAGTAGGTGTAGAAGAGCCTTGGGCCCCCTGGCGTTGGGAGAGTACCGCCCCCACTGCTGATTCTGATGCGTAAACCTCTAGGACATATGGTAGCGCTGGATCAGGATTCTTTAGAATGGATGCAGAGGTGAACAACCCCTTAAGGGTCTCAAAAGAAGACTGAGCTTCAGGAGTCCAGGAGAACCGATTGTTGTGCTTGGTTAGTTGTGCGATTGGTGAAATGATGGCTTTGAATCCTTTGATGAATTTCCGAAATTTGCGGACCCCACAAAACGTTGTATTCCTTTCTTGTTTTTGGGAGGCAGGCAATCCAGGATGGCGGTGACCTTCTGGGGATCCATCTTTATACCTTCTGTGGAGATTATCAAACCCAGGAACTGGATGCTCTGGTGTGTTCAAACTCGCACTTCTCAGGTTTGGCATATAAACCATGTTGATGGAGTCAAGTCAGCACCTTTTTCACATGTCCCTGGTGAACCTCTAGAGAAGAGGAAAAAATCTGAATATCATCTAAATAGACAATGACAAAAAGATCCAGAAAGTCCTGAAAATTGTAATTAACAAAATACTGGAATGTAACAGGGGCATTGCACAGCCCCGAAGGGCATCACTACGTGCTCGAAGTGATCTCAGCCTTTGAAATAGTTCAGGTACCAGGGTTAGGGGGTACCAGGTTCTTGACTGTGACTTTATTGAGCTCACGGTAGTCGATACAAGGTCAAAGTGAATGGTCTTTCTCTTCCAAAAAGAAAATGCCTGCCTGCCCCAGCTGGAGAGGTGAATGATCAAATGAATCCTTTCCTTAAACCTTCATCAATGTACTCTTTTAGAGCCACCAGTTCTAGTTCAGTTAAGGAAAGAATTCTTCCAGAAGGTACCTCAGCCCCTGGGAGTAACTCAATTGGGCAGTTGTAAGACCTATGAGGAGGAACAGTTTCTGCCCCCTTTTTACTGAAGACGTCCAGAAAGTCCTGGTATGTAACAGAAATGGATGTACATACTTCAGGGTCAGAGTCCATAGGCAGCAGAGATGGTAGTTGGCATGAAGGTACCGGCAAGCAATGTTGTTGGCAGTAGTGTGAGTGTAACTGAATCTCTTATGTGGCCCGATCGATGTACGGGTTGTGCGCCCTTAGCAATGGCATGCCTAATATGATGGGAAACAAGGGTGAGGCAATGGCATCTAAGCGCAGCAGTTCTTTTGTGACTGGTGGCAATGGTGGTAGACAGTGAAACAGACTTTTGGGTGGCAAGCCCGGATTTGATGACAGACCCGTCTACAAGATAAATAGAAAGTCTCTGGGCCTTGGGTTGCAGAGGTATCTGGTTTTCAGCAGCAAAAGCTAGATCGATGAAACAGCTGCAGGCCCCGGAGTCAATTATGGCTGACACTTGAATAGTTCTTCCTGGAAGCTGCAACAGAATGGGAAGAGCCAGATGAGGAGGGTCACTTGACAGAGATGGAGATTTAGCAGAAGACATAGACAGGCACTTATGGAGCTTAGTTGTGCACATTCTCACATAGTGGCCTGGTTCCCAGTATAGGCACAGATTATTCAGGTGACGATGTTGACGTTCTTCGCTTGTAAGTGAAAGATGAAGCAAGCCCAGCTGCATGGGTTTGGAGGCATCAGGGGCAGATGCTGCAGCTTCAGGAGGAGTTGGGCCTGGTGAAGTGGCAGCCCGTGGCATCATCCATACAGGATGAAATTGACCAACAGATCTTTCAGACCTGTGTTCTCTCAGTCTCCGGTCAATTTGAATAGATCATATTATAAGATCTTCAAGAGAGGATGGAACACCCACCCGAGCTAGTTCATCTTTCAGGGCCTCTGACAGACCCATACGAAACTGATAGCGGAAGGCCTCGTCATTCCAATTTGTATTAGAGCTCCAGCGCCTGAAATCTGAAACATAGTCCTCGCCCGCACTGCGATCCTGCTGGAGTGTATGGAGGACTGCCTCTGCAGTGGCAGTTCGCTGGGGGTCATCAAAGATTTGGGCCATGTTTTTGCACTGCGATCCTGCTGGAGTGTATGGAGGACTGCCTCTGCAGTGGCAGTTCGCTGGGGGTCATCAAAGATTTGGGCCATGTCTTCAACGAAGGCGGTCAAGAAAGATAAGGAAGCAGACTTTCTTTCCAGTAGGCGATGAGCTCATGACTGGGGCTCACCCTGCAGCAAGGAGATAACAAATCCGACTTTAGTAGTCTCCAGAGAGAAAGTGTGGGGCTGTAGGGCAAAGTACAGTTCGCAGGCCGTGCAAAAAGTCCTAAACTTGCTGCATCCCGGAGAACCATTCAGGAGTAGAACTCTGGACTTTGGTGGTAACATCACAACTGCGGGAGCAGCAGGTCTTTCGGCTGAAGAGGAAGAAGCAGCACTGGAAACAGTGGAGAGAGATGCCAAAGTCTGGACCCATTCCTCCCGCCGGGTATAACCCTCCTGTAAATCCTTTACAGCTTGTGTGAGGCCGGGAGAAGTTCCTCGCTCAGGCTCAGAAATTACTGTCTTGTACTGTCACGTACCTGATAGGAAGAGCCTGGTATGCAGAGAAAGGCTTCTCTTACTCCTCTGACTCTGGGGCACTGGTAGAGCAGACAGGTGACGCAGGAGTGCAGAGTCGCACGATGGCCGGTAGTCATGCTAGCTGCTGGGCTTCCGGTTGAGTGGTGTGCCAGATGACAGCGGATGCAGGTATGCTGTGGATGCAGGGCAGCAGATGCAGGTATGCTGTGGATGCAGGACAGCGGATGCAGGCAAGCTGTAGATACAGGACAGCGGATGCAGGTATGCTGTGGATGCAAGTCAGCGGTACACAGGCTGGAAGCAGAAGACTGGAGCAGGGTCGGACAAGCCAGGTCATACACAGTGCAGTCAGATAAGGTACAGATGCGGAGACTGGAGAGTGGTCAAAGTTCAAGCCCGGGTTGATGCAGGTGGAGAGCAGGAATGGTCAAAGCAAGCCGGGTAGGTAACTGGAATCAGATGCATATAAGCAGGAAAAAGGACACTCACTTGAATGCTGTAGACAAGACAGCATTGGATCTGTGTACTGATCTGGTTTAACCACTTCAGCCCCGGAAGAATTTACCCCCTTCCTGACCAGTTTTTTGCAATTCGGCACTGCGTCGCTTTAACTGACAATTGCGTGGTCGTGCGACGTGGCTCCCAAACAAAATTGACGTCCTTTTTACCCACAAATAGAGCTTTCTTTTAGTGGTATTTGATCACCTCTGCGTTTTTTTTTTGCACTATAAACAAAAAAATAGCGACAATTTTGAAAAAAAACGCATTATTTTTTACTTTTTGCTATAATAAATATCCCCCCAAAAAAATTAAAAAAACATTTTCTTTTCCTCAGTTTAGGCCGATACGTATTTTTCTACATATTTTTGGTAAAAAAATCGCAATAAGCGTTTATTGATTGGTTTGCGCAAAAGTTATAACATTTACAAAATAGGAGATAGTTTTATGGCATTTTTATTAATCATTTTTTTTACTAGTAATGGCGGCGATCTGCGATTTTTATTGTGACTGCGACATTATGGCAGACACATTGGACATTTTTGACACATATTTGGGGCCATTGTCATTTATACAGCAATCAGTGCTATAAAAATGCACTGATTCCTGTGTAAATGACACTGGCAGTGAAGGGGATAACCACTAGGGGGAGGGGAGGGGTTAAGTCAGTACTAGGGAGTGTTCTCTAACTGTAGGGGGGATGGGCTAGCTGTGACACATGACTGATCTCTGCTCCCGATGACAGGGAGCAGAGATCAGTGACACTGTCACTAGGCAGAACAGGGAGATGCTGTTTACATCAGCATCTCCCCGTCCGTCCTCTCCTTGAGGCGATCGCGGGTATCCCCGCGGCGATCAAGTCGCGCACGTAATTGCATGGCGGCAAATTTAATGGGACTTACCTGTATGCCCATTTGCCCAGCTGAGCCATTCTGCCGACGTACATCGGTGTGCGCCAGTGGGGAAGTGGTTAAATAGCCCATTTGGCACCCTCATCTGTCACAGGATGCGCCGCGCATGCGTATAACTGAATGCTAACATACGTTTCTCTCTAGCAGAGCTTACGAAAGCACACAATTTGACACTGCCCCATACAGTTAGTAAGCACCTCCCTAGGGAACATTTAACCCTTTGATCGCCCCTAGTGTTAACTCCTTCCCTGCCAGTGTCATTTATACAGTAATCAGTGCTTTTTTATAGCACTGATCGCTGTATTGGTGTCACTGGTCCCCAAAAATTGTCACTGAGTGTCAGATTTGTCTGCAACAAGTCCTGCTAATAATCCCAGATTGCCACCATTACTAGTAAAAACCCGAACACTTTAGCGGCGCACTGCAATTTTTTTTATAATATAAATTATACATATAATTTGAAATTAACATTTCTAATCAAAATAGTCCCCTTTACATCTGAATCCACAAAGTTCCCCTTTTACGTCTTAAGCCATAGAGTTCCCCTTTTATATCTGAACTCGCAGAATTCACTTACATTGTAAGGGGCGGACTCTGCAGACTATGATGTAAGGGAGAACTCTGGGAACTCTAACATAAGGGATGCTCTGGGAACCCTGATTTAAGGAGGAGAACTGAGAACTCTGATGTACAGAGAGGACTCTGATGTAAGGGGGAACACTGTGGCTTCTGCTTTAAAGGGGAACTCTGATGTAAGGGTTACTCTGAGAACCCTGATTTACCTTAGTATATTCGCTCAGAGGCAGGACAGAGAAGGGGGGAGACTTCAGTCACAGACAGGGATGGATGGTGACCTCACTCACCCCTTGGCAGTCAGCAGCTCTCATCCAGATGTATGAGGCTGCTGGACTTATAATTTCCACACTTTTTTTCTGAGGAGTGTGGGCAGACGCAGAAGGGTAGGTCGGAAGGAAAAGGAGCAGATTGAGCCCTCTTTCCTCTCCTGTCTGTGTGTGGAGGGGAATTGTTAGTGCTAGCTTTGGGCAGCGTGAAAGAGTAACAGACACTCTCGGTTTAGACATCTGCAGCCAGCAACCCTGCTGGGAAGCCATAGTCTGGTCTGAATAATGTGTCCTGGTTTCTGGCAGTCTGAAACCTGGCCGCATGATTCCAAACCCGAACTGTCCCAATGAATCCCAGACAGGTGGCAACCCTACACAGAACCCCAGCACCTGGGGGCCCCCCACCCCCACATATACGCATGTACGAACTTAAATGCACGAGTCGGGGTGCCTAGGCATGAAAATGTCGATTGAGATACACATGTTACATATTGCTGCGGGCGCCGGAGTGAGAGCAATAATCCTAGCACAAGATCTCCTCCATAAAACGAAACTGATGACCTATAGGGATGTGTTGCGTTTGTTAAAATATGATTTTTTTATAAGACTCATAGCATTCTGGTGTCACAGAGACAGACTTTCTCTGTTACAAATGTTGTTGGATATGGGCAGTTTGAGTCTATTGTCTCTATAGCTACAGTAAACAGGTAAGAGAGTGCATTTCAAACCGAAGCTACTGAGATGTAGGTTTGTCGGTTGTTAAGGTAACGGAGTTTGTAACAAGCTGACATATAAAAGGACTTATGATGCCTTATGCCGCGTACACACGAGCGGACTTTCCGGCATACTTGGTCCGGCAGACCAGAGTCCGCCGAACACACCGATCGTGTGTAGGCTCCGGCAGACTTTTACGGCGGACTTTTTCCCAAAAGCCCGCCGGACCTAGATTTTAAACATGTTTTAAATCTTTCCGCCAGACTCAGTTTCTGGCGGAAAGTCCGCTCGTCTGTGTGCTGGTCCGACGGAAAGCCCACTCGTCTGTATGCTGGTCCAACGGACCAGATACGACGCAAGGGCAGGGTATTGCATTTCGCGCTCGCTGCAATAGGAAAAACAAATTTCCCTATTGCGGCGAGCGCGGGGCATACCAGGCCCTTAGGTCTGGTATGGATTATAAAGGGAAACCCCTATGCCGAAAAAACGGCATGGGGTCCCCCCTAAAATCTATACAAGACCCCGATCCGAGCACGCAGCCCGGCCGGTCAGGAAAGGGGGTGGGGATGAGCGAGTGCCCTCCCTCCTGAACCATACCAGGCCGCATGCCCTCAACATGGGGGGTGGGTGCTTTGGGGGAGGGGGCGCCCTCTAAGAAGAAGAAGAAGACCCTCTAAGCCGGAGGAAGACCCCCCTGAGCTGTTTAATAAATTATTTTAAAAACCTGTGTAGTGTGTTTTATTATTGACACTTTTTCCCCAGGTGAATGGGTAGGGGTACCATGTACCCCATACTCAGTCACATAGGGTGGGGGGCCGGGATCTGGGGGCCCTCTTATTATAGGGGGCTCCCGGATTCCGATAAGCCCCCCCGGCCCGCAGACCCCGACAACCAACGCCAGGGTTGTCGGGAAGAGGCCCTTGTCCTCATCAACATGGGGACAAGGTGCTTTGGGGTGGGGGGGCCCCGCAGGGCGCCCCCTCCCCCAAAGCACCCATGTTGAGGGCATGCGGCCTGGTACGGTTCAGGAGGGGGGGCACTCGCTCGTCCCCACCCCCTTTCCTGACCGGCCGAGCTGCGTGCTCGGATCAGGGTCTGGTATGGATTTTAGGGGGACCCCACGCCGTTTTTTGGCGTAGGGGTTTCCCTTTATAATCCATACTAGACCTAAGGGCCTGGTATGACCCGTGACGGGGCTCGCAAGGTGTCAATCTCGCCGATAAAAGCGGCAAGATTGACTTCCTTTTCTAGTCCCGTCACACCTGAATCACGTTCAAAATGAACGGACTTGTCCATGTGTGGGCAAGTCCGTTCATTCTGAAAGTCCGCCGTAACTCCGGCGAAAGTCCGTCGGAAAGACGGGCGGACTTAGCCCGCCGGAAAGTCCGGTCGTGTGTGGGCAAGTCCGTCCGTTTTAAAGTCCGGCGCACCTGGCGGACAAAGTCCGTCGGAAAGTGTGCCGGACCAAGTATGCCAGAAAGTCCAATCATGTGTACGCAGCATTAGACACACACACACCATCATGCTGTAACATCAGAAGCCACCCATGATAGAAGAACAGTGCCTGATGCTCCAGAAGAATTATTGCCAATGGAGATCACGAACATACAGTAACAGAAGATAAGTAACCTTTAAGTGTATTGGTACTATTACAGACTAGGGATGAGCTTTGTGTTTGAGTCGAACCCATGTTCGACTCGAACGTCCTTTGTTCGCCCGTTCGCCGAATTGCAAACGATATGGGCCGTTCGCGCCAAATTCGTGTGGCGCGTCACGGCCCATAATTCACTGCGGCATCGCAGTGCATTGCTGGCTGATGATTGGCCAAGCATGCACTATGACCTGCATGCTTGGCCAATCACAGCGCCGTCTGAACAGAGAGCCTTGGCTTTGGCCAATTATGGCTCAGGGGATTTAGTACACGCCCCACACTATATAAGGCCGCCTGCACGGCGGCCCTGTATAGTGTGTGTTCCGGCGTTGAAAGAGATAGACAGAGAGACAGTGTCATTTGATTTGAGTTAGATAGATTAGGCAGAACAGTCAGTCAGTTTAGCTGCACTTACAGTGTATTGTGTATATATATGCATCCCAGGTGTTGCATATATATATATACACTGTATTCAGTTTAGCTAGATCCGTTCCTGTTATCTTCCTACTGACAGGCAGGCTTGTCTTGTTACAGTATTTACAGCTACCTGAAGAAAATTGCTGGTGTTCTTTTGATCCTATTAGTACCACAGTCAGGCAGCTAGACTATTTACAGTTAGTGCAGTGCGTCCTGCTCACAGTGTTCAGCTAGATCCGTTCCTGTTATCTTCTTACTGACAGGCAGGCTTGTCTTGTTACAGTATATACAGCTACCTGAAGAAAATTACTGGTGTTCTTTTGATCCTATTAGTACCACAGTCAGGCAGCTAGACTATTTACAGTTAGTGCAGTGCGTCCTGCTAATAGTGTTCAGCTAAACCTACAAGTTAGTGTGGTGCGTCCACCTCACAGTGTTCAGCTAAACCTACAAGTTAGTGCGGTGCGTCCTGCTCACAGTGTTCAGCTAAAACTACAAGTTAGTGGGGTGCATCCTGCTCACAGTGTTCAGCTAAACTTACAAGTTGGTGGGGTGCGTCCTGCTCACAGTGTTCAGCTAAACCTACAAGTTGGTGTAGTGAGACCTCTGCACAGTGTTCATCTAAAGCTACAAGTTAATGCTGTGTGTCCTGCTCACAGTGTTCAGCTAAAACTACAAGTTAGTGCTGTGCATCCTGCTCACAGTGTTCAGCTAAACCTACAAGTTGGTGTAGTGAGACCTCTGCACAGTGTTCCTCTAAAGCTACAAGTTAGTGCAGTGCGTCCTGCTCACAGTGTTCAGCTAGATCTGTTCCTGTTATCTTCTTACTGACAGGCAGGCTTGTCTTGTTACAGTATTTACAGCTACCTGAATAAAATTGCTGGTGTTCTTTTGATCCTATTAGTACCACAGTCAGGCAACTAGACTATTTACAGTTAGTGCAGTGCGTCCTGCTCACAGTGTTCAGCTAAACCTACAAGTTGGTGTAGTGAGACCTCTGCACAGTGTTCATCTAAAGCTACAAGTTAGTGCAGTGCGTCCTGCTCACAGTGTTCAGCTAAAACTACAAGTTAGTGCTGTGCGTCCTGCTCACAGTGTTCAGCTAAAACTACAAGTTGGTGTAGTGAGACCTCTGCACAGTGTTCATCTCAAGCTACAAGTTAGTGCAGTGCGTCCTGCTTACAGTGTTCAGCTAAAACTACAAGTTAGTGCTGTGCGTCCTGCTCACAGTGTTCAGCTAAAACTACAAGTTAGTGTTGTGCGTCCTGCTCACAGTGTTCAGCTAAAACTACAAGTTAGTGGGGTGCGTCCTGCTCACAGTGTTCAGCTAAACCTACAAGTTAGAGGGGTGCATCCTGCTCACAGTGTTCAGCTAAACCTACAAGTTAGTGGGGTGCAGACGGCTCACAGTGTTCAGCGAAACCTACAAGTTGGTGTAGTGAGACCTCTGCACAGTGTTCATCTAAAGCTACAAGTTAGTGCTGTGTGTCCTGCTCACAGTGTTCAGCTCTACAAGTTAGTGCTGTGCGTCCTTCTCACAGTGTTCAGCTAAAACTACAAGTTAGTGCTGTGCATCCTGCTCACAGTGTTCAGCTAAAACTACAAGTTGGTGTAGTAAGACCTCTGCACAGTGTTCATCTCAAGCTAAAAGTTAGTGCAGTGCATCCTGCTCACAGTGTTCAGCTAAAACTACAAGTTAGTGCTGTGCGTCCTGCTCACAGTGTTCAGCTAAAACTACAAGTTAGTGCTGTGCGTCCTGCTCACAGTGTTCAGCTAAACCTACAAGTTGGTGTAGTGAGACCTCTGCACAGTGTTCCTCTAAAGCTACAAGTTAGTGCAGTGCGTCCTGCTCACAGTGTTCAGCTAGATCTGTTCCTGTTATCTTCTTACTGACAGGCAGGCTTGTCTTGTTACATTATTTACAGCTACCTGAATAAAATTGCTGGTGTTCTTTTGATCCTATTAGTACCACAGTCAGGCAACTAGACTATTTACAGTTAGTGCAGTGCGTCCTGCTCACAGTGTTCAGCTAAACCTACAAGTTGGTTTAGTGAGACCTCTGCACAGTGTTCATCTAAAGCTACAAGTTAGTGCAGTGCATCCTGCTCACAGTGTTCAGCTAAAACTACAAGTTAGTGCTGTGCGTCCTGCTCACAGTGTTCAGCTAAACCTACAAGTTGGTGTAGTGAGACCTCTGCACAGTGTTCATCTAAAGCTACAAGTTAGTGCAGTGCGTACTGCTCACAGTGTTCAGCTAAAACTACAAGTTAGTGCTGTGCGTCCTGCTCACAGTGTTCAGCTAAACCTACAAGTTGGTGTAGTGAGACCTCTGCACAGTGTTCATCTCGAGCTACAAGTTAGTGCTGTGCATCCTGCTCACAGTGTTCAGCTAAAACTACAAGTTAGTGTGGTGCGTCCACCTCACAGTGTTCAGCTAAACCTACAAGTTATTTTTTTGCAAGCTCTGCACAGTGTTCACCTAAAGCTACCTGTAGAAGGTTGGTGGTGTTTTCCTGATCCTATCACTACCGCAGGCAGCTAAAAAAGCTACAAGTTATTTTTTTGCGAGCTCTGCACAGTGTTCAGCTAAAGCTACCTGTAGAAGGTTGGTGGTGTTCTCATACTACAGGCAGGCAGTTGATTTTGCTAGCTGCAGTATCAGTATATATATATATATATATATATATATATATCCCAGCTTAGTACAGCTACAGGCCATTAGTATGTCTGGAAGGCCAAGAAGGAGAGGCAGACAGTCACAAGCCAATAAGAGAGGGCAAGCAGGCTCTGTGTCTAGTGCTGGTCATGGAGACGGTGCATCCTCATCAGCACGTGGCCGTGGGACACGCTTGGCCTTTTTTTCGGCAGCTGGCCGTTTTGAGCCGCAACATGCGGAAGACTTGGTCGAGTGGATGACCAAGCCGTCCTCATCCTCCTCATCCTCTCTCACCCATGCCCAGGGTACTTTGTCTGGCAAAGCAGCGGCCTCTTCCTTCGGCTCAATGTCATCAGTGACTCCTTCCCTAGCCCCACCATGTCCTCCCGAGGAGTCCCTCGAACTGTTTGACCACAGTGTTGGGTACATGCTCCAGGAGGATGCCCAGCATTTGGAAGGCTCTGATGATGATACTGAGCTCGATGAAGGCAGTAACATGAGCACGGACAGAGGGGGTGCCCAAGAAGGACAGCAATCTGGCAGTCATGCTCCCCCTGCTGCAGCATACTGCCAGGTTTGCTCCAGTGATGAGGAGGGAGGGGATGATGAGGTCACTGACTCAACGTGGGTGCCTGATAGGAGAGAGGAGGAGGAGGCACATCACCAACGAGGCAGGATGCCCTCCAGGGGCCAGCCTAAGGGCAGCACATTGACTGCATCACACCCCAAAGCTCCACATGTGCAGGGCGCTGCAGTCTCTGCGCGTTATTCAAAAAGTTCTTTGGTGTGGGCCTTTTTTGAGACGAGTGCATCAGATCGCACCGCTGCTATTTGAAACATATGTCTCAAGCGTATTTCGCGTGGCCAAAACATCTCCCGCTTGGGTACCACATGCTTGACCAGACATATCTTGACCTGCCATGCAGTTCGTTGGCAAGCGTATCTAAAAGACTCACACCAAAGAACAAAGAGGACCTCTCCTTGCTCCTCATCAGCTGAGATCTCCAACCCCACTATACCTTCAGTCCTCTCTGAGACCTGCACTGAGAGGAAGGAAGGTTTAGAATTAGGTGTGTCACAGCCAAGTACTTGTGGGCAATCTGCTTTTGGTACACCGACGTCAGATTGTACCAGGCAAATTTCCCTGCCCCTGCTGCTGCACCGCCGAAAGAAGTTTGCTCCCAGCCATCCAAATGCGCAGCGGTTGAATGCTAGCTTGGCAAAATTGCTAGCACTTCAACTGCTGCCTTTTCAGTTGGTAGACTTTGCCCCCTTCCGTGAGTTTGTGGAATGTGCGGTTCCTCAGTGGCAGGTACCCAAACGCCACTTTTTCTCACGGAAGGCGATTTCGGCTCTCTACCGGCATGTGGAAGGCAATGTCCATGCCTCGCTGGACAGGGCGGTCAGCGGTAAGGTGCATATTACCGCTGACTCATGGTCCAGCAGGCATGGACAGGGACGTTACCTAAGTTTCACGGCGCATTGGGTGACTCTGCTGGCAGCTGGGAAGGATGCAGGACAAGGTGCAGTAGTGTTGGAGGTTGTTCCACCACCACGCTTCCAAAATGCTAATGATTGTGACACACCTCTCTCCTCCACCCCCTCCTCTTCTTCTTCCTCCATGACCTCTTCCTGTGCTTTGTCCTCGGAACCAGCGGTGCTTCGTAGCCGTTCAAGGGGCTACGCAAGTACGCAGGCCAAAAGATGCCATGCGGTGCTTGAGCTGGTGTGCCTGGGGAACAGGAGTCACACTGGGGCAGAGGTTCTGTCAGCTCTGCAGGGGCAGGTTCAGAGGTGGTTGACGCCATGCCAACTTAAGGCAGGAATGGTGGTTTGCGAGAATGGCACCATCCTCCTCTCTGCCCTCCGACAGGGACAAATGACCCATGTGCCCTGTTTGGCTCACGTCCTTAATTTGGTGGTGCAGTGGTTCTTGGGCAGGTACCCGGGCTTACAGGATGTCCTGAGGCAGGCCAGGAAAGTCTGTGTGCATTTCCGCCGGTCATATAATGCCAGTGCTCGGCTGACGGACCTCCAAAAGGAGTTTAACCTGCCCAAGAACCGCCTAATCTGTGACATGCCCACCAGGTGGAACTCAACGTTGGCCATGCTGCAGCGGCTGAACACGCAGCAGAGGGCCATCAATGAGTACCTGTGCGACTATGGCACCAGGACAGGGTCAGGGGAGCTTGGTTTTTTTTCCCCATGCCAGTGGGCCATGCTCAGGGATGCATGCACTGTCCTGTCACCATTTGAGGAGGCCACGAGGATGGTGAGCAGTGACAGTGCATGCATCAGTGGCACTGTCCCCCTTGTCCACCTGTTGGAGCACACACTGCGTGGAATAATGGACAGGGCACTTGAGGCAGAACAGAGGCAGGAAGAGGAGGACTTCCTTAGCTGTCAAGGCCCCCTTTATCCAGACAGTGTTCCTGCGTGCCCGCCAATCACACAGGAAGAGGAGGAGGAGGAGGAGGAGGAAGATTGTGTCAGTATGGAGGTGGAGTCTGGCACTCAGCATCAGCAGCAGTCTTTAAGGGATCAGTCCCAAGAAACACATGGACTTGTACGTGGCTGGGAGGAGGTGGCTGCGGACCATGTCGTCCTTAGTGACCCAGAGGACTCCGGACCGAATGCCTCAGCAAACCTACGCTGCATGGCCTCCCTGATCCTGCAAAGCCTGCGGAAGGATCCTCGTATTTGTGGTATCAAGGAGAAGGACCAATACTGGCTGGCAACCCTCCTTGATCCACGTTACAAGGGTAAGGTTGCAGACCTTATCTTGCCATCGCAGAGGGAGCAGAGGATGAAATATCTTCCGGAGGCCTTGCAGAAAGGTCTGTGCAACGCGTTCCCAGAGACTGGGAGGTTACAAACTCCTGTTTCTGGACAACGTGTTGCTGAGGCTTCGGGCAGTCAAAGAAGGAGCGGTGAAGAAGGTGGCCGTCTGACCGATGCGTTCAGACAATTTTTTGGTCCGCAGCCCCAAGGTATGATCGGTTCCAGCAACCATCGCCAGCATCTGTTTTACATGGTGCAGGAATACCTTGGGGCAAGATCTGACTTGGACACCTTTCCCACCGAAAATCCTCTGGGTTACTGGGTCTTGAGGATAGATCACTGGCCAGAGCTTGCACAGTATGCAATTGAGCTACTGGCCTGTCCTGCATCCAGCGTTCTTTCGGAACGCACATTCAGTGCTGCTGGAGGCTTTGTAACTGATCTTCAGGGTGCGTCTGTCCACCGACTCGGTCGATCGACTGACCTTCATAAAAATGAATCAGTCTTGGATCACCACCAGCTACCAAGCACCTGATGCTGATGTAACCGAATAATTTTTTTTCAAATCTCAGATCCCTTCAAAGACTGCCTATACTGATGCTGAGTGACTATCCCTGAGAAATTATCCTCTTCCTCCTCAATCATCACGCTGATAGCTTGTAAGAACATTTTTGGTTCTGGGCGCCACCACCAGTGCCTAAGGCACAATTTTTTAGCCCCTATTTAACAGGGGCGTGTAATTACAATTTTTGATGCAATACTTTGCAGCAAGGCTCGTTTCTGCATTACAACTAGAGTATCTTTGAGGGATTGCAGTGTTGGTGCATCAGCACCAGTGCCTAAGGCCCAATTTTTCAGCCCTTGTTTAACAGGGGCGTGTAGTTACAATTTTTGATGCAATACTTTGCAGCAGGGCTCATTTCAGCATTCCAACTAGAGTATCTGTGAGGGGTTGCAGTGTTGTGGCACCAGGCACCAGTGCCTAAGGCCCAATTTTTCTGCTCCTGTTTAACAGGGGCGTGTAATTACAATTCTTGATACAATGCTTTGCAGCAGGGCTCGTTCCTGCGTTCTAACTAGAGTGTCTGTGAGGGGTTGCAGTGTTGTGGCACCAGCAGCAGTGCCTAAGGCCTAATTTTTCAGCCCCTGTTCAACAGGGGCATGTAATTACAATTCTTGATCTAATATTTCACAGCAGGGCCCATTTCTGCACCCACCAAGAGCGAGTGAGGACTTACAGTGTTGTGGCACCAGCACCACCACCACCAAAGGCCCAATTTTTCAGCCCCTGTTCAACAGGGGCATGTAATTACAATTCTTGATCTAATATTTCACAGCAGGGCCCTGTGAGGGCTTACAGTGTTGTGGCCACAACAACACCTAAGGCCCAAATTTCTGCTGATTATATAGGGCAGGCAGGAGACAACAGGAAGTGAGATGAAATCTACCCCTAGGAAGGGAAATTCTCTCCTGTAAGAGTTAATATGGGAAAAACATTTCTCCTTTCCACTGATGCTTTCCAATCCTTGTTCCACAAAAAACCCCAAATTTTCAAAAAACATTTGTCATTGGGACAAAAAGTGAGGTGAAATCTTCTGAAGAGGAGGAAAGACAGCAAAACAAATGTCACAGGGGTGATAACCCTTCCCTATGTTTTCCAAAAAGCTTAAAAAAGATTTTTTGGCTGGAGTTAAACACGTTAAAAATGTACCCGTTCAAAATTACAAACTGATTCTACTTAACAACAAACCTACAGTCCCTGTCTTGTTTGCACCGCCTGTATACTGCTGTTCAGAGTATATAGGGTCTGGTGGCCCCACACCTTTCCTTATTTTAATTTGGGTGCGGGGTTTAAGACCCAAAGGGCCTGGTAATGGACTGGGGGGTACCCATGCCGTTTGTCTCACTGATTTTCATCCATATTGCCAGGATCGCAAGCAGTTTTAAATGAGATTTTTTTCTTTAAAAATGACATTTGGTGCAGGGACTGTTCTAAACACGGGAAACACGCGCCACTTTACAGGCATACTATAGACACCCCCCAGGTACGATATTTAAAGGAATATTTCACTTTTTTTTTTTACTTTAAGCATCATTAAAATCACTGCTCCCGAAAAACGGCCATTTTTAAAAGTTTTTTTGCATTGATACATGTCCCCTGGGGTAGGACCCGGGTTCCCAAACCCTTTTTAGGACAATACCATGCAAATTAGCCTTTAAAATGAGCACTTTTGATTTTGAACGTTCGAGTCCCATAGACGTCAATGGGGTTCTAACGTTCGTGCGAATTTTCGGTCCGTTCGCAGGTTCTGGTGAGAACCGAACCGGGGGGGTGTTCGGCTCATCCCTATTACAGACCATAGGCTGTTCAGTTTTCTAGGCATTTTGCTTGTTACAAATATCTGTCAGTCTTGTATTGTATTCCTAATATTGTAATAGTTTTGTATGTACAGCATCTTTGTATAGTAAAAGCACATTTACACACTGCAGAAATCTCAGCTTCCTTGCTTATACCACAGAGAAACCTTGCTAGATAGACACAAGCAAAACATTTGGGGGCTCGTGTCGCGATCTGTGCTATAGTTCAATTGAAGCAGACTTGTTTTTCTGTAGTGTGTTGTGTAGCTTGTGCTAGGTAAAGGCTGCAGAGGGTTCTGATGGCCAGAAGGAAGTGTGTAGCTTACCTATCTGGCCCAGAGACAATGAGTGGGAACCTCTTGCTAAAGAATTTGTGAAATATGCTTCTCCCTTGAAGCTGACTTAGGGTGATAAAGTCTCAGATCATTTTGTAGATTTTAGCCTTAAGGGGTTGGATTTAAGTAAAAAAGAGAAGAGGACAGTATCCACAGTGGGCTGGTATTTCTTTAATGCTACTTACATCGAATCACAGAGAAGGGAGAAGGCAGGTGCAGAAGTTAAGGTATTAAAAGACCAGCTAGCAGTTGCTTCAGAGTGGGTGCGTTCAACTGCTAGTCGGGCTGATGATTTACAAGAGCAGTGTGCAGCCCTCATGACCAAATCAATGAATGCCTTAAGGAAAAGGAAGGGCCCATAAACCTGTTAGTAAAGCCAGGGTACGTGCCATTGTCACATCCCAAAATTGGGATTGTGAGGCTGTGCTCTCCTCAAATGATAGTAAGGATGAGGAGATAGAGTTTGATATTTCGCATGATGATCTGCTAGTGCAAAAGAAAAAGTATGCCAGACCTCTCATTACTAAGCATAGGAAACGGCAACATGAAAGAGAGGATATGGCAGATGGGGAGGTGCATTATCGCAACCCCAGAGATGTTAAATTTGAAGAAGTACGGGAGTTTACACAAACTGAACTCCATAAGCTGGCAAAACAATACAAACAAAGGTCTGGGGAGCCCCTATTGACCTGGCTCCTACGCTTATGGGATGAAGGGGCGGACAGTGTTGTTTTGTCAGGTAAGGAAGCAGTGACTATGGGAGTGCTAACCCATGATCCACAATTGCAAGGGTGAGTCGGTTTACAATTGGACATATAGTTGTGCCACATCCAATGTTTACAAGAAATGAAACAAAATCCCCAGGTGGCGGACTTTTAAGGCACAAAATGGTAAAAAGGTATATTCTAATATGAAAAGTATTTATTGAAATATGAAAAATACACAACATTTAATAAAAAAACATGTTGCGAATAAACATTCCAGTGTTGTCATACAAATCAGAATACATATAACGGACTAGTGTTTCCTGTACCCAACGTGTTTCGGAGTAAAAATGTAATCCTCCTTCTTCAGAGGTATAGTTTAAACAAGAAAATCAGTATTCTACATTAAAATAGTGAAAATGATAGCATAAATATATAAATATATAACATATTGCACATCCAAATATAAAGTGTCAGGCAGGATTCATGGAGGAATAATAAAGGGGGGAGCACTGACTGGAAGTCACAATTGTTTAAAAACATAGCAGTGCCAAGAGGAGTTGTTTCCAAATTGCTTGAGCCCCAGAGTTCAATATGCAGGCATACCTCAAGAACAGGAAAATGCCTGGCACATATGTGCTGGTCCAACCCGGAGGAGGGAAAGCCAGAGAACCCACTGGGGCCAAAAAGCAAGAAAGGACCCTGCACAGTGGTGCGTGGAAATGACTTGGCTGCGTTGCTATTTGTTTGGTAAGAAAAAAGCAACAAGAAGGCTGTCTGCAAATGCCACAGCTGTGGGAATAATGTGACCGTCCTGGGCTGGGTGCTGGAGCGAACGGTCACATTACCATTTTGTGCCTTAAAAGTCTGCCACCTGGGGATTTTGTTTCATTTCATGATCCACAATTGCGTCAGGCAATGCAAAAAGCCCGAGAGTTTAGCGTGAATTTTTCACTGTTAGACCTCGTGAGAGATGGAATAGTCCGAGTATACGCTAGTCCTACTGACCTGGAAAATACCTACTCATGGAGAGCAAAAGGAAGAGGGTATTTCCAGGTTACGTGAGACGGGTTGTATAACTGGATTAAATAAGTTTCCAGAATGGATGGGTCCAGATATGGAACCCTTTACATCTGCTCTGCGCAGATGTTAGCTGATGAAGTCTGCGCCATTTAATCTCAGGGCTCCATTATTGTCCTTGTTGGGAGGCCTGGGATTAAACAGCAAGATTCATGAAGCCACAACCCTTTTAAGTCAGTTGGGGGAGCTAGAGGAGACTAAAACAAAACCTGTCAAGGCAGTAGATAAGGTCAAGGCCAGACAGGAAGAATACAAGCAGAAAAGAACAGAGAAGAAAGGGAATGGGGTAGAGAAGGCATGAGGTGAAGCAAAAACCGGGCTAGTTATTTCTAGGAAAGAAATGTGGGTGGACCTATCAAAGGCACGAGTACCTAAAGATGAGATAGATGGCATTTCTACTGCAGAAATGCTGAAGAGATGGAAAGATTTAGTAGGGAAAACTGTCAGGGTTAGAAACACTACTCCTAGTGAAGATAACATCAGCCTAGACTTAGAGGAAACAGAGCAGGCCCCTCCTATTAGCCCCAAACCAATTAAAAAAACTGAACATGAACCCAAATCCCTTTATCCTGGGGAGGAGTTAAAGAGAATCAGAAAAGGGGATTGGGAGGTTACTTATCCTTTATGAAGGGAAGGTGAGTCTCCTGTAATAGCCGTGAGGGCAGTGACAGCAGGAGACCGACGCCCATATGCACCTGTCACTGTATGGTGGGGGAAGTCATCTTCTCCTACACATGTAATGGCTTTAGTTGATAGCGGAGCTGAAGTTACACTTTTGCAAGGAAATACTTCTCATCACAAAGGAGAATTGATTTATGTAGAAGGTTTGGGAGGGCAAACTACACCAGCAGTTAGGATATGGGTGAAATTGGCTATTGGCAAGGGATCAGGATTTATGACAAATGTTTTGGTATCAGAGTTACCCGAAAGAAACTCCAGAAACAGAAACATAAAACAGTATAAAATTTATTACATATCAGAGAAAAAAATATTATATAAAAAGAACGTGGCTTGTACGCATATGTATGGTGGCAGCTCAGAAGTGTGGGGTTGCCAGAACCTTAACCAAACCGCAATCATAAGATGAGACACCAATGCGTTTCGAAAGTATGGGTGTGCAATTTTCCTCAGGTATGCTCATATGGTAAGTACAAAGGTATTCTATAATACAAAAACAGCAGTAAATATCCAAGTGTAGACACATATATACCAAACATACACATGGTGCACAAATCATATGGATACTGGCCAAGCCACATATATTCTGCCTCCTCATGGACAAGCCAAAGATTCTAAAAGCAAGAGATTATGTTCTCACTCAAAGGGCACCCAGGCATAAAATAGGAACTGCTGGCCTGCCAGGCCACTGGGGGCATCAGGATAGAGCCACGAAAAACAATGATGACCGACCTAATAGGAGAGTATAACAAAAGACTGAATCAGATAGGTAAAGACTTGGATGACTGATAAAGACTGTTGTATGAGGTGGATTTAGATTTTGTGGGAATTTCAGAGACCTGGTTTAACAGCTCTCATGATTGGCTGGCAAACATTCAAGGGTATACCCTTTATCGCAAGGATAGAGGGGGTAAAAAAGCGGGAGGGTTATGCCTATATATCAAGAATAATGTACAAGTGAATGTGAGAGATGACATCACTAAGGGAGCTAGGGAGGAGGTGGAATCTTTATGGGTAGAGCTCCAAAGGGATGAAGCTAAGGGGAAAAAATACTGGGAGTATGCTATAGGTCGCCTAACCTAAGGGAGGAAGGGGAGACAGAGCTCCTATCACAATTTGGATTAGCAGCAAGGATGGGAAGTGTTATCATAATGGGGGATTTTAATTATCCAGACATAGACTGTTGCGGAGGGAACCGCGCATTCATCTAGGGCTCGCCAGTTCCTAAATGTCTTGCAGGACAATTTTATGGGTCAGATGGTAGACGCACCAACTAGAAATAAAGCATTACTTGCCTTATAGATTACCAACAATACAGACCTGATCACAGATGTGGAAATATGGAGCAATTTAGGTAACCTCAATCACAGGTCAATTGGCTTCAGTATAAATCACACAAATAGGAAACATAAGGGGAATACAAAGACACTGAATTTCAAAAGAGCCAACTTCCCTAAACTACAAACCTTGCTAGAAGGCATAAATTGGGATAAAATCTTAGGAACAAAGACCACGGAGGAGAGATGCGTTTGCTTTAAGAGCATATTAAATAAGGGCATTAGCCGATGTATCCCACTGGGTAATAAATTTAAAAGAGCGAACAAAAGTCCTGGATGGCTTAACTCCAATGTAAAAATGCATATAAAAGCAAAGGAGAAGACCTCCAAAAAATACAACTTTGAGGGATCATCATCAGAATTCAGACTTTATAAAGAATGCAACTAGAAGTGTAAGGGTGCAATAAGGACGGCTAAGATAGAACATGAAACACACATAGCGGAGAAGAGCAAAAAAATTCCCAAGAAATTCTTTAAGTATGTAAACAGTAAAAAAGGGAGAACAGACTATATTGGCCCCATACAGAATGAGGAAAGACATCTGCTTACAAAGGATGGGGAGATGGCAAAGGTATTGAATTTATTCTTCTCAGTCTTCACAATGGAATCGGGGGGCTTCAGTAACCAAAACTGCAGTGTTTATCCTCATGACACATCACAGGAAGCACCTGAATGGTTAACAGAGGACAGAATTAAAATTAGACCTGAGAAACTTAACATTAATAAATCACCGGGACCAGATGGCTTGCACCCGAGGGTACTTAGGGAACTCAATAAAGTAATTGGCAGACCATTGTTCCTAATTTTTACTGACAGTCTACTGACTGGAATGGTACCAGCTGATTGGAGAAAAGCCAATGTAGCACCAATATTTAAAAAGGGCCCAAAATACATCCCTGGGAATTACAGACAAGTTAGCGTAACATCAATAGTATGTAAAATCTTGGAGGGGATGATAAGGGACTATATACAAGATTTTAGTAATGAGAACGGTATCATTAGCAGTAATCAGCATGGATTCATGAAGAATCGTTCTTGCCAAACCAATCTACTAACCTTCTATGAGGAAGTGAGTTGCCAGCTAGATAAAGGACGTGGTGTATCTGGATTTTGCAAAAGCATTTAAAACAGTTCCCTATAAATGTTTACTGTACAAAATAAGGTCCGATGGCATGGACCATAGAGTGAGTACATGGATTGAAAACTGGCTACAAGGGCGAGTTCAGAGGATGGTGATAAATGGGGAGTACTCGGAATGGTCAGGGGTGGGTAGTGGGGTCCCCCAGGCTTCTGTGCTGCTGACCAATCCTATTTAATTTGTTCATAATCGACCTGGAGGATGGGGTAAACAGTTCAATCTCTGTATTTGCGGACAATACTAAGCTAAGCTTAGGGCAATAAATTATCCGCAGGATGTGGAAACCTTGCAAAAAGATCTGAACAAATTAATGGAGTGGGCAACTACATGGCAAATGAGGTTCAATGTAGAAAAATGTAAAATAATGCATTTGGATGGAAAAAATATGAATGCAATCTATACACTGGGGGGAGAACCTCTGGGGGAATCTAGGATGGAAAAGGACCTGGGGGTCCTAGTAGATGATAGGCTCAGCAATGGCATGCAATGCCAAGCTGCTGCTAACAAAGCAAACAGAATATTTGCATGCATTTAAAAGGGGATCAACTCCAGAGATAAAACAATAAATCTGCCGCTCTACAAGACTCTGGTCCGGCCGCACCTAGAGTATGTTGTCCAGTTCTGGTCACCAGTCCTCAGGAAGGATGTACTGAAAATGGAGTGAGTACAAAAAAGGGCAACAAAGCTAATAAAGGGTCTGGAGGATATTAGTTATGAGGAAAGGTTACGAGCACTGAACATATTCTCTCTGGAGAAGAGACGCTTGAGAGGGGATATGATTTCAACATACAAATACCGTACTGGTGACCCTACAATAGGAAGAAAACTTTTTTGTAGAAGAGAGTTTAACAAGACTCGTGGGCACTCATTAAAATTAGAAGAAAAGAGGTTTAACCTTAAACTACGTACAGGGTTCTTTATTGTAAGAGCGGAAAGGATGTGGAATTCCCTTCCACAGGCGGTGGTCTCAGCGGGGGGCATTGATAGTTTCAAGAAACTATTAGATAAGCACCTTAATGACCGCAACATACAGGGATATACAATATAATACTGGCATATAATCAAACACATAGGTTGGACTTGATGGACTTGTGTCTTTTTTCAACCTCACCTACTATGTAACTATGGATAGAATTTCTGCCCAATTATTGCCTTTCAAAACCTCCCCGAATTCCTCCCAACTAGATACAGGCTTGAAAGAGCATATTGAAAATTTTACTAGAGAATAGGTTTGGGCGAACGGTTCAGCCCGAGCATGAGTTCGGGCTGAACATTAGCTGTTTACTTCGTTCGGGGAACACCCGAATTTGCAGGGTGTTCGACGGGTGTTTGTCTAGCCAAACGCCATGCAATGCACTGCGTACTATACAGTGCATTCTGGGCCTGATTGGGCAAAACTTTGCCTAATCAGGGTGCAGTAATATCTGCGGCTGGAAGCTGGCCGCGGCAGCCTTAACAACCAATGAGGCTTCCCTGCTGACAGCTGAATGAAAAAAAAACATTTGCCAGTAAAAGAAAATAGTAAAAAGAACCAAAGCACCTTGTCCCCATGTTGATGGGGACAAGGGTCTCTTCCCCACAACCCTGGGCTGTGGTTGTGGGGGTCTGTGGGCAGGGGGCTTATCAGAATCTGGAAGGCCACTTTAAGAAGGGAACCCCCCCATGTGAATGAGTATGAGGTACATAGTACCCCTAACCACTCACCAAAAAAGTGTAAAAAGAAACCTAAAAACACAGAGACAGTTTTTGACAATTTCTTTATTAAAAAAAAATAAAATAAAAAAACAGTGTCCCCTGATGTAAATCCATTGTCAATCACGCCACCCGCTGCACCCGAAAAAAGCGGAAAAAAAAGCTCTGCACTCATTGATGGGCGACTGCCGAATCCCTCCTCCACCATTTGACAGTTCTTATATAGGTAAGGGTGGGGCCACCTGGCGACGTCACCTGGTGGCACTGCCCCTTTGTGACATCACCGACCCAGCATGCACCGGTCCGTGATGCCTCAAGGACGGGCGGTGTCACTAGGTGACATTGCCAGTGGCCTCGCCCTTACCTATATAAGAACTTTCAAATGGCAAGGAGATATTCGGTGGTCGGCCATCAATGCATGCAGAGAGTTTTTTTTGGTGCAGCAGGCAGCACGATTGATGATGGATTATATCGGGGACACAATTTTTTATTATAGGAATTCTCAAAAACTGTCTATGATTTTATTACTTTTTAATTTTTTTTTGGTGAATGGGTAGGGGGGTAGGAATGAACTCCCAGCGAGCTGGTTCAACTTATGCCCTGTACACATGAGCAGACTTTTCGACCGGACTGGTCCAATGGACCTAATCCGGCGGACAATCCGACCGTGTGTGGGCTTCATTGGACCTTCAGTGGACTGTTTCTGTCGAAAATCTGACGGACTTTAGATTTGGAACATGTTTCAAATCTTTACGTCGGAACTCCGCCAGACCCAGTTCCTATCGAAAAATCCGCTCGTCTGTATGCTAGTCCAACGTATGTAAACCGATGCTAGGGCAACTATTGGCTACTGGCTATGAACTTCCATATTTTAGTCCAGTCGTACGTCATCACATACAAATCCGTCGGACTTTGGTGTGATCGTGTGTAGGCAAGTCCGTTCCTTTGAAAGTCCGTCGGAAGTCCATCAAAAGTCCGTCGAAAGTCCATCGGAAAGAGTGACGGACCTTTGTTGCCGAAAAGTCCGCCCATGTGTACAGGGCATTAGGCTCCTCAGTGTTTGCCGGTAGTTCCACAGCGACATATAAAAACAGAAATGCTTCCAAGGGGATTAAAAACAGAACCTCACCACCCCAGCTAATATTCATCTCACATTTATTTAAGAATATAAAAACATTAATATAAAATCCATGAGGTGTATCTGACTTTGTTGCGACAGGTTCCACTGCCAGGCTCCACCTTTACTAGTTACGCCACCTCCCATGTGGTTTCATCTGGAGGAAATGAGCCGAGCGGCTAAGGTGGGGTACATATATAGATAGATGAAATGAATTAACAAATGCCAATTAGAGTGTGTGTCAGGTGACAATAAAAATCGCACATATGCTGTGGAGATTTATCTATCTAGAGGGACCATAAGGAGCTACCCGGGACCACTGTGGAGCATTCTCCGTAGGAGAGGTGCACTGTGTGCAAAAGTGTGTTTGACCCCCTGCCGGGTCTTGCAGTGAAGTGAGCGAGCATTGCACGCGGTGGTGGGAGCACTGTTGTTGGTAGAGCAGTGAAGCACGTGGAAACAGCCTTTTTTCTTGTATTTCGTTTTACTTTTTAGCAGAAGAATTGTCACACATATTTGGAAGTTTTTCATTGAGCACTATTCATCTGTATTCATATATGGACGTTTTTCATTGATTATTATTTTTCCTATGTTGGTTTTTATATTTATTATTTGAGCTTACTATATATGCAGCACTGTCACATTCACTTTACTATGTACCCAATACCCATTCACATAGGGGCGGGGGGTGGGATCTGGGGGCCCCTTTGTCAAAGGGGGGCTTCAAGATTCCTTTAAGCCCCTTGCCAGCATATTACCACAACCACAGCCCAGGGTTGTGGGGAAGAGACCCTTGTCTCCATCAACATGGGGACAAGGTGCTTTGGGGTGGGGTTGACACCACGTCGTTTTTTTCTTTATTTTTTTAAATAGCGGGGTGTCGGCAATTGCAACCACAAGTTAATTTAAATGTGATTTGATTCTTTTTGTCAGCATATCCCCACAACCACAGCCCAGGGTTGTGGGGAAGAGACCCTTGTCTCCATCAACATGGGGACAAGGTGCTTTGGGGTGGGGGTGACACCACGTCGTTTTTTTTCTTTATTTTTTTAAATAGCGGGGTGTCGGCAATTGCAAACACAAGTTAATTTAAATGTGATTTGACTCTTTTTGTCATTTTTGCTGCAGCATGTTCTATACATGCTACAGATTTGCCACTTTACAGGCAGACTAAGGGGACCCCCAGGCACTATATTTAAAGGAATTTTTCATTTTTATTGTTGCACTTTATGCATCATTAAAAATCACTGCTTCTGAAAAAATGATTGTTTAAAAAAAAAAATGCATTGATACATGTCCCCCAGGGCAGTACCTAGACCCCCATACCCCTTTTATGGTCAATTTTTTTTTCCACTTCAGAAACCAATAAGCAGAGGGCAAAATCAGCTCGATGTTCATTGACTATCGCCTTCTCCGGTTTACATCATAGTGGAACGTGCATTACCTCTATTCCTTTTGTATCGTCTCTCTGAATGCTTTAATGTATCACTTTAGCAGCAAATCCTCCCTTATTCCCAACACCTGGGCTCAATCTGTAGTAACGCTAAGGCCCAGTGGCCAGTGGGACTTTATCATTTTCTGGGCCAGGTTGGAGGGGAGGGGGACTCGAATAAGGAAGTAAAAAAATAGAGAAGATAAAGGAAAAACAGGAAGGGGATATATAATGGAAGACTTATGGGCTCCCCATGCCTGTCCTTTGCTGAGCTGCCCAGAATTTCACAAAAAGTTTACTTATTCCCAAATCAACCCCCCCCCACCCCCCCTCAAAATTTAACCTGCAACCATCTAGATTATTTATTTAATCAAAGTAAGAAAAAGCAAGAAAAAAAAAAAAAAGAAATAAAACACTAAAAAAAAGGAAGGAAAGAAAATATGCGCACCAAAATCACTTCGCTATAGCGCTCCTTGTCCTCAAGGATCTCAGTTACCTATATAATTGTGTTAAGCCCCTCTCTTGGCCCAATCCTACGCCTTGTCTATTAGGGATCTCC
Organism: Lithobates clamitans; assembly: GCA_037952925.1. Lineage (NCBI taxonomy): Eukaryota > Metazoa > Chordata > Amphibia > Anura > Ranidae > Lithobates > Lithobates clamitans. The sequence continues at coordinate 34,114 of JBBGZY010000355.1, read as the reverse complement.
TGCTTTCTCTAGCCATGGCTTCCACATGCTTTAAAATTCCTGAAGGTTGCCTCTCTTTATGTACTCCACTCTTTCCCTACCCAGAGTATCATTAATAGTAGAGATCCAGTCTTTCACCGAGGGGGGGTCTTTTGATTGCCATCTTAGTGTTATCATCTTCCTAGCCTGAAACAAGGCCCGCGTGATGGCCTGTGTGGTGCTCAGTCTCTCCCCCAAAGCTCTTCTATACCCCAGGATACAGGTTATGGCCTCTTTTACTACTATAGTGCCAAAGATACTTCCCAAGTTTCCGGTCACTTCTTCCCAGTATCTAAATAATTTGGGACATCTCCACAGCATGTGGATGAGGTCTCCCGACCTCTGACATCTGGGACAGTTGTCATTAGGTCTTCTCCCAAATTTAAAAAGTCTCTTAGGTGTATAGTAGGCTCTGTTCAACAAGAGTAGATGAGAGAGCCGCTGTGAAGGGGACACCGAGACCTGCACACTCAATTTCAAGATTTTTGCCCATTGTTCCTGGGTCATTCCCCCTATATCCTCTTCCCATTTGGCTTTTAGTCTGTAGAGTATCCCCCCGCTGTTGTCTGGTTTGCTTAATTGATCATAAATTCTTGAGATTAGACCTTTAGTAGGATTTACCTGCATTATGCTCTGAAATAGGGGCATTTCTTCCCAGCGCAGAGTCTGAGCTTTAAATTGTGCTTTAAGAGCGTGTTCTAGCTGGAGATATAGGAAGAAAGAACTCTGCGGTAACTTGAATTCCCCTACTAATTCAGGGAAACTCTTTAGCTTGGTGTCGTTATAAAGCTGGCTTAGCCTTCTGATGCCAAGATTCACCCATTCCCCAAAAGTACCTACTTTAAAAACTTCCTGTAAATTACGGTTATTCCAAATAGGAGAATAAACTGTTGGATCTTCATATCCCATCACTTTCTTGACAGTTTTCCAGAGTTTAATTAGCAGCTTGATAGTTGGATAATTGTCATGGAACATATCCGCCTCTAGAGTTTCAACTAGGGTGTTATGTGGAGTACTTAGCAATAGCAATTTGCCATTGGGGGTGCCGCCTTTCGGTATCCCACATCCTAGCAGCTGCTGTAGCTGAGTTGCTAAGAAGTAACGCTCAGGGTGTGGGAGGGCAAAGCCCCCCTCCCGTGTGGGAAGCTAAGCACTCGAAGTCGAATCCTGGCTTGCTTCCCCTTCCAAATCAACTCTCTAAAGAGGCTATCAATTCTTTTAAACCACTTCTTGCCTATCCAGACTGGCGAGTTGTGCAGAATGTATAGCAATTGTGGCATCCAAACCATTTTTATTAAACTACATCTTCCTGCGGCGGACAGGGGCAAATGCCTCCAGATTCCTATTTTTTGTTTCAGTTTTGTTAAAAGAGGGACAAGGTTTGTGCTGATATACAGGGTTGGGTCCTTCGTCAGAACTATTCCCAAGTATTTCAGGGCATCCACCATTACCATCTGGGGTATATCGCATACTTTTAGTTCGCTGATGGAGTCTATCGGCATGAACTCGGACTTCTCCCAGTTTATCTCTAAACCAGAGAAGCTGCCGAAATCCTTCACTATCCTCATCGCACCTAGTAGTGAATTTCTCGAGTCCCCCAGGAATAACAAAATATCATCCGCATATAGCGCGATTTTTTCTTCGCCCGATTTTCGCAGAAAACCAGTTATCGCTCTGTTTTCCCTTATGGAGATGGCCAGGGGTTCCATCGCCAACGCGAACAGCAGAGGAGAAAGAGGGCACCCCTGCCTAGTCCCCCTTTCCAACTCAAACCAATCTGAAAATTCGTTGTTAATTTTTAGTCTTGCCTTAGGGCGAGTATATAGCATTCTAATCCACCTTATAAAAGACGTGCCAAATCCGAATTTCTCCAACACGCGCCATATATAGCCCCACTCCACGCTATCAAAAGCCTTAGATACATCGAGGGTCATTAACGCTCTCGAGCCTACATTCTCCGATGGTGACTGTAAATTCAAAAACGCTCTTCTAATGTTCAGGCTCGTAGATCTATTGGCTATAAAGCCCGCCTGGTCCTCGTGGATCAATTTATGAATAACTCCGTTCAATCTTACTGCTTGTACCTTGGCGAGAATTTTGACGTCAGTGCAAAGTAGAGAGATTGGTCTATAGGCGGCCACATCCAGTGGGTCTTTCCCTTCCTTCTGTAATACGGTGATTGTTGCTTCTAACATTGAAGCAGGCAACTGGCCCCCCTCAAGTGACCCCTCCAAAGCTTTTAGTAATTCAGGGATCAGCACTTCACCATACTGCTTATATGTCTCGCTTGGCAGGCCATCAGGCCCGGGTGACTTAAGGCTTGCCATGCCCGCTACTGCTTGTTGCAATTCTGCTACCGTTATTGGGGAGTCTAATATGGCACTTTCTTCCTGTGATATAGTAGGGATCGGTAGCCCCTCCAAAAAGTCCTCCATCAAAGCCTCCTTACCCTTTTTCTGTGAGGAGTAGAGTTTTTTATAATACACCCTGAAGGCTTGTACAATTTCTAGGGTGCTTGATGTTATATCTCCACTCTGTGATCTAATAGCGAGGACCGTGGATGGAGCTGCATTTGATTTTACAAGCATAGCCAATGTTCTTCCTACTCTTTCACCCTCCACCATAAATTCCTGTCTCTGAAGAAGGCGCCTAGTCTCTGCTTTCTGCATGACCACTGATTTATACTTTTGTTGTTTCTCTTGCCAGGTACTTTCCAGCTCCGGGGTTGGATTTCTGATAAAGTTATTTTCGGCCTCGAGAGCGTCCCTCAGAGTACCCTCTTCCTCACTCCTAGCCTCTTTATTAAATTTAGCCATCTGCTGTATTAAAACCCCTCTAAGAAACACCTTGAGGGTGTCCCATAGCACAGGGGGAGCCGCCGAGCCCTGATTGAACTCCACAAACTCCCTTAAGGTGGGGAGAATCCCATCCGATTTTTTAATTACTTCAAACCAGTGTGGGCTCACGCTCCAACTCTTCCTAGGCTTAGACTCTCCTACCCTTAGTGTAGCCACCATAAGGGAATGATCTGAGATACCTCTTGGCCAGTATGCTATTTTTTCTAGCAACTGGAGTGCCCTGGCATTTCCCAGGACTAGGTCTATCCTTGAGAGCGTGGAGTGTGACATGGAGCAGCAGGTGTATTGCAGCGCGCCTGGATTTCGCACCCTCCATAAATCTACTAGCCCCACTTCTTCCAGGAATAAACTTAAACGGCTCTTCCCTGATTCCTCTGAGAGTTGTTGTATCGGGAATCTATCCAACTTTCTATCTAGGACCTCATTAAAGTCCCCGACGACTACTATCGGGCATTCCTTTTTATCCAAGGTAAATAGAAAACACCGCGCTAACCAGTGAAATGAATGGAAGCTGCTGCATACAGTCTGACAAAAACAATGAATAGGCACATGGAAAAATGCAGCGCATGTACAAATGAACATAAGTCTTTAAAATGGTGAAACAGTAATGAAATCAATAATTAACCACAGGTGCCTTGAAACAAAAACGCCCATAGATGGATGTGAATGTCCAACTGCACAGGAGGTGTAAGTACTCCAAGGGATAGTGATGATCTGATGGTTGTCAGAAAACACCAGGCATCTTACAGCGACTTCCCAACCGAGAAACTGGATCCCAATGGGTCATTCAGAGAAAGTGCAAAAAAGCCTCTTACCGGATCCCGTGGACTCCCGTGTCAGCGACAGGGAATCGCATGCGTAGTTTGTCACCAAAGACGTGGAATGGGAGATCTGGAATCGCCAATCCCTTGGATTGTGGTCTGTACGGATCTCTGCCGGCAACCGGATGGGTCCTCACACCGAACCGTCCCAGCGTGCATCAGAAGTTTCACAAAAGGTCCCTAGAAGGGGCAGTTGGAAGGACTAAGCCTCATACGGTAAATGTGGAAACAAAAAGAATATGCCTCCACACGATGCAGATAAAAAAGGGTGTTTTTATTGACAAAAACAACCATAAACAAATAAAAGCGTGATCACGATGGATAAAAACAAATGGGCAACAGGGAGAGTGGTATATGTACCCGACGCGTTTCGACCTAGGGGTCTTCAACAGGGGCATAGACCACCCACTCCAAGTTGCCATATATATATATATAATAAAAATATCAAGAGAAGGACCAATCACAAAGAGTGAAGAAACAAGAGATTTGATTGGGTGAGTACAATCACATGACTTGCTTAGATGTCTAAACATGAAGATCATACGCAGTTTTTATAAGTAGATAAATGACACTGAAGTAAAAATCAGGAGACCATAGAAAGATCTACCAGCGGAAAAATATACAACTGTAGGATCCCTCTAATAGAGATAAAGCATTTCAAGACTTAATGAAAAAAACACTCCTCTGCTGACAGTCCGGCGGAATGTACCGCCCTGTCGGCCAGAGGAGCCAATCCCCAGTGAGCAGACAAAAAGTGTTGGGTGGAGCTAACCAATAGGCCGCTGTGTATGAGCTGACCTCTATCTCTGCACGTCATTCGGATGTCATTTCAGTGTCATTTTTAACTACTTATAAAAACTGTGTATGATCTTCATGTTTAGACATCTAAGCAAGTCATGTGATTGTACTCACCCAATCAAATCTCTTGTTTCTTCACTCTTTGTGATTGGTCCTTCTCTTGATATTTTTATTATATATATATGGCAACTTGGAGTGGGTGGTCTATGCCCCTGTTGAAGACACCTAGGTCGAAACGCGTCGGGTACATATACCACTCTTCCTGTTGCCCATTTGTTTTTATCCATCGTGATCACGCTTTTATTTGTTTATGGTTGTTTTTGTCAATAAAAACACCCTTTTTTTATCTGCACCATGTAGAGGCATATTCTTTTTGTTTCCACATTTACCGTATGAGGCTTAGTCCTTCCAACTGCCCCTTCCAGGGACCTTTTGTGAAACTTCTGATGCACGCTGGGACGGTTCGGTGTGAGGACGGTTCGGTGTGAGGACCCATCCGGTTGACGGCAGAGATCAGTACAGACCACAATCCAAAGGGATTGGCGATTCCAGATCTCCCATTCCACGCCTTTGGTGACAAACTACGCATGCGATTCCCTGTCGCTGACACGGGAGTCCACGGGATCCGGTAAGAGGCTTTTTTGCACTTTCTCTGAATGACCCATTGGGATCCAGTTTCTCGGTTGGGAAGTCGCTGTAAGATGCCTGATGTTTTCTGACAACCATCAGATCATCACTATCCCTTGGAGTACTTACACCTCCTGTGCAGTTGGACATTCACATCCATCTATGGACGTTTTTGTTTCAAGGCACCTGTGGTTAATTATTGATTTTATTACTGTTTCACCATTTTAAAGACTTATGTTCATTTGTAAATGCGCTGCATTTTTCCATGTGCCTATTCCTTTTTATCCAACAGAAATTTATGCAATTTAAGCAGTATGTCCAAATTAAATGGGGGAGGGATGTATATGTTTGCCACCACAAACATGACACCATCAATAGAGCAAAATAAAAAAATATATCTACCCAGGTCGTCTATACTGGTCTGTCTGCAGGAAAATTTTACCCCAGCTTTCACAAAGATACTCACCCCCCTACTAAAAGAGGAGTGAAATGCATGAATTTGGTATTGAAATTTTTTCATCTGTAGCTGCTGGCTGGTATCCTTAGTTAAGTGGGTTTCCTGCAGACAGATCAGATCTACCCCAGAACTCTCCAGCACAGAAAACACTGCCAGCCTTTTAAGAGAAGAACCCAGGCCCCTAACATTCCAGGATCCTATTTTCAAGGGCCTAGCTAACATCTAGATTCTAAAGAGCCTGTCTTGTCACAACGAGTATTACCATATATGTCCCATTGTTTTTATAAAGTGAAATTTATGCGCCTCTTTACTCAAGGAAAAGAAAAGAGAAAAAGAAAAAAAAAAGAAAAGGAAGGACATAAAGAAAAAGGGAGATTTCTCCCAGCAAGTGCTGTATTAATTCCAAATATGTGCATATTGTGGATTCTAAAATACACATTTAATTTAGTCACGTCTACCCTGCTTTATTAAAATTTACTACAAAAAGTGCCTGCATGTGTAAAAATAATCTGTAAGTAGAGGCCTGGAGACCTCCAATGTGATTTCTAGTGATGTAGGTGTTCGTAACAAATGATTTACCCACCCTATTTCCCCTCCCTCCCAAATTTCCCCCCCTTCCCTTCCCTCCCCACCTAGTCTCCCCTACCCTCCCACCCCATCCCCCTCCCCCCCCACCCCTACCCACCTATCTAGGTGTATCCCCTGGGGATTTACCATGACCGTTGTCTCTTACACTAACACCGCCCTTTTACACCAATTCTTCCACTCACAACCCCACACCGCCCTACACTCAAACAACTGTGTGCACCCATCCCCTCCCGTCCTTCATAACAAAAACCATTAACGGATGGCAGAAAGGGGTAGAAACTTTAAGAGATACCCCCCTCCGGGGCAAAAAAGAAGAAGGCAGAACAAAGGAACAAAGACAAAAATGCAGCCCCTATACCTCCCAGTGCCCTATCGTGTCATCCTATCAGCACCTCAGCCTATTATATCCTCCCCCATTCTCTACGTGGAGTTCGTAATTTTTTCTCTATTATCTTCCAGCCACTTCTCAACTTCACCAGGGGAGTTAAAAAACAGAGTCTCCCCCAGGGCCACAATCCGCAACCTTGCGGGGTATAAAAGAGCATAGGGCAACTTAAGTTTTTGTAGGTTGCGTTTTGCCTGGGTAAACTCTGCTCTACGCCTCTGCAAGTCCGGAGAGAAGTTGGAATAGAATGATATTTTTGCCCCTTTAAAAAAGACCTCCCCTGCTTCCCTAATCTTCCGCAGTAAAGTCACTTTATCCTGGTAATTAAGAAATCTCAGGAGGAGGGGTCTCGGGTGACCCCCCTCCTGTGGTGCCCTGAAAGGGATCCTGTGAGCTCTTATGATGGAGAACGAAGCAGAGAACAATTCTTTCCCGATTAGCTCCCCTAACCATTTTTCTAGAAATGCAATTGGATTGGCGCCCTCACTCCTTTCAGGTAGACCTATCAGTCTCACATTATCTCTTCTACTCCTGTTCTCCATCTCATCCATTTTAGAAGCTTGTTTAGATAACTGTTCCTTCAGCCATTTTATTTCTTTGATTATTGGGTGCACATTGTCTTCTAGCCCACTGACTCTTTCTTCCAGGGCTGTTGTTCTCTCTGCCGTCTTCTGTAGATCTTGTCTAACCAGTAAGAGATCTGCTTTAAGACCTTTCATCTGTTCACAAAGATCTTTGAGCGAGCTATTACACACCCCTACGGCCATGAATACATCCATTAAGGTTGGTTCTTTATTCAAGGGTAGATTCGGGTCGTTTATTAGCTCCAAGTTCACGTTTGTGTTTTGATCACTTAGCTCTGGAGCTTTACATGTTAATTTGGAAGACTGGGTAGCCAACACACCCCCTGAGGGCTGTGAATGTGGCTGGCCCTGGCTCTTCCTATCCGATGTCCCCCCCTGTTGACCCTTTTGCTGATTCCCTTTTTTTGGAGGGGTCAGAGCAGAGGCATGAGCATATTGCTCCAGTTTTGCTGCTGCTGCTGCTGCTGCAGCATGCTGCGAATTTTTCTCTTTAGAGGAGCGTAAATTCTGCATCATTTACTCCTATAGGTATACGTATATTTTAACAGCAAGAAATTAGCAGCACCTCTCTACACTTATCTACCCGCTGGATAGAATAACTACCATGTTACTCTAAAAATGGAGTGTATGACGGGTGTATGGAGGGGGGCAGCTCTCTCCACCCCGATACACCCCGACACAGTGAAGGAGAATTTCAAACAAGGGGAGACTACAGTACCTTAAGTGGCCGGGGTGGGGTAGCTCCCTACACCCATGAGCACCTCAGCTACGGCAGTACTTAATGCAGCCTCCCTCCTTCACCGCAGTTTTGCACAGCTGGTTAAATGCCGCTAAGGCAGTCGCCAGCAGTCTACGGTTAGTGAGGTATGTATGCAGTCACTGAGGAGCCCAGGGCTTTTAGCTAGCTTATAGCTTATAGTGGCCCCACCTAAGAGTGGGGGTGTTGGTGTAATCTTAATAACACCTCAAGGGGAGCCCCCACTGCCTCTCTTCCCCCGCCCGTATCGGCAACACACCCAAAAAAAAAAAAAGAAAAAAAGGGAGAGAGAAAAAGGAGTATATTTTGCTTCCTATATTAGCTCACTCTGTTCACACACTTAGTACTACCAAAGCAGCAAGAAAAGCAAAATGCTGACACCTAGTTATGTTACTGCACAAATACCAAATTGCCAGGAACTACCAGGTATTACTTCTGAACCAAGGGTTGTCACACATTTTTACAACAGAATCCGGTTACCATATTAATGACCCCGTGCTATACTATACCAGCTCCAGCCGACTTCTACTCCGTGTTTAGCATGAGAATGTGGAAGTGAAAGTGAAAGCTGCTGCAGCGTGCAGGGGATGACGTCTCTCCCAGAGGATTCCTCAGCATTCGCCAGTCTTTAGGAGGTCAAAAGGGCCCTTAGCAGAGGAACAGAGGGGGCAGCACGACGCCGGACTCGTGGATACAGGCATCCATTAAGAAGCCAGAGCCGTCCGAGATGCCGTTCCTGTGGCCGGGGGGAGAGATGAGAACGGGGGTGAAACGGAGCACACAGCGTCCCTGCTCACACTCGCTCCATGCGGCCGCTCATCAGACACCCGCCCATGCAGTCACGCCCCCCCTTTTATGGTCAAATACTTGCATATAAGCCTTCAAAATGGGCACTTTTGCGCCATTTGGGTCAGAACTTTTCCCCTGTTCGGGGAGTTTTGCTGCGAACCCAACAGGGGGGTGTTCGGCCCATCTCTACTTGAGAAGTCTTATTGACCAAAGAAAAAAGTCCTGTAGGGACAAAATGGAATTTGATGATATTAACACACCACTCACACTTCCAGTAACTCCAAAATGCACAGTGCACCTAGTGACGAGGATTCTTTGGAGCAGAACATCCTTTTATAGAACTATCACACTTGCATGATGGTTAACATTCTCTCCCCCACAAGGCTTCTGTAACAAGGTTTACGTTTTTGCCCTGACAATAAGATCGATAAA